>OX422216.1:577424372-578058434 GCA_949130495.1 Sambucus nigra
GGACTAAACACAATTGGGTGTAAACTAGAGTGTGAAGGATTTTCTCTTTGAAAAAATAACACTCAAAACATGAACATTTTCCTAAACCATTTTTGCTCTCAAACACTCTCTAAGAGATAGAAATATTTTGGAAATGTTAAGTTGGAAAATGTCATTCCCGCACCTATTAAAGTCTGTAAAAGGTGGTTAAAAACCAAGTGGGGAAGTGGGTGAAAAACTGCCAAAAACTCCCTAAAAAAACTGTTCCCGCCTGACAGCTCGTACGAACGACTTTTCGTTCAAACGAACTCTCGTTCGAACGAGACTTCTAACGACGCACCAGTATGGACTTCGTTAGAATCTCGTTAGAAACCTCGTTAGAACGAACAAGCTCGTTCGAACGACATTTCAAACGACGGACCAGTTTAGACTCGTTGGCAAACTCGTTTGAACGAAACCTGGTTCGAACGAAAAACTCGTTCGAACGACATTTCGAACGACTTCCAGAATTTTTTATAAAATTCAATTTTGGCCCAGAAACTTTATATACTTTAATTTAAAGTTCTAATTAAATTTTTCTGAAAGTAAAACACAGTTTTAATTCAACCTAACACCCAATAAACTTTGTTCCAAGCTCCTATATAAATATAATTTCATTCATACCTTGGGAGCATGGAACTATAGTTGATGACGTAGAAACGTGGCACGCAAACCGGCATATTTGATGAAGCTTTATATTCTTTGCCGCTACGTCTTCAACAAACACTTCATAGGCTTGAGAGTATTACAATTACATACTATCCTATGAATAAATGTTTTTGTCCGGAATTGAGCCAAAACTATATATGGACTCAATTGGAAATTTGTGTCCTTACAAATCTCCCCCTTTGGCTATTCCGGAACAAAAACCAAAACAAAAATCCTAAAGGGCCGTCAAGCTCACTAGACTCAAAACATAACCCACCCAAACTTGACTCAACCCAAGGATCAAACTCTTTGCCATTGAAATATGCCGCTTTAGAATAATTCCTGCACACTTAAGCAAACTCATCAAATGCATAGGGAATATCAAAGAATTAAATGCAATTAATTAATTACTCCCCCTAAATTAATTCTCCCCTTTATCAAACACATGACCTACTTAGAAAGACGTCTCCCCCTAAGATAAATCTCCCCCAAACTAAGATCCGATTATAATAGGATAAGATACCATTTCTCCCCTTATCATCATTCTCCCCCTTTTTGTTCAGGAATAGGCAAAGGATAAAAAACTAATAAACACGTTGAAGCTTAAAGTGTTAAGACATTAAAGCATATGGGCAATAAAAGCAAGGCAAAGACAAAAAAATATCATATATATATATACTATAAATATACCAATAAGTACTTGCATATATAGATAGATAGATATAAACACACACATGACACAAAATACAATAAGTTTGCACACTCGTATGGCAAAAATGTGTCATATGGAAACGTAAGTGTAGGGGTGTGAACTAGCAACAATTAAATTTAGACCCAAACACTTAATAAACATTCACGGAGTTCTCATTTGATTGCAAACTTTCTCACATTTAAATATAACCTCATGGGACAATATGAAGATTGAACTCAATGAACAAACATACACAATGCATACAAGCCTAGCATGATGATGATTCTACAAACCAAATAGAGTCATGACATTAAAAACAACTAGGATAAACGGACATTGTGCAAACCGTTGATATACCATCCAATTCTCCCTCAATAAGCATATATATTCTTGTGCTTTTGAATGAATATATCAAACAAACATAGGCCTTGGCAATTGTTTTCTTTTTAATGCCAAATATTCTATTTTTAGGCCTTTGGATCACGTATTTCTTTTAGATCCAATAAACGGTGGCTTACAATCGCAAAGGATTTAATTCATCCTTTCGGAGCCCTTCCCCGTGCACATTTTTATTTATCATGTTTTCATTTTCACACAAATCTCACATGCAACGGATTTTGACATGCACTAGTCCTCCTAGGTCAAAGATATGTAGATGAAAATATTGGTAGGAGAACACCTCAAAAATCTCAAATATAACATGTGACATTAAGATTTCAAAAGAGCTCGTGCATGTGTCAATAGAGGCATATAAAAATAGAATCCATTTAACCAATACAAAATCCAACTACTCCATATAAAGCATGGTAAAGAACATTTTAAGGATTGAAAATCTAAACCAAAAGTTCTAGGCACGTGGGAGTGTTAAAGGAGGGATTCAAACACAAGTATATGCCATTTAAAGTGTGTCAAACTAAAATACACACAAAATAAAATCTTTTTGAGTTTTTAACATTTAAAAAAAAAAAATAAAGATATATACTCAAAAGGATAAACAAAAATCATCTGTATTTTTCATTAAGCTTAAATGAAATAAATAAAACACAAATGATAAACAAAACATCTTTTTATATTTTTCAGTTAATTCAAACACAAAATATAATACAAAAAGATAAACAAGTCATAATTTCTAGCATGGGATATGAAATAAGAATATGACTAGAAAATGACTAAAACAAGCATACATTTAACATGTGAATATAGCATGAAGTACAAAAGCTAAAGTATGAAAAAACTAACACATTCATCCTTTAGATTTAGCAAGGGAGGAAGCATGTGAAAGTAAATGAGAATCAAAAACCCTATTTTGCAAGGCAACCAAGTCGGATTTCCTAACCAAAATTAATGAAGAATGACTATCTTGGGGTGTGAGAACTTTAACTACCGTGGTTACTTTACTATGGGATTTTCTAGGAATTCGTTTAAGATCAAAACAAAATTTCCTAAGATGACCTTGTCGACCACAATGTGTACAAGTGAGAAGATGTCGAAAAGATTTACTTAATGAGTGATCTTTAAATGTATTCCTAGTTGATTCTCCTAAAACATTGGTTTGGGCATTAGGAGTAAATTCATTACAAGTATTGAAGCCTAAACCACAAGTGTCGTTTTTAATTTGGACCATTCCTAATATTTTATCTAGTTTTTCCGAACGACACTCCAAATCAAATTTGACATTACTAGAATCTTTTAATTTATTTTCCAATTCTACAATGTTAGATCTAGTAAAACATTTTGCTCTTCAAAAGTAAGAAGCTCCTTTTTCAAGGATTCCATTAAACCCCTAAGGCTATCTGTTTCGCCTTCTACATATTCAAGCTTCTCTTGAAGAGTCCTCACATGTGTCCTAAGGTCTTCTATTAAAACATTTTCATCAATGACCTTGACACTTTCTCTTAAACTAGCTTCTAACTTCAAATTAGCTCTTTTCAATTTAATAGATTCTTTATAAAGTTCTTGAAAAGCATTTTGAAGTTCACTCACATTAACCTCTTCTTCATTTTCACTCTCACTTTCTTCTCCACTCTCACTATCATCAAAAATAAGAGAATCATGAACAATGACCTTGGAAGTGGCATGTGCTATCGTTTCATGAATCGATGAGTTCTCACTATCACTCACATGACTAGCCCTAAAAGCCACAAAATTTTTCTTAGTGGGGGAATCGGGCTTCTCTTCCTTATCACTATCACTAAGGGTCGCGTTATATGAAATGGGTCACTTACCCTCTTTCCTTAGTTTTGTGGGGCACTCATAAGCCCTATGGCCATAACCTTCACAACCAAAACACTTATTAGACTCGTCCCTATCTAAATTTTCATTGCTAGGTTTAGGGATCTTCTCGGCTTTAGAAATCTTCTCGCTTTTATCATGTTTAGAAGTATCAAATTTCTCAAAATCATTTTTAAATTTATCTTTGTTAATTTTAAGAAATTTTCTAAATTTACGAGCAAACAAAGCCATGTCTTCCGAGTCACTATCACTATCGCTCTCTACTACTTGTTTGACCTCTTTTTGGGCTTTTAAAGCAACGCCCTTTTCAATTTTCTTTTCAGTTTTAGAGGGAAACATATCTAGTTCATAGGTTTGTAAATCACCTACAAGCTCTTCTAATTTCGTAGAGGCTAAAGTGGGTAAAGAATTTAAAACGGTCACTTTTGGAATAAATCTATCGGGTAGGGACCTTAAAATTTTCTTTACAACACGGTCGTCAGGTATTTTCTCTCCTAAGTTAAAAGATGAATTAACAATATCAGAAAGTCTAGCATAAAATTCATCAAAAGTTTCTTTATCATTCATTTTGATAGTTTCAAATTGAGTGGTGAGGTTTTGGAGTTTTGAAGCTTTAATGACACTAGTTCCTTCATGAGTTAATTGTAAAATATCCCAAGCTTCTTTAGCGGTTTCACACGTCATAATACGGCGGAATTCATCCGGTGTGACAGCGCTAAACAAGGCATTTAAACCACGGGAATTGAAATTAGCAAGTTTAAACTCATTTTCAGTCCATCTATCGGCGGGTTTGATAACACGTTCATTTTCAACTAAATACGTTGGTGGGGACCACCCGTTAACAACAGACATCCAAACTGTTTCGTCGATAGATTTTAGTGCCGATCTCATACGCGCTTTCCATTACGCGTAGTTTGAACCATCAAAAATAGGAAATTTTGAAAAGGGGGAAAAATCCATTTTAGCCAAAAATTATTTAAAAAGATCGTTAACGAAATAATTTATCACTTTGGCTCTCATACCAATTTAAAAAAGCATGGAATTTCCTTTTTATGTGTAAAACAAAACACACGATGCGGAAGCGTTGAATGATGGTTCACAAAATTAATCCAATTAATATAGTCACTTAAACCGATTCATTGATTCAAGTCCTAGAATTTGCCTAAGTCATAATTATCAATAATTCAAAGTTAGGCAAAACCAATTTTAGGAAATGACTTGAATAAACCAAATTTACCCAATATTTAATTTAGTCCGAAATTAAATGAGTGTGATAATTTAAACCAAATTTTATCTTGACTTATGCTATGCATTCATTCTAAATAAATTATGCAAGATAAAATAAACCAATATCACACTACGCCGCGATGTACGAAGAAAAACCCAAGACGGGAAAAAACCTCGGACGGCCCTAGCCACAAGTCCACTAGATATGGAATTACAATTACAAGACAGATAGACTTACAACGACTAACTCGATCCCTCTCAAGCCTCGACGCTTCTTCTTGTAGACACCTCTTCCTAGCGGACAACCTCGGAACTCCACCGCGGTCTCGAAATCCACCGATGGGGCTTTCTATGGTCACCGTCACCCTAGCTAGGAGCCTTTCTCCAAGTGGGTAGAGTCGCAACAAAAAGTCTTCTTGTTTGATGGATGTAGAAGCAAACCAAAACTTGTCTTCTTGAATTCGGTAGAGATAAACCGGTGCCAAACTCCAAGCAATTTAATATGTAAATACGAACTTGGACTAAACACAATTGGGTGTAAACTAGAGTGTGAAGGATTTTCTCTTTGAAAAAATAACACTCAAAACATGAACATTTTCCTAAACCATTTTTGCTCTCAAACACTCTCTAAGAGATAGAACTATTTTGGAAATGTTAAGTTGGAAAATGTCATTCCCGCACCTATTAAAGTCTGTAAAAGGTGGTTAAAAACCAAGTGGGGAAGTGGGTGAAAAACTGCCAAAAAAAACTGATCCCGCCTGACAGCTCGTTCGAACGAGACTTCTAACGACGCACCAGTATGGACTTCGTTAGAATCTCGTTAGAAACCTCGTTATAACGAACAAGCTCGTTCGAACGACATTTCACACGACGGACCAGTTTTGACTCGTTGGCAAACTCGTTCGAATGAAACCTGGTTCGAACGAAAAACTCGTTCGAACGACATTTCGAACGACTTCCAGAATTTTTTATAAAATTCAATTTTGGCCCAAAAACTTTATATACTTTAATTTAAAGTTCTAATTAAATTTTTCTGAAAGTAAAACACAGTTTTAATTCGACCTAACACCCAATAAACTTTGTTCCAAGCTCCTATATAAATATAATTTCATTCATACCTTGGGAGCATGGAACTATAGTTGATGACGTAGAAACGTGGCACGCAAACCGGCATATTTGATGAAGCTTTATATTCTTTGCCGCTACGTCTTCAACAAACACTTCATAGGCTTGAGAGTATTACAATTATATACTATCCTATGAATAAATGTTTTTGTCCGGAATTGAGCCAAAACTATATATGGACTCAATTGGAAATTTGTGTCCTTACAGAGGCTATAGGCACATATTTACAGTTGACTACGGCGTACCACCCGCAGACAGACGGGTAGACTAAGAGGGTAAATCTGATGCTTGAGGATATGCTGAGGATGTGAATTCTAGATTTTGGGGCAGGGTGGGAGAGATACCTTCCATTGGTAGAGTTTGCATATAACAACTCATACCAATTTACTACCGATATGGCATCGTTCGAGGCATTATATGGGAGGCCCTTTCATTCACCCGCATGCTGGTTAAAGGTGGTGGACAACAAGTTGTTAGGGCCCGAGATGATTCAGGGGACTACTCCCAAGATTGAGTTGATTCGAGGACATATTAGAATAGCTGAGGACGAGTAGAAAAGTTATGCCGATGCCGACATGAGAAATTTGGAGTTACGGGTTAGCGACCATGTATTGGTTCGAGTATCTCCTATGAAGGGGATTATGAGATTTGGCAAGAGAGGGAATCTAGCACTGAGATATGTGGGATCTTTTTCTATTATAGAGAGAGTGGGACTGGTAGCATACATACTGGGACTCCCAAATCATCTTCAGCGGATACACGACACGTTCCATGTCTCATCACTGAAGAAATATAGGAGGAGTAAGAGAGCCTTGTGGCACGTACCCATTGAGGATATTGATTTGAAGTCGAACGTCACGTGTAAGGAGAGGCTCGTGGCTATTTTAGATCGTAACGAGCAAAAACTACGGTCAAAGGTGGTGCCATTGGTACGAGTTCAGTGGGGACACCACAATATTGATGAGTCGGCATGGAAGCGGAAGGATGGCATGCGAGAGCACAAGCCAGAGTTATTCACCACGGGTATGTCCTAATTTCAGGGATGAAGTTCCTTTGTAAGGGGGTAAGTATGTAATACCCAATACTTTTACGTATTCGAGATTTAAATAATTCAAAAATTAATTGAGACCAATACGTTTATTTAAATTATGCGAGTGAAGTAATTCAATGTGATTTAATAATAACTGTGATTATTAATTATTAGTCGAGAAAAAAATACTGATTAATATTATGAAATGAAATTTACTAAGTGCGAATAGTAAATAGTTTATTATTATCAAATTATGTCATCACGAGTAATATGGACATAATAGAGTTATCTCATCAGGAGTCGCATGTAGGCTATTTAGAGATGAGAAATGAGAAATATATTTTAGGTAACTCGGATGATAATATAGAGATCACTAATGAGTCTGAAGGAGTCAAATTAGTCAAAATAATTTACCTGGGGCTTCAATCGAGTCACGTGGAAATTTTAGACTAAAACGGGACCATAGGAGGGTAGTTTGGTCATTTTATGTCAGGGGATTACTTATAAGGGTTGGATACAAGGGCTTAGAGGTGAGAAAACTCAGAGAAACCTTTAGACAAGGAAAGCAGAGAGTTCTTGAAGATTCTTGGGAGAATTCTTGGAGCTTTCATCATATTCTTACACACAAACAACCTAGGGAGGAGGATTAAAGGAGAAATAAATAAACCCAACACCTAAGCCACGAAGTCAGACCCTACCAACCAAGAGGAAAGTTGTTTATTGCAATATTCATGAAGTTATAATACCCATGTGTAGGGTTTTAAGATTTATTTATTAAATCAGAAATCTTGGTAGAAAAAGAATGATTTTTATGCATGTTAGGATAACATCTTCATGTAGAACGATTTAACATATGTAGAGGATAAATAATTAGAGGATAGTTTATCTTTAATACAAATTAAATCTGGATTTTAATGAAAATTAAAGGAAGAACATGAACACTTAGAATTTTTTAGGATTAGAGGCTTAAATCCATTCCTAAATAATTTGTAATGTTTTGATACAAAAAGTTACGTTAGAAATTGTCCTTATACATGTGGGAAGGGTTTGGGATAATTAGATTAGAGTTGGGTGGGAGATCATGGAAGATTAAGGTGCGTTAATGGTGAAAAATGTACCTACTATAACTGTAGAAAAGAGTTACAGAAAAACGAATCGGTCCAGTCTAGATTGATCGGTTTGGTTCTACTTTTACATAACGAGTTTAAAAAAATAAACCGTTCTGGACCAAACGGGTGCGGTTCGGTTCGGTCTATACAGAATCGGTTCAGTTCCCTAAAGTTATTATGGATTTTCATTTTTGGGCCTAGTGTTCCTAAATCTATTTTGTGGAAATCATTAAGACTTTTTAAAGATAATAATAAAACATTTATTATATTATAGTAGGCCTATGATGGAGTTATGAAGTAGTCGTATGGAGAGGTTTAAGACAAGACTGAATTCGAGATAAATAACATTGTAATTCATCTGAGAGACGGATAAAGAATTACGAGAATTTAATGAATGGATGCATCGATCGGTAGGGTAAGTTAGACTTATCTACCTAATTTAGAAATGGGTTAACTAGGACCCTTACAGTTGTGTGAACACTCATATAAATAAGATAGCAACATAAATCATAAAATATAATGTACGATAATTATTAGAGAGATATATACTATGTACCAATGTGAATCATTAGGTTGTGTGAACACATATAGTGTAAGTACGTAACTTACGTGAATACCTAAAGTATATTAATAGTATTGAGGTCGATGATTATCCAAACCAATACATGAAAGTTAAAATTTGGGTTCAATGATTAGCGGGACAAAATCGAAAATAAATCATATTAGGGTTGATGGAAAAATCCGAACCAATATAGATATGCATAGCATTTACATTGGGATCGAGGGATATCCGAACCAATGTAAATGATTGGATAATTGGGGTCGCTGGTTATGCGAACCAATAATCCTTATAGTAGATATTGTGTGTAAAATATATATACCTTATGATATCCTACTGGGTGCGATAGTAGACTTGGAGATGATATATTTGTGGATATACATCTAAAAGATGAATTAAGAAGAGAAACTTAATCTATCATAACATATGTAAGTGTTGCATGAGAAAAAAATGTATTTGGGAGGTTAATGAAAATAATGTACTATAATAGCAGTACGGGGAACTTAGGCAAATAGATAAGTTCAGTTAATTCAATAGTCTAGTTATCTTGAGAAGTATAGCTAGGTGGGATAAGTATAGAACGTTAGGAATGAACAATTGATGAGGGGTGAGTAAACTCAAGAGAGTGTACGATAACCTAGCATGTGTAATAAAAAACCGAATTGTGAAAAATGTAATAAACGCTTCCAAAATATTTTGTGTACTAAGACTTGCTATAAAATATTTTGAAAAACCTTTTAGGTGTCCAGCCAAAGGAACACCACCCATGACTTCATTCCTGGGACACGGAGCTATAGCACTGTGGATGCTAACACGATTGATTTTATAGACGATTTCTCCATTTAGATTTAGTCTAGGATATCATTTTACATTCCATGTATGGACATGTTGTCCATTGTCAGTTTTCAGTTATTTAGTTTCTTTTATTATTATGGAGTATTTGGTTTTGATTTTTGCCAATGGTTTATTCAACAAGTCTCTTTGCATTTATATATTATGATGGTTGGATTCTATTATATTGTGAATGATTAATTTAGTTTTAGTATGGTTCTTTTATCTGTTATTAAAGAAAGATAGATTTTGGCACCGGTCTCATTTCACTTACGTGGTTAGTAACTAAAACGTTTTCGACAGTGATGCTAAGAATGAACCATATGAGAAATATGTTTTAATTTAATAAATGCCTAATCAACCGATATTTAATTAGGCGGGGTGTCACATACATCCTCTTCTCATTTGTGCTCTTTAAGGGAAAATTTTAAATCGAGTCTATTTGTAGTGTTGGCTTAATTACGAACAAAACTAATTGAGTCATATGATAGTATTTTGTTATATCCGTTCAAGCCTATGACGTTTGAGTTGAAGACATAGCGGCTAAGAGTTTGAAGATTACATCATTGCGGGTTTATGTGCCAACCGTTTATGCCATCAACATTTCATTATTTCCAATGCCTCTAAAGGTATGAATGCATTTGATATATATATATATAGTTGGTTGCTTTTTATGGGTGTCCTTTTATAAAACTTTTGTCATAACGACTTTTTATTTTTCTAAGAAAGTCATTTTAAATCTTTTCATAAAAGTTTTTGGAGTTTTGGGTTTTTAAATAGTTTTTGCATTTTCGGAAAAGTCGTTCGAATGAAACTGAGATCTCGTTCGAATGAGATGCCTAGGTCGTTCGAATGAACCTCGAACGAGATATCGAACGAACTTCGTATATATTTTCTGAAATGTCGTTAGAACGACATTGTTCGAACGAGTTTTATCTAACGAAATTTTTGCGTATTTCTCTTCTTAAATCACGTTCGAACCAAGTCGTTCCAACGCCATTCAAAACTCGTTCGAACGACCTAGGCGATTTTGAACACTTTCACTAGTTTTTAATTTTTAGTGCTCATTTCCCCACTAACCTTTTACCACTTTGACTATGTGCAGGAACAAACTTTTTTAGCGAACTTTTGAGAACATTTCTACTACTTTCGAGAGAAAAATTTCGTCATCCAAAAGTTTATTTTTGTGTTGGTATTTTCATAGTTTAATTTCTACCAAAACATAAAGTTTACAACCATATGTTTATTTTGATCCAAGTTCTAAATATACATTTTCTTTGCGATCATCATTGTTGGCACCAGGTATTTTTCTCATACCAAAAAGAGAAGTTTCATATGAAGGAGTCCATTTTGTTGAAGATTCGTGGCGTGCATACGTTGGAAAGGCCTTCGTATGTTTTGATGATTGATTCACCCCTTCGGTGGATTTTGAGATTGCAATGGATTATGGAGTTATCAACTAGGCGGAGGTAAAAGAAAAAAGAAGAATCAAGGCTTGAGAGTGAGTCGAGTCAAGGAAGTAAGTCTTTTGTCTTATTTATGTAAAACCATACCTAGTGAATTTGAGGTTGGGTCGTCTGAGGTTTTTCCCATTGTGGGTTTTCCTACTACATCGCGACATTATGTGTTTTGATTTCTTTTTATCTTGCAAAAATAACTTAGATGCACGTGTAGGATTAAAAAGATAAAAATTGGTTTAATCACAACTTTAGTGTCATTTTGCTTCTAATTATGTTTAGGTAATTTTAGTTTAATTCAAGTCAAGAAATTTAATTTGAAAATATTCATGCTTTATTTGTTTAGCATATCTAGAACTTGAATTGATTTTTTTTAGTTTTTGTTTGAAAATAAATTAATTTTTTTTAATTGAGTTTAATTTTAATTTAGTGGAAATTAAAATTTGGGAAATTTAATGATTTATTTTGAAGGAAATTTTAAGTTTGGTATATTGTGTCAACCATCTCACATTTTGAACTTTAAAATTTGGGTATCAAAGCATTTACTCTAAGAAATAACCCCACTCGTATCTAAATGTTTTAATTTGAGGAGATCTATCTTAGGGGGGGAGAAGCGCGACTTTTCTTAAATAAGTTATGTTAGACAAAGGGGGAGTATTTATTTATGCACTTTATCTTGTTCTATTCTCTATGCCTTTAATAGTGTGTTTAAGTGTGCAGGTTTTCATCTTCAATGGCAACCTTTTAAAGAGGAAAAGCATTTCATCCCATGTGTCTTGTCAAGTGTCTGTAATTGTTTTATTTTGGGAGGGTTTGTGTCTTTTAGAATAGCTTGGCGTCCCACAGAATTGTTTTTATTTTGGGTTTTGTCCTAGAATAGCCAAATGGGGAGATTTGTAAGGGAAAATTTTCAATCAAGTCTATTTGTAGTGTAGACTTAATTCTGGATAAAACTAATTGAGTCATAGGAGAGTAGTTTTTAATATCCTTTCAAGCCTATGACGTTTGAGTTAAATACATAGCGGCCAAGAGTTTGAATATTACATCATTACTGGTTTATGTGCCAAGATTTTACATCATCAATGTTTCATTATTTGAAAGGTATCTAAACATATGAATGCATTTAACATATATAGAGACTTGGTTATAACGACCTTTTATTTTCCTCGGAAAATCATTTTTAAACTTTTCATAAATTTTTTTGGAGTTTTTGGGCTCAAAAAGCATTTTTGGATTTCCTGAAAAGTTGTTTGAACAAAACTGGGATCTCGTTGTAACGAGATGCCTAGGTCGTTCGAATGAAGATCGAAAAATATATCGAACGAACTGCGGCCACAGTCTTACCCTCCTGTCGAAGGCTCATCAACTTCCTCCTCATTTCCGTGTGAACAGCTGACGGAAAGTACTTGCGGTCGAACCGCACCCAGAACTCCTGAATAGTGAGAGTGTCTCTCTCCTCCACGGTGGTAATAGACTCCCACCACTGTGTGTGTGTGATTTTGGGAGACTATTCATCATATCAAAAATGGATGAATATGCTTCAAGTGAGGGATTGTATTCACATATCGAGGTAAATTAAATGAGTTTGTGGTGACGGCTTGTATATTGAGGATTATGTATACTTATAGTCGAGTGTATATATATCTTATACATATGAACGAGATATAGTTTGTATATATATACATATGTGGATATGCGGATATATATATATATATATATATATATATATATATATATATATATGAATATATGGATATATTTATGTTGTGGATATACATGGTATGAATATCTACACCATATACGATGGTTTAATGTTTGATCATATGATGGGATCATATGGATGTATATATATTGTGCATGTGAATGATATATATACTTATGTGGTTAAGCATACCCCGCTCTGTGACACCCCGTCTAATTAAATACCGGGTAGCTACTCCTTTATTAAATTAATTCAAAATGCCAAGTTGGTTCAGTTAATAACATCACTGTCGAAAACATTTTAATAATTACTAACCACCTAGTATTTAAAAAGAAGGTGCCAAATTTTAAGTTAAGTCTGATTAACATGCAGTAAAAAGAATAATGAAAGAATAACAACCATTCACCATAATGAACTAATGAATAACCAACAAAGTAAATATAAATCTGGAGGAAAACTCCTCACAACAAACCCACAACTAGAAAATAATACGACAAGTCTGAATCCTGAATAATTACATGCCAAAAGTCTGAATACTGAAATAAATGAAATGTCTCTAAAAGAAATGGGCGACATGCCCTACAACTGATAACTGAAGAATATCGAGTCAAGATAGATGAAGCGTCTACAAGCAAAGTCCTGTAACTTCCACAAACAGCTACAGCTCGTCACCTGAATGAGAATCCTAAGCATGGTGTCCTTGCGGTTGGGCACCTAAAATGGTTTTTACAAAAATAGATTTGAAAGCAAATGGGTCAGAGCCCGAAAGTGGAAATCATTTTAAAAACAACAAGTGTTTTAATAGCATTAAAACATTAAATGCAAAATACATGTTAGGACGTACACTCACATGAAATTCTCACCTCTCCACTACATGTGCACTCCTAACGTACCGTACCCATCTATATGACATACACATCTAACCAAAACGTAATAAGTTCTACCCCTTACTACTCGATCCCCATATTACATTCTAGCGTTATCAAATAAATAGAGGGCTCCACTTAAACTCAGATTCTCAATAGTAATATAATTCACTATCGGTTAACCCGTTATGTTCTCTCACTACATTACCATAATTATGTTCACAATAACAACATGAAAGTTCCCATTAAATAAGTGTATATTATTCACGTCATAAATATACAATACAAGCACCCCGAGACTAGCTGCGGTGCACACATACTCTGCTATCCATCCCGGTACATCACGTACGTAAGGATCACATATTCCGAATCTCTCAGGAATAGTTCTCAGATACAACATCACAAATAATGGAGGCGAACACAGTCACATCACATGGGTCACGCACATACCTGCACTCCCACGATCAGCAGAATTATTAACATCCCAATAAGTCCTTCTCTGACCTATGTTCATCGAGGTAACCAGTCTAAATCCGGGCAACACAAGGATTAGAGGGCCCTAAGCGAACGTAAACCTCCCGTGATAGCAAGTATGGTAGGTATGTCATACACATAAAATCAATACATATACTAAGTATGCACACGTCTTAGTAATCACCATAATATATTTGTGGTACTCTTCTCATCCTTGTACCGACATATAAGGCTACACAATTTATATATTCCCGGTTAATATAATAAGTTAGGCCGTCAATAGTTCTCGCATTGTAATAGACACTCACGTCCTACTCATATTTTCCTTTAGGTTCAAACTACACTACTAGGTTTGACTCCTCATTATATCCCAAACATCCCAAATATATCAATTAATCATCAAGGGAAAGCTATCTCTACCTATACATAAGGTTACGGGGCACTCGGGATCAAAACAGGCTAAAATTCCTAAACTGTCTTCGAAACCTCGTTCGAACGAGGGTGTTCGAACGAGAGTTCGTTCGAACGAACTGGGCTATCTAACGAGATCTCATTCGAACGATATTATCGAACGAACTTCACCCTCGTTAGAAGTCAAAGGTCAACTCGTTAGAAGCTTGTTCGAACGAGCTCGTTCGAACGACCTGGGCAGGTCTTCTAACGAGTGGACAGTTTCGAGCCCAAAAATCCTTATTTCGTTTTTTCCCAATTTTCTTCACTCCTAATCCCACATAAAAATCGACCCAACATCATTTTAAGGTTCATAATTCGTACTAAACACTCATAGGTCATAATCAAACGTTTATATAGGGCTAACTCATCTTAAACATCATCAAATCTTCAAATATCTTTATTTATCCCCAAATTATATGGACATGAACCCTAGCATGTATAAATCATCATAGAACCAACTATAATCCGTTTTTTTTTTGTTTCATCCAAGATATTATTAACATCAGAATAATCGCCTATATATAATTCTACATGCAATTCCTCATCAATATGTAAGATTGTATTTCCAATTTAATGGGTTTTTCATTAACTCCCAAGAACAATACAATTTATTTGAATTTCCTACTCATGGAAGAAGCATTATCTATTAAAAATGAAATTAAACCACTTGCCTTAATAGAATCTCTGATTTTGATGACGGATTGATGGAGTATTCTCTTTCTCTCTCTGCAGAATTCCTCTATCTCTCTCAACAAGCTTTTCTTCTCCAAGGTCAATGGTGGCTAGGGTTTGTGCTTTAGGAACTCTTTGGAACAATTTCAATAACCTCCGTAGTCTATTTGGTTATTAGTGGGCTTAGTGGGTTATTGCCAAATCAGATATTAACTCCCAATTTTCGTAGGTTTTAATTCCCAAAAATCCAAAATTACCACACTACCTTTATACGTTGCCGGTATGGCCTAAAAATACCCCGGGACCCAAACCAAACCCCCGGCTAGTGTTTTCTGACTCTTACGACCCTTACGGACGCGTTGGCGCACTCAAAACGACCATACAGTTAATAGAACTAAAATTCACTTTTTAATTAACATGATTAAATACCATGACGCGACTGTCACACGCGTCTCAACAAAATTTCCAAATTGTCGTATTTCAATCTCCTGACAAATTTCATAATTCAAAATTCATATATAATCATATATGCACATATAATCAAATACCAACTCGCATCTCGCTAGTATTTTAACCCGGATTAATTTCTAATTAATACGCATTTAATTTAATTAATCCCATAAAATAAATATCACAAAAATACGGGGTATTACACGCTCATGCTATCATTGGGAAGTTTTTGCGCAGAGGGTGAGCATACTGGCTCAAGGAGCAGGGTGTGGATAGTCCCCAGGTCATAGTCTTCCAGTGTGTTATTATGTGATTTAGATTTTCGGGGTGAGGCGTGGTGGGTATGTCTTATCTCATTGACCGTTTTGGAGCTATGACCGCTTCTCGGGATGCCTTGTGTGTGTGTATGGCCCCGATGTCGGTGATATTGAGACCGACCGTGGTCCCCATGATGGTATGTGAGTAATGCCCTAGAAGATGATAGCATGGTGCAGTTTTATCGGCGATATATATAGTCGGGTATATTATGTGTATGGCCATTGTACATCATATGTGGTATGTACACTTGGCTATGGGAGTGGATGATTGTACATATATATATGGTTACAATAAATTCATATATATATATATATATATATATATATATATATATATATATATATATATCCTATAGATGAAAGGATATGGAATCTTTGTGGAGTACATCTTGGATGATTATGGTGTACTAGATTGATGGGGGTTGATGTATCGCATTTAAGGAATATTTCGGTTACATCATCCCAAGGATATTATTGGAGATTTTAAGTTGTTTTTATATTGTAATCTAATTTTAGTAGTTGTAGTAGTATAATATTTTATTTGTGGCATAATGGATCTCTAGGATCGACATTGTCAAGGAGTAGTGTAACGGGGTGGTTCCTTGTTTGGAGTTCTCTTTGCGAGACACCCCACACACGAAACGTAGTGCAGTGTTGAGATTGGAGAGAAGTTTTGTCAATATGAATTTGTATGCATTTTAATTATTAATTAAATCATATGATTAAACCCAATTATATATGGGTAACGTATTAAGAATTTTAATTGATTAAATTATAAATCGGAATCCATTAAGCCTACTATGGCATATTTTTTTGTAATTATAATTAAGTGTGTTTAGAAAGAGTGGATTCTTGGGTTAAGATAGGAAGGAAAATCTCGGGAGTATGGGCTGGGCCTATGTTAAGTTAGGTTGTCCTTATAATTGGGGTAATTTAACTAAAATTCAGGACGCGAAGAGGTGCGCGCCGTTAGGTGAGAGATGAGTTGGGGTTTCATGAGAGTGCGATTCCACTTTAATTATGAAATAAGTGCATTTATATTTATTCTGCACGGTTAATACACTTGTTAAATATTTTTACACTCGGGCTCTGACCCATGTACTTTTCTCTCCTATCTGTACATATATATATATTACTACAGGTGTCCTACCCATGGATGCCGGATGACCTTCTATCCAGAGTCCAGGGAGCCGTGACAAGTGCGAACTGTTGTGGGACTTAGATTGTAGTCGCTTCCTACTTCTTTAAAAAATCTAGGTAGCATTCATGTTGTATATCGGGTTTATACCCAATGGATATTTATAGATGTGTATATTTATTTCATTTCAGTTATTGTATTGGCTGTGACCCGACAGCTTATTCGGGTCTACTCCTTTGTGGTATATTCGGTTGTAGTCACTCATTTCTTTTTATTCTATCATTTCATTTATCTTAGTTATTGTATGCATTTTTCTTTCCTCTAGTAGTAGTTTTATAGTGTTGGTTGGTTGTCTGTTGCATATTTTATTTAATGGTAACATCTCGCTTATATGATATCGGGTAGTTAGTCTATATTATATTTGTATCGACAATTGGTGTTGAGACTGAGACATTTGAAACTCCTGATTTAATGTAGTATATGGCTGGCCACCCATTATTATTGTAAGCGGGGTGTTACACCATCTTTCCCATACAATACACTGTCGAATTTCTAAACCCTTTTAGCCAATAAAAGTCACCAAGTAAGTATTTAGTCTCCACATACTTAGGTTACTTTAGATATCACTATATATCTTATCTACTAATGCACACAGAGTTGAATAAATCACACGTATATATGTATATACCACTCCTGTCTTAAATTGGAATACGACAACCTTAGGTGGAGACCCGTGATGCGTTAATACTCTGCTATCGAGTCTTGGTACATCACCTACTAATTAAAGGACTTTCGGTTCATAATCACTCTCGAATCATAAATTTACGATTCACACAATTTGGAGGCGAAAATAGTTCTAAGCTTTTGGGCTACGCACACTCCTAACACACCCAAAATGACTGGTCACCCTATCAGACACAAAATTAGTGTTCCACCCTAAGTTCTATGTTCTGAGGCACAAGTCTAACCCCCCCCCCCCCCCCCCCCAAATGGGCTCATAAAGATAGGACTGTCCACGATGCTGAACCTCCCATGATAGCAGGTAGTGAAGGTATGTTCACGCACATAAGAACTCACACAATAGGTATTCACACAACTTATATATATATATATATATATATATGTATGTATGTATGTATGTATGTATGTATACATTCAATCTATAATATATCTCGTACGATGTATATAACACTCCAGTACCCTACATATTATCAATTTATCATTATACTTATCATCGAATATTCTCGAGTATTTCCCACTAATCTAAGGGTCCCAATTACCCCTTAAAATTACTTTAGTAGTTATTACATCTCTCTACTACTGATTGGGTCTTAGGTTCACTCACGCTCTTCGTGACCCGTTCTAATTATCGTCAATTCATTAAAGATCAAAATACGCCCAATAATTCCTAGCCTTAATTCTCCTCAATTGGGGAAACCTCATCCCTACTATATGCTTACTGAAATAACTATCTCCCTTATTAATGTTTAATAATGTCCCAAAAATCTCCCCGTAATTTCTTTATGGATTTAGGGCATAAAATAAAAAAAAATAGCCAAAGTTGGGAAGCTAAATCGATTCGGTGGAGAACCTGAATCGATTCTCCTACCGAATTGATTCAGTCATTAGGCGGAATCGATTCTCACCTACAAGTTTCGCCTTCTTCATTTAACTACTATGATTTTCACCTTTTTAAACCCTTTAAACCTTCATAATATAGTTCCAAACGCCCAACTAAGTATAATATAATCTATAATAACATATATAAGTGGTTTATAATGTACCCAAATCATTAAATAATCAAGGGGAATCATTTAAACCGGATTAATCCTACCATTTAATCCCAAAACCCTAAATTATTCTTTCTTTGTTCAAAAACATCAACAAATCTAGATTTTTCACCATTCTCATTTTACTGAATTATTAGATTTGTGCTATATACATGAGTGAATTATATTTATCACTATTTATACCCCAAGACATGAATTAATCGCCAATGTAACACCAAAATCATTTATTCATGAAAATATTACAATAATATGGACAATATATGCACTCAAAATTTTGCAAGATAAACACTTGAGTGGAGTTTCTAGGTCTGATATGTGTAGAAAATTAGTGGAGTTGTCTTCCTCTCCTTTAGATCTAAACTCCAATGGTGGTGGTGCAAAAGTGGTGTGGGGAGCCTTGGAATCCTTCACCTTGCTCCTAATGGTCTCTATCTATTTTTCTAACTGCTAACCCTAGCACCCTAAACAAATATAATGATATATCCTTAGTAAATTCGTTGGTCCCTTTACTCTAAAAATCAAAAAGACCAAAATACCCTTATGGGGAGCCGATTTAGCCCAAAAATGCCCCGAGACTGAATCTCGAGTACACTTTGTTTACTATCTTAAACCTTCCAAACACATTGGCGCACTCAAAATGACCATTTGGATGACGTATAAATAAATCACATTTTATCTCATATATTTAAGCCCTCACATGCGTGTCCCGACTAAATTACTGTAACTCTCGTATTTCTCATTCACGACAATCATATTGAATTCTTACTAATTTACTACTCGTTCACTAAGTAATAGTCAATATAATTCATACAAATAAATATTAACCCTTGTCTCGCTAATTAATGTTTATTTTAATCCGAATTCGTTTCCCTAATTAATTTAATTAGTCTTAATATAAAAATAATTAAAAATTCGGGGTGTTACAGTGGGATCATCTCAAGACACCGATGGAGGTTCATAGATTTCTAGGTTTAGGTAATTACTATCGCATTTTCATAAAAGGGTTCTCAAAAGTCGTGAATCTGCTGATGAACCTGACTCGCAAGGGAGTGTCATTTGTTTGGGATGATTAATGTCAACTAGCATTTGATGAGTTAAAAGACAAATTAACTTCAACAACAATATTCGTACCGCCTAGGAGAGAAGTGGATTACTTAGTTTTTATAGATGCATCCTTACAAGGACTTGGGGGAGTGTTATAGCAGGAGGATCAGGTTATAGCATATGCTTCTCCTAAGCTTAAGCTTTATGAGAGGAACTACCCTACACGTGATCTGAAGCTTACAATAGTCAATTTTTCCATTAGTATATGGAGGAATTATCTTTTGGGGAGAAATTCAGTCTATTTACGGACTATAATTCATTATATTATCTATTCATAAGGAAGGATGTTAACATGAGGTAGCGTATGTGGTAAGAATTTGTGAAGTACTACTAGTTTGACATTGAGTATTATCCGGGGAAGACTAACGTGGTGGCAGACGTGCTGAGTCATAGGCCTATAGGGGAGTTAGCAGTGGTTTGGAAGGTGAAGTGGGGTTAGCTTAGACAAGAGGATGCAGTGGCCGGGTCTTTTATGGAGGTTTTGACTATCACACCTGAAGTCATCATGAGGATTATGAACTCCTAGGCAATGGATCAATTTTTTAAGGTATAATGTGCTTGTTGTTATCAGGCGGAGCAGGCTCTTACTCAGTCAGTTCAGAGGGAGGCTTATGCTTTAACGGGATGTTGATAGCCCAAGAGGATGGGGACCTACGACATAAAATGATGACAGGGTTCCATGAGTCGCAGTTTTTGGTACATCTTGTAGGGGATATGATGTACTAGAACATGAGGAGGCAATATTGGTGGGATGGGATGAAGCAAGACATTACTGAGGTTGTCTTCAGGTGCACCACATGTTTGTTGGTGAAGGTAGATAATTAGATACCAGCAGATATTTTATAACCACTAAAGATCCGAGTATGGAAATGGGAAATCATTTTGATTGATTTCATCATGGGGCTACTAACGTCGCATGAGGGTCAGGATTCCATCTAGGTCATTGTAGATTGTCTAACCAAGGTGGCCCATATCTTGTTAGTTTAGACAGATTATAGGACGGGGCAGTATGCCCGACTCTTTATAACAGAGATGGTGAGGTTAAACGGGGTGTCCATTAATATTATGTTCGACTGGGACTATATATTTATGTCCTATTTTTGGTAGAGCTTCCACGAGGGTTTGGGGAGTGAGTTAAGACTGAGTACAATTTATCACCCGCACACAGATAGATAGATTGTGCAAGTTAATCAGATGCTAGAGGATATGCTAAGGATTTGCATACTGGATTTTAGGGGAGGCTGACAGCAGTACCTTCCACTGGGAGAGTTTGGTTATAATAACTCGTACCAGATTAATCCCGCTTGTTGGTTAGAGATGGGGGACTGTAAGCTTTTTAGAACAGAGATGATCTAAGACACTTCTATAAAGATTGAGTTAATTCGGGTCCATATACGTATAGATTATGGTAAGTAGAAGAGTTATGCAAATGCAGATTAGAGGCACGTGGAGTTTGATATAGTAGATCAGGTGTTATTAAGGTTGTCTCCCATGAAGGGAGTTATGCAGTTTAGAAAGAAGGGGAAGTTGACACCTAGGTATGAAGGACCTTTCCCAAATATTGAGAGAATTGGGCCTGTTGCATTTAAGCTTATCGTGCTAAAGCATTTGCAAAGGATTCACGACGTGTTCCATGTGTTGTCATTAAATAAGTATCTAAGGAGTGTCATGGATTACTAGCACATACCATTACAGGAGATTAACTTGTAGTAAGATATCTCGTATAATTAGGAGACATCCATTGGCACGAACACGAACGAACGGTACCACCTTCGTGTTCAATGGGGTCATCATAATGCCTATGAGTAGACTTATGAGGATGAGTATGAAATGCAGGAAAAGTATTGGGAGCTCTTTGTGCCAGGTATGTCCAAATTTTGGGGATTAAATTCTGTTGTTAGGGGGAAGTATGTAACAACCGATATTTTTAAAGCATTTTAAATTATACGTGTGCACGTAATTTTAGTTTATTCAAAAAATAAATTGGCTTAGATAAATATCAAATAGAGAATAAAAAGGATTAATATTTATATATAATGATATTTACTTATGTGATAAGTAAATGATAACATATTAAATTATGTTATATCGTAAATTAGTTAAGGCGATGGGGTATTCAATATTTCATTCAGGACACGTCGATAGAGTCGTGTCATGCATGAGATAAAAAATTTTGTTAGGTGATTCAAATAATAGTTTTGAGTACACCAATGGTCCGAAATGGGTCGAAATAGTCTAGAATAGGTAGCCGAGGTTTATGGTTGGGTTCTAGGGACTTTTTAGAATAAGTGTGAGCCATAGGAGGGCATGCAGGTCATTTTACTTGAGGGGATCAGTGTTTCGAGGGTTTAAGGATGATATTTAATGAACTTGATAAAGGAGGGTTGCTATCTATCCACCCGAAACGTCTAGGATTTTTGAGAGAGTGAGAAAAGAGAATTGAAAGTGGGAAAAAAGGAAGGAGAAAGGATCCAGGAAGCAAACTTATCATCTTTGACTTCCATATCATCACCAAAAGAAGTATTTGAGAAGGATAAACTTAAATTTCATCATCTTTAAGGAAAGTATTTATTTGATTTGATAATCCTCTGTGGTTACAATTATTCGTGTAAACTTCAGTGTAGAACAGCATGTGAAAAATACGATTTTTGGGTTGGAAAACTAAGATAAATGCGGGTTTAAAAATATATGAATGATGAAGATGAATATCAATTTTTTTTAGAATGAATCTAATGTAAATTTATAAATAAAGATAAGTTCTTAAACAAATTATGAGG
Organism: Sambucus nigra; assembly: GCA_949130495.1. Taxonomy (NCBI): domain Eukaryota; kingdom Viridiplantae; phylum Streptophyta; class Magnoliopsida; order Dipsacales; family Adoxaceae; genus Sambucus; species Sambucus nigra. The sequence goes on from OX422216.1 coordinate 577,447,043, forward strand.
TAAAAACAGAAATCTTAGGACTAGGGTTTGATACGGTGTTGATTATTGATTAAACTTGTTATTCGAGTGATTAGAGATTGTTTTCAAGATGATTTTTAGGTACAAAACTGTTGAAATGTATTTGCGCATGAATTAGTGTTCATGGATGGGAGTTTGGTGGAGGTTTGAACTACCATGGATGGAGGTTAGGGGTGAAAACCCATCATAAGTTCACTTTGGCATCACTCCAAACCAAACCAATTCGCTAGGGGGAGCAAATCGATTCTCTTACCGAACTAGTTTGGTACTGCCAATGAATCGGTTTGGTTCTACTGGCATGCCACCTCTGTTTCATGTTTATTTTACAGACCGTTTGAAGATTATTCATTGGATTTTAGGTTCAAGGATGATTTTAGGTTTCTGAGAATTCAGCGTGAGTGTTAGGAAGAGTCATACGCTAACCGGGGATGGATTATGTGCAAGGGAAAGACGTGATAAAGTGAGTAAAGGTTTATGTGTGGAAATCAAGAAATTGAGTTAGAATTTTAGAATGATTAGGTTAGTGATTTAGGTGATTAGCATGTTAGCTAGAAGTGTATAAATAGTGAGTTAAATTATAACTAACGGAATACATAGATTAATCACGACGCCGGGTTAGAGTTTGGGATTTTGTAGGCTTGTGTTACAAGAGATGTTGCATACATAACCCGACATTATATATATACGTATTGAGTGTGATGTGTATATGTATATCTATTCATGTGTGTTTGATTTTATATTAACATACCTACTCTAATATGCTATCGTTGGAGGTTACACATAGTGGACGATCCACCCTGGCATTGACCAAGAAGTGTTGGATTATTTTCCAAGGTCATAGTACTGTTGCATGACCATTATCCATGCATGAGGATAGGTGTTGGTTTCGATTCATTTTGTGGTGTGATGTGGTATGGTTACCACCCATGGATGTATCTGTCTGACCTCATCCGTTATGTGTTTACATTTTGGGATCAGTGGTGAGATTCCGACCCGGTGGCGAAGGAGTGGTACGTTATATACATGTGCCTGATAGACTACTAGGGATTCATCCGGGAGGTCCTGCTTGGGGATGCTATTTATATACATATAAAGAGTGAAATATGTATATGTGGTAAAATTGTTGGGTGAATATTAAGTTATCGCTAGTGTACGACTACATTGCCTACTTAGTGATATAGATACAATTGAGAAACCTTAAGTTACGGTTTTTATGTTAGCTACGTAATACATAGTTTGAGGTATCGTATATGCAGTATAGATGGGATAGATGTCTAACGCATTATAATATGTTAAGAATGGTTGGACTAGTTAGGCAGGGTAGCATAACTACTCAAATAAAATAAATACATTACTTGGGCACTATAGATGCGAGGTGAGTATAATCTCATGTGAGTGAGACACTAAGTTTACATGATTTTGTCACAATGCTATATTATTATTGCAATTAAATACTTGCAATTATTTTTTAAATGTTTTGGGTGCTGATTCTATCAAAAATATTTTCAAAACATTTTAGGTGCTCAATCGCAGGTTCACCAGTGATAGCAATTCCATTCTAATCAGATGATACTGCAACAGTTGTGGATCCATGAAGGACTTGATTAGACGCCTCACTTCATTCTATCTAGATAGGATGTGATTGCAGTACTTTATCTAACTGCCCGTAGTTGGACTTTCATTATCAGACATTATTTACATTTCCAAGTTTTAGCATTTGGATTATTGTATTCTGGAGAATGAGGATTTATTTGGTTTAATTATTTATGCTATTAGTATTATTTGCGTTACAGTCATTGTGGATGTTTATGTTTATATTGTTGAATGGTTAAATTATGCATAATCACAAGATTTAAAATTTGACACCGCGCTTAACAAGTTATTAGTTGAACTAATTGGTTTTCGATAGTGATGCTTAGAATGAAATCATATATGATTCCTATGTAATTTAGTAAAGGCTTTGTCAATGGGTATTAGACTAGGCAAGGTGTCACATTTAAATTAGGGGATTAGAAGTGTGTTGGTATTTTATAAGAATCCATTGTTTTAATATTGCTTCTTACGTGGTAGTTTTGAGTATAGGGGCCTATTTTCAATTTGTTAAATTTTAATACATAGAGACATGTGATAAAGTGTATCATTGAATTTATGATATTCGTTAGTTTTCATCCCTGTTGGTACTATAGGTAGATGGTTTATGTTGATGGTGGTGCGGTGGACATGCAATGATGCAGGAAAGTAATTAAAATATTTACATTGGAGCGAAGGTTCTGTGTGGTGGGATTAGTTCAAACTATATGACTTCTAGCTTCGATGAACGACTACAGACTGATATCAAAGGCAACATTTCAAATTTTATCCAATAATTTTCTGAGAAATATGTATTGAGGAATTCTAACGACGAGGTTATAGTGGATCGATGTTACGCAATGTTATTAATTGATGATACTCTTATTATATCTTAAGATATAAAGGTAGAGCTCAATCCCAAGTTACCAGTTTAACTTGGTAGGTAAAATATGCCATTTCTGTGTGTGCGTGTTTTTTTCGAAGTTACAAAGATGTGACTATTTTTGTTTACACGTCACGGCTAGATTTCAATATAAACATTATTTATATTTTATTATTTTCCATATATCATACATTATTTGTTGTAATTTTTAATCATTATTACTATATCCTTTGAATTTAGTGTGACTAATTATCACTTTAATAACCATGATTTTGTCTAATTTTGTTCGGTGCTTATTACTTTAGTAGTTAAAATGTTTAGTGTTTTTGTTTCAAGCAACTAATTGTAACCTATATATGTTTGTGTAGATATTAAAGAGGTTGGTAGGCATAAACTTGCTTTGGGACATGAATATGAGATTTATAGAGAAATGTGAAGTAGTTTCTTGGATGATTTCTTTTGTAATTGTTTGTTTTACATTGTGTTGGTAATTTTCATGACTAACTTTGAATTTATTTGAGAGATTTTACTAAGTGTGGCTTTATGACCCTAATACTCTAATGTTGCATTCTAGGCTTATAAATGGGGTTATAACAAATCATGACTAATTATCAATGGGAAATACCTTGAGTTTCGAGGCAAAAGGACCTAATTTATGTTTTTAATTCTGTAAATACTTCACATTGGCTAACAAATATGAACCATTGGAAATTAAAATTGAAATTGTTACACATTGCAGCGACAACTTTAACTTTAAAAACAAATTGAGTCATATTTGTAATACAACAAAATCGTTAGTATATATATATATATTATGTACATTATTAAGAGAGAAAAGTTGTTACAATAATTATTTCTAATTCTAAAATAATAAGAATATATAAATTCCTAACAATCTGAGTGCATTACAAATACAATTTCAAGAAAAATAAAAAATTAAACTCGTAGTTTAGGGTCATCTTTAATTTCGTACTCAATATGTTAAAGCATTGCAATCTTAACCCCAATGTTTAAAAATTGCTTCAATTAAGCCCGTCGTTACAAAAACTAACGGGTGTACTAATTTGATAGCCTAAGTGGACCTTTAACTGATTAACTTGAAGAATTATTAAATGACATGCACTAACAAAATGCTTCTTTTTTAGATGGTGCTCTAGCCATCTCAAAAGGTATTCTAACCGTCTTAATATCCTTTTAGGAGACCATTTGCGATAGTTGAGGGGGCCATGTTAGACCCTTATTTTAAAAGCTTCTTGAGATAAAAAAATCGCCGTCTCGAAAGAGGTTTTTTAGACAAGAAATAATCCTTCCCAAAAGGTCATCATTATTAGGACCCTTTAGAGAACCGTCCAAAATATATTCTATATAATTATTAAAAAAAAAACTCTTAGAAATAATATATGACATATTTCGCATCCCATTTCGGAATATATAACATACAATTTCCCATTCAACTATAATTAGAGTTCATATAAGTGAAATCTATCTACGTAATCAACGATTCCAAAATCATGTCTACTAACCTAAATCTCTCTACACAATTTCCCTCATCTCACTAGAAAAAATGCATAAAATCCCGTCTGCTCCTGACATAAAATGATGTAAGCAAAGTAACCCCACGATATTGAAGTATATGCCCTCCAACAAAATGACTTTATTGATTGGCCTTATCCACAAAAGGGTTCCACATGCAATAAGATTTATTGAGCGTCAATTACCTTAAATGAAGAAGAATTTTTAATAGTTCCTATAGACGATTTTTTTTTTAAAATACTATCAAATTTGTATATCTTCATATTATTTACCTTTGAAACACTTCATATTTTTAGAAAAATTCAGTAGAGCCTCCTTTATTTATTCATGAAAACCAACCTGTTTCAACATAAAAATTAACCCCTAAAAGATACAACAATATCCACGTGTAATTAGCAAAACATCTCTCTATACAAAATAGTTAATGATAAAAATTAACCCCCTTGTTCTACCACATCCCTACTCAAAATAAAAGATCATTGAATGTCTAAATGTTAAATTTCATGGGCAAAGCAAAGAAAATATTAAGCATTTAAAATTAATCTATGGATGTGAAGTAGTTCACTTATTTGCCAAACGAAAACTAATCAACGACAATGAGAGGTAAATTTAATTGAGAACAGATTTACAAACACATACAAGAATGTGGATAGATAAATTTAATTGAGAACCTATTTCCAAAAACGTACATGAATTGAATATAGTTTTTTTTCCTCCAACATAGTTTTGTGTCGAGGATCATACACATCATCCTTTAAATTATAACAAACAACGATTGGAATCGCTTAATTGTATAACAATTTCCTAAAGTTCAAGAAACTTTCAACACAGTTTCATTTTTGAAGAAAATGACTTGACATTCATTCACAGTGAACAAAATGTAATGTTGATCATATCACTTTTTTCTTATCTAAAGTAAGTTAGCATTTCATTCATCCTGCAAAAGAACATTATATGGTCAAGAAAATCCAAAGATTTTTATCAAACACATTATCTTGTCTAGAAAATCCCTTTTAACTTACTCATATTTGAGAAAATAATTACAATGATCACCGTGATTATCCACTTTATGAATTTAACCAAGATTTTGTTTGAACTGCTTGGGAATAGTCAGAAGCAGCACAACAGGAGACATAACAGCACAACAGGATAACACGTCATACATATAAAAAATAATAACCTATAAATCATGGTGATATCTAAGGTTTGGATTTACAAACCAACATGACTTATTTTAAAAACTTGATAATTTTAGTCATAAGGATAACATATGTTTTATTTCCAAGACAACAAACATTTTCATATAACCTATATAGACCCGCTTAAGACAATAAAGAATCTAAAATTAATTGATTTTTAAGACATATTTCATATAAGCTATGTAGACCCGCTTATCAAATCAATTGGTTCAATCCTGAAGTAACCATATCTAATATAGTTCCACCCGGAAGATTCATCATTGAGAAATGTAAAGTCTGTTTAAAAAGTGGAAACTCTTAACAAATGTAATTATCTTAATTTGAATGTGGCAGTTCCTAACTGTCAAACAGACTTCTCTCGTTATCATCTTGGTTCCCAGGAGATTCTTCATTATAAAAAATTTAGATAAATTATCATTAGCAAATAAATCATCTACCCCTTGAGCCTATCAATTTAGACGTTACTGGTGTCATTTCTATACACTTTCTAACTTAAGAGGCACTTTATCCCTTAGAGACATTAAAACTAGTTGTTGATTTAGGTGTCTCTTGATGGATTTAAATATTGCTTTAATTATAACTGTTCCTTAACCATCAGTTTTAATAGAGGAGTGTTCTTCAATTTTACTAGTGATAAGCCCTATATTATACTGATGAGACTCATATAGCCCCGGCCTCACCAAAAGCCGAGCAAGAAATGAACATAATTGATTATGAGGTAGCAGTTGAATCGAAAGATCAGTCACTAGGTTGACACGGGCATATCGTATTTGAACAAATTTTACAGTTATTTAAAGTTGGTAGAATAATTGGGTGCAAAGCGAACTTACTTGCAAAGTCGTGTAAGGAGACCAAAACTCAAATTTGGGTCCTTTATGTCTATCCCTCGTCTCCAGATCACATTGTCTTAATATTTATAAAGGAAGAACCAGAGGAAATAGTGTCCCATGCTATGCGCGATGTAATAAGAACATTTAAGAGAGTCTACAGATTGCCTGAGAGCGAGGGATATTATGATAAAGTTGATGGAGCTTTGGAGAGCTATATAAATCAAGTTTCTTAAGACTTGGAAGGTATTTAATGAAATTTGACAAATGAGAAATTGGATTTTCTCATAGATATAAATATTGCAACTAGGGTAGGCTTCCCATATCCTTAAGAAAAAATCATCCAAAATATTTATATCCACGATAAATAAGGTTATTAAAGACATTGGTAAATAAGACAGTGAAATTTTAAAATTTTCCATGGGTTTTTTAAACCAAGAGCCGGGACAAATGACATTGTACCACGGTGCACTAATCGTGATATAAGAGAGTGCTTGCTTTATTGAAAGTTTATTAATATAAAGGACTGTTAAGTCCGTCTTCACAAGCTCTTCACCCGATCCAACGGGATTAGAGCAGCCGGAAATTTTAAGCTCTTCAAGTGATTCTTAGAATTCTTCAAATTTCGTACAATCTTTCAAGTCAAGTAACATAGTCTCTTTTAGGTTGGCAATGGAAGTATTCATCTTGATCAAACTTTGGTCATATTTAAGAATGAGTCTCTCCAGATTTGGAGTGATTGAGAAGTCTGGGGTTTTGGACATGTGACATGAATGACTGAGATTAAGGATTTTCAATGATATGAGGACCTATTATTAAAAGAATGGAAAAGAGGGGGAGTTATATTTTACTTCCTTCAAACAAGTAACTAATAATGTAATTGCTAAATAATAAAGAAAAATATAAAAGAGTATCAAACCTTATTATTTATCAAAGCTTGCTCCATATTGCTAGTGCGCATGTCAAGAGAAACCACGTTCTTACAGGGAAAATCCTAAGGAATGGATTTTAAAAGAAAACCACGCAAATATAACCATCTTAATGTATTTGTAAATACCACATATGTTCCAAATAGTTTTAGATAACTCAACTTAAGTAATCCATGTTTTGATATATGCCGAATGAAACAGTTTCAAAGACTTCCTCATGTATTACGGAAATTTTTATCAATTTCCTTATCGAGAACAAGTCTTAAAATATTCTTCTTTCCCTGATAAGAAAATGAAATAAAAGAAGTGAAATTATATATCTATCTATCACGTGTGTGTGTGTATGTGTGTATTAAAACTCACGCATAAAGAACATAAAAATGTTGCTTACATATTTTTTCCTCAAGATATCATAGAGTTTGTTATTATGCCAGACACTATTGCAATCCTTTGTATTTTCGAATTCTTGGGAAACAACTTATCTCCCAATTTCTTGACGCAGCTGGTGCATTATCAACTTATTATCCTCATCTGATGTTAACCGATTTATATCAATCATGTTTTGAATTTTGACTCATCCGTGATATCCACACTCACTTAGGATTGTAGTCATGTCATGTTTATTCTTTCCACTATTATTAATGAACATTGATGGTTTATAATAACAACTAAATAGAACCAATTGTTTTATATGATTAATGAGAAAAACTCGTTGATCATGAAGCTGAAAATCATTATATTGTAAACAATTGTTTACCCGATGCAGTTCCACTAGCAACACCTTTATATTAACAAAATGGAATCATTTAATGAAGCCAATCCCAAAATTTGCACTATTTTTTTAGATTTTCAAGAATGTACTAGCAATTCATGAGAGATTAATATAAAAAAAATGTTTTATCACTAGCTGGATAATATATATATATATATATATATGATGATGATGATATGATAAACTCGGTAGTTGAAACTAAAAGACAAAAAGGTGCTAGATGATTAATCCTTCAAACTAATTAACAATCCATGTTCACTGATAGTACAAATATTGCATCCTGTCGCATAAATTATTCAGCTTGTACATAAGCTAACGAGCCGCATAACCAAATCAGCATAGGGTGCGACCCTATCGACTACAGGGTGCGGCATTTACCTCCTGAACTTATATACAGGCTGCGGCCCTACCCAGTATGGGGTGCGACCCCATTTTTGCTATAGCCTCATACAGGATGCAACACTCAATGTTTGCCTTACAGGCCGCATCCCTGTCTATTATGATAACTTCAAACTTGGTATACGTCACGTGCTCAGGGCACGTGACACAACTCACATACCTCCTATAAATAGAGGTCCACATCTCGAGATGGGGGACCGATTCTCCTCCCTCGGAATAGTTTCTACAACACTTAGTAAAGCCTTGCCATACTCTCTCTATATACAATCTCAACATATAGCTTGTGGGTTACTCATCTACATCGTGGAAAGATCTTCGGCACGCCAGGAATCTCGACAGCCATGTATTCTCTTTTATTCTTACACTTGTACGCCTCATATGGCTTGATAATACTCTACAATGTAATGCATCTAATGAGAGTAGTGCACCAAAGTGGACGTAGGCCTATTTTAGAGGCTGAACCACTCGATACCTTGTTTTCTCTTTATTTACTCGCTTTATTTACTTATTATACACTTTACTCTTGATTTGCGGATATGGGAACGACTTATGGGCGATTTCTTGTATCATCAATTTGACGCCATATGTGGGAACTCGAGATATTTCAATCTTGTTTCTCTGTGTTTCGAGTTCTTAAACACCTTATTCTATTCATGGGAATCCTTTGGATCATCACCCCATGAGTAAATTTTGGTTATTGAGCTCTATTTTATATTTACACCCTTAAATGGGTATTTCGTACCTTCAGATCTGCTCTTGGGTCTCCATTTTACAACCTCAGATCTATTTTACCTACCTCTGTGGTATCACCCCACCTAGGTAAAGTTGGAAATCTTGATGGGCATTGACCCCGTAAAGGTGGGTGATCAGGGAAGAGTTATATTTACTCTCTTTTTATTGTTCTTTGTCTATGATCTATGATTTATCATTAGAATTGTGCCACTTTGTGCACCGAGAGTTTATTCTCTCATGAATAGACCCTAGTAGGTATGCTCTCCACGAGTTTCGGGAGGAAAAACTCAGTTTCTGGGATTTAATTTTGGGATTGTCCCTTCACTGCCTAGGTAGGGATGCGGCGTGGTAGTTCAACTACCTTACATGCCGCAGCCTCTACTGGGGCAGTTGCATTACAGAAGCTTCAAAACATCAAGAAACAGACTCAGGCGGTCTCCAGCTCAACCTTGGTGAATTTCATACAAAGATCACGGTAGTGAACCTATGTGTCATAATGGCCGCGGCCTCAACAACAATACCATGTAGCAATGCAAACGCTGCATCCCCATTTCCTACTTGGTTACTCCAATATTTCTGATATTACTCACTTCTATTAGTTTTATCTCAGATTATATATACTTTGTAAAGACTAACAAAAGCAGAAGTGGAGTGAGAATCCAGCCAGAGCAGAGAAGTCAAAGATGAGATTGTACAGTTGTACAATCACCTCAACCACCTCTACGATAGTCATGCCTCACTCCAGACCCAGGTCAACCATTTGACTCAGAGGGTCCTAATGCTAGAGGTCGTGGCCTCACCCAATGTGAGCGCGGCAGTACCGGAGGATCCGTCCGCGGAAGCAGTCAGCAGGAGTAAGAAAAGGAAATCAGAGACAGCAGAAGGAAGTTCAAAGGCCTACACCCCATTGGACTTCCCATTTGAAGACGTTTTTGAGTCCGTTAAGGAGGACAAGCTGCTGAGGTGGCCAGAGAAGCTCAAAGCTCCACCCCACAAGAGGAACAAAGCCAAGTGGTGCAAGTTCCATCTGGACCATGGCCACGACACTGAGCAGTGCTATTCACTAAAGGATGAAATTAAATGGCTGATTGGGCAAGGGATGCTGCGGAGGTTCCTCAAAGATGTTTAGGGGATGAAGTCTAGTCTTACATACCGCATGCCCATTTTTCATGCTTATGCCTTATATTCCATCTGTCTCTACTTTACAATGACAACTCTTCTGATGATATTTTAACTAAACTTTGTATTATCCTTACAAAGTCATATATATGAATAGTTATATGAAATCAAGTTCACTTTTATAGTGCTATATTTTGATTCTCATTTCCATGAAATGTTATCTTATAAAGATCATTTTCGTCTTAAAACAGATCTCGATTCGAGACAATATGTTACATCGGGAATGATAATATCTAAATGGCCACACAACGCCCATCAAGATGCCTGATTGTCATAAAGAAAGTGACAATTGAAAATGGAAAAAGCAACCATCGAGAGTGACTATTTAAATTGGTTTGCAACATCACTCATAAAGGCTTCCAATGCCCATTTTTAGCTTTCAAGATGCGACATTAAGTCGGGAGACTTGTAATATCTAGCCAGGAATGGCTTTATATATATATATATATATATATATATATATATCTATAGCTGTGGGTGGCTTAATAACATAACCCGGTCAGGGGAGGTTTGAAAGTATCTGTATACTGGCTGCGGGTGGCTTAATAACATAACCCAGCCTGGGGAGGCTTGAAAGTATCCAGTATATTAGATGTGGGTGGATTAAACATAATCCAGCCTGGGGAGGCTTCAAAGTATCCCGTATATTAACTGTGGGTGGATTAATAACATAACCCATCCTGGGGAGGCTTGAAAGTATCCCGTATACTAGCTGTGGGTGGTATAATAACATAACCCAGCCTAGGAAGGCTTGAAAGTATCCCGTATATTATATGTGGGTGTCTTAATAACATAACCCAGCCTAAGGAGGATTAAAAGTATCCAGTATACTAGCTGTGGGTGGCTTAATAACATAAACCAGCCTGGGGAGGCTTGAAAGTATCCCGTATATTAGCTGTGGGTGGCTTAATAATATAACCCAACCTGGGGAGGCTTGATAGTATCCCATATATTTATAAAGGCGCATGTTCATATGGAAGGGCTAGAAGAGTGCAGTATCCCTGTCAATACAGCTACATCCGTTAAAGTGACTAAGAGTGATGCGGTAATGACTTAGATTTAGGTCCAATTAAATCTACAACAGAGGGAATTCAAACATTCAAAATTGACACATCCCTGTCAATATGACTGCGGCCATTAAGTAGATTCATTCAGAAGATGCAATAGATAAAGGCAGGATTGTCAAACTACCGTGGCCCAGTTCAAGAAGAGCAGCTACTGCCAGTCAGGAGTGCAAGTATAAGGGAAAAGGGCCGCAGCCCATATAAAGAAACCATCCACATCACAGTGTCGCAACCTTAAGATAAATACCATTTTTGTTTGCCACAGACTATGACCCATACGTCATAGTTAAGGTACATTTTTTCAAGAAGTAAATGTACAATTCAAAGAAATCAAAAATGTATAGAGAAGGCATGCATTCAAGTGTTGAAGGTAGCAACATAGAAATTTAAAAGCTACTAGAAAAGGAGGCAAAAATAATAAACATTGAAGTGGGCCGCAGACTTGATAATATTAGTGCTAAAATTATAGACAATAGGGCAACAACTACCATAAAGAGTTACAAAAGGTCACAAAGGGGCGCAGCCCATATATGCAAGATTTCTTAAAATTCTAAGGGATGCGGCCCTATGCGGATGAGCAGTTGAAATTTTTGAGATTACAGGCTACCGACTCACGAGGCTACGTCATCGTTGACATCCCCTTCCTTGCCATCCGTAGTTATTTCAGTTTCTTCCTCTGCGGCAGCTGCCTCACCCTATTCTCTTAGCCTGGCTTTCTCTTCAGCCGCCACCTTGAGCTCAGCTATGGATTGCTGATGCTCGACGTCACCAAGGCCCCAGGAAAGAACCTTCTTTTAGTCTCAGGGAAGTTCTTTATGATTCTGTGCCTAAGATCTTGGTAACCGCGGAGATAGGCCCTATTATTTATAAGGAAAAAATATTTTGTGCCCTTAAACGACTCCATAGTGCAGTTTATGTCCAGCTGAAGGGCTTCGACATGATCTGCCACCATTTTCTTGATTGTCGTGGCATGGGCTTTAGCATCATGCGCAGCCTTGGCCTCTAATTCCTTGTACCTCTTTTGAAGGAGTCTCAGCTTGTTATTAGACGACTCAGCAACTTGGGCAGCTTCCTCGGCTTGTGCCTAAGAGGACTTAATAGATTCCGTGGACTGGTTGAAATTTGCCTCGGCTTCTTCCTTGGCCTTGATTATAGCTTCCTAGTTCATCTGAGCCGCTTGAAGTGTCGCAGCAGTAGACAACTTTCCATCTTCAAAGGAGAAATTCTGCGCATTCTCCAAATCAGCGACATGTACCCTCTCCGCAGCCTCTTTTAGTTTGTAGAGGGCTTCATATTTCCTCTTTGGGGCTACCATAACGTCCGCGGCCTGAAATGAGAAAGTTAGGAGCAAGGGGTCTAATGCAAAATTTAAACCGAGAAAACACTTGCACTTACCCTCAAAAGACTATGGAGGCCATAATCCTCCAGCTCGTCATGATCCTCGTCCACTAACCTGTCAAGGTCCGTGGCGTTAAGAACCCTCTTCATCCTTCGAGCAAACCTTACAGTAGTATCCTATGAGGACTAAGGGTTAGGCTGTCTTAGTTGTGGCCATGGTCGACCGTCAGGACCAACTTCGGTGCATCACTGAGGAGGTGCGAAGTTGGCATTAACTGCAACAATAGGTGGTGGCGGCGGAGAAACTAAGTGGATAGGGGCATCGTACATTGACATAAGGCCTATCGCGGCCAAATTGGCTCCAATGTCGTCGTCGAACTCAACCTGGGGTTGGGGAGCCGCGGAGTTAATTTTTTCCACGGCCTGATTTCGGGTCGCGATAGGAAGATTTAGGCCCCTGGAAGGGACCGCAGCTAGAGCCTTGGTCTTGTACCTCTTCATTTTTCTATGCCTTGCAGCGTTGTTGAGGACATTTGTATCCCCATCCATTTCTGTGAGTTGGGCAGCCAAGAGCTCCCTGTCAACCTCCTCACCTGAAAGAGGAAAAACAACAGTAAATATTTGAAGTGTTAAATATAAGTTGCCGCGGAGTAAGAATGTTGATTAAGAAGTTACCTTCCGCGGCCATTTCTTTGGGTATAGATTTATTTGGGAAGTAGCCTGCTTCAAACACAGAGGCAGAAGTAACAAGTGTGTTGAATTTCTTATGCTCAGCAGAAATGATCGCACCCTCAGCAACTATCTTCTCTTGTCGCTTGCTTAATTGCAAGTTGTCGAGAACTGCAGAAAACATTTGAAGGGTTAGTACAGAAAGAATAATGAGCAATTATAAAGAAAGGATGCGGCTATAATATAAATACCTAGTTTAGAGGGACATCCCCATTATCGCGATATTCTAAACGAATTCTCCCTCTCGTTCTTTTGAGGGTGAATCTCCCACCCTTCTTCAGAGATGTAGAAATACTTCCCCTTACAGTTCTTTACACTGGTCGGCCTCCCAGAGTAAAGGGTCTCATCCCTACCACGGACGCAGAAGTAGTAATAGCCAGTAAACTTTACAGAGTTTTCCTTCGGGGGGTAGATGTGGAAAAACTTTACGGGAGTAATGTCTTTTTTGAATTAATTCTCCCAAACCACGATCACGGTAAGGATGGACCTCCATATATTGGGATCTAATTGGGTTGGTGCCAGTTTTATTGTTTAAAAAATTCGTCTGATGGGAACAAGAACTGCTAGTCGCAGCCATAAATGAAAGCATGCAGTGGAAAATATACCGCATTATCAGAAAGTGCCATGCACGGTCTTTGGTTCGTGACAGGCACTGAGCACATCCAGTTTTTTAGAAACTCGAAGGTCTAAGCTACCTCGTCAACCCAGTCTTGGGTCATGATGCTGCAGATATCAAGCACAGCTAGGGGTCTCTCATCCCTCCCATATGGGCCAGTTGGTTCATCCCAAACATCAGTATACCCCTTACCGCGAAACCATCTTCTACGTCCGAGGGTCGTTTACTATAATTAGCCTCCTCTTCCATTAGGGCGGTCATAAAATCCTTCTTACAGGTAGAATCCGCGGAGTCTGAGTCTAAACTATGCAGTTGGGGCAATTATTCAGTTGACAAGGCCCTATTGACTTCAAAGGGGGCACGAAAGGAAGTTCAGGAGGCAAGGCTCCAAAATGATTCGCCCAAAAGCCTCTCAAAAACTCTTATGGGTCAAAGCTCATATGGATGGAGCAGTACCTAAAAGCCAAGCCACAGTTAGGTGTCGCATCCAGTATGGTATAATGTCCTCTTAGGGGCCATGAAAGGTTCAATGAAATATCAAGATGAACAACACAAAATATTGAGGCCAACTGGGCAAGTATGGGGTTTCAGAGCCCTAAAAGACAAATATCGACGCGGAACATTGATTGGATAGGTTTTACAATGTCGCGGCTACTCACTCAACAGCATCAAAACTATGGGCTAAAGCACCGCGGAGTCTAAATCTAAGAGCCTAAGGGGCCGCAGCCATCACTCGCCACAAGCCGCGGCTAGGGCTCAAATCAAGGAATATTTAAAGGATTAAGGGCAGCCCTAGATTACTAAGGGATACTCTATCATGCCGCGGCCTCTCACTCAAACACCTTAGTATTTGTTATTTCAAGGATCAAAGACACAAAATGCGAAGATTCTTCCTTAAGAACATCAACAACATAATGGAAGTTCAGCTGCCCTAAGGTCTAACCCTAACCAACATGATGGTTACCTAGTTCAAATCCAAACAACAACATATTATCATATGGGTTCGATTAATAGATAAACTAAGAGAAGCAAGCATATTCAATTTGGGACAGCACACATGATCACAGATTCAACAAAAATACATTCGAATAAGTGCAATTCTTGATGAGTAAATCAAGTTTAATTCAAGATTGGGAAGTTCAGAGATGCAGAAATTCAGGTGTTCAGTTATTAAAGAAATTGGAAATTCAGAATCGCAACTGGATTGAGAAATGAGAACTGAAAAATATATTAAAGAGGTTTTGAATTTAAAAAATTACCTAGAAATGGATGGAACAATGAGCTCAGCCTTGAACCACGCGCAGCCTTAGACAGACGCCGAAAAAAGCAAGAGGAAGTATGAACAGATTTCAGCTCTCGAAATCCTCTCAAGGATTTATAAAACATAAGGAAGTCCACGACCCGAACAATTTATATAATATGGTGCGGGAAGACGAATAGTCCCCTTGAAAGTACCATGGCACCTAAGGAGACCAATCTAAGCCGCAGCCCCAATCGAAATCTCTTGGCACTGCGACTTGGGGGCTTATTGATAGTACAAATATTGCATCCTGCAGCAGAAGTTATTCAACTTGTACAGAAGCTAACAAGCCTTGGAACCAAATAATCATAGACTATAGGCTGCGGCATTTACCTCCTGAACTTATATACAGGCTGTGGCCCTACCCAGTATGGGGTGAGGCCCCCTTTTTTCTATAGCCTCATACAGGATGCAAGACTCAATGTTTTCCTTATAGGCTACATCACTGTCTATTACGACAACTTCAGACTTGGTATACGTCACGTGCTCAGGGCACGTAACATAACTCACATACCTCCTATAAATAGAGGTCAACACCTCGAGATGGGGGACCGATTCCCCTCCCTCGGAATAGTTTCTACAACACTTAGTAAAGCCTTGACATACTCTCTCTATATACAACCTCAACATATAGCTTGGGGGTTACTCATCTACATCGTGGCCAGATCTCCGGCACGCCTAGAACCGCAACAACCATGTATTCTCTTTTATTCTTACACTTGTACGACTCATATGGCTTGGTAATACTATACAATGTAACACATCTAATAAGACTAGTTCACCCAAGTGGACGTAGGCCTATTTTAGAGGCTGAGCCACTCTATACCTTGTCTTCTCTCTATTTACTCGCTTTATTTACTTATTATACACTTTACTCTTGATTTGCTAATATGGGAACGACTTATAGGCAATTTATCGTATCATTATTCACTCATCACCATAATCGCCATTCAATATATGGTATCCATAGGCATGGCGTCTGGTACTCATGATATACATAAATCAACCAACTAAAACATATGAGTAATGCTTTTATAGGAATGATGGTATACGAAAAATTCCCTTCATGACACTTGTAGAGTAATGGAACTATTACAGTGTGTGAATGGACATTTAATAATGTAGAGAGTAGGTGAAATCCTTAAGTGAATATATGAGTTAATCTCAATGAAAGTGGTGATTAAGTTATCCATGTGATCCGATATCGAGCAAAATTGACTCAAAAGGAGGGGAATAATTTATAACTCTCGGTATTATACAGATTTTAGGTGATTGTTTTTATTTATCTCTTTAATTAGATCACTTCTAAGTTAAGGACTCTTGTGTCCCTTTATGGTAAGTACATCCTCAATGGATTTGCTACTTCTTTTAATTCAGAGAACAATGCTTTACACTGGGTGATACTTTTTCTACTTATAGTGTACAATACCTCAAGCATCCTCAAACCTTAGAGGATGCTTAACGCGTCCACAAATGGGACCCACCGATTAAGACGGGAAATAGTTTAATGTTTGAATCTCACATTGCTATGAGTTTCCCATTTGGTAATTAAAATTTTTTAATCCTCATAGCACTTTTAAAACAACCAAGAACAATGTCAATTTGTTCCTCCCAAATAGGAGAAAGTATCCCGTGTGAATCCATCCCCTTCTGATCTAAAGATTCTCATTGTGATACCTATGGGTTGAACCTCTACTCAAAACCCATTAGCAGTGGCAATATTAGTGAATTTGAAGCCATCACATAGTGGATGGCTGATATAAATGCATTCCCTTTCTCTTATAATGAATTCATTAACGTTAATAACATATATTAGAGAGATTAAAACCTTAGGATTTGGATAGTGATAGTTTAATCAGTTTCATTTTACATTAAGAAGAAGCAGAATCAATAGAGATGAATTGCTTTGAGTTCCTAAAAGTTACTATTGTAAAACTAAAAAGCAGATGGTCGGTGATTATTGGTTAGGCTGTGCGATGAAAATCATTAACCATACAAAGATAAGGATATGGAACTGAACTATTTTGAAACCAAAAAAAGGTGACCAATAATAAGTTGGACCTAGATATAATATCCAATCGAATTGATAAAGTAGGGAACAAGATAAACAAATTATAGATAGTCTTGCTTAGGATGTCATGAACAAAAAATAGATAGAAGTCAGACCAACCACCCGCAAAAAGAGATATTTGATTATGTTGTTTAACTGAGGTTGGCATATGAGAAGCAAAAAATATTGTTCAAATTGAATATCCAATACAATTAAATACTTCAAGTTATAGACCTAAGCATTGTTAATTGACGTTGCAATACTGATTTCCAGAAACTATGATATGTCCCCCCCGATTCACCCAAAAGGAAAGCTCATATAGATTTACACGATCATGTTTCGTTTGGACAATACATTTGTAATACCACCTTAAGTTTTGGACAGTAACTATACCTATGCTTTGTTCTTAGAGAACCTAGTATGACCTTTTTTTTCTATGCTTTTTTCGTAGAGAACCTATTATGACCTTTTCTTTTCTTTTTTTTCTTTTTTCTCACACTGATAGTACATTAGCAACCTGATATCATTGGCTACTACAATGTTGATTATGCTATTCAGCATGCTACCACAGTAAAAATATAGAGAATACAATATGTCTTAATCCTTCTCGAATTTTCTCTACATAAAAAAACAAACAACCATTATCAACTATAAATACATGACTATAGAACAAAAATAGTGAGATTTCAAAAACATTACACTGCTAATGCAACGGCATATGGATTTGCAATAGTCATCAATGGGTCAAAGATTTAGATAAATCCAAGTCTGCAAGACGACGAACATTCTACGGACTTTGAAACATTGAGTCTAGAATTAAAAATGACCCAAAATTTAGGATTAATTTTCCATTTCACTTTATAAACTATAGTAAAGAAAATTCTCCCAATCCCTAACTTTTCTATATTTGGACTTCCACAAACCCTATCCTAAAGGGTCACAAAAATAAAGTCCATTCCAAACTACATCAAATGAATTCAACATAACAATAGAGAAGGTCACATATACATATATGTAGTCTAAACTCAAATTTAAGAAGGTATCAAAGTATAAACAAACTTCACCTAATACAAACAACATAATTCCCATACATAAAAAAACTAGCAATAAAAACTAAAAAAAAATGTAATAATTGAGAAGTAAGTAAGGAAATCATTTATGTTGCTACAAAAAAAATATCTCATTTGACTCTATAATGATTATCTATGTACATACAGATATAGTTCACACACACACACACACACACACACACACACTACATATTGGTTTGTGTTAGTGAATTAGCAACACATGACATTAAGATAAGTATAACTGACAATATAGGCATTACAAGACCGGTATAACTGATGTCAGGTATCATCTATTAAATGGCACTAAGTAGTATACATTAAATATGTGCATATACATATAATAGATCTAATATAGACACACATTCACACTAATGTTTGATAATTTGTAGTTTATAAGAGTTCAAGCAAAAAACTAAACTATTCCAATGTGGCAAATGAATTTTGTGTGACAAATCCGTATGATGTAATGTGCATCTTCTGGATAACCAGTCCAAGGTTAAAATGTAATCAAAATATCACATTCCAGTTTATTATAAACCACAATAGAATAGAAAATATGGAAAATAGCAACTGAAGTGACTAGACAAAATCAACGATTTTATAAATAATCAAAACTTCACATTGTTGTTTTTTCTTTTCACACCCAATGCACACTTTTAATCCCAAAATGAACATCTACTAGTTAATTTTAAGAAACGGGAGTCTGAAGACGGCAATGACACTTCCTATAAGTGTCTTTTGTACCTCGTAGGGTGTTTGTTGGTCTGTCTACGCCACTCGATTTTTGTTTTAAGTTTTCACCCCCTAAATCCCATTTTATCCCCAAAGCGAACACAAGGTAGTAAATTAACAAAACCATGAGTCCAATGAGACACGCCACTTTGTACAAGTTACATTTTAACTCTTCGGGTGTGTGTACCTCTGTCTAGACCATACGATTATTTTGTGAGTTTTTTGCACCTTAGTTCAAGTTTTAACCCCCAAAAAATTCTACTAGTTAATTTCATAAAATTGGGTTTTCGACAAGGACGTAGACACTTCCTACAACTTACTTATATATATTTCTTGGGGAGTTTGTGACTCTCTCTGAAAATCTGGATAGCTATTTTTAGTTTTTGCCCCTTAAATCACATTTTTATACCCAAAACAAGCATAAGCCAATCAATTTTGAAAATTGAGTCCGGAGATCACATAGTGACTTCGCTTAGGTTACCTTGGTACCATTTATGGTATTTGTCTTTCTATTCAGGCTACTTCATTATTGTTTTCAAATTTCACCCCCCAAATGAACGTTTATTGGGCAATTTCAAAAATCGGGAGTTAAATGAGGACATGCGTACTTCCTATAAGTTATTTTTTACCCATGTGGATGTTTATGCCTCTTTTTAGGCAACATGTTTGCTATTTTGAGTATTCACCCCTAAATCCCAATTGTAAGACAAAAATGATAGCATTATAATCAATTTTTAAATTTGAGTGTTTGATTTGGACACGATCATTTCCCTTAACTTACTTTTAGCATTGTCCCGCATTGCCAAATACAATTTATAAACTCCTAATTCCTTCAATTTTACTCTATTCTCTTCTGTTGTCTTCTTCTTAATCTGCCTCTCGTACTCCTTCATTTTTACATACATTTTCTAATAAAAAATATGTAATTAGAGAATGAATGAGGCAAAGAGATAATGAAATAGCATCTTTATCTTTTAAAAAATGGGGGAAACTCAGTGCACTGGGAGGGGGCAGATGTACACAGACTTACCCCTACATATGTAGAAAGGCTGTTTCGTAAATCTCATCTTTATCTTTTTAAATTTTTTATATTTCGTGACATTACTTTTTTGTGTTTACTAAATTTTTCTTTAAACTAAAATATTAACTATTGCTTGTATTTTATTTATTTTATTTCGAGTACCACCTCATATGTTGGAGTTTGTGTCCAAACACTTAGGGCCTGTTTGGTTTGCAACTATAATTCTGTTTTCTGTGTTTAAATACAATTCTGGTAAAAATTTGTGTTTGGCAACCTGTTTTTAAATTCTGAATTATAATATTTCTGTGTTATAATCAAGTTTTTTAGAAAACAGCAAAAGGGTGTTTTATAACTTCTGTTTTTTATTTTTCAACTCAGAATTATACATTCTTAATATTTTAATGCATTTATACCTTAATATATAATATACATACATAATACATTAATATATGTGCAAGTCTTATAAATAAAAAATATATATGTACACGTACATAAAATTACGTATAGTTATATTATTAAATTATATAATATACTAGAACCATATGTTAAATAATAATATGAATAGATACATGCTACTTATATATAGTTTTATACATGTATTATTAATGTATTGAATAATATAAAATATACATATACTACATATGTATTAAAAAATATTATCAATTCATGTATGTATATAATTTTATTGTGAAGTATACATGCAATATCATTATACATACATACATATATATATATATATATATATATATATATATATGTGTGTGTGTGTGTGTGTGTGTGTGTGTGTGTGTGTAGTTAAACTCTCTAACATACCTCATTAAATATACATAAAAATACATGATATTAAATGTATATGAATATAATTTATGATGTCTGTATGTATGTATGTATATATGTATACATTCATGTATCATGTATGTATGAAAGTTTAATGTATGTGTTTATATATATACACATATATGTATAATATAAATATACATGTTTGCCAATTTTGTCAAATTTTCAAAAAACTGTATTTAAAAACAAGTTTACCAAACGCACACCAATAATTATGAACACAAAGAACTGAATTTTAAAACTGTATTTAAAAACAACGTTTAAATCGAGTTTTCAGAACAGTGAACCAAACAGACCCTTAGTGATTTAAATATTAAGATTTAGTATTTGATATGGTGATGGAAAACATTGGCAATCTTTTCAATGGTGATGGATGTTTGAATTAATTGGGCCCATCACATATATCACAAAATAAAATGATAATGGAATAGTAAATCAAATTAATGGCATAAACTGTTGTTAAATGACATGAATTAATTAACACAAACAAACATATAAATAATTCTAACTAAAATTCACACAAATAAATATATAAATATTTCCATAAATTAATCTTAAAACTATACTACAACAACCAATTAACAAGCTAGATTTTAAATTGTCTCACCCTCAACCTCCTATCACTACTACAAAGCAATCTAGTCTAAAAACTAATAATATTAATCAATAAATAAGAATTAACATTACCTTTTATGCGTATTGATTAGGCATAAACTCTTCCCAATTTATCCCTTAATTTAGTTACTTTTAGCACCTCCAACAACGTAATCGAGTTGACTTTATCTCATAATCTTGCTACTGACTTATCCTAATGAGTACACTGAGTTTCTGGTATTTTGTATTGCTTTTACAGGTATTTGATGTCAAGAAACGAAAGAAGGAGACCGTAAGAATAAAGGAAGAAAAGAAGGAAAGTCAAAAGGGCAAAAGCGTAAATTCTATCCGAAATTCGGATGAGGTACCTAAAGAGAAGTTGAAGATATCACACTCATGATCACATAGGAAGAAATGGCACCTCAATCGAAATCCCGGAACAAAAGATATGAGAAGTCAAAGTTGAGAAAAAAAGTCAAACAGGCAGACCGGTCCGCCCCTACCCCTGACCGGTCCGCTGTGAAAAACTCCAGAAGTCCCCAGATTGAAAGAAAACCAAAGAAGGGTGAAAAATAAAAGAACCGGTCCGCCAGAAAATAAAAGGAACCGATCCTCATTGGAGGCCGATCGGTCCGCCTAAGGCCCGGACCGGTCCGGCCAACAAGATTCTCAAATCTTATCTTCTCCTAAAAAGAGTCCTAGTGCATCTGAAACCCTTGAATTGTTGTAGGGTAGAAAAACCCGTTTTATTATCATTATTTGGACTGAGAATTAGGGAGAATTTTAGTTAATTATCCATTGTTTTCCAGAAACCCTAGTTTAGGTACAATTTACAATTTCAATTCCAATAGTTGAAGATTATTCAGAAGTTCTTTGATTACAAGTTTTATTAATTGTTTTTGTTACTGCTTTGGTAATATTAGTGAGTTATTTCTTCCGTTAATTATATTCTACATCAATTCACAAGCTTTCCTTAGATTAATCATGGTTTTCTGCACATCAAACACAGTTTTCATTACTTACAGCATGCTAGGCTAGATTTTCTAAGGCCGGGATACATAAACCCAGCCTAATGTGTTAGTTTCATGTGTATAAAAATAATCCTCTGAATTTAGTGATTGATTACGACCGTATTGTGTAGGAACACAACAATTGTAGATCTTTATATCCCGTTTGCCTCTGGGTAACTGGGATGATTTAGAATGCAATTCGAGTGTCACTATCGCGATACTGATTTTCTCATCCTCAGATTAAATATGATGCGGGCTTGAACCTCGTATACGTAATGCTTGGGAGTACTAAATTCTGGGTCAAATTAATCAGTTAAATTTACGATTAGTATTATAACTATAATACACTAGGGTTGGGGAATTGTATTCCCGTCCTGTTTTCATCATACATAGTTTAAAGTTTTAAATCAGTTTTCATTAGCAGTTTAGGTAATTTAGTATAATTTCATATTTTCATAATTTCCCAATTGCATTTAGTTTAATCAATCCCAAAACCAAATCATTTTTTCTTTTTCTTTTTAGAGTCAAAGTTAGGATTTCCTTGTCTTTTCCCGTCGTCACAACTTCATTGTCTTAGTTCCATGAGGATCGATACCCGACTTATCGGATTATTACTTGAGTGACAGGCTTGCACTTGATTCTAGAGTGAATGCATTTCTGAGACATATTCTTAGTCGCGTCAAGTTTTTGGCACCGTTGCCTGGGAATTAGGTAGACTTAGGATCAGATCGAGTCAATCTAAAACTTTAACCAAAAATTTCAAAAAAATCCAAAAACATAAGAAAATTTTCAAAAAGCACAAAAAGATCATCACCATCTCTCATAAGCTTTTAATGCAAAATTTTGAACTCACTCGCACACCCCACAATACTCCAACTAGCATTCACGAAAATCCAATAGTTGAGTACAACCTCGATAGCCCTCACACTCCAAACGCCCCACAGTTCTGGATCCCACCTCCCACACCGTCACACTCAATCTCCAATAACACTCCGTTTTCCTTCTTAGGACACACCTCCGAGCACACTTCGAGCACACCAAGTGAGAGCACCGAGTCGTTAAGTGAGAGAGATATGTCACAACACAGTAATGCACCTACCGGTGAGGAAGAGGCCTTGTACCGCCCCCTGAGAGAATTTTTATATCCCGAGCGCATTGTCACTCTGGGATGCATTATACTCCCGTATAATGCCGGGAAATTTCGCTTTAAAAATAGGATGATCCAGATATTACCACATTACCATGGTATGGATTCTGAAAAGCCATACCTCCACATTAGGGAATTTGAGGATGTGTGCAATACTCTCAATGATCAAACTTGCACACAAGAGGTGATCCGCCTCAAACTCTTCCCCTTCTTGCTCAAAGATAAAGCTAAGACCTGGCTATGGTCTTTACCTCTAAGCTCGATTCCATCTTGGAACGAGTTGCAATCGATATTTCTCAAGAAATTTTTCCCACCACATCGAACAATCTCTATAAAGGCTCAAATTCAAGCGTTCAGACAACCTGAAAATGAGCCATTTCATCGATGTTACGAGCGTTTCAATGAGTTAGTTACTTCATGCCCCCATCATGGATTTGATTCAGCGCAAATCATTTCTTTTCTCTATAATGGGCTGAATCTTAACTCCAAGCAACTTGTTGAAACCATGGGAAGTGGTCCCTTTATCGACTTAGACGCCCACGATGTTGAGCTTCACCTGAGGTATGTCGCCGAGACTACCCAATCCTGGGATACATCTGACCCTAATGCTCAAAATCAAAATCGTTAAGTGACCACCACTCCATCATCGTCTGACCTATTTTATGTAGAAAAGAGTTCTATAGAGGACAGTCGGATCGATATACTTGAGAAAGAAGTGCGAGACCTACGTGGGATATGTGGAAGAGGACCAACTGGATCCCTACTAAACCCCGTTGAAAAGGTGTGTTCAATTTGTGAGGCGGGTCATTCAACTAAGAAATGCCCGACTATACCCGCCTACAAAGTGATGCTTCAGGAGAAAGTTAGTGGTATACGAGGTTTTAAGGGTAATTTTGGTGCACCGCACGGGAACTCTTACCACCCTTCATGGAAAAACCATCCTGGTTTTTGCTATGGGCAACAACATGCTGCGATGAACCCTACTTCCCATGTTGCCCCTCCTCCACCACAAAACTTTCAATAAGCCCCACACATGCAAGGACATGTGCAAGCACCACCACCTCAAGGATCTTATATCCCGCCACCGCGGAGAACTCTCGAGGATACCATGAATCAATTTATCATAAGCCAGACTGCAGTCAATGCTAAATATGATCGTCTGATTAGCGAGATAAATGAAAATCAGTCAAAAATACAATCCTCATTGAGTGCCCAAGAGAAGGGCAAGTTTCCTGCCCAGGGCCAAAGACCTCCCCAAGTTCAAACTATTGTTAGCTCCACTTTTACTGAATATCAGGAGCAATGTCAAGTTGTTACCACTCTTCGTAGTGGGAGAGTTATTGATTTATCACCTCCCCCACACGACACAACGAAAGATAAGGAGATTTCGCCCGGCACGAAAGAGTCCGAAGATGTCCCCTTAAATGAAAGTGACAAAGAAGACGCTAACGAGCCCAAGGTAGTAGTGAAACCACCCTCCGCGGCACCGTTTCCTCAATGGTTGATTCCTTCCCATAAAGGAAACCCACGTGAAGACGTGCTAGAAGTGCTAAAACAAGTAAAGCTGAATTTACCTTTCCTCGATGCCATTAAGCAAATTCCAGCTTATGCTAAAGTCATCAAAGACTTATTGACGGTAAAGAGAAAAATAAAGGTAAAGAAGAATGTCTTTCTAGCCCAGAACGTGAGCTCCATTCTACTAAATGATCTCCCGCCTAAATTCAAAGATCCCGGTGCACCCACCATTTACAGCATCATTGGAGAAAACAAAATCGAGAAGGCCTTACTTTACTTGGGAGTAAGTGTGAATATCCTCCCTTACTCCATCTATAGGCAAATTGATTTGGCATACCTCAAGCCCACAAAGTTCACTCTCCAATTGGCGGATCGAACAGTGAAGATCCCAAGAGGCATAGTCAAGGACGTGATCGTCCAAGTTGACACTTTTTACTTCCCAGTAGATTTTGTCATTTGCGACACGAAGCCCTCCTTCAACTCGAGAAATCATGTTCCCATCATCCTTGGGTTCCCTTTCTTAGTTACGGCTAACGCAATAATCAATACTCGAAATGGGATAATGCATCTCACCTTTGGGAACATGACCTTAGAGACCAACATCTTCCACATCGCCCAACATACGGGGGAAGAAGATGATCTTCACGCGATAAGCTTCATAGATGAGATAGTAGAGGAGTACTTTGAGGATAATTATTGCCATGATGCCTTAGGGTCCTGTCTAGTGTCGAGCCACGAGAGTGAGGGGACGTACACCGACATCGAGAGGGAGGTTAGGGAGTTGGGGGAACTCCTCGGTGAGAGAGCGTCGGACGAGGACCCGAGAGCTGTTAATTGGGTTTCTAGATTTTAGGAATTACCACCGAGGGATACACGCATGGTTCCCTCCGACGAAAAGTTTCCAACCCTTGAATTAAAGAAACTCCCCTCCCATATTAAATATGTATACCTAGGAGAGGATGAGACATTTCCTGTTGTTGTCTCCTCTAGCCTAGACGAAGAGCAAGAGGGTAAATTGTTGAAAATTTTGAGGAAGCACCAAAGTGCTTTTGGTTGGTGCATTGTTGATTTGAAGGGGATAAGTCCTTTGATTTGCACTCACAAGATCCATCTCGAAGAGGATGTTAAACCCACAAGAGAAATGAAAAGAAGGCTAAATCCCAACATGAGAGAAGTAGTGAGAACCGAGATTATCAAGTTATTGGATGATGGGATTATCTACCCAATCTCAGATAGCAAGTGGGTGAGTCCGATTCAAGTCTTCCCGAAGAAGTCGGGCATGATAGTGATTGAGAATGCTAAAGGAGAGCTAGTTCCCCAACATACCACTACCGGGTGGCGCGTTTGCATTGATTACCGAAAACTCAATGCGGGAACTAGGAAAGACCATTTCCCCTTGCCATTCATGGATCAAATGCTTGAGAGAGTAGCGGGCCACCCTTAATATTTCTTCCTTGATGGTTATTCTGGATATAACCAGATTGAGGTAGATGTACTTGACCAGGAGAAAACAACCTTCACTTGCCCTTTTGGTAGGTTTTCGTACAAACGTACGTCATTCGACTTGTGTAATGTGCCCGCGACCTTCCAAAGGTGCATGTTGAGCTTATTCAGCGACATGGTCGAGAGAGGATTCGAAGTGTTCATGGACGATTTTAGCATTTTTGGCACCTCTTTCGATCGTTGTCTAAAAAAACTAGAAAAAATACTTCCCCGGTGTGTGGAAACGAACTTAGTGCTGAATTGGGAGAAATGCCATTTCATGGTCACCGAGGGAATAGTTCTTGGCGATATAGTATCATCTAAGGGAATAGAATTTAATAGGGCAGAAATAGATGTCATAGCTGATCTTCCCCCACCAAAATCGCTCAAGGACGTGCGCTCTTTCTTGGGCCACGTGGGGTTTTATCGAAGGTTCATTAAGGACTTTAGCGCCATCGCTAGACCCTTAAGCAACCTACTCATGAAGGACACGCTATTCGAGTGAACGGAAGCATGCCAAATATCTTTTAAAAAACTGAAAACCATGTTTGTGTCCGCTCCCATCATGCAAGTTCCGGATTGGTCTTTGCCATTCGAACTTATGTGTGATGCTAGCGATTATGCGATAGGGGTTATTTTGGGCCAAAGAAAAGATAAGCAAGCTCATGTCATCTACTACGCTAGCCGGACTCTTACCGGACCACAACTCAATTACTCTACCACGAAGAAAGAGTTTCTAGCGGTAGTCTTTTCCCTTGATAAATTCCGATCATATCTTATCGATTCTCCCAATACTTGCTTCAGCGACCACGTGGTATTGAAATACTTACTTGCAAAGAAAGATGCCAAGCCGCGCCTAATAAGGTGGATCCTACTCCTGCAAGAGTTCAATCTCTCCATTAAAGATAAGAAAGGAGTAGAAAATGTCATTGTCGACCACTTATCACGACTTTCATCCGACGTACCTAGTGATCCCATACCCATAGACGAATACTTTCCGGATGAGCAACTCTTTGCCACCTCTCCTTTGCCCTAGTTTACGGATATAGTGAACTACCTTATCACGGGAGCTGTCCCTCCCGACTGGACACCACAAGATAAGAAGAGATTTATTACTTGCTCGCGCATGTTCTTCTATGACGATCCGTTCCTTTTTAATATTGTGCCGACCAAATCATCCGACGATGTGTACTGGATGACGAGATCCCAAAAGTCATCCAGTTTTGTCATTCGGAAGCTTGTGGAGGTCAGTTTTCGATAAAAAAAACGGTCGCTAAAATTCTGCAATGCAGCCTCTATTGGCCCACAATATTCCGGGATGTAAACGATGCTTGCAAATCTTGCAATAGGTGCCAACAGATGGGAGCCATTACTCGACGGGACATGATGCCTCTTTCCCCCGTACTCATCATTGAGATCATCGACTGTTGGGGTATTGACTTCATGGGTCCCTTCCCCCGTCCTTTGGTTTCCTATACATCCTTGTCGCGGTAGATTACGTTTCTAAATGGGTGGAAGCTATAGATACCAAGACGAATGACAACAAAGTGGTGATTAAGTTCCTACAGGAACACATACTTTCCCGCTTCGGTGCTCCGAAAGCGATAATCAGTGATAATGGCACTCAATTTGCAATAGGCCATTTGAGAAGCTAATGAGAAAGTATGGTGTCGTTCACAAGGTTGGAACGACTTATCACCCACAAACGAATGGGAAGGCCGAACTAGCAAATCGGGAGATCAAGAACATTCTTGAAAAGATCGGCAATCCTACCCGAAAAGATTGGTCACTTAGATTGAACGATTCGCTGTGGGCCTATCGCACCGCATATAAAAATCAACTCGGTATGTCCCCTTTCCGCTTTGTGTATGGAAAACCTTATCATCTTCCTGTTGAATTAGAGCACAAGGCGTATTGGGCAATTAAGCAATTGAATTATGCCATGGACAAGGCCAGTGAAGCCCGCAAGCTTCAATTGAATGAGTTAGAAGAACTACGCAATGATGCGTATGAGAATGCTAAGATTTCCAAAGAAAGGATGAAACTCGCACACGATAACATTATTCGATGCAAAGAGTTTCTTCCCGGGAAAAAAGTTCTTCTCTATAACTCTCGGTTATATCTCTTTTCGGGCAAGTTGCGGTTACGATGGTCTGGCCTGTTAGTGGTGAAGAATGTTTTCCCTCACGAAGCTGTTGAATTAGACGATTTAAAAGGGGGAATTTCATTCAAAGTAAATGGATAACGCCTACAACCATATCTAGAGGCGTGTGTGTAAGAATTCGACACCATCTGGTTGTCGGATCCCATTTACGGGGTAGAGTGAGCTATTACAGCAAGCTCGTCGCACCCCCGACGCGTATGGGGTGAGAGTCGTGTGTGTAGAGAGTCGTGTGTGTAGTAAGCGTCGATAGGATTAGGGTACATTCGGGAAGAGCATTCACATTTTTGGAAAACTAAGTCAAATCGCGTTAACCATTGGTATCGAGAGGTTTTGGACAAAAATTGATTGGGAGTATGTTGTGAAAGTGAAAATTTTCGGAAAAGAACGTTCGAAACCAAGTTAGGGGGAAAATCCAGCCCAAAAACCTTGGGTCGGGCCAGTTCCTTTATTTTACGACCGGACCGGTCCTCCCCAGATCGGTTCTTTTAATTTTAAGGCGGATCGGTCCGCTAGTCGGATTTGCCTGAATTTTAAAGGACCGGACCGGTCCGCCCCTACCTCGAACCGGTCCGCATTCTGTAGATCTGCTTTTAACCCTTCCCAAGGTTCACCCCCTTCTCCCCAATCCTCTTCATTCCCTCCAATTTGTCTTCCCAACTCGCAACCCTACCCTTTGCCTCCCAAACCTTTTCCCTCCAAACCCTTTCCCTCCAATTCCAACCCCTACACTCACCCCTTTACCTATAAATACACACCCATAACCTCCTTTTCTCTTTACACCTTCAACCAAAATCCTCTCTTCTCCCTCCCTAGTTTTCCAAGCAAAAATCCCTCCTGTTATCATGGCCCAACGCGCTTCCCCCACCAAGTATGACTCCACCGACATCCACCCCTCCGGCCATGGAGAATTCCGTTCGTGTCAAGAGGAGTGATAGTGCCATCGGTTCTTCGGTTTGGATCGCAAACTCCATATGGAGCGCGTTGTCCAATGGACCGGGCTGCCCAACTCTGTCGCTGCCCTATTCATGGCTAGGGGTTGGTGCCGATTCCTCAACGAACCCTATGAAGCGATTTGGTAAACCGAAGTCCGATCCTTTTATGGCCCCCTTGTTCGGACGGGACAATTCGAGGCCCAAGCTTACGTGGATGGGAATGTCATCCCATTTTTATTGTCTCTTCTCACGGCCAAGTTGGTTGAGTACGATGTTCCGGATATTCAAGAATTCACCTATGCACGAAACGTCCCCCCGGTCGCCAAAGATGTGATTATGGCACGCATTGCACCGAATGTGGCTTGGACGGGGAAAATCATCGCCGTTGGACGCCTTAACGAGAAGGCGTGCCTCACTTTTCAGATTGTGTGCGTCAACATATTGCAAACGTCCAACGATTCGGCCATGCGGCCCTGACAAGCCACTTTAACCTATCACCTCTTTGACCCCCATACTTCCATCCACTTGGCCCGCACCTTATACGCCGATATCATCAACGCGTCCTTGGATGAGAAGGGCGCTGCCCCACTGCCCTATGCCCATTTAATCACTTCCATCCTCAAGGATGCTAGAATAGCAGCGCCGTTCGATCATACTCTCATTCCCAGTCCTTTTGGACAGGGAACCCTCACAAAGAGCGCCAAACAGCTAGCTGTCCTATGGTCACGGCGAGGAGATGATAGTGAAGAAGAGGTTGCCTCGAGCGAGAGCGACGAGGAAGAAGAGGCAACTGGTGCGGATGTCGAAATGGGGGATGTTGGTCCGGATGAAGAGTCGGGGGACGAGGAGGAAGACCCGGATTTTGAGTGGGCGGGTAGCGACCTCATCAACCGAATGGCGGCACTCGAGACGAACTTCGGCAACTTTTTGATCGATTACCGTCGCGACACGAGCTTGATACTCCGTTTCCAAGCGGACATATATCGACACCAAGGGGATCTTAATGAGCCACTGCCATCCTATTTCTATGACCTCTATGGCCCCAACAAGCCCGGTTCTTCCCATCCCCCGCCCCAGTGAAGCTTAATGTGTTTATGGAAGTTTTTATGTACTTTTCCCTATTCACATTGTTGTCTGTTTTTCCTGTAATCGTACCACAATCTTATTTGCTATGAAATCTGTATTTTTCTCCATTTGTTTGTTTTATTTATCGCACTTATTATTTTGCCTTGTTTAGATTTTAGTCCTTTTTTCTTGAGGACAATGCAAAAGTCTAATTTAGGGGGGTCACAAGTGCGTATTTCGAAAACTTCACAAATTTTTCAAAATGCCCAGAAATTTCCAAAAACTCATAAAATTTTGAAAAATCCAAAAATATTTTTGTTCAAAATAAATAAAAATTGGAATTCAATTTTTTCAAAAATATCATTAAAGTCGGTTCAAAGTCTCAAGTTGTAAAAATTCAATATACACAATGCCGAAATTAACTAAAGATGGAAATTGAGCGAAAATTGACGACTTAACGAATAAGTGTGGAGATTAACAAACCCGGTGAGATTCGAGCCTATCACTTTTTGCGAGTTTTTAAATCAAACCGAGTTAATTGTTAACTCAAAGTTATTTTCAGTGCCTAAAACATCGTCGAGGATCTCAATCCTTTCATTTTGATCGGTTATGAAAAACGTGCGTGATATTACATTGAAAAACGTGCCAAAAATTGATCTCTAAACTTAAATTCATTTCGAAATGCATATGGTAACACAATTGGTATTTTGGACAATGAAGTAGGCCCTCGTTTATTACCCAAAAATATTAGCCAGAAAAAGTAGCGAAAAATCACCCCTTTTGCAACCCAAATTGAGCCGAATAAACTTTCCCTTTCGTTTGACAGCTCAAAAAACCCAAATATGCTGGAATTGCGAAAAATAGAAAAATTCAGAATTTAGTCCAAAAAAGTGCCTAAAAAGGGGCAAGGAAAAATAAATATGCTCAACAAAAATAGCAAAAAAAGAAAAGAAGGGAAAACGGAAAAAAATAGAGAAAAAGAAGAACAAAAATGAGCAATGGCCCGGAAAAAGCACAAATGGACATCACAAATGACTTTTCCAATTCCAATCTTTCCTACCATTTTCATTTTACCCCATATACCTTAAAACCCGAAAAAGTCCTAACCGAGTATAAATTGCGATATTGGTTGCCGCGTGGAGAGCTAAGACACCAAAAGATAATGAAGGAGAATAAATGCGCGGAAAAAGAGTCAATGTTCCCATTTTTAAAACCGTAATATATTGATGAGATCCTTTTACCATAAAATTTATGTCTTTCTACCTGTATGCGTGACTTTGCGTCCATTACATTTACTCTTTATATCACGCATACCGAGGGAATAGCCACATTCCGAGTGATTCGTTTGAGAGAGCATTCTCTGATATTTTGAAATCAAAACAAATTTTCGGATAAGTAACGTAATGGTCAATCGGTGGAAATCTGCGGTTATATTTTCGGCTTCACACGCACGCACTATGATTTGAGACTATTGAGCATGACTTGATGATGACTATTTTCTGGGAAACTTTGAATTGTAAAATTTTTAGGTATTTTGAATTTTTATTTGAGTTGAATTTTGTGGATATATTCACTGCAAACCCTCACAAGACACAACTCGTCCTACTAGGGTAACCTAGGAGTTTAAAGGCTTGTTGCATACGCTAAATGCAATTGCTTGCCCGCGAGAAAGGTATTCTATCTTAAGAAAATATTTTTCAAGAGTTGAGCCTTGCTAGGATTCTTTTACATTGCTCGGGACGCGCAAAGTTCTAAGTTAGGGGGGTTTGATTAGGCATAAATTCTTCCCAATTTATCCCTTAATTTAGTTACTTTTAGCACCTCGAACAATGTAATCGAGTTGACTTTATCTAATAATCTTTCTACTGACTTATCCTAATGAGTACACCGAGTTTTTTCTATTTATTATTGCTTTTACACGTATTTGATGTCAAGAAACGAAAGAAGGAAATCGGAAGAATAAAGGAAGAAAATAAGGAAAGTCAAAAGGGCAAAAGTGTAAATTCTATCCGGAATTCGGATGAGGTACCTAAAGAGAAGTTGAAGATATCGCACTCATGAGCACATAGGAAGAAACGGCACCTCAATCGGAATCCCGAAACAAAAGATATGAGCAGTCAAAGCTGAGAAAGAAAGTTAAACAGGCAGACCGGTCCGCCCCTACCCCGGACCGGTCCGCTGTGCAAAACTCAAGAAGACCCCGGATCGAAAGCAAACCGAAGAAGGGTGAAAAATAAAAGAACCGGTCCGCCCCGGACCGCCCCAGAACCGGTCCTCCTAAGTCCCGGACCGGTCCGGCCATCGAGATTCTTAAATCTTATCTTCTCCTAAAAAGAGTCCTAGTGCAGCTGAAACTCTTGAATTGTTGTAGGGTATAAAAACCCATTTTATTATCATTATTTGGACAGAGAATTATGGAGAATTTTAGTTAATTCTCCATTTTTTTTCCAGAAACCCTATTTAGGTACAATTTACAATTTCAATTCCAATAGTTGAAGATTATTCAGAAGTTCTTTGATTACCAGTTTTATTAATTGTTGCTATTACTGCTTTGGTAATATTAGTGAGTTATTTCTTCCTTTGAATTTTATTCTACATCAATTCACAAGCTTTCCTTAGATTAATCATGGTTTTCTGCACATCAAACACTATTTTCATTACTTACAGCATGCTAGGCTAGATTTTCTAAGGCCGGGATACATGAACCCAGCCTAATGTGTTAGTTTCAAGTGTATAACATTAATTCTCTGAATTTAGTGATTGATTACGACCGTATTGCGTAGGAACACAACAATTGTAGATCTTTATATCTCGTTTGCCTCTGGATAACCGGGATGCTTTAGAATGCAATTTGAGTGTCACTATGGTGATACCTATTTACTCGTCCTCAGATTAAGTATGACGCGAGCTTGAACCTCGCATACTTAATTCTTAGGAGTACAAAATTCTGGGTCTATTTAATCAGTTAAATTTACGATTAGTATTATAACTGCAATACACTAGGGTTGGGGATTGTATTCCCATCCTGTTATTATCATACATAGTTTAAAGTTTTAAATCAGTTTTCATTAGCAGTTTAGGTAATTTAGTATAATTTTATCTTTTCATAATTTCACAATTGCATTTAGTTTAATCAATCCCCAAACCAAATAATTTTTTCTTTTTCTTTTTAGAGTCAAAGTTAGGATTCCTTTGTCTTAGTTCCCTAAGGATCGATATCCGACTTATCGAATTATTACTTGAGCGACAGGCTTGCACTTGAGTCTAGAGTGAACGCATTTCTGAGACATATTCTTAGTCGCGTCACGCATCAATTCAACGATACTACAACTTAAATCCGGGGATTAAATCAAATGTTTAAACGCTAATGAACCCTGTCAAATACACATAAATGAAAAACATATGAATACCATTGAAAGGACCTAATTATGATATAATGCAAAAAAAAAATTAATTTATATTATAACAAAAAATCCAACTATCCCAATAACATGTCAATTACAACAACTAGACATCGTATTACTTTGCCATTCCGATTTCTTTAATTTTAACATCAACCAAACAAGGAAATCTATAATCAATAGGTAACAAAAACTAATTTGATGTCTTTAACCATAAACATCCAATTTGATAATTTTCAATTATACCTAACCCCAATTTTGAAAACCCTACATAGCTAGCAACCTACACCACTGTAATCCTACCATAAAAAAATAATGTGACTTACTCATTGTTGTCAGCTTAACCGGTGGTGGGGCTAGGGCGAGCATGAAGGGCACGGCTAGAGAGAGAAAGAGCGAGGTAGAGTAGGGTTTCGTCAGGGTTGGTTGAAAAAGTGAATTTGTGTGTGTTGGGGGGGGTGTCTTTTCCTTTTTTTATTTTCTTTCAAAGTTAATAGAAAAGTTAAAGAAGCAGAAGTTAAAAATGCTAAGGAGGGAACCCCAAAAGAATTTAGCCATCTTATTTGGTACGCTTTTTTAGACGGCTACTAATTTGTAGTCTCTTTAAGACTACTTTTTGGTACGGATAATAGAAGGGGTCTTAAAAACTAGTACTTTTTAAGACCTCTAATTTTACTCGTTCGAAAAGGTAGGTTTGAGAGACTCAAGTTTTAGCCGGCCCAAAAGGTACGGTCTCAAAAAGGTAATTTTTTGTAGTGACGTGGATTAAAGATATTTTATTCAAAAATAAACAAGAAAAATCCCACATATAAAAAAATATAAAAAATGTAAAAAAAAAATAATTTTAAAAAAATAACATGCACAAAAGAAATATAACCGCTCCACCCGCAACCACCCTTAACACCTCTTGCTGCCTCCGCCCCCCACCAAACCCACCTCTTGCCTAATTAACCACCCATACACATCCATACATGTACATACCCATACAACACACACCACCATTCAACACACATACACACTCATACATTCCCTACAATAATACATACATATATACACCCAACCAATACCCATACACATGCATACGATCATAAACACATACATGGACACTCATACACATACACACACACACACACACACACACACACACACACAAGAGTATATATATATATATATATATATATATATATATATATACACACACACACACACAAATCTATGTATATATACATTGGTGTACATGTAATGAGAGAAGAGAGGGAAACAAACCTAGAAGATGCCAGCGTGGTGGATTAGTGGGTGGGGGAGAGAGGAGTGGTTGGTGGTAATGGGGAAGGATGTCACGGTGGCGGTGGAGAGGGTTTGTTTTGAGAGAGGGAGGGGGGGGTGAGAGAGAATCTCATTCGTTGTTTTCTTTTTCATTTGTTTTTATATTTTTTTTGAAAAAAGTTAAAAGGGTATATTCAATTGAAAATGAAAAGAAATTTTGTCAATAACTCATTAGATAATAGTTTTTGTAACGACACACTAATGGCTTGTTTAATTGAAGCGATATTTAATTTTCAGGGTTCATATTGTAACTTTTGTAACGTTGGGTCCGAAATTAAAAATCATCCAAATTTCAAGATTAATCTTACATTCTTTCTAAAAAATTTAATAGTGTGTTGTTGTTAGTATAATTAATTTTCTCAACAGCCTAAGGTTGTTACCAACCAGAATTAACACACCGTGTTCCTAACGCCAATAGGACATTAGAAATAAAATTAATGAAGCAAATAAACGGTTAAAAAAGTATTGTTTTGGTGTAGTGACTTATTTATTGTTTGTATTTTTCATTGTAAATATTTCAAGAAATATAATTATAAGAACTTTGCAATCCATACCCTAGTCAATATGATGTTCACACTCTAATCAACCGATATAAGGTCCCTCAGACTTCATTTGTACGTTATATAATATTGAATACCATAACTTAACAAGTGTACAATATAACAACCCATGTTAGCATTAGTTAGCATTACAAAATACGCGAATATATTAGAGGAATCCACTCCTAGATTACGAAAATTCAGTTATCCATTGTTTCATTGATACCACATTCAATATCACCATAATTATTACATCTTTTCATCATATCCTAATCCCAAGAAAAATAAATATCGGAGAGCAAATTCAAAATTTCCTTATAATCCTTTGGTTATTGAGCCCATCCATGCACTATAAGTAGGAATACATAGCTCAATCCTTTTGACTCACTAATCTCTCTCTTTTTTTCTCTTTCCCACTCTCTTTGGCTTTAAAAATATAATAAGAAACAAAGATGGTGAATTGCTCTATGTGGGTTTTGGGTTTACTGTTTTTAGGTCTCATATCAAGCCCTGTAAGAGGTGTTATTGAGTTTGGTGATGCACTATCAAAGCTAATCCCATGTGAACCGTTTGTGTTGATGGCATCACCCACACCAAGTGATGAATGTTGCTCAGGTGCAAAAGCTTTAGACAAAATAGCTGCTACTTCAAAGCCAGATCGCAAGGCCTTGTGTGAATGTCTTAAATTGGCCGGAAGGTCTTTCCCAATTGATTATGGGAGAGTCAATCAATTGCCCAAACTTTGCAAGCTCACCATTAAGCTAAATTGGACCCCGATATTGACTGCAACAAGTAAGAATATCTCCAATTCTACTATTTGATTTTTGGGTAAAGTTAATGAGTGAAGTAGTTTTTTGATGGAAACTAGACTCTTAATTATTTTTGTACTTTAATGGTTTAATTTCTACACTACCATGTTGACGAAAATCCAAAAGCTCAATGAGGCTCAAATCCATGTAAAATGGGTATTTTTAATTAATATTGTAAAAAAATCATATTGAAGGTGGATCTTGTTATAGGGATCTTGATGAATGCTTTTAAATAAACCTAAGATCTTATCGTAATGGGGCATGCATTATTAATGACAAAGAATGGAGAAAACTTAAATTTGTATAGTAACTTTTACTCTCATGCCATTATTTTTAATGATAGTTTTTATGAATTTAACTAATGGTGATGCATTTGCTTATATTTGTTATTGTGTTTGATTTGAGCAGGGTCTAATGGATGGTGGAGATTCTCAGGAAGCAAACACAGGTTGCTTTCGGGGAAAAAAGTTGATGTATGAATAAAAAGATGCTATTATTTTTAGCATAGACGGGTTTTGTTTTATGAGCCATGCAATGTTCATGAACTAGCATTAATGAAAGTAATTTTATTGTTTGTACATTTTTCTTTTCAATCTGGTTTGGATAAGAACAATAATTTATGATAAATATCGATGGGATGAAAGTTAAATGAATAAAGAAAAATTATTAAAAGATAAAAAAACTTGTAATCAGCCATCGAGCTAAATAAGCTTATCTTCAAAAATGTGAAATCGAAGTAGATAATCTTATCCTCAAACACCTTCTTATGAATTTTAGGCTATTATGAGATCTTTCTAATAGTTTTAACTATAGGCTGGTATGGTAAGACATTAACAATTAAAACTAAAAAAAAACATTACGGGTGATGCTATAATCTTTTCAATTGACGGACCTTAAGCGAGGAATGCTTGTACAAGGTTGTAAATTCACCAATAATGTTGAGCAATACTTCTATAAGATTGAAGTTCACATGTTGTATCAGATGGTTTCTTTCGATAGTGTCTTTAACAGCAAGTTAAAAAAAAAAGTGGAATTTTAAGACCAGAAAAAACTATATACTGGTTTTTAAAATCATACTTATTCCGTTCAAATCAACCGTTCATATCTTTATTCTGCATAGATTAAGGATTTTCACCAACCATCAATAATCTTTACGTGCGTAAACCCAAAAATTAACACTATAGGATCCCTTAATCTTGAGTTCCACTAAGTAGTTTCTTTTTAGCAGGACGAAGAACCATGTGGAGGTTAACTAAGTCACCCCTGTGACCAAACTGTTCCATCTCATGGCCAGAAGAGGATAAGACGATATATAATACGAGTACAACTCAACTTAGCAAAACTTCTTTGTCAATTATTTGGGCCCTGATACATGAATCTTACTTTTTCATCCAAGTCTGTTCAATGCAATATATTTGGTTAAACTACGTGATATCATGTCATTTTTTATAATATCGCACCAAGTCAATTTAAATTTACCTCTACCCCTTATATTGCTATTAATACTAACTAAATCACTCTTCCTTATGGGAGCATCCATTGGTCTACGCTTGACGTGTGAAAACCATCTAAGTCGATTTTCTCTCAATTTATCTTCTATAGGAGTTACTTTTACCATTTCACGAATTTGTTAAGTTCTAATTTTATCCTTTCAAGTTGTACCATAAATTCAGCACAGTATTCGCATCTCCGCCACCCTTATTTTCTGCACATTTTGTTTCTTGCTTGTCCAACACTCCACCGCATATAATATAGTGGGTCTAATGACCATCCTATAAAATATTTCTTTTAACTTTAAAGGTGCCTATCACACAATACTCCGGAAGTAATTCTCCACTTGACCCAACCTGCTCTAATTCTATGAGTAAAATCAATCGATCACAAATAACGAAAATGATCATTTCTAGGTATCTCGTGACCCTCCAATTTCACCATATCTCTATTTGCACTCGTATTACTACTAAAATTGCACTCCACATATTCTGTTTTAGTCCTACTTATATTAAATTCTCTTGTTTCTAGAGTTTGTCTCCACAATTCCAACCTAACATTAATCTCTGTCTTAGCATCATCCACTAAAATAATATCATCTGCAAATAGCATTAACCATGGCACCTCATATTTTATTTGTCCAGACAACTCATTCATAACAAGAGCAAAGAGATAAGGACTTAATGCTAAACCTCGGTGTAGAGCTACAGTATTTGAAAATTCACTATTTTTTTCGGCTGATGTTCTTACTCTAGTCATAGCCCCATCATACATATCGTTGATCACATCAATATATCCACGAGTCACTCTTTTTTTATGTAGAACTCACCATATCATATGTTTGGGTATCCTATCATAGGCCTTCTCCAATCTATAAAAATCATATCAAGTTCCTCGATAAATAAATTACTTCCATTGTTGACCTCCTAGGCATAAACCCAAATTTATTCTCAGATACTGTTGTTTTTAATCTCAATCTATATTCAATCACTCTTTCCCAAAATTTTATTGTATGAATCATCAATTTAATACCATTATAATTTGAATAACTTTGTATGTCTCCTTTATTTTTATTATTAGGTACTACAACACACTTTCTCCATTCATCGGGATCCTATTAGTCATTATAATTCTATTAAATAATTTTGTAAGTTAAGATACTTCTTCCTCCCCTAAGAACTTTCAAACCTTAATAGGGATACCATCTTATCCTAAAGCCCTCCATGTTTTCATATTTTTTAGAGCAATCCTAACCTCTGTAGTCCTAATTCCAAGGAAAAATACATTTTATCGTGTCTCTCTAACTTCCTTTTATATCTAATCTACTCCCATTATCTCCATTTAATAACCTCTTAAACTTGTTTTTCCATATTTTCATAATCTCATTATCTTTGACTAAAACTCTCGAATTATCACTTTTAATACACTTAACTTTATTAAAATCTTTTGGTTTCCTGTCCCTAAGTTTAACAAGCTTATAAATACTTTTTTCACCTTCTTGTGTTCCTAATTTTGTATCAAGATAGTCATGTGCTTTTAACTTAACATCGCTTGCCACTTTCTTACCTTCCTTTTTAACCCATTTATATTTCTAAAAAAAAATTCTTCATTTCTTTTTATTTGCCATATTTTAAAGCACTCTCTTTTGATTTTTACTATATTTTTTACTTCTTCATTCTACCACCAAGTTTCTTTAGATTGTGGCAGTTTGCCTTTTGATTTTCCAAGAATTTCTTTTTATATTCTCCTAATGCATGTGGTCATCTTATTCCACATTATGTTAGTCCCTTCTTCAGTATTCCACAATTCTTCATTTAATATTTTACCTTTAAATAGTTCTAATTTCTCTCTTTTTAAGTTCCATCACCTAGTTTGTGAGTTAATCTTCTCTTCTCGCATTCGTGATTGATTTTTAATATTTATATCCAATACTATTATCTTATGTTGTGAGGTTAAGCTCTCTCCCGGGATAACCTTATAATATTTACATGTTAATCGGTCTCCTTTCCTAGTAATGAATTATTTGGCTCTTATGAGTTCCACTTTCATAAGTTATTAAGTGTTCAAGATAGACTCTCCACCGTCGTTCCTATATCTAAAAACATATACTCCATGCACTATCTCATATCCCATACGATCTTCTCTCACGTGGCTATTAAAATCCCCCTATATATATTTTCTTACCTACGAGTATTTCTTGAATTACTTCATCCAGTTGTTCAAAAAATTATAGTTTAGTGTGCTCATCTAATGTTACTGTTGATGCAAAAACAAGACTAGGCTAATTAATTGATCACACATAAATAAAAATAAAAGACAAGAGATTTTTCAAGTGGTTCGGCTTAAGGCAATAGCCTACGTCCACTGTTGTATATTGCCTTGGGATTGTTCAATCAACTCTTCTTTTTTGTGTGTCCCTTGGATGTAGGGTTTACAATGTATTTATAGCCCCTAGGGGGGGTGTCAGGGTTGGATTAAAGTATGGAATGTCTTTGTATCATATACATTAACATCTGTACAATTATTAATGAATACAACTGTTGGTGTTTTCCTATCATCGTTGGTCGGCATCCCTGACATTGGTCGGTATTCCTGGTATTGGTCGATATTCCATTCTTCATGACTAGGAATAATCTCCTTATGTACAATAAGTGTCAGTATCTGAATGGTCCACATAGATGGACAATTTTTGGTATCAACAGAAGCCCCCAATATTTCATGCTTGATATTTTTACAAGAGTATGGATCATTTTGGCTCTTAAAGTTGCTCAGGTAGCAATTTTAGGCCTGGTCAGTTTTTGACTTCCCCTAATTGTAAGAAATTATGGTTTAATTATGGAAATATAATTTGCGTGGCATTTTTGAAATTATCCACAACTTTAACAAATCATTTTTGGGCAAATCCGTCTTTTCTGTCTTTTAGTCGCCACCAGTTCAATCGACGCTTCCTTTTAATCATTACTTTTCTAGTTTTCGAGGAAACCTATAAAGAGAAAGAAAAGCCAATAACTTTTACTACCTTAAATCTTCTGAATGTTTTTTGCTACAGTTTCTTCAAGCTTTCTTTTTCTCTCTTGAGCTATCATTTTTTGTTCTTCAATTCTTGTTGAATCCTTAATTCCTATAAGAATTCTTTCTTTTCTCTTCCATTCTTTATCATTTTTTACTCTATTGATTCTATTGACGAATTCAGAAATGAATTAAGATTCCCTCTTTGGTTGTTTTAGAACACGCTATTTTACGTGTTAATTTTTTCTCATTTACTGAAGGTCACCGGTTTCCCTCTATTTTTATAGCTGAGTATGGGTTTAGTTTTCCTTCCAATCCACCTTGTCTTGAATTTTGTCAATACTTTGACGTTATCCCATCTAGGGTAGCCCCCAATACTTGGAGGGTTGTAAATGGTTTGTACGAGGTAAATCAAATCCATGGAACCCATCTGGGGATTCCGGAAATAATGTTTTATTATAAGTGGGTGACTAGTGACACCACTGTTTATTTAAAGACTAGGGATGTGAATAAAGCGTCAGTCGTTAACCTTCCAGACTCCAATAGGGATTATTTTGAACATATGTTGTAAAATATTGGCAATATGCCCCGTTGACTGGAAATGCTGAGAATTAGGGGACTAGGTGCCCTCGTTTTCGCAATGTGATGGGTTATTCCTTATTTAATTATTTTGCCTTGTACATATCTTTTTAAATGTTATAATAGTTGTTGCTCTATAAATTTTTATTGTACTTGATCAGAAAAGAAGGTGCCTAAAGGAAAATGAAGTGAATCTGAGGAAGTTGATATTTATTTGGGGACTTCGTAAAAGGATTGGCGAGGAGCACATTAGGTTTGCATCTTATTTTCTACAGTACAAGAACACAATCTCTTCCTTTGTTGCTCGTCCTACTCCTTCCCCTGTGATTGAACTTAAGTACGAACCTCTGTCTACTTCCTCAACCACTACATTTGGCAGTGGTTATCTTGCTTCCCTTTTCCCTTCCTCCCGAGATTCAAATTTTCTCCTTACCATATCCATAGGGAAGAGGAAGATTCCAAATATTTTAGGAGACATAGCTGCCAATCCCCCTTCTAAACAAGATGATACAGTGGTAAAAAATAAAAATGAGACTGGGAAAAAGCCCCCAGTCAAGAAAATTAAAGAGACCCCCCTTAAGAGAATAAATAAAGGGTTGACTTCTAAGTTAACAGAAGGTTCTTCTTTTCTTCCCGACCAGTGTGAGTTGGTCGACATATCTTCTTATGCCCCTCCAGTGGTCTTTGGCCCTGAATTAGCAAGACAACTAATAAAGCCTAGGACTTTGCCAGACCATAAGAGTGTTACTGCTGCATTACCTCTCTCCAAGAGTTCTGACAAGGATGCTCAAAGTCTTATTCTGGTATATTCTTTTTGCCTTCTTTAATTTTCTGTCTCTTGACTTGTTCTTCACAATAATGACTTTCCTTTTAATTCTTATGCAATTCCTCATTGATTTTAATAATATGTTGGAGAAAGGTGAGGCTTTGAGAGCTTTTTCCTCTGGTAAAGTTGAAGAAGCTTTCAATGAGTTGAAAACGTCA
This sequence comes from Sambucus nigra, assembly GCA_949130495.1. Taxonomy (NCBI): domain Eukaryota; kingdom Viridiplantae; phylum Streptophyta; class Magnoliopsida; order Dipsacales; family Adoxaceae; genus Sambucus; species Sambucus nigra. The sequence goes on from OX422216.1 coordinate 577,489,887, forward strand.
TTGTTTTATTCCTAACAAGCATTGGATAATGAGCAAAATAAATGAGAGGAGAAGATAAAAGATACAAAAGAAGTTGCTGAGATTGCTCGGGGTTTGGCTGACAAGTTGCAGAAGGACTTAGATGCTAAAAAATTTAAGTCTGCCCAGCTACAGAAGGAACTAGGTGCTAACAATGTGAAGAGGGATAAGGCCAGATAGGTTGGCTTCAACAGATACAAGGATAAGTCCTTTGGAGCAAATTCTTCACAAATTGAGTTTGTAAAGAAGAAATGCTTCAAGGATAGCTGGTCTGCTAGTTTGGTGGAGGTCGGCACTCCAAAGGATTTCAAACAATTCCCGCGACATGATCCTAAGACTCCTCCAAACCTGTAAGAGGAAGTTGATGATGTAGGTTAAAGTGAATCTTTGATAATGCTGAAGTCTTCCAATCAACACTAGGTTGTTGATTCTACTGCACCATCTAAAGTTAATACTCTTCTTCCTTCATCTCTCTCTTCTTTTTCAGCTAATCTTGAGGCAGATAAGAAGAAGGTGTAAAACTAAGAAGATTTTATTTTCCTTTTTTAATAGTTATACTTTTTTATGTTTTGAAGATGTATCTGTACTTCCCTTTTTATTAATGAAAAAATAAATATTTCTGTTCTTCTGCTTGTGTTTTTCAATACTTCGCACTTTATTGATTGATGACTTTCTTCTTCTTAATAGTTTATGGGTAAATTGGAATACTTCTCATGTACTGACTCTAAGCTACTCCCGAGGTGTAATGAGATTTTCAAAGTTGGTCATTTATCTCTGACTGAGAATGGCCTAATGAAGTTGCTCAAGGAAGGGGTATCCGAGCAAGCCAATGAGGCCTATGTTCATCTGAAGTGTCTTCTTGATCGGTTAGTAGCTAACAACATTTCCTACTATGAAATGATTTAAGATCTTCAAGAGGACCACAATGAAGCTAAGACGCATTTGAATAAAGATTATAAGAAGAAATTCCAAGCCCTTAGTGAAGGTTTGGTCTTTGAGAAAAAGTTGGATAAATTTGCTTCTCGTTTCCAAAGATAAGAATTCTTACTGAAATATGAAGTGGATGAAGTCTGGGATATTTCCAAGATGTGAGAGGAAGAGAATAACAACTTGAGAGATGAACTTGATGCCCTGAAGTCATCCACTGTTGTTGTAACTACAGATGAGGGCCATTACTTCTTAGAGGCTGAAAATGCAAGGTTGAGTGAGGAGTTGGAGGCTCTGAAGAAATAAAACGTGCTTCTTCATCTTTCCAAGCTAGAGTCAAACATGGCTGACGTACTATAGAGGAAGTCATGACCCAACAGGCCCTTGCCAGTTAAGCTACGTAATTAAAAGCTAAAGATCAAGCTATTATTGAGGCGTCCCGAAAGCTACATGCCTTGTCTGAAAAACTATCCACTTAATCTTCTCAGTTACAAGCTAAGGATGGAGCGTTGAAGAAACTGCATTCCGAGGTTGACAACTTAACCTTTCAATTCCATAAACAACCAAGAGAAGTCTGGATGGACGGGTATAATGAAGCTTTGGGGCATCTTGGTGATAATCTTCAACAAACTAAGAATGAGAGCTATAAATGTGGTTGGATAAATGCTTTGACAGTGATGAAAATTGATCAAAACAACACATTGTGGGACTGGTATGATCCAGGCTTGCTTGTGGTTGATAATCCTCCTTTTAAATAATATGTAAATTGGATTCCAGTCCATCATATTCCTCAATGTTTGATTTTAAAATACTTGGGAGATTATGAGCTTCATGATGAATTCGAAATCATCCGACCTACTCACCTACTTGATCGTCCTCGTAACAGCAATACCAGAATGCTTAGGGATTTTAACTTCATCAACTCTCTTTATACTTTAGATGATCCTCCTGTTGGAATAAATCATGTTTTAAAAGCTTAAGGGAAACGTCCTGCAGAATGAAGCTTTGTACTTTGTTTTATTAACACAGTCATGTAATTACTTTGATTAAATTAAATGGATAATTGATTAACTTATCTTGTGTTGAATGTTAATCCTTTCTTTATCATAAATTCTATTAATACACTTTGATTAAGTTGAGTATCAATCATCAATGAGTGCAGATGTTATACTAGCATACTTAGATTAAAATCTAAATTTAGAGCTAGTTAGATGAATACATAAGTTCTACTAGCATACTTAGATTAAATCTAAATTTATATTTAGTTACCCGTGTGTTGTAACACCTCGTGTTTTTATTTTATATTTAATTAATTAATTCGAATTGTCGGGAAAAATAAAATTTTTAATTTAATGATTTTTATTAGTTAAAAATGTTGGTATGATTTTAGAAGAATACAACTTCAATCAGAATTAAAATTGGAGTTAAAATGAATTTTATATGATTTTTAGAAATTTTTGTCCCTTATAATTTTTTTGGGCGAACTGTTAGATTTTAGGCATGAACGATCTATTTTATCTTTTGCAAAATCACCTAGTATGCATGCTTAGGTAAAAAGATAAAATTCGGTTTAAATAACTACTTGTTTATTTTTGTGCAAAATTAATTTGGGTATATTTTAATTTAATTCGAGTCATTAATTTTATTTGATAAAATTTGGTTTAGCCTAACTTTGTAATAATGAAAATATGACTTAGGCAAATTTCTAGGACTTGGCTTGAATTAAGTTGTTTAAATGATATATGTATTTGCTGATTAATCTAATTTTACTTGGTTTAATTTTAATTTGAAAGAAATTAAAATTTGATGTTTGTCTGTGTTTAATTGAACCATCTCGCTTTCGCATCTTTAAAAGGAAATTGAAATACATTTTGAAAGTAAAATATTTTAAAAATTGGGGGCCTCGTGTTCCAATAAGTGATATCAGAGCATTGATTGAGAAAGCATTCGCATTTTCAAATTGGTATCAAAGCGGGATCACTAAATTATTGCGTTTAATATCCTTTAAATATTTTTGACAAAAATAGAATTTTCTCCATTTTCAAAATTTTCTATTTACGATGGTTCTAACTACGCGTATTGGAAAGCGCGGATGAAATAGGCACTAAAATCTATCGACGAGAGGGTTTGGTTGTCTATCGTCAACGGGTTGCCACCACCTACACATTTGGTAGATAGTGAGTGTGTCCCAAAACCCGCCGATAGATGGAGTGAGAATGAATTTAAACTATCTAATTTTAATTTTCGAGGTTTAAATGCCTTATTTAGCGCGATCACAACGGATGAATTCCGTCGCATTATGATGTGTGAAATCGCTACAGAAGCTTGAAATATTTTAGAACTCACTCATGAAGGTACTAGTGTCGTAAAAGCTTCGAAACTCCAAAACCTCACCACTCAATTTCAAACCATCAAAATGAATGAAAAAGAAACTTTTGATGAATTTCATGCTAGACTTTTCGATATTGTTAATTCATCTTTTAATTTGGGAGAGAAAATACCCGATAACCGAGTAGTAAAGAAAATTTTAAAGTCCCTACCCGATAGATTTATTCCCAAGGTGATCGTGTTAAATTCTTTACCAACTTTAGCCTCTACGAAATTAGAAGAGCTCGTAGGTGATTTACAAACCTATGAACTAGACATGTTTCCCTCTAAAACTTATAAGAAATAGATAAGGGCATTGCTTTGAAAGCCCGAAAATAGGAAAAACAAGTAGTAGATAGTGAAAGTGATAGTGACTCGAAAAATATTGCTATGTTTTCTAGAAAGTTTCAAAAATTTCTTAAATTTAACAAAGATAAATTTAAAAATGATTTTAAGAAATTTGAAAACTCTAAGCATGACAAAGCCGAGAAGATCCCTAAAACTTCTAATGAAAATGTAAATAGGGATGAGTCGGATAAGTCTTTGGGTTGTGAGGGCATGGGCATAGGTCTTTTGAGTGCCCCACTAAACTAAGGAGAGAGGGTAAGAAACCAATTTCGTTTAATGCAACCCTTAGTGATAGTGATAAGGATGAGGGACCCGATTCCTCCATTGAGCGTAACTTTACTACCTTCATTGCTAGTCATGTGAGTGATAGTGAGCACTCTTCTATTGATGAAATTTTAACACATGACACTTCCAAGGTCAAAGTTTATGATTCCCTTGTCTTTGATGGTGGTGAGAGTGGAGAAGAAAGAGAGAGTGAAAGTGAAAATGAGGTTGATGTGAGTGAACTTCAAAATAATTTTCAAGAACATTATGATAAACCTATTAAATTAAAAAGAGCTAATTTGAAGTTAGAAGTTTGTTTAAAAGAGCATGTCAAGGTCATTGATTATAGTGTGTTGGTTGAAGGCCTTAGGACATGTGAGAGAGATCTTCGTGAGAAGCTTGAATATATAGAAGGCGAGAGAGATAGCCTTAACGATTTAATGGAATCCTTAAAAAATGAGCTTCTCGGGTTTGAAGAGCGCAATATTTTAGTACAGTCTAACATTTTAGAATTAGAAAATAAATTAAAAGACTCTAGTAAAGTCAAATATGATTTGGAGTGTCATTCGGAGAAATTAGATAAAATATTAGGAACGGTCCAAATTAAAAATGACACTTGTAGTTTAGGCTTCGATACTTATAATGAATCAACTCATAAAGCCAAAACCAATGTTTTAAGAGAATCACCTAGGAAAACCTTTAGAGATCAATCCTTAGGCTCCACCTTTTGACGTCCTTTTATTTTTCACATTGTGGTCGAAAAGGTCATCTTAGGAAATTTTGTTTTGATCTTAAACAAGGTCCTAGAAAATCCCAACGTAAGGCAACCAAGGTAGCCAAGATTCCTACACCTCGAGATCGTCATTCTTCATTAGTTTGGGTTAGAAGATTCGACTTGGTAGCTTTATAAGATAGGGTTTTTGATTCTCATTTACTTTCACATGCCTCCTCCCTTGCAAAATCTAAAGGTTGAATGTGCTAGTTTTATTTGCATACTTTAGCTTTTGTTCTACATGCTATATTATCATGCTAAATGTATGCTCGCTTTAATCATTTTCTATTCTATGCTCCATGCTTAATCACATGCTAGAATAATGATTTTTGTTTATCTTTTGTATTATACTTCTTTCATTTTAGTTTGCATTAAATGAAAAATACAAAAAGATTTTTGTTTATCATTTTTGTTTTATCTTTTTAGTAATTTAAGATTAATGAAAAATACGAATGATTTTTATTTGTCTTTTGAGTAAATATTTTTATTTTTGGTTAAAAAATTCAAAAACTCAATAAGATTTTTTTTGTGTGTATTTTAGTTTGACACGCTTTATGTGGCATATACTTGTATTTGAATTTCATCTTTTTCGCTCCCAAGTGACTAGAAATTTTAGTTTAGATTGTCAATCCGTATTATGTTCTTTACCATTCTTACTTGGATGTGACACCACGCCTAATTAAATACCGGGAGATCACTCCTTTATTAAATTAAATCAAGGTTAACAGTTGGTTCATTCTTAGCATCACTGTCGATAAAAATAAATTTTCCAATTTAACACCCTAAATAATTAAGCTAAGTGTCAAAAACATTTTTCATACAAACTTTCCAAAATTTTAATTAAAGAAAAAGATTTATTTAATTAAAACAACATTTCTACGATTAAGAATCACACCACGATAAGCCAGATAATACAATACATTCGTCATTCGAATGTCAACATAATAAAACTAAAATCGCAAGTCCATACTGAATAAATCCCAAAGAACAATATCGGAAATGACTGAAATATAAATGTCCCAACAACAAATGAAATGATGAAAAGGGGCGACACGTGCCCAATAAATGAGAGTAATAGGAGTGGAGTCAATAACAGAATCCGTCTACTCAAGTGACCTGCAACTCCCACCTAAGCTGCAGCTCGTTCTTCTCAAGGGATCCTAAGCAAGACGCCCCTATGGCTGGGCACCTGAAAATATACATATATATATATACAAGAGAGAGAGAGAGAAGAAGAAACGGGTCAGAGCCCGAAAGTGTGTTTGATTTTAGAATACGTTTAGCAAGTATTTAATTTGATACAAGCCAATGCAATAACATATTAGTGCGTCGCTCTCTTGCGAAATACTCACCTCTCTTCTAATGTGCACACCTATCGCACTAACCTTCCCATTGGTTTGTTCTTATCAATATATCGCTCTTGACTTTCTAAAAGATTTAATCTATCTAAGATTACTCGCAAGATTTACAATTCACGATTTCATTTTAAAAGAATGTTCCAAACCTTAATCAAAGTCCTCCATTTTAACTTTATAAAATCCATAAAGTTTTACAATGACATATTATACTTTTTCAAAACAAGTATTTAATAATATGAGTAAATAACTAGGTTCTACTTATCAAATCTCAGTAGGCAGTTTTAAATATCATAATCTCATATATATATTAACTACTCGTATAATATATATATATATATATATAACAGCACCCCGAATAAAACTATGGTGCGTGCATACTTCCACTATCCAAAGCCCCATATCACTCATTTTAAGGGGAATACATTCGGAATCACTCTCGAATTGTATTAACATAAATACACAAATAATATTGAGGCGAAGCATAGATTCCAAGTCTCTAAGAGGGTGGCACATACCGGCGTCTCTTAGGACCGTCTGAACTATCAATCGATAGCCTGTACCAAGGACATCTATCTTCTAGGGTACAAGTCAATATCCTCCATAAAGGTCCCATCGAGATAAGACTTGTCCCAGCGCGGAAACCTCGGGGATAGCAAGTAGCGTGGGTATGATTTTCACATGTATATAATATATGTACACACATTCATATAAATATACCAATTTCATATTAATATAGGTTCTTTTCCTCACCCGTAATTATACCGTTTATTCTTAATTTCACATTTAAATAATTACGCATAAGGTTTCATTCCTAACCTTATCTCGAAGGGTTTTCTCACTTATTACCTAACACTCATGGATTATATCTTCCCAATTTTTGAAATTCTGTAAGTGACTTTATTAGATTCCAACGTAACTCTCTTACGCACCTCCCCCTTTAAATTCATAAATTTACCAACCTAACATAAATATCCCAAAAATACCATTTTCGATGAATCTTAAAGGTTCCAACATTTATTCATATACCCTACTGGTCCTCAATGTGTCCCAAATCGATTTATCACGAATGCTCAAGAATTATTTCATGATAAACTTAATTTAACTAATTAAACAAGGAAAATAAGAATCTGCCAGGAGGGGTCGATCGTCCATAGCTTGGGGCTCGATCGATCGAACCTTCGATCGATCGATGCTCTATGTTCGATCGATCGATCAAGCAGGTCTGGGTAAAATTCTGCAGAATTGCAGTTACGGGTTCTACCACTATTCTTCATCAAATTCCATGTTTTTCAACCCTAATTGACCCACAAATTCTGCTACTAACATAATAACATAATTCCAGATGTTTTTAACGTTCAGCATGCGTGTATTCATCATTAAACATGGTTAAACAACCCAAAATCTCATATAATCATCAAGAACCCTAAAGTTTTCATAACTATGATTCAATTCAGTTTTTCTCCAGAATTTCTTCCTAATATAACATCAAAAGTTCGTGGGTAATACATCTATATCATCAAAAGTTTCCAGCATAAGGTTTTAATCTTCTCTACATGCAATTTCCAATCAAAATTTAGGGTTTTCTTACATGGATTACATTCCTAATTAATCCTAAACTAATATGAACATTGCACTAACGAAATACTCAAGTTAAACACTTGCCTGGGATTTTCAGAAGTCTGATTTCCTGTTGGTTATGGTGTGGTTGCGTTCTCCTCCTCGCGATCTACGCGTTGGTGGTGACGGCGGTGCAAACGGTGGTGTTTCGGCCTTGAATCTCCTTGAAAGGTCTCTCATCTCCTCTCCAATGGCCGTTCTAGGGTTCTGAATGTTCTAACCCTAAATGGCTAACCTAACCAGCTAATAAAGGCTGCTAAAATTCGTGGGTTTAATTACCCTATTTTGTAAAATGACCAAAATGCCCTCCCGGGTCACTAATTAGGCCTAAAAACGCCCCGAGGTCCAAACTAACCCCTCGGGTATACTTTTCTGACTATCTCGACCCTTCCGAACGCGTTGGCACACTCAAAATGACCATACGGACAACTTATAAAATATTCATTTTTTATTTAACAAAATTAGTCCCGACGTGACACGGGCACGTCCCGACTTAAATTTCCGAAATAGTCATTTAATTCACTTATGACTTTCAATGTGACCAATATAATATATTACTATGCTCATCAGTAATATTCAACAAGTTTTCCATAATTACTAACTCTCGTCACGTTAATAATTATAACATAATTAATTTCCAGATTTTAATTAAATAAACCATTACATTAAATTTAATAAATCCCCAAATTAAATATAGCATAAAAATACGGGGTATTACATACTTCCCCTCTAATAACGGAATTTCGTCCCGAAATTCAGAAAATAAGGCATACCTAGTAAAAACAACTCTGGATATCTCTCGCGCATATCTGCCTCACGCTCCCAAGTGGATTCCTCCACATTATGATGCTCCCATTGAACTCGCACAAGTGGAACTATTTTCGACCTCAATCTCCTCTCACTATAGTCTAGAATAGCCACTGGCCTCTCCTCGTAAGAGCTATCAGACTGTAAGTCAATCTCATCTATCGCAATGTGAGTATGGGCCATATCATCCCGAAGATATCGTCTCAACGACGAGATGTGGAATACATCGTGGATGCGATGTAAATGTTCTGGTAATCCCAACCTGTATGCTACCAGCCCAATCCTCTTGATGATGGGAAATGGTCCTACGTACCTCGGAGCCAACTTCCCCTTCTTCCCGAACCTCATCACTCGCTTCATAGGAGATACACGCAACAACACTTGATCCCCCACATTAAACTCCCGGAAGAACCGTTTTGCATCGGCGTAGCTCTTCTTCCTGTCTTAGGCTACCCGAATACGACTCCTGATTATCTCAATCCTCGCGGAGGTCTCCTGAATCACTTCTGGTCCTAGCAACTTGTTGTCCCCCACCTCGAGCCAACAAGTTGGAGAACGACAAGGCCTGCCATACAAAGCCTCAAATGGAGCCATGCCAATTGTAAAATGATAGGAATTATTATAGGCAAACTCTACCAGTGGAAGGTGTGGCTCCCAACCTCCTCTGAAATCGAGAACACACATGCGTAGCATATCTTCCAACATCTGATTAGTACGCTCTGTCTGTCCATCTGTCTGTGGGTGGTAAGCTGAACTCAGTCTCAACTCTGTACCCATAGCCTCCTGAAAGCTTTCCCAAAAACGTGACACAAAAATCTTGTCTCTATCTGACACAATATTCAGGGGCACCCCATGTAATCTGACAATCTCAGCGATGAACAACTGGGCATACTGTCCCGTGGTATAATATGTCCTCACTATTAGAAAATGAGCCACCTTGTTCAAACGGTCTACAATCACTCAGATAGAATCGTGGCCCCGCTGTGATGTAGGAAACCCTGTAATGAAATCCATGGAAATACTTTCCCACTTCCACGCGGGTACTTCCAACGGCTGAAGTAATCCTGACGGTTTCTGGTGGTCCACCTTCACCATCTGGCAAGTAGAACACTTGGACACAAACTCAGCGATGTCCTTCTTCATCCCACTCCACCAGTACTGTCGTCTCATGTCCTGGTACATCTTATCGCCTCCCGGATGTACTGCAAATTGGGACCCATGAGAATGAGTCATCACTTCATGACGTAGCTCCGCTCCTTTTGGAACCACTAATCTCCCATTAAACCGTAACCCTTCATCAGAACTAACAGAATAGGACTCAGCACCCTCGGCTAGAAGTCGCACAATCTGTTCCTGACAAAACGGGTCTGTGCCTGTATCACCCTCGTAACAATCTCGGGTGTGACTGTCATCACGGATATGAAAGAACGTGCTACTGCGTCCTGGTGACCCAACTCCTTCCACTTTGCTTTCCAGATGTCCGCTACATCGTCTACCGGTCTACGGCTCAGCGCATCAGCAACTACGTTGGCCTTCCCCGGATGATACTGTATATCGAACTGGTAATCCTTCACAAACTCTAACCACCTGCGCTGACGCATATTCAGCTCTCGCTGAGTGAACAGGTACTGCAGTGACTTATGGTCTGTGAACAAACGGAATTTCTCGCCCAATAAGTAGTGCCTCCAAATTCTCAATGCAAAGACGACCGCTGCTAACTCCAGGTCGTGGGTGGGGTAATTCTTCTCATGCGGCTTAAGCTTGCGGGAAGCAAAAGCTATAGCATTCTCTTCCTGCTGAAGTACTCCCCCAAGTCCCCGTAAGGACGCATCGGTGTAAACCAGGTACTCTACACCCGGCTTCGGTAAAGCAAGGACTGGTGCTGAAGTAAGCTTGTCCTTCAGCTCGTCGAAATCCAACTGACAAGTGTCATCCCAAACATATGGTACCCCCTTGCGAGTCAGATTCGTCAATGGACCCGCTATTTTGGAGAATCCCCGAATGAATCTCCTGTAGTATCCGGCTAACCCCAAGAAACTACGCACTTCCATCGGTGTCGTGGGCTGTCCACACTCCCTCACCGCTGACACTTTGCTCGGGTCAACTGCTATCACCTGCTCAGAAACAACATGGCCCAAGAATTGTACCTCTCGCAACCAGAATCCACACTTCTCGTACTTAGCATACAACTGATGCTCTCGTAGAGTCTGAAGAACCTGCCTCAAGTGCTCGGCATGCTCCTCCTCGGAGTGTGAATATATCAAGATATCATCTATGAAGACGATGACGAACTGATCCAAGAACTCTCTGAATACTCGGTTCATCAAGTCTATGAAAATGTCTGGGGCATTTGTGAGTCCGAACGGCATCACCCTGAACTCATAGGACCCATATCTCGACAAGAAGGCAGTCTTTGAAACATCCTGCTCTCTAATCCGTAACTGATGGTACCCCGACCTCAGATCTATCTTCGAAAAGAAAGTTGCTCCCCTCAACTGGTCGAATAGATCATCGATTCGAGGCAACGGATACTTATTCCGTATCGTGACCTTGTTCAACTCCCGGTAGTCCACTCACAATCTCAGTGAACCATCTCTCTTCTTTACAAATAAGACTGGAGCGCCCCAAGGTGAGGTACTCCTACGAATGAAGACCTGACCTAATAGCTGCTCTATCTAATCTCGTAGCTCTCGCATCTCTGCCGGAGCCATACGGTACGGTGCGCGTGCTATAGGTCTCGTATCTGGCAATAAATCTATAACAAAGTCTATCTCACGACTGGGCGGTAGGCCTGGTATCTCCTGAAACACATCGGAATACTCCTTAACAATTGGGATCGAATCCAAAGGAATCACAACCTCCTTAGAGGTATCCTCCTCAATGTAATATAAATGAGCGGTCGAACCTCCCTCTAGGCGAGGCATCGCCACTACAAACATCTCTTGCCCCGGAATGGCAAAAACAATGCTCCCACCGAAGCAATCAATCATGGCTCTATAAGCTGCGAGCCAATCCATACCAATAATTACATCATGCTCGTGCATGTCTAAGACTAACATGTCTGCAGGTAATACCAAGCTACCAATCTCTACCCCTACTCCCCAGCATATAAAGAATATAAGTGACCCACTCCCCAGTGGTGAGTCAACACACGTCACGGTGCTCTCTGCTGTGGCTAGCAACCCTAAGGACTTTGCAAATTGTGTAGCTATAAAACAATGCGTCGCCCCCGTATCAAACAAAACTCGACCCATAGTACCATGGATAGAAAACATACCCTCAATCGCGGGTGGTGCATGTGGAGCTGTTGCCTGGTGGACGTTATAGACACGTCCATACTGCAATTGCCCCTGCTGCACTGGAGCTGCTTGAATGGCTGGTAGGGCTGGCACCTGGGTTGGAGCTGGGAGGGCAGGTGGGAAAAGTGGTCTCTGCGGCTCATTACGGGTTCCCTGCTGGTGTGGGGCCCTATCGCCCTCTGGGCAATCCTGGCGCATATGTCCATGTTTGCCGCACCCAAAGCATCTGCCTTTGAAGTTACCGCTCCTCTGACCCTGCTGGCCGTTACCTCCACGCCACTAGCCCTGTTGGCCCTGATGTGCACGCTGTTGGCCTTGCTTGCCCTGCTGTTGTCCCTGTGGTCGGTGTTGGCCCTGCTGGCCCTGCTGATTAGGCTGGCCCTGATGGCCCTGCCTGAAACCCCCGAATCCCTACCTAGAATCACTTGAACGGAATCGCTTAGCATGGTCCACCTGATGGGAACTCTGCTCGTGCTGACGAGTCTGTCCATGAGTTGGTGCCCCACCGGCACTATTACCCCCGGTCCTGCCCTGCTGGCTGGACTCTCCTGCTCTCTTGCTTCCCTGAAGATGGAAACGGTGATCCTGGCAATGTAGTAACGCTGTATTGAGTACGTCAGTGAAAGTACTCAAGGATAGATTTCCAATAAGGTGCTGACGGATCCTCCAAGCTAATCCGTCGACAAACAGCAAAATCTTCTTGACCTCAGTGGGTGCCTCATCCAGCACAATAGTGAGAAGTCTCGTGAACTCCTCCTCATACTCAGCTACAGTAAGGTTCTCCTGCTTCAGATTTAGTAATTTTTGCCTCATCTCAGTCTGCACTGTGGGTGGAAAATACTTGCGGTCAAACCGCTCCCAAAACAACTGAATAGGAATCGTGTCCCTCTCCTCCAAAGTAGTAGTGGACTCCCACCACTGTAATGCGGCTCCCATCAGCTTAAAAGAAGCCAATAATTGCTTCTGCACGTCAGTGCACTCATACATACGGAGGTGCCGCTGTATGTCTTTCTTCCATTGGCTGACTGTAACAATATCGGAGCTACCAGAAAACTCAAGGGGATGTGCTTTCTGAAAAGCATCCCGAACCCTCTCCCATGCGGATGGAAGTTGTGCTGGTACTGGTGCCACCGCCTGAATCTGGGGTGGAGCCTGCTGAATCACCGCTATTGCGGCATTCATCACCTGAGCAACAATGGCGGCTACTTCATTCGCATTCATTGTGCCTGGTGCCTGAGCTGCTGGCTGCTCGGCTTGGGCACGCCTATCTTTCGGAGCACGTCTCGGAGGCATCTGAAACGTGAACAAGTTTATTAGTCTACAGTTATCAACAAATCTCGAATAGCTGAAGACTTAAACGTAAAAACAAGAATACAACAATCCTAAAAATAGGGCTCTATAGCAATAACGTTAAGCTGAAAGCGAAATAAGCCGTACAGATCCTATGGACACTAGAACCTGATGCTCTGATACCACCTGTGACACCCCGCCTAATTAAATACTGGGCGATCACTCCTTTATTAAATTAAATCAAGGTTAACAGTTGGTTCATTCTCAGCATCACTGTCGATAAAAATAAATTTTCCAATTTAACACCCTAAATAATTAAGCTAAGTGTCAAAAACATTTTTCATACAAACTTTCCAAAATTTTAATTAAAGAAAAAGATTTATTTAATTAAAACAACATTTCTACGATTAAGAATCACACCACGATAAGCCAGATAATACAATACATTCGTCATTCGAATGTTAACATAATAAAACTAAAATCACAAGTCCATACTGAATAAATCCAAAAGAACAATACTGGAAATGACTGAAATATAAATGTCCCAACAACAAATGAAATGATGAAAAGGGGCGACACTTGCCCAATAAATGAGAGTAATAGGAGTGGAGTCAATAACAGAAGCCGTCTACTCAAGTGACCTGCAACTCCCACCTAAGCTGCAGCTCGTTCTTCTCAAGGGATCCTAAGCAAGACGCCCCTGTGGCTGGGCACCTGAAAATATACATATATATATACAAGAGAGAGAGAGAAGAAGAAACGGGTCAGAGCCCGAAAGTGTGTTTGATTTTAGAATACGTTTAGCAAGTGTTTAATTTGATACAGGCCAATGCAATAACATATTAGTGCGTCGCTCTCTTGCGAAATACTCACCTCTCTTCTAATGTGCACACCTATCGCACTAACCTTCCCATTGGTTTGTTCTTATCAATATATCGCCCTTGACTTTCTAAAATATTTAATCTATCTAAGATTACTCGCAAGATTTACAATTCACGATTTCATTTTAAAAGAATGTTCCAAACCTTAATCAAAGTCCTCCATTTTAACTTTATAAAATCCATAAAGTTTTACAGTGACATATTATACTTTTTCAAAACAAGTATTTAATAATATGAGTAAATAACTAGGTTCTACTTATCAAATCTCAGTAGGCAGTTTTAAATATCATAATCTCATATATATATTAACTACTCGTATAATATATATATATATATATAACAGCACCCCGAATAAAACTATGGTGCGTGCATACTTCCACTATCCAAAGCCCCATATCCAAAGCCCCATATTTTAATATATATATATATATATATATATATATATATATATATATATCAGAATCACTCTCGAATTGTATTAACATAAATACACAAACAATATTGAGGCGAAGCATAGATTCCAAGTCTCTAAGAGGGTGGCACATACCGGCGTCTCTTAGGACTGTCTGAACTATCACATCGATAGCCTGTACCAAGGACATCTATCTTCTAGGGTACAAGTCAATATGCCCCATAAAGGTCCCATCGAGATTAAACCTCAGGGATAGCAAGTAGCGTGGGTATGATTTTCACATGTATATAACATATGTACACACATTCATATAAATGTACCAATTTCATATTAATATAGGTTCTTCTCCTCACCCGTAATTATACCGTTTATTCTTAATTTCACATTTAAAGAATTACGCATAAGGTTTCATTCCTAACCTTATCTCGAAGGGTTTTCTCACTTATTACCTAACACTCATGGATTATATCTTCCCAATTTCTGAAATTCAGTAAGTGACTTTATTAGATTCCAACGTAACTCTCTTACGCACCTCCCCCTTTAAATTCATAAATTTACCAACCTAAAGTAAATATCCCAAAAATACCATTTTCGATGAATCTTAAAGGTTCCAACATTTATTCATATACCCTACTGGTCCTCAATGTCTCCCAAATCGATTTATCACGAATGCCCAAGAATTATTTCATGATAAACTTAATTTAACTAATTAAACAAGGAAAATAAGAGTCTGCAGGAGGGGTCGATCGATCGAAGCTTGGGGGTCGATCGATCGAACCTTCGATCGATCGATGCTCTATGTTCGATCGATCGATCAAGCAGGTCTGGGTAAAATTCTGCAGAATTGCAGTTACGGGTTCTACCACTATTCTTCATCAAATTCCATGTTTTTCAACCCTAATCGACCCACAAATTCTACTACTAACATAATAACATAATTCTAGATGTTTTTAATGTTCAGCATGCGTGTATTCATCATTAAACATGGTTAAACAACCCAAAATCTCATCTAATCATCAAGAACCCTAAAGTTTTCATAACTATGATTCAATTCAGTTTTTCTCCATAATTTCTTCCTAATATAACATCAAAAGTTCGTGGGTAATACATCTATATCATCAAAAGTTTCCAGCATAAGGTTTTAATCTTCTCTACATGCAATTTCCTATCAAAATTTGGGGTTTTCTTACATGGATTACATTCCTAATTAATCCTAAACTAATATGAACATTGCACTAACGAAATACGCAAGTTAAACACTTGCCTAGGATTTTCAGAAGTCTGATTTCCTGTTGGTTATGGTGTGGTTGCGTTCTCCTCCTCGCGATCTACGCGTTGGTGGTGATGGCGGTGCAAACGGTGGTGTTTCGGCCTCGAATCTCCTTGAAAGGTCTCTCCTCTCCTCTCCAATGGCCGTTCTAGGGTTCTGAATGTTCTAACCCTAAAGGGCTAACCTAACCAGCTGATAAAGGCTGCTAAAATTCGTGGGTTTAATTACCCTATTTTGTAAAATGACCAAAATGCCCTCCCAGGTCACTAATTAGGCCTAAAAATGCCCTGAGGTCCAAACTAACCCCTCGGGTATACTTTTCTGACTATCTCGACCCTTCCGGACGCATTGGCGCACTCAAAACGACCATACGGACAACTTATAAAATATTCACTTTTTATTTAACAAAATTAGTCCCGACGTGACACGGGCACGTCCCGACTTAAATTTCCGAAATAGTCATTTAATTCACTTATGACTTTCAATGTGACCAATATAATATATTACTTTGCTCATCAGTAATATTCAACAAGTTTTCCATAATTACTTACTCTCGTCACGTTAATAATTATAACATAATTAATTTCCGAATTTTTATTAAATAAACCATTACATTAAATTTAATAAATCCCCAAATTAAATATAGCATAAAAATACGGGGTATTACACTTGGAGTAGTTAGATTTTGAGTTGATCTAATGGATTCTATTTTTATATGCCTCAATTCATACATCCCGAGCTCACTTGAAACTATAACTTCATATGTATATTTGAGCTTTGTGAGGTGTTCTCCTACCAATCTTGTCATCTACACATTATGTGGCCTAGGAGGACTAGTGCACGTCAAAATCTGTTGCACGTGAAATTTGTGAGACATGAAAATATATATATAAATGTGAACGGGGAAGGGTTCCGAAAGGAATATTCATCCTTTGCGAGTAAGCCACCGTTTGTTTGGACCTAAAAGAAATACGTGGTCCAAAGGCCTAAAAGAATAATGGCATTAAAAGAAAAAATTTGCCAAGGCCTATTTTGTTTAGTTGATCTATTCATTCAAAAGATTAAACTCTATATGCTTAAATTGAGGGAGTTTGGATGATATATCAACGGTTTGCACAATGTCCGTTTATCCTGTTTATACTTTCAATATCATGACTTTATGGGTTTGTAGAATCATCAACATTCTACGATTGTATGAATTGTTTATTGAGTTCAATCTATATTGTCACGTGAGGTTATATTCAAATGTGATGAAGTTTGCAATCAATTTAGAACTCCTTGAACATGTCTTAAGTGATTGGGTCTAAATTTAATTGTTGATAGTTCACACCCCAACACTTCCGTTTCCATATGACACATTTTTTCCATACGAGAATGAAAAGCTTATTTTATTTCGTGTCATTTTTGTTTTTATATCTATATATATACGTGCATGTGCATTATTGGTATATATATATATATATATATATATATATATATATATATATATATATATATATATATATATATATATATATATAATATTACTTTTGTCTTTGCCTTGCTTTCTAGTCCATCTATGCTTCTTCTTCATAATTGGTATCTATCTTGTTGCATTCTTTGTTGATATCACATGCTTAATACTTTATGTATTATATTGATATCACTTTCTTTCATCTTAGTTGGTATCCGTTATTATTTGTTGGATTAGTTATGATTTTATTTTCCATGTGCTTTAATGTTCTCATCACTTTATGCACAACTGCATGTTTAGCTTGTTATCCCATTCTATTCATCCCTTAGTTGGTTTAGGGGGAGTATATGCTTTAATTGGGGGAGATAAGTTAAGTTTTGATTTTTTATCCTTTGTCTATTCCTGAACAAAATGGGGGAGAATGATAGGGGGAGAAATGGTATCTAATCCTATTATACTCGTATCTTAGTTTAAGAGATTTAACTTAGGGGGAGAGCTTTATCTTCTTAGGTTGATCATAGTTAATACAGGGGAGAATTAATTTAGGGGGAGTAAATTATTTTAATTGCATTTAATATTCTTGATATTCCCTATGCGTTTGATAGTTTGCTTAAGTGTGCAAGAATTCTTCTAAATGGAAACTTTCATCGTCGGCAAAGATATTGATCCTTGGGTTGTTTGAGTCAAGCTATTTTTTTCTATGTCTAGTAGACCTTGACGGCCCTTTAAGATTTTTGTTGGTTTTTGTTCCGGAATAGACAAAGGGGGAGATTTGTAAGGACACAAATTTCCAATTAAGTCCTTTATTGTTTTGGCTCAATTTCGAACAAAAATATTTGAGTCATAGGATAGAGTTCTTGATCATCCTTCAAGTCTATGACATACTAAAGTTGAAGACGTAGCGGCCAAGATTATAAAGCTTCATCAAATGCCGAGTTTATTGTGCCTCGTTTCTACGTCGACAACATTTGTTCCGTTTACTCCTAAGGTATGAATGCATTACATATTTATATAGGAGCTTGGAAGATTCATTATTAGGTGTAAATTTTGTTTAAACTGTTGTTTATTTTCAGAAGGTTTCTTTAAAACTTTAAAATAAAGTTTCTGGGCTAAATTCGAATTTTTAATCTTTCTGGATTTTCGTTCGAACAAGATTTTAATTCGAACGAGAATTTCGCTCGAACGAGGTTTGCTAACGACTTGCCTCTGGAACTTCGTTCGATATTGTCGTTCGAACGAATTTGTTTGTTCAAACGAGAATGTCGTTCGAACGAGTTTGGTAACGAGATTTCCCATCAGGTCACTGGAACTTCGTTAGAAGGGTCATTCCAAAGAGACTTCGTTCGAATGAAAATCTCATTCGAAAGAGATTTCTGGCGGGAAATTAAATTGGCAGTTTGGGGCAGTTTTTCACCTCTATCCCACTACTTTTTCCCACTAACTTTTGGTTGAGTTATCAAGTGTGGGAACCAACTCTTTTGGACTAACTTTTTCACATTCCTCCATCTGCTAGAGAGAGTTTTAGAGAGTTCAACTTCAAATGAAAAATTTCATGTTTTGAGTGTTTATTTTTAAAGACAAAATCCTTAAACACTTTTATTTACACCCATAGTTTGTTTATTCCAAGTTTCCATATAAATATCTTACTTGGAGTGTTTGGCACCAATTTTTCTCTACACCTTGAAGAAGAGAAGTTTGGGTTTACTTCTACATCCCTCAGATAAGAAGTCTCTTTTTTTGCTGCGGCATTCTCACATGGTGAAAGGCACCATGTGTGGTTGACGGTGGTTCCTAAAGCCTCATTCGTGGTTTCCAAGGTTCCGGTGGAGTCCGGGATTGTCGGCTAGGCAGAGGTAGTTACAAGAAGACGCGTCGGGGTTTGAAGGAGTCAAGTCGAGTGTTGTAGTTCATCTTGCTTGTAATTGTAATTATGTACTTAGTGGACTTAAGGCTAGGGTCGTCCGAGATTTTTTCCCGTTGTGGGTTTTTCCTCGTACATCACGGCGTAGTGATTATTTATTTATTTTATCTTTTGCCAAATCACCTAGAATGCATGCTTAGGTAAAAAGAAAAAATTTGGTTTAAATCACAACTTGTTTATTTTGGTGCAAAATTAATTTGGGTATATTTTAATTTATTTCAGGTCATTAATTTTATTAGATAAAATATGGTTTAGCCTAACTTGGTAATAATTAAAATATGACTTAGGCAAATTTTTAGGACTTGTCTTGAATTAAGTTGTTTAAGTGATACATGTATTTGTTGATTAATATAATTTCACTTGGTTTAATTTTAATTTGAAAGAAATTAAAATTTGGTGTTTGTGTGTGTGTGTGTGTTTAATTGAACCATCTCGCTTTCGCATCTTTACAAGGAAATTGAAATACATTTTGAAAGTAAAAGATTTAAAAATTACAGGCCTCGTGTTCCAACAATTGGTATCAGAGCATTGATTAAAAAATCCTTCGCGTTTTCAACCAACTTTACAGAGGACACTAGTATCTCTACAATAATATTGAACTTTATAAACTACATGGACTTAGACCTCCTGCCCTTCACCATAAATGAAGGAGCAGAGGTAAGCCTCACTTGGTGCCTAGCTATCTTCCTCTGTTCACATTCATCAACTGAGTCAATATAGTCGAGATTTAGTGAATGGAGCTTAAACTAAAGCAAAGGAAAAAGTCAAAGGAAGCATTCAAATAATATTACTTAGTGAACAGTCAGAATCAATCATGACCGTGCTCTCTACAGGAGGCAACACATCATCTATGTTGGAAATAAGCTTAAAACCCTTTTTGGACATTTTATCTTTGCCCTCGTTGATATCTGGCACTTTGAGGATAACATTTAAGCTCTTATAGTCTCCAAAAATCATCGCCTTATGCTTCCTCTCTACTAAGATAAGCTTCAACCCCTTTCACCTCCCAGACATAATTTTAGGAATCTATCAAGGAGAAGTTACATTGGGGTGATGTCTAAGAACATTTTTGTACAGGAAGATGGGAGTGACCAAGAACTCAAAGGTAGTTGTCGCCAACTTTAGATTATATGTCATCCTATTGGTGTCCTCTTTACGGGGAGCAACAAGACTTGTAAAAGAAGAAGTGTTAATATGACTTTTTCCAAACTGAATAAGATGTTAAAACTGAAAGAAGATTCACCCATAATTAAGGGAGAACACCAAAAAGTTGGCAACCAATCTTCTCTACATGGTTTGGGGTAGCTCAAGCTCCACCAATGAAGAAGAACCTCTTATTTCATTATTTTGGGCATTATGCTACTCCCTTACAAAGACAGTGGGGGCTTTGGGGGAAAAGTACTTCAGATCCTTGGCCTTAGCCTTGCTATGCTCCTAGACCCTTCAAAGAGTGAAGAACTAAGCTGAGTGATGCTAAATTTTCCATTATTGGCCTCCCTGTAGGCCAATCATCAAAGCCCTTCATGCGTGAATAACAATTTGGTTTGGGCAACTTCAATAAACTTCAATACTTCCATCACCGAACGATAAAGTTGAAACTTGGACCCATAAATAAGGAATCATTTGTTGAAATAGATGACTTTTGGGGTCAAAGAGAAAGCTCTCTCTTTAGGCTTAGCACCCTCACGGCTGTATTATCCGAAATTTTATATTTTTCACGGATATCCTCCATGTCATTCTCGGTGATTTTTTATGTCACTTGGGCCACACCTAATAACTTGGGGTCAGTAGGCCCAAGGTACTTAATACTCAATAAAGGGGATAAACATAAGTTCCAACCTTTGATCAGATGAGGAGGGTACAGAAACACGGGGACCCACCTCAAAAAGAGGAGTTGGGTTTAAGACCTTGGAAGCTGAAAAATCTACAAAAGACATGTTTGGAAAAGAAAGAAGGGAAGCAGATGATTATAAAGAGAAAGATCAAATGAGAAAGAGGTAATTTCTTAAGCGAGTGGTAAAGATCTCAACCATCCCCAAAGGGCTCTTTTATATCCACCCAAGGCCTGGAACACAAGTATTCTTCACCTCCAATGTTTAATTTAATCTCCTTCCCAATATCATAATTATGGAAAATCTCGCTAGTTAGTTATGTTGTTACCCTTGTTCACTTAAACGGATAAATATTACCCCTTGCAAGCAAGGAGAAATATGGGGCTTATGATGATACTACATTTAAGTATTCAAGAATGTCAAGAGTTTATAACTCATTTTCTTCCCTCGTGCAAAAGAAGAGGTCTCAAAGTCTGCTAGAGACCTCCATCAAACAAAAACTAACCTCCATGTACCATAGCCATGATAGAAATAGGTATACACCATGGTCAAATACCATAGTAGTGCCCCTAGAGCTACAAATAACTTCTCCATTCCACCAGACCTCGAAGGACCATCTTAAAGAACTCAGAACAATTGGTTTCAAGTCTCAAACTAGTTTGGAAAACTTTCCCATATTAATAACTGACCTTCATTTTGTTCGTTACCCTTATTTCAAGGATGAATTTCATTATTATGTTATAAAAACCAACTCATACTATTCTAGAGATACCTTAGTGACTTTGGGACCCCTCAAATGTCAAACAATGCTTATGTAACTTCTCTGGAGGGTAGGTAAAAGGGACATACATTTTTCTACCTCCTGCCACCACTCATTCCCACTAGCATTAAAGGTTCCCATTTGCGTCAAATTATCACATCAACTACCATAAACCATCTTCAAGCCTTTCACCACGACTCCTCCCATGTTATTGTAGTTGTCAAACAACATGGCAATGCCATCCATTTTGTTATAGCACACTCATTCTCTTTCTAAGGGAGCACTTATATATGGAAGGCTTGTGAACGGTAAAATGACATCAAATACATCTAAAATAAATACTATTCAGCTCCTATAATGAGAAATCACCCAATAAACACTAGGGTATCTAAGGAGTTTTATCCCTTAAGTGTTCATCACTATAGGCTTGGCTGACCCATTATTAGTTGGATATATGAGAAGACTTGGATAGCATCCGACCCCCACACAATATATGCTTTGTTAAGTCATAAAGTAAAATAAGGAGTCCTTAGAGGAGTCAATAAGTTAATCGCTAATGGTCCTTTTATTAGTGGAAAATATCCCAGAGACCTCAAACTACCTTAGCCAAAGCCCAAGGGGTCTTTTTATTGTAGTAATCTCATTTAAAACATAATATACAATGGAAAACCTTATATAGTGGACATAAGACCCTCATATGAGATCCAAACCACTTTATATCTTTGTTTCAAACTTTGACACTTCTATCCACTTACCGGTCTAAGGTCCTATGGAGATCACCTATTGGGTCTGAAGTTTCAAAAGATTTCAACACCCACCAGCTGGGTTGTTCGTCCATGACGAGCATCCCCCTATTCTTTATTAGCCATTCTTTGCCATCTAGGGTATCTATTTAAGGACCAAATTCCTCAAGTAGGATCCCCATCCCAAGGGTGAGACTACTTATAGATGACAATCCATTGGTCTAGGAAATAGTTACTTGGCCAAGAATGCACATAGCATCGAGTGGCCCTTTAGTATTTCTAGGGGATTCTCTACTTGCCTTGTTAGGACGGGTGGGTTTGTGTTTTATTTCTTTTTCTCCTGTTTTTCAATAAAGTAATATTTTCCTTTGCTCGTCGATAGAGACATTGTTCATATTATCACATTTTCTTATTCTCTCACACGTTAATGTGGTGACTTCTTTAGTTTTTATCATCCCCCATTTTGTTGAACCTCGCGTATTAAAATTTCTTTTCATTTACTTTCCAACTGCTATTTATGCAACTCAACTTGTTGTATTCAAAACAGGTTTCAAAACAGGATGTAAAACGTATATGACTGTGTGATAATTGATTAAATTCGTAAATTTCTAATTTGGCACACTTCTTTCATTAGAGTTTATTTTTAAACAAAATTAATTCAACCCCCTAAACATGCAACTACGTATGTGCGTGTGTCAAACCATAAATAGATAAAGTATGTTACACAAATTTAAGGAAAAATCCCCGAAGGGAAAAACCTTTTATTTCTAGAATTTTGAAGTATTCACAAGACCATTGACTTACATACAACCTGATAATCGCCCACAAGTGTAACGCAGGATTTCTTCGTCAAACCTTCAAAGAAACGACTAGAAATCAACAATGGTTCATGCGTAGCTATACCTCAAGGACACGCAGTCCAAACACGTAGTCTTCACGGTGTAGGTTATCCTCCCCCCAAGAGAAACTTTATAGAGACTCCATCCACAATAGCACGCAGCTCTCCGGTAGTAGAGTTCTCCCCACAAAGGTAAACAAAAGCAAAGTGTGTTCTTGAACACCAAAACAATTCACCAAAGCATATGGGATTTTTGTGAATTGAAAACAAAAGTGGATTAAACCCTAAAAGAAGAAGTCAAAAGGATTCTACAGTTTTGCAGTTTTCTGTCTTTCAAAACGCTGGGACTTCTTAATGAAAACGAAATTATTTAATGAGTATTTATATAAAATCACGCCGCCTTAGTATTCGAGCTCGTTCGAATGAGAAAGGGATGTCGCGCTAACGAGATATGCGTGTCGTTTGAACGACATCGCAGGACAATGCAATGTCGTTCTACCGACAGAGCAAAGTCGTTTGAACGACTGTTACGTCAGAAAATATTATTTTAATGTCCGCTTCAATACTTAGAAAAAATACTCATTCTCAAATTTTGACGAAAAAGTCCGCTTCAACACTTAGAAAATATTTTGTAAAAATATCCCAAAAGCTCTAAGCGTAAAGTTAAGATATTAAAAATATAACCTTACCAAAGTAAACTTTGCGGTGGCTTTTTGATGAAGAACCTTAATATTCGGATTCGTCTTTGCTGCTTGAATGTTTTTGAATGCTCTTCGACGGTGTAGCGGTATACGACATACTAAATTGATAACGAACTTATAAAATAATGTCCTTACAAGTTATTTTTTTTAGCTTAGGCCTTAAAGAACCTCTTAGTTTGGTCCCCTGTGTATTTACTTTTATGCACTCTTGTATGTGCATTTTCTATGCCAACTTTTCTCGCCTGTCTCAAAATGTTTCCTTCTTATCGGGTGGAGTCGTCAACAAGTTTGAGCGTTCCTCATTCTTTGGAGCCTCGAGTATTAATATCCATACCTATATATTTTCTTGTGTATACTTTGCAAACATAATTCACTTATTTCAATCTGTTTTTTAAGTCTTAGGTTGAGACTTTAGCGGGTTTGAGTGCCTATGTACCTTTAGGGAGTACTATTCTTTATACATATTTCCCTTTTCTTTTGCATATAATTAATAATTTTTTCTTCCTTTTGCTTTTGACTTACTCACCCTTTTTGTATTTATAGCCTAATAGTGCGGCAGATTAAATAGTATTGTACCACTTCAAGATCTCAAGTAGGGCTGTAAATCGGCCTGGGTGAGCCGGGCTTGGCGCTGCTCAGGCTCGCCCCGAACTCACATACCCATGCTCAAGCTCGAGCTCGGCCCGAATTATTTTTTCCCACCTAGGCCCGAACTCGGCTCATAAATATTACGGGCTTCGGGCCCGATTTCGGGCAGGCCCGATTTCATTTTTTTTATTAAAAAAGACTGAATTAATTTTTTTTTTCTTGTATTTCCATCATGGACAAAATTATACATTAAAATCTAATTGATATTTCATGAAATAAAATATATAATTATGAAATGTATTAAATTAAAACAAGGGAAATAAGAGTTAAAAGCTACAAATGCCTTTTAAATTTCAGACATTTAGAATAATTTGATCACTTACAAAGGCCTATTGTGACTTGATCAATTATTAAATCAAATACCCATAATGAGATTAACAATAAAATCACAAAATTGAAAATCACATGTAATCTAATGTATTATGAAAAATGATTTTTTTTTAGAAAAAATAATAAATGAAATAAAAGGACGAAACCTAATTGAACAATATTAACATAAATATGTTATATTATATAAATTATTTATTTATTTATTAATATGAAGTTCGGGCTTCGGGCCCAATTCGAGCTTGGCGAAGTTCGGCTCACGCTCCGCCCGAAATTCATTCGGGCTTGGAATTTTGGCTCAGGTTCAGCTCGGCTCAAACTCAAATAAAGCTCGGCCCGAAAATAGCGGGCCGAACGGGCGGGCTTCGGGCGCTCAATTTACAGGCCTAATCTCAAGTATGAGTTATAAATTTAAGTTTTATCCACAAAGTATATATTAGGCTTGTAAATTGCTTTAGACTTACCCTCCCCCCCCCCCCCCCCCCCCCCCCAGGTCAGATGGCTTAATGCTTATTTCTTTTATCGAAGCAACATTGGACTTCATTTTTATTCTTATGCCATTTTATTGTTTTGCAGGAAAGGGAGCAATGCAGGAAATCAAGCAGCATGCCCGTTCTTGT
The DNA here is from genome assembly GCA_949130495.1 of Sambucus nigra. NCBI lineage: Eukaryota > Viridiplantae > Streptophyta > Magnoliopsida > Dipsacales > Adoxaceae > Sambucus > Sambucus nigra. The sequence continues at coordinate 577,515,360 of OX422216.1, forward strand.
GGGTATTCATGTAAGTTACCTCTTTCTTGTAGAAAAAGTCAAAATTTGCTTTTATATTTTTCTTTTTGGACTTCTATTTATTTCTTCCCTCCATTTTTTTAGGGTAAGGAAGGCAATTAAAGCTCAGAGGCCATTCGATCGGATAATGGTGATGGAAGTGCGAGCGATCAGAATGGTGAAAATTCTAGAGCTGGGTAACACAAGGAAAGCTCAATGGACACAAGATTTAATCATGTGGACATTGAAGCTCCTGAAAATTATCTGAGGGAAATATGGTTTGAACATCTCATCGATCATTCTCGTGCAGACTATGTACGAACATCACACAGATACCTCTACAGGTGGATCTATTCAAAACGTGGAAGGCCTTACAATTTCTAATCTTAGGGACTTAATTAATCAATTGCGACAATTTATCTCTGGGTCCCCCAAAGTCCTAAGTTTTGTGAATGCTCGCCACTTTCTAGCAGTCAAAAAATATTTTGAGGATTTTTACCAATTAAAATTAGATTTATAGATGTTATTGTTCATAATATCATTAATCCATCCATAAAGAAGTTAATAAAATTAAAGGCTGTCAAAGAAGCTAGAACCGAAGAACACCAAAAGAGAGAACGAGACCTGAGAGAGCAAATAAAGTCATTTGAACTCCGTCTAACCAAAGTATTAGCCGGTAAAGAAGAGGATGATCACCGAGTGACCAAATCTGAAGAGGAGGTGAAGGAGGAGAAAAGTACCTTTGGGGGAGTTATTATGAGGGATAAAATATCTTCTTCTTGATAATTGAAAAGTAGACTGCATTGTTTCTTGGTACTTTTTTAAAGTTTTAAAATGTTTTGCCTTCCTTCGAATATGACATTTTGTTAAATGAAAGGTAACATTATTTTATACTTTGTTTATTGTGCGCATACTTTGCACTTTCGTTTATTATGTTTTGAGAAACTTACTAATCTTCTTTCTTGTCGATTACTTATATGCTATTCCTCATACTTTGCGAATCTATAAATTGACTCCCTCGGGAGGTTTTATTTGAGTATGATAGTAATAGCAGAAAGTGTTCCACTTTACATTCATAACAATGCGAGCGGATAACTATGGAAATACTATGTTTAAAAAGAAGAAATATCATTATCTTTGGTTATAGCATATCGTCCAATAACAACAATATAAAACGTTTAATTCACTCAGAATTGTAAACATTAAAGTTGGATAAACTTCATCATTATAATTAAGACTTAGCATATGAAGGTTTGTTCATGAAAGGAAACTTAAAACTTAATAGAAAAAATCTAACTTTGTGACCTTTTAGTCATAATACTTCTTGAGCCACTAAGAACTGATTGATTGGAGACATTCACTTTCTTACTCTGAAAACTGGCAATACGCTAACTTTCCTACTCCTTTGACCACAAATGGTCCTTCCTAATTAGGCTTGAATTTGAAGGGTACTAGAATGGGGTATCTATAATGAGATTTTAGTGACATCGTAGATAACATATTTCTTTCGAGAACTCTCTACATATTGGGTCAATATGACTCCGGCGGTCGTGTTTATTATCGTCTAAAACTAGTATATGGATTTTTGAGCCTTACTATAATACACTAATAATAAATAAAGAAATTACTGCTACTAACTTGCCAACTTAGAATGAATATAGAGAGATGAGAGACAAAGAAAAAATCAACAATTAACATGGTTCGACTCAATAAGATGGCTACCACTACAAGAAAAAGCATCATTTATGTCAGTTTAAAAATTGACATTATGTCAGATAAATGTAAATTGATATAAATAATATTTATTTATGTCAATTTGACTTTGAAGGAACATTTTTATTTCAATTTAAATAAAATTGAGATAAAAAACAAATCATTTATCTCATTTTTATATATAAATGACACATATATAATGTTAATTATTTTACCCTTTGAGTAAAAACTGAGATAAATGGAAAAAAGAAGCGGGGCTTTTTTTTTACATTCCCGCTCCAAAATTCCTCCTCCAAAATTCTTTCCCAGCTCTCTCGCATGTAGATCTCACACATCTCGTGCAACTCTCTATATTTCTCTCTTTCTCGCACAACTCCCTCTGTCTTTCGCACGTACAACTCTCTCCCACTATTCCCTCTATAGATTTCCACCTCCGGCGCCGACAAGGTTCACGCAGGTACAAAAAGCTCACGATTGTCTTAAATTTCTAGGGTTTCCTAGATTTACTTCTAATTTATCTTTGATTTGTTCTTAATTTTGTTATGATTTTTGGATTTGAATTTATGTAGATGTACGGATTGGACAAATTTGTGTATACATATGGATTTGCAAGAAATTTTTGTCTAGATTACGATTTGTTGATTCGATTTGCGTATGTGCGTGTTTGTGTGTGTGTGTGCGCCTTGATGTTTAGATCCTTCAGTGTTCAGTGTTCTAGATTGGGATTGATATATTCCATCACATTTATCATGTTTTTAGTTGTTGGTCTTGTTTAATTCTAGGTTTAAAACCAATTTCCAAACTAATTTATCAAACTAGTTTCAAGAATGATTTTGGGCTGCAAACTAATTTCGATTATGATTTTCTGTGCTTTTTGGAAATTATTATGCATAGTACCGGGTTTTCTTCTGAATTGAATGACTCTTATTGCATTTACATTAGGAGTTTTCTTCACTTTTGTTGATATTAGTAATGAATATAGATGGATTTGGCTGATTTTTTGTTTTTCTTTATCATTCTTAAGGTACAACTAGAGTTGTGGTGAGATCGTATTTGACACTTCTCCTTGGCCAGAGGCAACACCTATGTGGCTTCTATGGAGATAACCAAGTGGTTCGATACCAACATGTAAGTTTTTACAAACCAATCACTCATGTCAAATAAAAATGTGGGTCATAATCATATTAATACTTATGTAATGAATACAATTAATAATGGGTTGTTCATGTTTTGATGCAGCCATTTTATTATCCCCGAGTTGGGACCTGATGTGAAGTTTTCATATGCTTCCCAAAAGGCGGTGAACTAATACAAGGATGCTAAGGCTATATGTGTATGCTTTTCAATTTTGAAGATTTCCAATTACTGACTTTTGATTCATTGTCTTATTGGGCGTGATCACTAAATCTGATGTCATAAATTAAGAATGAATATGTCGTATTCAATACCAGCGAGTTTGAGAGTCCTTGTTATGGGTGATGATAACTATACTCCTATACGTCGTGTGATAAACATTTGTGCCAAATGAGTCTATACTAAGATTAAAACTTATAGACATGGGTGGTTATTGAATTTTTTAGAACCAGAACTCAAATATAATAAATTAAGGAATTATGATGTTTAATATAGTTTTACGCCACGAGTCACAATATAGGCTCCCACAAAATTGAGCCAATTGATGGATAGGTAGATGCCATGTCACATTGAACATTAACACTTGACAACTAGACTTTATTTCTCCTTGTAGATATCGAACTTTAGGTTCAAATCCCATATTAATAATTAGATCAGCTTGGTCTAAAACTATAAAAGATGCCTCCTTTAGGAGGCAAACTCCCATTTCCAACAAGTCCCCCAAACAACCAGGAGTTCCAAAAATAATGTCTTCACCAAATTTTAACAAATTGATTATTTGGTCTGCTTAAAAGATGTGTATGACATCATTCTTGCAATAAATAGCAAAACAAACAAACAACATGTAGTTCACATTGCAATGAGCAGATGTAGTTAACATTGAAATGAGCTTATTTGTTAACATTGAAATGAGTAGATGTAGTTAACATTGAAAACATACATGTAGTTAACATTGAAATGAGCAGATTTAGTTAACATTAACTATCTAAATACTAAAATTCTTGAAATTCTTTTGTTTATATCCAGACAGTCAGGTCCTTTTTTATCAGTTTGTAAGAAGGTGGAAATGAATGTAGGCTTGCTTTTTATTTTCTAATCGTTGATGGATTCTAAGTAACAAATTGACATCTATTTAGTCTTTGTGTTTTTACAGAAAACATGGCTACGATTGAGAAAAACATGGCTATGATTGAGAAATTTAGGCATGCTTTATGATGCAATTCCTTTTTTGTTTGACAGAGTCGGGCATCCTATGCATGTTAAGGTAAAAGGTTCTCCGTCCTATTACAATAAATTGATATTAACTTAGTCTTGGAAATTGTGTTCCTCTTTTGGGTTCATCTGCTTTTCTTCAATCTGTACGTTTTATCACTAATGAGTACTTTCCATTTGTTAAGAACAATGAAATTATGTCTTAATGTGTGTAAGTTTAATATAAATGGACAACTATTTAACTATATCAGTCAGTGGTGCAGAACCAAAATAGAAATGAGAGGAACTAAAGCTACGAATCTACTAATCCCTTACATTCTAGAATATAGTTTTAAGAATCATTTTGTTAAGTGTGGTTAAAGGTCCCCTTTTATTATATGTGAATAAGTATGAAGGTAAAGATGATATATATGTGTGTATGTGTGTATTACTGACCATTTGAATTGCTAAATAATGGAGAACAACCAAAGTTACGGATTCCAGGTTGAATATATATATGTTTATAGTTACATTTATGTAAGGAGGCTGAATCCCCTTATTTGGTGATGAATGTCTACAATCACTATCATTTAAGGACTCATTTGCTTCGAGTCTTTGTACTTTCTTGGATAAATAGATTTGTAAATTTAAGTTTAAATGTTGAGTTCTTCAAAGGAATCCGCATGATGTGATTCAAACACTTTTACTTTCCTATTTTTTGCACTATTGGGAGAAATACCATAACTTTTTTAGATTCTGGCACCATTGGATTCGTATCGTCCGTGCCTAACTAACCATGTTTCGGGTTGTTTTCGGCGCTGTTTGAGTGGTTAAAATTGACATTAAAGTCTGCAGTTCCTTTTTTCATTGCTTTATGTTGTTCATATCCTCACGTTTTAAGATTATTTTCCCTAGTTTTGAGAATATGTAGACCATATTTTATTACTATTCTCTTTTATATTTTGGATGTTTATGGTTCATGCCGATAGTCAAGTTATTTGATATATTTTGATCGATACTTCTATACATACGTTTGTGGTCTAATACCTGTTTGGACCGTGATAATGTGAAAAGGGCCCATGAAGAGTGGTTGAAGGAAAACATGATTATAAATTCTTATTCAGAGGTTTCCAAGTTGACATCATGTTTTTGGTATGTTATATTTTTTACTCTCTTAATTTCTATTTCCATGTCATATTTGTTGTAATTAATTTTTGGGGAATGTGTTGTTCTCTATAGTGCAATCTACTTCCATATATGTGTCGTAGTAAATTACAACTATTTTTAAGTCATCTTGGAGAATAGGCTTTCAAATACATTTGTTTTTAAGATGTTTCAATAGAGATGAGTCCTTGCCCTGACTTTTTTATTGTGATTTTGATTACATTTGTGATAAGTGTAATTGGTAGGTAAAATATAAATTATAGAAGGTGCTCACAAAATTCAAAATGTGGTAGTAATGTTTCTTCAATTTTACAGCATGTGGATCTAAGTTTTTGTTCAGTACATTTGTGTAATTGGTTTGGACATTTGTTACTGGTAATTTAGTGCATATAATGACCATTGTTTCATCATTGAATTTATGGGATAGGTTTGGACATTGGTTACTAGTTATCACCATTGATATTTATGATTGTGATTTTTTTTGGTGTTTCGCATATCTCTACCATCTAAATTGTGGTAGTATGGCACATAATACTTCATATGATACTATAGTTTAATACGATATGGTCTTTCTATTATTTCAGTGTCTATTTGCTTTAATGAAATTTGATTTGAGGTCTTGGTGGAAGTATGCATCCAATGTTATTTCATACGAGAGAACGAAAGTTAGGTATCTAATGAGGAAATATGCATTTAGTTGTTAGTCCCTACCACTATTTAAAATTGTTGCAGAATGTAATTCCTTATAAATGGTATATAGTTCATTTAGTCGGTAGTCTCTATAGACGGTTGCATTATACGTGATTTGTAACTATCTCATACTAAAATTTCCCTAATTATGTGCACTGCATTTGATACCTTGATCCAACAAATGTAACAATATAATATGCGACCGAGAAAGTTAAAATGCTTGCAGGGAAGACATTTTCCTTTTTCACAAAGTGGAGAGATAACTAATTGCAAATTGAATCCGTTGACGAGGCTAACGTCGTAATAATCGATTTCACCGTTGGTAAATTTTGAAATTGATTCGGTTGGCTTCCTGGGTAGTTAGATTTCACGGATGTACCACAGTTAACTGTTTTGCATGGGCCATTGTCATTTTTATCAAAATTGCAGCTGGATTGGCCCCATCTTTGGTCGTTCCACCATGGTGGGGTGGTAAAAATAGCATATTGGATGGGTTTTAGAATATAACCGTTGTTGGTAGTGTTCTTATTGTGTGCTATACCTGCTATCAGAGTTCTTTTTTGTCTCATCAATTATTACAAGTATGAAACTTAACCATGGAATAACATGAATACACTAAAAGTCAAGCACAGGTGTGTCGGATGTATGAGGTAGGAGTAGGCGCTTACAACATTATAATATTTTTTTGTTTGCATTTACTTTGGCTTTATGTTTGATAACCGTATTTTCGTGCCAATTAAATTTTCTTCACTCCTTTTAAATAACTCAGTGATGCATTTATTTTGCTCTGCTAACGTCTAATTTTCATACTTGTAAATCATTTGGACAACCGTTTGTCCTGCGGTGTCCCTTCTGTCTTATTCAACAATAAAGTAATATTTAAGAAAGTGTTTCAAACTAAAAAAAGGGAGCTGCGAGCTTCATCCAGCGTATGCATTATTTCTTCTATTTCGGTAATGTCTCCTTAACTATCCAAGACCCATTGTTAAAACAATATTGACTTTGCCCTCATCTATTTGTGTTCTAATTTAGCTCTACAAATTTCACTTCTTGATCTTTGAGTGTGACAAAAGTCCAAGAAATGAAAACTTTTGGGGTTATTATAGGTAAGCATAAATAAATGAGGGCCAAAATAAAAACAACCCAAATTAAAATTATCCCATTTTGATAATTAGATACCAAAGTTTTGTGATGCAGATCCCTATCTGGACAATATTGTTTCTGAAATTATTAACGGCGGAGGTTTTGTTGACGAAACTATCCATGATTATGAAAATGTGGGCATACCCACACACTGGTGATAAATTCAAAGCCACCAACCACATATGATTTTGTCCGATACAGCTTCCGTTATGGTTGTTGCATTGTCCGCCCTATTTCCCTTCGTCAAGATATTTTGCTTCATAGGTTCTTACTCTCGTCATGTAGAGCTCCAGTGTACTACTGAGGTGAGCATTTTTCCTCACAAATATTAATTGTGATAATGAAATATATATTGATTATCATGAACTTTGATGTCTAGGTCCATGTTAAACAAGCTCCAAGAATCGATCCCGAAAATATCCAATCTCAGTCTTTGGATATATATACTTTGGTCTCAGGACTCATCTTCTTTTAAGACTTCAATAGTGGAGCATGACGATGTCCTCCATCAACATACAGATGAAAATAACTTGCTCCGCCTAGACATATCTTCTTCTAGAGATGTAGGAAGCCTAGTTAGCTCCATCATAAGCAATCGAAAGGTACACTAAGAGGCTCTCTAGTTGCATAAATTTTTAATTATATAAATTGATCTATTAGGAATGAATAAATTACAAATTTATTCATATTAAATGGATTAGAGAGAGAAAGACAACTCTGCCAAAGTTTCAAAGTAGTCCATTAAAGACTAATGTTCTAATTTCATATTGTGCATTTTCAAGTTTTTTGAGAATTTGACTACTTAAGTTTTTATTAATTAACTTTAATTTGTGGATTTTGAATTTGTTTATTCATGCAATCAGACGATAATAATCCAATTCTTGTATGGGCTAACTCACAATTTGGAGGCCACAAAACAGGGCCGAATTAAACGGAACTTGATATTACTAATGAAACAAAAATATATTACAACAATTCATTTACTTATGTGAAGGCCAATTAATGAAACGAAATAATGGAGAGGATTTTCAAGTGTTTGTTTGGCAATTGCATAGTTACTCATGATAAATAGATTTTGTTGAATTGTGATTTCACCTCTGTTATGTGCAAATAATAAAATGTATTTTTAACCACACAATTAGGTATGTTCAAGTTCATTTTAGTCGATTGGAGCAACAAATGCAACGGACAAATTGGCTCTGATTGCCCCTGATTGCCTTTAGTTGTTCTTAAAGTGACCGTGAAGAAAAGGACTGTGGCAGAGCCTACGCCTAAAGGTGTAGGTCCTAGAAGATCTGAATTCGAGCATATGGTTGATGACTGCTTGAATGCTTCAGCACCAGTCAGATACTTGAAGTCTAAAGATACAGTAATGTCCCTCTCAATCATCACACCATCCCTCCCCCTTTGCAAACCAAAGCAACCACCACGGTAATCTCTCTCTTAGTTTTGCTATTTTTATTAACGAACTACTGAATTTGTGTTTTTTTATTATTGGACTGTTATATTGATTAATGAACTATGGTAATCATCACTCTGAGTTCAGAAGAAATTTGGAGTTTTTGGTTTCGTTGGTAAAGGGAGAAGTAAGGGTTCGGGAATTGGGTTTGGTTATAGGAGTGGTGGCCGTTGTGGTTATAGGAGTGATGATGTAAGAAAATGTGGAAAGAAACCCCTGACACAGCAAAATACCTCCTATAGTAGTAGGTCCAGTTGACCCTTTGGCAAGACCATTAGTGTTATGTTTGACCCAAGGTAGAGGAGGGGGGAGCCATTGAACTGGAGTTATGCTAGGAGCTTTGGCAGGTATATTTGAGGATGATGAGCTCAGTTTATCATGAAAGACAACTGTTTAACCCACGCTATGTTTTGTGAAATATAAAAGAACAAGAACCAAATGACATATACTAACAAAGAAGCATCTAATGTGATAGGATTGAGCTATCCACATAAGCCGTGAATTGCTTGTTTTATATCGTGAAGAATGGCAAGACTTACAAGTGAAATTAGTGGCCATGTTGTAAATAGAGTCATTAACTTTGTTTCAGTAATTAATAATTATTATAGAGTTAGTGTCATATTGGAAGTTAGCTTCTTGTTAGGAGAGTGAAAATATGGCAATAAATGGGTACATGTAGGGTAGGATCGTGGATAGCATGAGGGTAGTTAAAAGTGTTTTAGATGCCTTGCATATGCATCTTTGTGTGCATCGATGTTGAGTCACAACATTATTAAGTGGAAAAATAGCGTGTTCTTTTTTGTATTAGGTTCTTCTATAAAAGAAACTCTCTGATTTTTTACAAGTGATCGCCATGAGGAGATTATACATGATTTAACGGTCTCGCGCTCACCATGCAACACCACTACCACAGCAAGTGCTCCTTAGGGTCCTCAAGAGTCTTCTAACTCTAATGTTAACTACAATATTGTTCGTTCCAACCAAGTGTAAGATGAATTTTCTGCGCTTTCCAGGATTGGACCCAACTGAGTGGTTTAATCGCGCCAATCAATAATATTTCAAGTATAAAAACATACTGGATGAAAAACTTGTTACGTTATCATCATTCCATCTCGAAAGAGAAGCTAACCAGTGGCTTCGATGGCTGCACAGAACTTACAAAGTCGAAAAAGTTGAAATGAATGTTCTATATTTGGGAGTTTGGAGCGAAGAAAGAGAAAGAGACATTTGTTTGGTAATTTGGGAGTTTGAAGGAGAAGAGACATATCTAACACAATTTTTTCTCTCCTCTTTCCAAATTAGAGATAATATTTTGGAGAGAAGATTTCCACTAAGGGTCCGTTTGGTTCAAAGTAATATATGTTCTAACTCGGTGAAAAGTAATATGGTGAAATACATTTTCACCTATTTAGAACTAAATTTTCTTTTTTATTCTCGTTAAAAATTTCATAGTTAAACAGTTGCCTTAGCGAGCAGGTGCAAGGTGCGGGTGGTTCAGACTGCCGATAAAAAATGCAAACTTGTTGGTGAACTTTAGTATTACGAAACTGGTCAAGGTATCTAAGAAACTGAAGCGCATGTTTGCTATTACACTGTGATAGTGGAAATGGTGACCTCTGGTTCCTCAAATACTGACCAAATGTGTTCCAATCTCTCCTCTTTTGGGACTCGTATCGGCTCAGCGTGGCGGGTTGGTCCCTGGGTGATCTAGATGACCCTTCAGCGGATTCTTTCCCTCGGTCTATTGAAATATAACCACTGTGTACATTAGGTAGGGGAAAAAGAACTGCCAATAAGATCTTAAATCCATGAGGTAATCGCAAATACGGAAAAATGTGTGAAATAAAAAATTAAAACAACATTTAAATTAAAGAGGAAAAGAGACAAAATAGAATACATGTTAAACGAAGGAGAATGATAAGAATGCTTCCGAAGTCAAATCCAAATCCCAGCGCTACAAACATATACATAAACCAAGGTTTGAAATGAAGCCTTTTTGTTAGAATATTAGGGGAATCCATTGCCCTAATTCCCAAAATATTTTAAAAAGTTTATGTTCTGCATATAGACCAGACTGTTTTTGCATTTTAAAACCTAAAATTCCTTTTCAATCAATTAATCATCAATTTTGGAATTCTATTGGTATGTATTTTTCACTATGAATGATAAGCAAAATTTTATTAAGAAATGTATCAAACATACGTAATCTACCATATGTAATCTTGCAATTGCAATCGCAACTGTACAGATTATATACTGATTACCAGAAAAATGAATGAAAAAAATTAAATTTTCTAACACCAACATTAACTCTAATAACTGTACAGATTGCATTTCTACTGTGTACCACAATCAAACTATATAATTAAGTGTAACACTGCCCCTGCTCTAATCAGGTACTGACCCCATACTTGACCTGATCAGGTGCTGCACTAACAACACTGCCACATACTTGCGATCGGCCATCGGGTTCAGCGAAAGCACTACTGTCGTAAAAGAAGATGTGTATTGTGGGTTACTTTCAGGTGAGGTTCTCAGTTTTCTTTAATCTAAGGCGAGATTAAAGTGGGGAGAATGTTTGGTAATTCTCATTTTAACTATTTTGTTAGTTTTGTTACTATCCATTTTTACTTACAAATTTGTCGTAGGCTTTAAAGCTATATTGAATTTGATAACTGCATATATACATTACACGTAGGGGATGATATAAACATTTACTCGACCTATGCGAACTTTTTTATGTTGGAATTAGACCCCATTACCTCGCATTTTGATTGTTGTGATTATAAACAGTTACGATTTTCTTTCATGGTTAGATTTTTGAAAGAATACAATTTGGTTTGCTCAGACTTTCATATTTCAATTCTCAGCTTTATCAACCGAACCTATCACCTCATTTTATGGTAATCCTATAGCTACCTACGTGTTTGATTGCGAGATTTGATTATCAATTACATTGATTTTTGTTTTTGAAAGCAGGTCAATAGCATGTTGGGAAATATCATTCCTCTTAGATTTATTCCATACAAAAGGAGTCCAATAGCAGTAGGTTGAGCATAACAGAGGCAAAAAAGGCCCCAAGCACTGTCTACTGAAACAATGCATCTGAGCAAGCCATAACCAAAGCCAAAATCATCATGAGGACATAAATAAGTGAGCGGATCTCAAAATTCATTATGTTTGAATGCCCTTCTATTCTGATCATGGTGAAAAGTGCATTTCCACTTATTTGAGTTCAATTTTATTCAAGTTTTGTCCAAAATCACATTATTATAGTGTGTTTGATATTTTTTATTTTAACTTATCAAGATCTTTAATGCCAAAATAGGTGGAGAAAATGGCTTTGTGCGTAGTATGCCTATATGCTCTGCGATTGAATTGTTAGACATTCTTATTCTTATCATTATGGCTGCAAATATAGGTGAGTTTGGCTACTAGAACTATTACTATTTTAACTCTCTACTTCTCTTAGTGTGTGTATATATTATGATACTAAAACTGAGAGTGAAGAAGACCAGTCTTAATGTTAAGTGCCAAATTGAGCTCAAGTCAGTTTGAAAATTGCACAGACTAAGGATTGAGCTTGAAAATGCAAAATTCTAAATTCATCTTTGGTCATACATTGGAAATTGAGGGAGCTTCGGATCGAGTTTCTAAATTAAACTTTTGTGTTTTGTTTTCAAGAAGATATTGGTGTTAATGCAATTCAAGGCCTATTACATTGAGGTATTTTTTAATGTTTTTTTTTTGTATTTATGCATGTTTGAAAATTGGGTGCTTCCAACTCCATATATAGGCGATGCAACAGGTGTTATATAGAATAGGCGTTCGGGAGTCAATTTGTTTAGTGCATATGCCGCTAAATTGGCTTTTAAAAATGGAATTGATAGTTTCTTTTCTTTTTCCCCCATGTAGATTTGAAGAAAAGTGTGGTAGTAAGTTTTTAAATTGATGGTAGTATGCGACCCACGTCTGCGAGTCAATAATGAGTGCTGCCAACTATGCCATTGAATACATAATAGGCGTTCAGGGGCCAACTCTGCCATTAAAATCGTTCTGCTATTTATGTTTTAAATTTCTCGGTGCATAAATTTTAAATATTACCTATGTTGAACTCCATTCTACTTTTATACTTCTAGATTTTCGAGTGATTAAACTTCTTGGTGAAAAAAAGGTAATAATGGGTTTTAGGTATATTATTTTTTGTGTTTCAGTTTTCTTCACTTTTTGACCAGATTCTTTCACTCAATATGGCCTTTCCCCAGAATTAGTCTATGATGTTGCTATTTATCATTTCATATACATGCTTAATTTTTTGCTCTTCTTTATTATAGGCAAGCTTAATGTTGGCACTAGAACTTACTGCCACTAGGTCCAAACCTTGCTTAAAATCTCACAAAGGTACTCAGTCAAGGTCAAAAGGCAGAGTTCCATCCCAATATTATGAAAAAGAAAATGAAAGAAAAAAGTTTCTTTTGGATTACTCGATTGGAGGGCATACTGCTGCTGTATCCTGTGGTATTTTAGACGTTTGGGGAGAAAGGAAAGTACATAATATTGGGGCGGAATGATAAATAAGTGAAGTCTTGGAATTATATGCAACATTATATTCAGTAGTATATGTGGTTCTACACCATTTCAACATTTTATTCAGAAATCAGTGAAGGCTTGGAATTGTGTTTTTCTTGGCAGCGCTCTATCGGGGCCGCATTAGATGTATTCGTAGGAATTGAAAATGTTAGTTGAGGTCTCTAAACCTCCCGAACAGACTGTTGCCCAGAGTGGGCATGCTCCAACCATTGCAGTTCAGATAAAATGATAACTGTCAGTACTGTGGAGGCCACTGGTACTACTGATTTTTCTGGGCGTCATGTTACTTCTGGGACTAATAATCATACAATGGAGGTGATGGTTAAGGTGCCTGAAACGGAAAAATATTCTGAGCAGGTAGAAATACTGAGTGGAATAAATCCTACTGATGATGCGGACGAGCTGGACTGGGAAGAGGGGAAAATTAGGAGCCCTGATGTTTGAGGTGTTATGGAATCTTATTTTAGGTATTTATAGTGATAAGAAAGGTTGAAATAAAAATACCATTTTCTTTAGTATACAACCTCTTTTACTCATATGTGCTTATACCTGTTTAGGTATCATCATGTTTATATAAATTTGCTTTGAATAGTGTGTGATTAGAAATCATGGTGTAAACTTTTATGCAGAAACAAGGGAATCGGCTTGCCAATGTAAATCTTAGAATATCTTTGTAAAATTAATTTTAAAATTTCATTTTATCTCTTTTTTACTTTAATACATTACGTTATTTTATTGGATCATTTAGCATTAGTCCACATTAGTTATGATGTATATCTTCTTAGGTACCAAAGTACATATTATAGATTTGCGAAGTACATATTATATCGAATTTTTATACATATTATTACTTTGGGGACTCAATAACTATGAGGATTGAAATCAAGTTGTGCTTTAATCTTTTCTTTTCTTTTAAATGTGTATATTGATTGTCTTTGAAGATTGATAGACTGTCACATATGTTAGGTTGATGAATGTTTTTTTATCATTTATTGACAATTTTATCAAACTAATGTCAAATATTATTTTATTTACATACAACGTTTATCTTCCTGCCTAATATTTATTAGGCGTGCGAGTTGGAGTCCTGATGTGGACGACTTCAGAAATTATGACCGATTTTTCTTAAGGTATACTTTGTTTTGTTGGGGAACGATTTTTTTTTGTTTTGCAAGTACGTACTTTGAAAATTTTCTCCGTTTTGCGATTACGTACTTTGGAAATTTTTGTCGTGCCTTCAGGCACGGGCATACCCTAGTATATATATATATATTTGATAAACATCCCTGGTCCGGAACCACGACTCTTTTCAATTAAAGGTTTTGTCAAAAGGCCCATCGATTAGTCTTTAATCACACTATCAAAGATCCAAGAGTTTTTTTTTGTAAGGAATAGACGAATGTTCAATTTTGCTATCATAGAGAATGAGGTAGTTGGCATGGCCATGTGAATTTGAAATTTTGAAATTTAGTTTTTGAGTACAATGATTTTCAGCTAGATGGATGAGGTGCACTTGACAGTTTTTAGTTGGCCAAATATCTGATTTTTTGTGAATGCAGGCCTAGATAAGAAATTGGATCTCTAATAGGATTGATACAAGGAGATTCAATTTCAGCTTTTCTCTTCACATTGGCGTGACAGATTTTAAATGAAATAACTCTCATTGAGCCCATGAGTTGTTATGAACTATTAGTTTTGTTGTTGGAGTATTTTATATATTTTGAATATGGTGGATAGTCCTATAAAGAGAGGAAATTCTACCCAAAATTATTATAGTTTTTACACTTGTTTGTGTTGTATAAAAAATATTTTAGACTTGTACTCTTTATTATTTGTTCACTAGTAATGTTTTGTGTTGACTAGTGCCCAATGCAAGGAAATGGTACTCTTTATTACGGATATTTTGTGTTGAAGTTCATGAAGTACTTCATGGAGGATCCTTCCATACCTTTTGAAATAAAGGTATGTTACCAATGTTCTCTTTTTGTCCTATTATATAAAATATTGTTTAGTTATTAACTATTATATACCGTAATAATAAATTTAATTCTATCTTCAATTTTTTAGATGAGAAGATTGTCCAGTAAAGTGACCTACACGTTGAATGAGCTAAATGAAGTTCAAATGGAGTTCATTGAGTTCATTACGGATTATATATACTAGGTATTTCCGAGTAATTGTATTTTGTTACGTTGTAATGACAATGTGCTGAGATGACTGTGTTTTGATGAAAACTATGTTGATTATATTTGATTGCAGGGTTACTCATTCTGGGTTGGATAGCGTCGAGAACAAATTTGATCGAGTATTACGTTCGACAACGTCCTATTTTGGATTGTGATTCTTATGATGTAATTCGAAATGCTAGTTTTTGGATATTGTGATGTATCATCACTATTTTTAGGATATTATCACATATAAGTAGACGTTAGTTAGTTTTTGGATAGGTAGTTTTTGGATATGATGTAGCTTAACATCAATTTGATTCTAAATATCTTGATGTATATAAGTTAGTGATATTTATGACCTTGGTTATCATCTATTTGCAATGGTTGATTTAACATCAAATAATAGTTGTCTATTGATGGATTAATGATTTTTTTTTAAATTTTTTATATTAACATTTATGTCAGTTTTGAAAAAACTCTCATAAAATTTTTAAAACTGACATAAATGTGATTTTATTTATGTCAGTTTTTTATGAAAAAGTGATTAAAAACATGTTGAATGTCGTAGTTTTTATGTGTGTTCTTAAAAATTGAGATAAATGTGAACTTATTTATGTCAGTTTTATAAACATTTATGTCAGGGCTTTATATGTCAGTTTTGAAATTTTTTAAAACTAACATAAATGGTCATTTATGTCAGTTTTTGACTAACATAAATGACCATTTTTCTTGTAGTGACGTCCACAGGTGCAATGTTGGCAATATGTAATTCAGTAGGAAAAAGTCGTGAAAAATATGAATACAAACTCTCAAGGTTCTCTCTAGGGTTTATATATGACTGTCGGGAAGATTAATCTTTTCTCCCCTCCTCAAGTGGAATTGAGTTCTATTTATAGGCTGTCATATATAATAGAGAGAGTGCATTTATAAGTCAAGCAGTTACACCTTTTACATTCCAAGAGATGGCTAATGATGAGTTGGTTTCAACCTACGGAAAATGTGGGCTATTATGTAGAATAATCCTCGTGCGTACTGGTGTCAGTGGGACCAGGTTGGCATAGCCAATCAAGTTTATTGAATGTGCCAAGTACCTTCTAATGACAGGTGTCGTAATACTATTGGTTTATTTCATATCCCATATTTATGGTACAAAAAAACCACCAATACTTCATTCTTTATTGTGACGTGTAGCGAGTTCTCTGGAGTATTAGAGCTTCAGAGTAGCTAGGGATGTGCAATGAATGGATGGAGTATTATTTGTTTGAAGTTGGTCAACTTCGTAGAAATCTGGTCGTCTAAAATTCTATTCGACTGAGTTTGTCCACTTTGAGGTCGTAAAGCTATGTTCGTGACTTACTTGACATAGATGCTTGTTCGGTTTGGCAATCTCAGAGAGTTGGCGTATTAGGGCTTTTTGTCCCCTCCATTTAGTGGCAGTTTTGTAAATATAGGCAAGTTTTGGAAAGTGAGGTGCTCCATGGGTACGCTGGTAATAAATTTCATTTGGTAGCGATCCACCGTCAAAATTAAGCGATAAATACATTTAGTTATCATTAGTCCTGGGGAGCTTTGAAGACGTGTTTTAAGCTTATAAAGTGTGAGCTCCCACCCTTTTGCTCACTTCACGTTTTATTAAAAGAATCCCTTTCTTTTTCTCCAATCTTTTTAGCTGTTGTTAGAGCTTGTCGTTTGCCTCCACTCCACTATAAGGACTACTTCGTTCCTCTTAAGTTTCTTGTTCCTATTAAAAAATGGCAAACACTATTGAACAGAGTTCTTTAGTGGAATTTAGGACCACACACAGAATCCCTCCATGAGTGGTTACAGAACCGTTAAATGGGTATTGTGACCTTTGTCTTTGACTTGAGGGTAAATGATTTCCCTCAATCTTCATAAAGGAGTGTGGGGTTACCTTTCCCCCAACCATTTATTTTTGGAGTTTCGCCAATATTTCGATGTGCTCTTGACCCAACTTGCCCTATATACTTGGAGAATCGTTAATGGGGTTTACTACATTAATGAATCGTATACGACTCATATTGGAATTACTGAGTTATTGCCCTGTTTCCACTGGGACCACTTATGAAAATATTAATTACATGAAGATAAGGTTTTCAAACATGGCCTTAGTTCTGAACCTCCATAATTATAATAAAGACTATTGGGATCATGGTCTTATAGTGAAGGACTGTCCATTCGCCCTTCCTCCTGAGGGCACGGCATATGAGGGGACAAGGTGCCCTCAATAAGGTAGAGGATGGGTTAGAAAACAAATTTAATGTTTCCCTATTTGGATTGTCATTTTCTGATTGATGTTGATTATGTGTTCTTATTTTCTGTTTTACAGTGAAGAGAAAGAAAAAAATTACCCTATAAAGTTGACATCAATTTCATCGATCTTGAGACTGTTTAGCCCATTCATCAGAGAATAGGCACTAAAGATCATCTTAGGTCATTTGCTTATATGTTTGGATATAAGAGCACAAAAACGTATTTTATTACAAGACCCACTGAGTAGAGGTTTGTTGCCCCAATCTCTTTGGACGATCCAGAGGCCTCAACTTCTGATTTTGATCTTGGTTTAGAGTCTTCCCCTATGGAATATATATAAAGTGATAATTTTAAGAAAGAGATCACCTTTTTATCATTTGATCCCTTGGACATTTCTTTAGTTCCTAGAAACATTTCTCTGAGCAATATGGTGAAGCTCAAGATTAGTAACATCATTTCCTCTCATTTTGGCATGAGGTCGCATCTACCTTCACGACCGATGAGCTAGAAACCTATTGTTGCAGGTTCTAGAGACCCCTTCATCCTGAATAAATATCCTTTGAAGTACCATCAACTCCTTTACAAGAGGATGAGAAAAGATCCACCTCCCTAACTAAAGATTATTGGAAGGAAGGTTATTGACAAGGACAATGGTATTACCTAGTCTGTTACTGCTTGTCCAAAGCTTCCTCATGGCTCAATCAGTTTTGAAGTCCATCATTCTGACCGAGTAGCCGTGTGTTCCCTTCCCCACTCAATATTACTATAACGTGCGAATCAAATTTTGGCCCTCGTAAGTTGGTCGCTCATTATTTAATTTTTATCTACACTTATTCCATTCTATCTTCTAATGTTCTATTTTGCTATTTATCCCGTAGTTATTGATCGATTATAACCAGCTCCTTGGGAGTAATAACAAGATGAAGTGGTCATCCTCTGATGCCATCACCTTTAATAAGATGAAAAAGTCCCTGGAGGCAACTCTTCATGATAATGAAGCCCAACTGAAGGAGAAGATAAATTTGGATAAGAGGGTACGAAAGTTAGAAGAGGAAAAGGTCATGTCAGATAATGTTGTGGTTGATACAGAAAAATCTAAAAAGGAGAATAAGGATGCAAAAGTCATGATCGAGCTGGCGAAGACCAAAGTCGATCTATTTTTGGCGTATGTTGCCAAAGATAAAGAAGACAGCTTCACAAAGTACTGGGATAAGGCATTTGTCAATGCTTCTGTGCACATTGAATACTTGAAGAAAGTGTTTTTCAAAAATAGTTGGGATAAAGCCCTTGTCAAGGTCGTCACTACTGAAGAGTCAAACTTCTTTCAATTGAACATTACTGGCTCCCCTCCTCAAATCGATGAGGAAGTTGACATTGATGAAGAGTTCGGTGCTAAAGGCCAAGCTTATAAGGAACCTTTAGTTATTCTTGAGTGAGATAAGGTTACTGCCACTACTGACAAGGAAAATGTGGGAAAATAGATACCTCTAGTCATGATAGGAATACTCGTCATGTGTTATCTTGCTTGTTTTTGCTTTCATCAATGTAAGGGGCTTGCCTCATTATAGACTTTTTCATAATGAAATAAAATTCTAATTCCTTCCATTATTGTCATAGTTAGCTTTTTGTAAGTCCTTTTTCTCAGTAAATTTGTATATCTGATCACATACTCTATGCAATTCAATGCGATTCTAGTAGCTCTAGTCGTCATTCAAAATGACTTCCAAGATATACATTGTAAGCTATTTGCCACTGGTCATGATGAAGTTGAAAAAGATAAGCTCGAGGAGCTGCTTATCTTCTATGTATCTTCTCAAGCAAAGGAATCGTATTTGATTCTATGCCATCTTTTTCATCAGGTGATTGGAAATAATGCAGCTTATCAGGGCATGATTTTAACTATTCAAAAGGATCATAAGGAATCACTAGCAGATCTTCAGGCTGATTACCAAAACAAGCTAATGGAGCTGAAAAAAATAACAGTTTCGACTAGAAACTACTTTCTTTAGCAATTGCTTACTCCATAAATGATTTCATTCTTAATACGAAACTGATCAGTGCTAGGTAAGTTGACACAATATTAGAGGTAAAGAATAATACCTTGCAAGCGAAGATTGAAGGTCTCAAGAAGCCTGAGTTTGTCAAACAAAATGAAGGTCTTTCTTTCTTAGAAGAAGAGAACACTCGCTTGAGGGATGAACTAGAAAATATAAAGGAACTAAAGGGACAGTCTTCTAGTAACAGAGGGAAATTCACAGTCTAATGAGGAAGAGAGGACCCGAAAGAGCCTTCTCAACCAGGCTATGATTATTAATAATCAACTGTAAATAATTAAGAGACTAAATGAGAAGGTTGATCGCCTCATGTATCAATTTTCTCAAACAGCCTCACACATGATAAACAATATTTTACTCCTGAAAGATTAAATGCTTTAGAAAGGTTGAGCAGAGCATATCCCTTTGATAATATGGGACCCAGGTAGAATATATATGTTCTGAGGGAATTATCGAGGAATGCTCGATGACCAGTTGACCAACGAGAGAGATCATCCCAATCCAGATCAGATGCCCGACGACCTATACATGCTGAGTAGACCTCATAATAAGAGAGCTCCACACAAATAATTGGTCAAAATAGTCGAGCTGCAATGCATAAATTTGATTTTAGAAATAATGACGGATGGGATCTATTCAACGATTAGAAGTTAGGTTGGGAGAGATAGTGAAGGCAAAAAATCCTTTATAATGAAGTTTTGTGAAAGGGTCACCTTTTATACAAGCTATTGTGGATTTTCCTACTCCTTCGAAGTTTAAAGCTCATGTGGTTACTCCCAAGTATGTTGGAAAAATTGATCTTGTTCTTCACATAGAATAATATCAACCAGCAGTTGATATTTATGCTATCCCAAACGAGATGAGATTCTAGGAATTCTCAGGTATAATCATAGGTCCTGCCCAGATTTGGTATAACCGCCTTCCTCAGGGACAAATTTCTAGTTTCAATTAACTTGTTGAAATATGTATTCGTAACTTCTGCTTTGGAGACAAAATGGGAAGAAGAGTAGCTCATCTTGTAAGCGTGAGGCAATGGGTAAGATAGTACAAGAGATTATATTACTCATTTCAATAATGAGAAGTTGGAGGTCGTTGATTACAAGGAGAAAATAGCTCTCACAGCTCTCATGAGTGTATTACCTCCCGAGAATCTTTATTACACTCTTAGAAAAGATCTTCCCAAGACTATGAAGAATTAATGGCCAAAGCAGCTAAGATAATGAACATCGAGGAAGCAATGGAGGTAAAATAAAACTCAGGCATAAAATCTAAGGGCAAAACTAAGAAAAAAAAGTAGAAAGAGCATAAGGAGAATAAGGAATTAGAGAAAAAGGTGACTATCGATAAGATTAAGAAATACAACAGTTACACTCCACTAACGATAGGTATCCACCATATTTTGGAGGAAATTAATCATACCAAGGAGGTAAGTTGGCTCGAGAAACTAAGGGAACTTGTTGGAAAGAGGGACAAGTTCAAATACTGTGAATTTCATAGGGACCATGGGCATACGACAGAACGCTATATTGCTCTGCAGAGTGAGGTTAAAACCTTTATTCATAGAGGAAAACTGGATAAATTTGTTAATCAGCAGGATAATAGTGGAGCTTAGCGAAGGCCAAAATATCCATGAAAACTTATGGAAGAGAAAAAGAGAACTCATGAAGATGATCAAGAAGATCTCAGAGAAATAAAGAAAAATACCACCACTTACTAAGTGGACACCATTGAGACCAACACCAAATTTGAGGTTGAAACCTTGTATCCAAGGGAGGAAACAGAATTAGTTAAAGGTCAGATTATAAAAAGCAACGGAGAACATCATTCTAGACGAGGACAAGCTAGCACGAACTACTCAAATAGGTACAACACTAGATCCGATTCTCAAACAGGAACTAGTGACATTCCTAAGACAAAGAAAGCACGTGTTCACCTGAAGTCATGAGGTCATGCCTGGGATTAATCCTAATTTTCGTTGCCATGAACTCAGCATCAATAAGGAAGCCAAGCCAGTGAAGCAAAGGTATAGAGTATTTATCCCCGAAAAGAACTAGGTTATCCAGGAGGAGGTTGAAATGCTTCAGAAAGCCTCATTTATTGATGATTTGAAATACCCAAATTGGTTGGACAACGTTATTATGGTAAAAAAGTAAACTAACAAATGGAGAATGTGTATGGACATCAGAGATTTGAATAAAGCCTTCTAAAAGGACCACTTTTCTTTGCCCGGGATTGATCAACTTACTGACACTACGTCAAGACATGAATTATTGAGTTTTATGGATTCATATTATGGCTATAACCAGATTAATATGAAGCCCAAAGATAAGGAAAGCACTTGTTTCATTACTCCCCAAAGAACTTATTGCTATAATGTTATGCCATTTGGTTTGAAAAATGAAGGTGATACTTACTAGAGGATGGTGAACAAAGTATTTGAGAAATAGATAGGCAAGAACATGGAGTTATACATAGATGACATGCCGGCGAAGAGCAAAAAAATAATCTGATCATATTGCCAACCTCAGCTAAACCTTTTATCAACTGGACAAGCACCAGATGAAGTTGAATCTGACCAAGGTGTGTTCGGTGTACAAGAAGGCATGTTTATCAGGTACATAGTGAATCAAAGGGGAATTAAGGCTAGAGCTTACAAAATCAAGGTATTGATTGAAATGCAGTCCCCAATCGAAAAAAAGGAGGTGCAAAGGCTCACTAGGCGAGTTGTAGCTTTGAATAGATTTGTGTCCCTAGCTATAGAGAGATGTTTACCATTCTCTAAAGTGATTAATAATAGCTTTGAATATAATAATGAATGCGAGAAAGTTTTTCTGGAGTTGAAAAAGTATCTGGGTTCACCCCCATTGCTCTCCCGGCCAGTTTTAGGTGAAATTTGTGTTTATACTTAGTCGTCTATGAGTCAGCAGTACATTTTGCTTTGTTAAAAAAAACATATAGAAAGGGGGGGTCTTGGTTAGAGTCATGAGGTAGTGGGTGTGGTGGTAATAGTGGGAGTAGTCGTAGTAGTGGTTTTTCTGGCTAACGGCGGTTTGGAAGGAAGTGGGTTAAGGCCAATAAAATGGGTTTCAGGTTTGGAGGTAGTGGTTGATGGAATTGGGTCTCGGTTTGGGTCAGAATTTTGATGTGGGGTAGAGTGGTTCCGAGTTGGAGGATTTTCGGGTTATATGTACTGGCTTTAGGTGGTGGTAGTGATATGGTGGTATATGGTTGGTTGGTGATGTCGGTGTTAGTGGAGGTTTTGGGGGTAAGAGAGAGAGAATCGTAGGGGGGTGGAAGATGGTAAATAGTAATAATGGGTGATTTGGTGTGTGTGTGTTTGGTACATAGTAAATGGGTGTGAGTAAAGTGTATAGGGATAGCGTTGTGTGTGTGTTATATTTGTACCCAACTAAAAAAATAAAACTAAGGCTATCTAAAATAAAACTTATTTAAAAAAATTAAAATCTAAAAAAATCCTAATCTATTAATATTTACAAATCCATAAAATAAAACTAAATTCTATTAATCTAAAATAAAAAAATTATAATCCTAAAAATAAAAGACTCAAAATAAAATAATACTAATAGACTTAATAAAATATTAATAACACGGAACTAAAATTAAAAATCCAATAAAATGTAAAACTCACACCTATAAAACTATAAAAACACTAAAAATAAAAGAGAAGCAAATATCAAAAACACACATGACACACGATAATGGATCCTAATCGTTACAACTATATGCACACAAATAAAATATAAAAAAATTATACACGACTCAAATAAAAATCTAAAAATGTAAAAGTACAAACTAAACACACACAAGGTGTATGTATGGGTTAGGCTCGGTTTAAGGGTTGGTTTGGGTTAGGGGAATGAGTTTGACTTCGATCATGAATTTTGACTTTCTTTGAGTTCCGAACTTTGCACGGACATAATTTCTTCGTTTTGACTCTTATTGATACACCGTTTGAACCCGAGCATCCCTTGATTCAAGGGATTCAATTTTCATGTACGAGTCCAGATTAAGTCATTTGAATTTATAATATTGCCCCTGAAGGTGTGTAAGTGATCTTTTCATGCTCAATTTGCGTCCAGACTTCTCCGTTTGCACTTTTAACTGTCGATACTCAAAAACAACCTTATGCAAGTGATTAACAATGAATAATCAAGGCCATAAGTATAAGACATGAGTAAGACTTTCCAAAACTGCACTTTTAATCCCATTTATTCGTGCATTTGTGTTTTTCTTTTAAAAAATATAAATGACTCTAAAAGTATGTTATTTATAATGCAAGGGGCCTAATAAGGCCTAGATTTGGGTATAAATAATACAAAATAATGCACTCATCAAATATCCCAAAACCTAAACTTTTCTAGTCCTCGAGCAAAAATTAGAATCTATCTCACTTTCTAGGAATCACGATTGCACTTAGCATGTGCAACAAGCCATTAAACCCCTAAGTTTCCATAGTGGACGAGTTTTGTCTCGCGAGGCGTTGCAGTTTTGTCTCGCGAGGCGTTGCAGTGAATATACCCACAAAATTCAAAACTTGACTCTATTTATAAAAGAAACAAATGTAATATAAACAAGACTTGAATGAAAATTTCATATATATAGTAAAAATTCACTTTTCGATCTCAATTTATTGTGCGTGTGTATAGCTAATATGATCGCCCAATTCAAAAGATTTTATCGTTAAGTTTCTTACACGAAAGTTTGTTTTGATTCAAATTCTCACATCATGGGCTAAAAAATGAACACTCAAAATTGGGTAGTTTCTCTCGGTATATGTGAATAAAAGAGTAAATTCAATGAACAATCGTCATATAGACATCATGTAAGATGGACATTTTATAATGAATGAATATGATCTCGTTAAATGGTCAATCGATTACTTCAAAAACTTGAATCACAACATATATCTCATTCATTCTGTCCACATTATAACTAACTTCACTTGATATCATTTAGGACTTTCTTTCGATTATGTTGTAGGCTCGATTTTGGTTAGAAAGAACGGGTTTTGGGAGTTTTAAATTTTTTTAAGAATACAAAGGTTATACGTATTTTGAATTTTTAGTCACTTTTTTTAACCTCCATTTTATTTTATTTTTCGATTCAAATACTCCTTTTTCTATTTTACGTTTCACATTCTTTTGATCTCCCACCCCCCCCCCCCTTTCTTTTCTTTTTATTTTCACACATTGTTGTAGAAAACATTCTTCTCTCGGCCTTTTACCCTAATTTTACCCTAATATTCTCAGAATAATGGGTATGGAGTTTTGGGTTTCAATGAAAGGCTTGTTTTTCTTTTTAGGCATAAATGGGGTTGCAACAAGATAATGCAGAAAAGGCTGAATTTAGGCTTTTATTTTTGGGTTTTCAAAACGATGGCCTAATCTCATTTATCAAGTTCCGTTAAGTTAATTTTGTGTCTCAAGTCAATTTATTAAGACATTTAGTGTGTACGATTCATATTTTTTACTTTCCGTTTTCAGTAATCCAACAAAACGAAGATTCTGAGATCATCGACGAATTAAGTGTTGAAGGAAAGTTTGAGTTATTCTAACTCGGATTGATTTAAATTTCTCAAAACTGATGAATGGCACGAAAATCTCACCGGGTTACAATCTCCACATTTATTCGTTAAGCTTAATAACTTTCGCCTTAATATCCTTTTTTTTATTATATTTTATGGGTAAGTGTCAAAAATTTATAAGTTGAGAGATTTGTGAATTAATTATATATTAAGAAATCATTTCAAAACTCAATTATATTGAAAATCCTTTTAGATTTTTGAAATTTTTTTGATTTTTTTTTCAAGGCGAGAAAAATGACCTCAATACCCCCAAACCCAATTTCTACATTGTCCTCAATGTACAAGACAAAAATTGAAAAGGCGGTAAAGATATGAAAGATATTACCGTAATGAGGGACTTTTTCAACGCACAATTCCTATAAAATAAAAACAATGATAAAAAATAATGACTCAATTTAATGTTCACTCATGGTACACAACGTCTTGGAGGAGAATGTCCTCCACTTCTCCATCTCGCAGTTCCAGATATGGCTTGAACCTTTAACCATTGACCTTGAAGATTTCACTATTCTCCGGGTTCTCTATTTTAACCGCCCCATGTGGGTAGACCATCTTAACAATAAAGGGACCAGACCATATAGACCTTAATTTACCAAGAAAGAGATGCAGTCTAGAGTTTTATAAGATAAATTTTTGACCAGTTTCGAATGACTTCCGTGGGATGGACTTGTCATGAAACATTTTCATTTTTCGTTTGTACAATTTTTCATTTTCGTATGCATCATTCTAAATCTCCTCTAACTCATTGATCTGGAGTTTTCAAACCTCTCCCGCAGCAGGTAAATAAAAATTGAAGGTGTAAATGGCCCAGTAAGCTTTATGCTCTAACTCTACCGGAGATGAAAGGCTTTTCCACAGACAAGCCTATACGCGGACATACCAAGTGGGGTTTTGTAGGCAAAGCGATAAGCCCATGGTGCATCTAGTAACCGTAAGGTCCCGTCCTTTCGATTTGGATTCACTATTTTGTGGATGATAAGATCATCCTACTTTATGCGTGACTGAATACTTTTTTCATAAGACTTTCACATGACCGATTGCAGAAAGGGGTTCCTTGATCGCTAATGATGGTTTGAGGTGTATCGAATAGGGATAAAATGTGTTCTCGAATAAATTTGACTACCACATGGCGGTCATTTATCCGACTCGGTATAACTTCGACCCACTTAGACACATAATCAACTACCAAAAGGATGTAAAGATTACCGTAAGAGTTCAAGAATGGACCCGTGAAATCGATGCCCCAACAGTCAAAAACCTCAATATCCATTATGGAATTTAAGGGAATCATATTCCGATGAGTGATCTTTCCTAACCTTTGACATCGGTCACAACTTCCACAACAGTCAACTAAATAACGAAAAATTATGGGCCAATAGAATCCACACTGGAAAATTTTCACAATGGTTTTCTTAGTACTGAAATGACCTCCAAAGGCTTGGTAATGGAAAAAAGACATTATGCTCGGAATTTTATGATCGGGGATACACTTCTAAATGATTTGATTGGGACAATACTTAAATAGTTATGAATCGTCCAAAAAGAAATGCTTGGCTTCCTTAAGAGATTTGGAACGATCTTGTTTAAGCCAATGCAAGGGCATCTCACCTGTCGCAAGATAGTTCACAATATCGACAAATAAAGGAAGCTGAGAAACAAGCATTAGTTGCTCATCGGGGAAGGATTAATTAAGTGCTAACAAGTCATCGAAAGATTCAACGGTTAACCTAGATAGGTGATCCGCCACTAAATTCTCACAACCCTTTTTTATCTCAGATCTCGAGGTCAAACTCTTCAAGTAATAGAATCAATATAATGAGTCGGTCCTTAGCGTCCTTTTTAGACAAAATGTATCATAAGGCTACGTGATCAGTGAAAATGATAACCTTGGATCCTATTAAGTAAGACCTAAACTTTTATAGTGCGAAGACGATGGCAAGGAGCTCTTTCTCGATTATGGAACAATTTAATTGAGCATCATTAAGAGTCCTATGATTATAGTATACAACATGAGGATGTTTCTTATTGTGCTGACCAAGAATCGCACCTAATCCATAATCAGAAGCATCAAACATGATTTCAAAGGGTTGACTCCTATCGTGAGGTCACATAATAGGTGTTGAGGATAATTCTTTATTTAGCCTCTCAAAGGCTTGAGTGAAATCAAAGGGTGCATATTTTGCAAGAATATTGCACTGAGGTCGAGATATTTTGCTAAAATCCTTAACGAATATCCAATAAAAATTGGCGTGTCCTAAGAATGATCAAATTTCATGCACAGTTTTTGGGGGCGGGAAATTAAAAATGAGATCTATTTTAGCCTTATAAACTATATACATTTTTCGGATATGATATTACCTAACACTATGGCCTGTTTAACCATAAAGTGACACTTTTCCCGATTAAGTACAAAGTTCTTGTCCTTACACCTCTTTAGAACGAGGGTGAGGTTGTGGAGGCACTCATCAAAGATAGACCCAAACACTTAAAATCATCCATAAAAACTTCGAGAGACCTTTCAACCATGTCTGAAAAGGTACTCATCATACATCGCTGAAAGGTAGAAGGTGCATTGCACAACTCGAAGGGCATGCGTCGATAGGCAAAAGTACCAAATGGATAGGTGAATGTTATTTTCTCTTGATCCACAGGAGTGATTGGAATTTGATTATAGTTGGAATAACCGTCAAGAAAAAGTAATAGGGATGGATGACTAATCTATCAAGCATTTGGTCTATGAAAGGAAGAGGAAAGCTATCCCTTCTTGAGACGGCATTTAACTTCATGTAGTCTATACATACATGCCAACCGATTTGAATTTCAGTGGGTACTAACTCATCATCACCATTTTCACCACGGTCACATTGGATTTATTTGGAACAACTTGAATGGGGTTGATCCATTGACTATTAGAGATGGGATAGATAATACCCGCATCCAAAAGTTTGATCACCTTAGCTCGGGTGACTTTTTTTAGAGTGGGGTTAAGTCTACGTTATGATTTAAGGGAGTGTTTAGCGTTATCTTCTAAATCTGACCTATGCATGCACACTAACAGACTTATCCCTTTAATATTAGCTATGGTCCATCCAAGGGATTCTTTGTGTTCACTAAGAACACGTAGCAACCTGCCTTCCTGTTCTTTGTCTAAGTCAGATGCGATGATGACAAGAAATGTATCAGAAAGTCCTAAGGACCTATATTTGATTAATTCTTATAATGGTTTCAACTCAAGTTCGGGGGATTTCTTAATAGAGGGTAGAATTGGAGATGTAGAGAGTGAAAGAAGTTCGGGTTTAGATTTCCAAACTCCCATATACAAGACAGGGGTGGATTCGAGGAGGGCATTAAATTCTTCAATTGAGTTTAAGATGTCAAATTCAGACCCAAAGTGGGCAAGGCATGCCGCTAAAGGGTCATCATTATAAGTTTGTTTAAAAATCTCCGGGATGATAGTGTTAATCATATCGATGTCCAAGGGCTCATCGTTATCTAGTAGTTGTTTGGCCAAATTGAACACATTAAGATCCATAGTCATATTTCCAAATGATAAGTTCAATTACCCACTACGACATCTAATGATAGCATCGGACATGGCAAGGAATGGATAACCCAAAATAATTGAAATTTGTGCATTAGGATTATGCACATGTTAGGTGTCCAGAACCACAAAATCGAATGGGAAGACAAATTCTCTAACTTTTATCAAGACATCCTCAATAAAACCTCTTAGAATCTTAATAGATCGGTCAGCCAAGGATAGGGTAATCTTAGTTGAACTTAATTATCCTAAGCCCAATTTCTCGTATACTGCGTAATGCAGAAGGTTCACGCTGGCTCCCAAATCCAGAAGGGCTTTCTCAATTATATGTTCCCCTATTTTGATAGAGATCATTGGAGTCCCGAGATCTTTATACTTGATAGGGGTCCTATATGAAATGATCAAGCTTGCTTTCTCGGCGAGCAAAGATTTCTTTGAAACGTTTATGCTTCTCTTGAAGGTACAAAGGTTCTTCAAAATTTTGGCGTATGATGGAACTTGTTATATAGCATCAACCAACGGGATATTGATTTATACGTTCTTTAATACTTCTAAAATTTTACCCGCTTACGCCCTTTTCTTTAGGGTCTTAGGTCTCAACAGATGGTTCAGAATATAAGGCTGAGGAAGAAGTCAGATCCAGGGTTGAATCCTTCTTTTCCTTACGTTTATTAGATTCATTCATGATGGGTTGTAAGACATTATTCTTAACTTCTTTCCCTGACCTAAGCGTGATGATAGACTTAGCATGCTCTTGGTTAGTTGGCATGCTAGTGTTATCTTGAATAATATACTGACCCCTCGACATGTTTCCCTTAGGATTTGGCTCCTTTGTTTGTCTTGGGAACATTCCTTTATTTCTCTTGCTAAATGCATTGGCTAACTGACTCACTTGTACCTCTAATTTGACAATCGATCGAGTGTTGGCATGCAAACTTTGTTGTGTGTATTGGAGGACACTTTATGTGTTTTTTTAGAATTATAGGGTACGTTGGACAAGTAAATTCATCATTTCTTCTAAAGATTGAATCTTTTAGTGTGAGGAAAATGACGGTGCAGAGGTGTCGTTTTGGAAACCTGGGGGCGAGTTACTTGAAGATTAACATCCACTACCCGGGTATTGACCTTTATACCATGAAAAGTTAGGGTGATCCTTACAACTAGGATTGTAAGTAATGGAAAATGGGTCATATTTGGGTCTATTTTAATAGAGGGTGTTAGCCTGCTTGGTCATAGCTTTGTGGGTAGGAAGGTTGGGTCAACTTTCGACTAGGTGGTCGAAACTATCGCAAAGAAAAAACATAGGTGACCCTACACGTTTCACGATAGCAGGTGCTGCTCAATTACACTCCTTTCTCATTTCTAAGGCTTCTAAACGTCGGGTTAATGTAGTCACAATGGCATTACGTTCAAAACCTTGTTCTTCTTGATGGGCATTACCCTCCTTAATTGTGGTCGCCCTAGAATCCCAATGAGGTTCCCATCGCTGGGAATTTTGAGCAAAGGTTTCTAAAAATGACCATGCATAAGCCTTACTCTTCTCTGTGAAAAATCCACTACACATTAGTTCAAGCATAGACCGAGTAGTATAATCGAAACGTTCATAAAAAATCTAGATTTGACAACCTAATTCGATTCCATGGTGAGGACATTGCACGAGAAAGTCCCTGAATCTTTCCAAGTACATCCGTAAAGATTCTCCCTCTTTTTGATTGAAAGTATTGAAGGCATGACGTATCGCCACCGTTTTTTGTTGGGAATTTTTTTTTTTTTACAAAAATTCAACACTGGACTAATTCCATGTAGTGATGGAATTTGATTTAAGTGAGAGTAGCCAACTTTTAGCTTTGTCCTTTAAAGAAAATGGAAATAGTTTTAGTGTAACGGTCTCATCGGTGAGTTATTTTAACCCAACCATTCCACAAATTTCTTCAAACTCACGCACGTGGAGGTATGGGTCCTCCTTTTCTGTGCCTCAAAAGATGGTAAGTAAATGAATTATCCCCGACTTGAAATCAAAATTGTTTGCATTATGTGGGGGAAGAAGTATGCATAATGGTTGACTTTCCCTATTGGGATACAGGTAATCCTTTAGGGCAGGAGTTTCTAGCTCATCTCCCATCTCAGTGAAAATTGAGGTTCTACCTATAACAGTATCGGGAATACTAGACTCCACTCTAGCTAAACGACGAGTAGGATCTCGAATCTATCTTACCATACATCGTGCTCACTCTATTTTATTATTATTACTATATATATAAGGAAAGAAAATTAATCTGACTTAACACCACATAATTGCTAAACTAGCACAAAGAAATTTGAGTTTATCTTAGTTAGGTGAGGGGGAATTTAATTTTTAACATCTAGTTTCCCAAGATTATTCGCTGGCAAGGGGTCTCTGAAATAATCTCCTTAATTAGAAAGATCCTACTCTTGTGCAAGGGATAATTTAAAAGACTACCAACTACAGACTATCGCCTCAAATTCCAAATTTTTCCTCCAGGTAGGTGGTTGGTACAAAGACTCATTAAAACCTCCAATCCTAGTCAAGGTCAAAAGGGAACCGATTTGACAATGTCTCGTTCAGATTAGCTTTTAATCCTAGGCTTGTTAAGAGTTTTCATATGAGCTATGGTATACCTTATGGCCAATGGCTAATCAATTTTAATCCTAGGCTTGTTTGTGTTGTATAAAAAATATTTTAGACTTGTACTCTTTATTATTTGTTCACTAGTAATGTTTTGTGTTGACTAGTGCCCAATGCAAGGAAATGGTACTCTTTATTACGGATATTTTGTGTTGAAGTTCATGAAGTACTTCATGGAGGATCCTTCCATACCTTTTGAAATAAAGGTATGTTACCAATGTTCTCTTTTTGTCCTATTATATAAAATATTGTTTAGTTATTAACTATTATATACCGTAATAATAAATTTAATTCTATCTTCAATTTTTTAGATGAGAAGATTGTCCAGTAAAGTGACCTACACGTTGAATGAGCTAAATGAAGTTCAAATGGAGTTCATTGAGTTCATTACGGATTATATATACTAGGTATTTCCGAGTAATTGTATTTTGTTACGTTGTAATGACAATGTGCTGAGATGACTGTGTTTTGATGAAAACTATGTTGATTATATTTGATTGCAGGGTTACTCATTCTGGGTTGGATAGCGTCGAGAACAAATTTGATCGAGTATTACGTTCGACAACGTCCTATTTTGGATTGTGATTCTTATGATGTAATTCGAAATGCTAGTTTTTGGATATTGTGATGTATCATCACTATTTTTAGGATATTATCACATATAAGTAGACGTTAGTTAGTTTTTGGATAGGTAGTTTTTGGATATGATGTAGCTTAACATCAATTTGATTCTAAATATCTTGATGTATATAAGTTAGTGATATTTATGACCTTGGTTATCATCTATTTGCAATGGTTGATTTAACATCAAATAATAGTTGTCTATTGATGGATTAATGATTTTTTTTTAAATTTTTTATATTAACATTTATGTCAGTTTTGAAAAAACTCTCATAAAATTTTTAAAACTGACATAAATGTGATTTTATTTATGTCAGTTTTTTATGAAAAAGTGATTAAAAACATGTTGAATGTCGTAGTTTTTATGTGTGTTCTTAAAAATTGAGATAAATGTGAACTTATTTATGTCAGTTTTATAAACATTTATGTCAGGGCTTTATATGTCAGTTTTGAAATTTTTTAAAACTAACATAAATGGTCATTTATGTCAGTTTTTGACTAACATAAATGACCATTTTTCTTGTAGTGACGTCCACAGGTGCAATGTTGGCAATATGTAATTCAGTAGGAAAAAGTCGTGAAAAATATGAATACAAACTCTCAAGGTTCTCTCTAGGGTTTATATATGACTGTCGGGAAGATTAATCTTTTCTCCCCTCCTCAAGTGGAATTGAGTTCTATTTATAGGCTGTCATATATAATAGAGAGAGTGCATTTATAAGTCAAGCAGTTACACCTTTTACATTCCAAGAGATGGCTAATGATGAGTTGGTTTCAACCTACGGAAAATGTGGGCTATTATGTAGAATAATCCTCGTGCGTACTGGTGTCAGTGGGACCAGGTTGGCATAGCCAATCAAGTTTATTGAATGTGCCAAGTACCTTCTAATGACAGGTGTCGTAATACTATTGGTTTATTTCATATCCCATATTTATGGTACAAAAAAACCACCAATACTTCATTCTTTATTGTGACGTGTAGCGAGTTCTCTGGAGTATTAGAGCTTCAGAGTAGCTAGGGATGTGCAATGAATGGATGGAGTATTATTTGTTTGAAGTTGGTCAACTTCGTAGAAATCTGGTCGTCTAAAATTCTATTCGACTGAGTTTGTCCACTTTGAGGTCGTAAAGCTATGTTCGTGACTTACTTGACATAGATGCTTGTTCGGTTTGGCAATCTCAGAGAGTTGGCGTATTAGGGCTTTTTGTCCCCTCCATTTAGTGGCAGTTTTGTAAATATAGGCAAGTTTTGGAAAGTGAGGTGCTCCATGGGTACGCTGGTAATAAATTTCATTTGGTAGCGATCCACCGTCAAAATTAAGCGATAAATACATTTAGTTATCATTAGTCCTGGGGAGCTTTGAAGACGTGTTTTAAGCTTATAAAGTGTGAGCTCCCACCCTTTTGCTCACTTCACGTTTTATTAAAAGAATCCCTTTCTTTTTCTCCAATCTTTTTAGCTGTTGTTAGAGCTTGTCGTTTGCCTCCACTCCACTATAAGGACTACTTCGTTCCTCTTAAGTTTCTTGTTCCTATTAAAAAATGGCAAACACTATTGAACAGAGTTCTTTAGTGGAATTTAGGACCACACACAGAATCCCTCCATGAGTGGTTACAGAACCGTTAAATGGGTATTGTGACCTTTGTCTTTGACTTGAGGGTAAATGATTTCCCTCAATCTTCATAAAGGAGTGTGGGGTTACCTTTCCCCCAACCATTTATTTTTGGAGTTTCGCCAATATTTCGATGTGCTCTTGACCCAACTTGCCCTATATACTTGGAGAATCGTTAATGGGGTTTACTACATTAATGAATCGTATACGACTCATATTGGAATTACTGAGTTATTGCCCTGTTTCCACTGGGACCACTTATGAAAATATTAATTACATGAAGATAAGGTTTTCAAACATGGCCTTAGTTCTGAACCTCCATAATTATAATAAAGACTATTGGGATCATGGTCTTATAGTGAAGGACTGTCCATTCGCCCTTCCTCCTGAGGGCACGGCATATGAGGGGACAAGGTGCCCTCAATAAGGTAGAGGATGGGTTAGAAAACAAATTTAATGTTTCCCTATTTGGATTGTCATTTTCTGATTGATGTTGATTATGTGTTCTTATTTTCTGTTTTACAGTGAAGAGAAAGAAAAAAATTACCCTATAAAGTTGACATCAATTTCATCGATCTTGAGACTGTTTAGCCCATTCATCAGAGAATAGGCACTAAAGATCATCTTAGGTCATTTGCTTATATGTTTGGATATAAGAGCACAAAAACGTATTTTATTACAAGACCCACTGAGTAGAGGTTTGTTGCCCCAATCTCTTTGGACGATCCAGAGGCCTCAACTTCTGATTTTGATCTTGGTTTAGAGTCTTCCCCTATGGAATATATATAAAGTGATAATTTTAAGAAAGAGATCACCTTTTTATCATTTGATCCCTTGGACATTTCTTTAGTTCCTAGAAACATTTCTCTGAGCAATATGGTGAAGCTCAAGATTAGTAACATCATTTCCTCTCATTTTGGCATGAGGTCGCATCTACCTTCACGACCGATGAGCTAGAAACCTATTGTTGCAGGTTCTAGAGACCCCTTCATCCTGAATAAATATCCTTTGAAGTACCATCAACTCCTTTACAAGAGGATGAGAAAAGATCCACCTCCCTAACTAAAGATTATTGGAAGGAAGGTTATTGACAAGGACAATGGTATTACCTAGTCTGTTACTGCTTGTCCAAAGCTTCCTCATGGCTCAATCAGTTTTGAAGTCCATCATTCTGACCGAGTAGCCGTGTGTTCCCTTCCCCACTCAATATTACTATAACGTGCGAATCAAATTTTGGCCCTCGTAAGTTGGTCGCTCATTATTTAATTTTTATCTACACTTATTCCATTCTATCTTCTAATGTTCTATTTTGCTATTTATCCCGTAGTTATTGATCGATTATAACCAGCTCCTTGGGAGTAATAACAAGATGAAGTGGTCATCCTCTGATGCCATCACCTTTAATAAGATGAAAAAGTCCCTGGAGGCAACTCTTCATGATAATGAAGCCCAACTGAAGGAGAAGATAAATTTGGATAAGAGGGTACGAAAGTTAGAAGAGGAAAAGGTCATGTCAGATAATGTTGTGGTTGATACAGAAAAATCTAAAAAGGAGAATAAGGATGCAAAAGTCATGATCGAGCTGGCGAAGACCAAAGTCGATCTATTTTTGGCGTATGTTGCCAAAGATAAAGAAGACAGCTTCACAAAGTACTGGGATAAGGCATTTGTCAATGCTTCTGTGCACATTGAATACTTGAAGAAAGTGTTTTTCAAAAATAGTTGGGATAAAGCCCTTGTCAAGGTCGTCACTACTGAAGAGTCAAACTTCTTTCAATTGAACATTACTGGCTCCCCTCCTCAAATCGATGAGGAAGTTGACATTGATGAAGAGTTCGGTGCTAAAGGCCAAGCTTATAAGGAACCTTTAGTTATTCTTGAGTGAGATAAGGTTACTGCCACTACTGACAAGGAAAATGTGGGAAAATAGATACCTCTAGTCATGATAGGAATACTCGTCATGTGTTATCTTGCTTGTTTTTGCTTTCATCAATGTAAGGGGCTTGCCTCATTATAGACTTTTTCATAATGAAATAAAATTCTAATTCCTTCCATTATTGTCATAGTTAGCTTTTTGTAAGTCCTTTTTCTCAGTAAATTTGTATATCTGATCACATACTCTATGCAATTCAATGCGATTCTAGTAGCTCTAGTCGTCATTCAAAATGACTTCCAAGATATACATTGTAAGCTATTTGCCACTGGTCATGATGAAGTTGAAAAAGATAAGCTCGAGGAGCTGCTTATCTTCTATGTATCTTCTCAAGCAAAGGAATCGTATTTGATTCTATGCCATCTTTTTCATCAGGTGATTGGAAATAATGCAGCTTATCAGGGCATGATTTTAACTATTCAAAAGGATCATAAGGAATCACTAGCAGATCTTCAGGCTGATTACCAAAACAAGCTAATGGAGCTGAAAAAAATAACAGTTTCGACTAGAAACTACTTTCTTTAGCAATTGCTTACTCCATAAATGATTTCATTCTTAATACGAAACTGATCAGTGCTAGGTAAGTTGACACAATATTAGAGGTAAAGAATAATACCTTGCAAGCGAAGATTGAAGGTCTCAAGAAGCCTGAGTTTGTCAAACAAAATGAAGGTCTTTCTTTCTTAGAAGAAGAGAACACTCGCTTGAGGGATGAACTAGAAAATATAAAGGAACTAAAGGGACAGTCTTCTAGTAACAGAGGGAAATTCACAGTCTAATGAGGAAGAGAGGACCCGAAAGAGCCTTCTCAACCAGGCTATGATTATTAATAATCAACTGTAAATAATTAAGAGACTAAATGAGAAGGTTGATCGCCTCATGTATCAATTTTCTCAAACAGCCTCACACATGATAAACAATATTTTACTCCTGAAAGATTAAATGCTTTAGAAAGGTTGAGCAGAGCATATCCCTTTGATAATATGGGACCCAGGTAGAATATATATGTTCTGAAGGAATTATCGAGGAATGCTCGATGACCAGTTGACCAACGAGAGAGATCATCCCAATCCAGATCAGATGCCCGACGACCTATACATGCTGAGTAGACCTCATAATAAGAGAGCTCCACACAAATAATTGGTCAAAATAGTCGAGCTGCAATGCATAAATTTGATTTTAGAAATAATGACGGATGGGATCTATTCAACGATTAGAAGTTAGGTTGGGAGAGATAGTGAAGGCAAAAAATCCTTTATAATGAAGTTTTGTGAAAGGGTCACCTTTTATACAAGCTATTGTGGATTTTCCTACTCCTTCGAAGTTTAAAGCTCATGTGGTTACTCCCAAGTATGTTGGAAAAATTGATCTTGTTCTTCACATAGAATAATATCAACCAGCAGTTGATATTTATGCTATCCCAAACGAGATGAGATTCTAGGAATTCTCAGGTATAATCATAGGTCCTGCCCAGATTTGGTATAACCGCCTTCCTCAGGGACAAATTTCTAGTTTCAATTAACTTGTTGAAATATGTATTCGTAACTTCTGCTTTGGAGACAAAATGGGAAGAAGAGTAGCTCATCTTGTAAGCGTGAGGCAATGGGTAAGATAGTACAAGAGATTATATTACTCATTTCAATAATGAGAAGTTGGAGGTCGTTGATTACAAGGAGAAAATAGCTCTCACAGCTCTCATGAGTGTATTACCTCCCGAGAATCTTTATTACACTCTTAGAAAAGATCTTCCCAAGACTATGAAGAATTAATGGCCAAAGCAGCTAAGATAATGAACATCGAGGAAGCAATGGAGGTAAAATAAAACTCAGGCATAAAATCTAAGGGCAAAACTAAGAAAAAAAAGTAGAAAGAGCATAAGGAGAATAAGGAATTAGAGAAAAAGGTGACTATCGATAAGATTAAGAAATACAACAGTTACACTCCACTAACGATAGGTATCCACCATATTTTGGAGGAAATTAATCATACCAAGGAGGTAAGTTGGCTCGAGAAACTAAGGGAACTTGTTGGAAAGAGGGACAAGTTCAAATACTGTGAATTTCATAGGGACCATGGGCATACGACAGAACGCTATATTGCTCTGCAGAGTGAGGTTAAAACCTTTATTCATAGAGGAAAACTGGACAAATTTGTTAATCAGCAGGATAATAGTGGAGCTTAGCGAAGGCCAAAATATCCATGAAAACTTATGGAAGAGAAAAAGAGAACTCATGAAGATGATCAAGAAGATCTCAGAGAAATAAAGAAAAATACCACCACTTACTAAGTGGACACCATTGAGACCAACACCAAATTTGAGGTTGAAACCTTGTATCCAAGGGAGGAAACAGAATTAGTTAAAGGTCAGATTATAAAAAGCAACGGAGAACATCATTCTAGACGAGGACAAGCTAGCACGAACTACTCAAATAGGTACAACACTAGATCCGATTCTCAAACAGGAACTAGTGACATTCCTAAGACAAAGAAAGCACGTGTTCACCTGAAGTCATGAGGTCATGCCTGGGATTAATCCTAATTTTCGTTGCCATGAACTCAGCATCAATAAGGAAGCCAAGCCAGTGAAGCAAAGGTATAGAGTATTTATCCCCGAAAAGAACTAGGTTATCCAGGAGGAGGTTGAAATGCTTCAGAAAGCCTCATTTATTGATGATTTGAAATACCCAAATTGGTTGGACAACGTTATTATGGTAAAAAAGTAAACTAACAAATGGAGAATGTGTATGGACATCAGAGATTTGAATAAAGCCTTCTAAAAGGACCACTTTTCTTTGCCCGGGATTGATCAACTTACTGACACTACGTCAAG
The DNA here is from genome assembly GCA_949130495.1 of Sambucus nigra. Lineage (NCBI taxonomy): Eukaryota > Viridiplantae > Streptophyta > Magnoliopsida > Dipsacales > Adoxaceae > Sambucus > Sambucus nigra. The sequence goes on from OX422216.1 coordinate 577,553,724, forward strand.
ACATGAATTATTGAGTTTTATGGATTCATATTATGGCTATAACCAGATTAATATGAAGCCCAAAGATAAGGAAAGCACTTGTTTCATTACTCCCCAAAGAACTTATTGCTATAATGTTATGCCATTTGGTTTGAAAAATGAAGGTGATACTTACTAGAGGATGGTGAACAAAGTATTTGAGAAATAGATAGGCAAGAACATGGAGTTATACATAGATGACATGCCGGCGAAGAGCAAAAAAATAATCTGATCATATTGCCAACCTCAGCTAAACCTTTTATCAACTGGACAAGCACCAGATGAAGTTGAATCTGACCAAGGTGTGTTCGGTGTACAAGAAGGCATGTTTATCAGGTACATAGTGAATCAAAGGGGAATTAAGGCTAGAGCTTACAAAATCAAGGTATTGATTGAAATGCAGTCCCCAATCGAAAAAAAGGAGGTGCAAAGGCTCACTAGGCGAGTTGTAGCTTTGAATAGATTTGTGTCCCTAGCTATAGAGAGATGTTTACCATTCTCTAAAGTGATTAATAATAGCTTTGAATATAATAATGAATGCGAGAAAGTTTTTCTGGAGTTGAAAAAGTATCTGGGTTCACCCCCATTGCTCTCCCGGCCAGTTTTAGGTGAAATTTGTGTTTATACTTAGTCGTCTATGAGTCAGCAGTACATTTTGCTTTGTTAAAAAAAACATATAGAAAGGGGGGGTCTTGGTTAGAGTCATGAGGTAGTGGGTGTGGTGGTAATAGTGGGAGTAGTCGTAGTAGTGGTTTTTCTGGCTAACGGCGGTTTGGAAGGAAGTGGGTTAAGGCCAATAAAATGGGTTTCAGGTTTGGAGGTAGTGGTTGATGGAATTGGGTCTCGGTTTGGGTCAGAATTTTGATGTGGGGTAGAGTGGTTCCGAGTTGGAGGATTTTCGGGTTATATGTACTGGCTTTAGGTGGTGGTAGTGATATGGTGGTATATGGTTGGTTGGTGATGTCGGTGTTAGTGGAGGTTTTGGGGGTAAGAGAGAGAGAATCGTAGGGGGGTGGAAGATGGTAAATAGTAATAATGGGTGATTTGGTGTGTGTGTGTTTGGTACATAGTAAATGGGTGTGAGTAAAGTGTATAGGGATAGCGTTGTGTGTGTGTTATATTTGTACCCAACTAAAAAAATAAAACTAAGGCTATCTAAAATAAAACTTATTTAAAAAAATTAAAATCTAAAAAAATCCTAATCTATTAATATTTACAAATCCATAAAATAAAACTAAATTCTATTAATCTAAAATAAAAAAATTATAATCCTAAAAATAAAAGACTCAAAATAAAATAATACTAATAGACTTAATAAAATATTAATAACACGGAACTAAAATTAAAAATCCAATAAAATGTAAAACTCACACCTATAAAACTATAAAAACACTAAAAATAAAAGAGAAGCAAATATCAAAAACACACATGACACACGATAATGGATCCTAATCGTTACAACTATATGCACACAAATAAAATATAAAAAAATTATACACGACTCAAATAAAAATCTAAAAATGTAAAAGTACAAACTAAACACACACAAGGTGTATGTATGGGTTAGGCTCGGTTTAAGGGTTGGTTTGGGTTAGGGGAATGAGTTTGACTTCGATCATGAATTTTGACTTTCTTTGAGTTCCGAACTTTGCACGGACATAATTTCTTCGTTTTGACTCTTATTGATACACCGTTTGAACCCGAGCATCCCTTGATTCAAGGGATTCAATTTTCATGTACGAGTCCAGATTAAGTCATTTGAATTTATAATATTGCCCCTGAAGGTGTGTAAGTGATCTTTTCATGCTCAATTTGCGTCCAGACTTCTCCGTTTGCACTTTTAACTGTCGATACTCAAAAACAACCTTATGCAAGTGATTAACAATGAATAATCAAGGCCATAAGTATAAGACATGAGTAAGACTTTCCAAAACTGCACTTTTAATCCCATTTATTCGTGCATTTGTGTTTTTCTTTTAAAAAATATAAATGACTCTAAAAGTATGTTATTTATAATGCAAGGGGCCTAATAAGGCCTAGATTTGGGTATAAATAATACAAAATAATGCACTCATCAAATATCCCAAAACCTAAACTTTTCTAGTCCTCGAGCAAAAATTAGAATCTATCTCACTTTCTAGGAATCACGATTGCACTTAGCATGTGCAACAAGCCATTAAACCCCTAAGTTTCCATAGTGGACGAGTTTTGTCTCGCGAGGCGTTGCAGTTTTGTCTCGCGAGGCGTTGCAGTGAATATACCCACAAAATTCAAAACTTGACTCTATTTATAAAAGAAACAAATGTAATATAAACAAGACTTGAATGAAAATTTCATATATATAGTAAAAATTCACTTTTCGATCTCAATTTATTGTGCGTGTGTATAGCTAATATGATCGCCCAATTCAAAAGATTTTATCGTTAAGTTTCTTACACGAAAGTTTGTTTTGATTCAAATTCTCACATCATGGGCTAAAAAATGAACACTCAAAATTGGGTAGTTTCTCTCGGTATATGTGAATAAAAGAGTAAATTCAATGAACAATCGTCATATAGACATCATGTAAGATGGACATTTTATAATGAATGAATATGATCTCGTTAAATGGTCAATCGATTACTTCAAAAACTTGAATCACAACATATATCTCATTCATTCTGTCCACATTATAACTAACTTCACTTGATATCATTTAGGACTTTCTTTCGATTATGTTGTAGGCTCGATTTTGGTTAGAAAGAACGGGTTTTGGGAGTTTTAAATTTTTTTAAGAATACAAAGGTTATACGTATTTTGAATTTTTAGTCACTTTTTTTAACCTCCATTTTATTTTATTTTTCGATTCAAATACTCCTTTTTCTATTTTACGTTTCACATTCTTTTGATCTCCCACCCCCCCCCCTTTCTTTTCTTTTTATTTTCACACATTGTTGTAGAAAACATTCTTCTCTCGGCCTTTTACCCTAATTTTACCCTAATATTCTCAGAATAATGGGTATGGAGTTTTGGGTTTCAATGAAAGGCTTGTTTTTCTTTTTAGGCATAAATGGGGTTGCAACAAGATAATGCAGAAAAGGCTGAATTTAGGCTTTTATTTTTGGGTTTTCAAAACGATGGCCTAATCTCATTTATCAAGTTCCGTTAAGTTAATTTTGTGTCTCAAGTCAATTTATTAAGACATTTAGTGTGTACGATTCATATTTTTTACTTTCCGTTTTCAGTAATCCAACAAAACGAAGATTCTGAGATCATCGACGAATTAAGTGTTGAAGGAAAGTTTGAGTTATTCTAACTCGGATTGATTTAAATTTCTCAAAACTGATGAATGGCACGAAAATCTCACCGGGTTACAATCTCCACATTTATTCGTTAAGCTTAATAACTTTCGCCTTAATATCCTTTTTTTTATTATATTTTATGGGTAAGTGTCAAAAATTTATAAGTTGAGAGATTTGTGAATTAATTATATATTAAGAAATCATTTCAAAACTCAATTATATTGAAAATCCTTTTAGATTTTTGAAATTTTTTTGATTTTTTTTTCAAGGCGAGAAAAATGACCTCAATACCCCCAAACCCAATTTCTACATTGTCCTCAATGTACAAGACAAAAATTGAAAAGGCGGTAAAGATATGAAAGATATTACCGTAATGAGGGACTTTTTCAACGCACAATTCCTATAAAATAAAAACAATGATAAAAAATAATGACTCAATTTAATGTTCACTCATGGTACACAACGTCTTGGAGGAGAATGTCCTCCACTTCTCCATCTCGCAGTTCCAGATATGGCTTGAACCTTTAACCATTGACCTTGAAGATTTCACTATTCTCCGGGTTCTCTATTTTAACCGCCCCATGTGGGTAGACCATCTTAACAATAAAGGGACCAGACCATATAGACCTTAATTTACCAAGAAAGAGATGCAGTCTAGAGTTTTATAAGATAAATTTTTGACCAGTTTCGAATGACTTCCGTGGGATGGACTTGTCATGAAACATTTTCATTTTTCGTTTGTACAATTTTTCATTTTCGTATGCATCATTCTAAATCTCCTCTAACTCATTGATCTGGAGTTTTCAAACCTCTCCCGCAGCAGGTAAATAAAAATTGAAGGTGTAAATGGCCCAGTAAGCTTTATGCTCTAACTCTACCGGAGATGAAAGGCTTTTCCACAGACAAGCCTATACGCGGACATACCAAGTGGGGTTTTGTAGGCAAAGCGATAAGCCCATGGTGCATCTAGTAACCGTAAGGTCCCGTCCTTTCGATTTGGATTCACTATTTTGTGGATGATAAGATCATCCTACTTTATGCGTGACTGAATACTTTTTTCATAAGACTTTCACATGACCGATTGCAGAAAGGGGTTCCTTGATCGCTAATGATGGTTTGAGGTGTATCGAATAGGGATAAAATGTGTTCTCGAATAAATTTGACTACCACATGGCGGTCATTTATCCGACTCGGTATAACTTCGACCCACTTAGACACATAATCAACTACCAAAAGGATGTAAAGATTACCGTAAGAGTTCAAGAATGGACCCGTGAAATCGATGCCCCAACAGTCAAAAACCTCAATATCCATTATGGAATTTAAGGGAATCATATTCCGATGAGTGATCTTTCCTAACCTTTGACATCGGTCACAACTTCCACAACAGTCAACTAAATAACGAAAAATTATGGGCCAATAGAATCCACACTGGAAAATTTTCACAATGGTTTTCTTAGTACTGAAATGACCTCCAAAGGCTTGGTAATGGAAAAAAGACATTATGCTCGGAATTTTATGATCGGGGATACACTTCTAAATGATTTGATTGGGACAATACTTAAATAGTTATGAATCGTCCAAAAAGAAATGCTTGGCTTCCTTAAGAGATTTGGAACGATCTTGTTTAAGCCAATGCAAGGGCATCTCACCTGTCGCAAGATAGTTCACAATATCGACAAATAAAGGAAGCTGAGAAACAAGCATTAGTTGCTCATCGGGGAAGGATTAATTAAGTGCTAACAAGTCATCGAAAGATTCAACGGTTAACCTAGATAGGTGATCCGCCACTAAATTCTCACAACCCTTTTTTATCTCAGATCTCGAGGTCAAACTCTTCAAGTAATAGAATCAATATAATGAGTCGGTCCTTAGCGTCCTTTTTAGACAAAATGTATCATAAGGCTACGTGATCAGTGAAAATGATAACCTTGGATCCTATTAAGTAAGACCTAAACTTTTATAGTGCGAAGACGATGGCAAGGAGCTCTTTCTCGATTATGGAACAATTTAATTGAGCATCATTAAGAGTCCTATGATTATAGTATACAACATGAGGATGTTTCTTATTGTGCTGACCAAGAATCGCACCTAATCCATAATCAGAAGCATCAAACATGATTTCAAAGGGTTGACTCCTATCGTGAGGTCACATAATAGGTGTTGAGGATAATTCTTTATTTAGCCTCTCAAAGGCTTGAGTGAAATCAAAGGGTGCATATTTTGCAAGAATATTGCACTGAGGTCGAGATATTTTGCTAAAATCCTTAACGAATATCCAATAAAAATTGGCGTGTCCTAAGAATGATCAAATTTCATGCACAGTTTTTGGGGGCGGGAAATTAAAAATGAGATCTATTTTAGCCTTATAAACTATATACATTTTTCGGATATGATATTACCTAACACTATGGCCTGTTTAACCATAAAGTGACACTTTTCCCGATTAAGTACAAAGTTCTTGTCCTTACACCTCTTTAGAACGAGGGTGAGGTTGTGGAGGCACTCATCAAAGATAGACCCAAACACTTAAAATCATCCATAAAAACTTCGAGAGACCTTTCAACCATGTCTGAAAAGGTACTCATCATACATCGCTGAAAGGTAGAAGGTGCATTGCACAACTCGAAGGGCATGCGTCGATAGGCAAAAGTACCAAATGGATAGGTGAATGTTATTTTCTCTTGATCCACAGGAGTGATTGGAATTTGATTATAGTTGGAATAACCGTCAAGAAAAAGTAATAGGGATGGATGACTAATCTATCAAGCATTTGGTCTATGAAAGGAAGAGGAAAGCTATCCCTTCTTGAGACGGCATTTAACTTCATGTAGTCTATACATACATGCCAACCGATTTGAATTTCAGTGGGTACTAACTCATCATCACCATTTTCACCACGGTCACATTGGATTTATTTGGAACAACTTGAATGGGGTTGATCCATTGACTATTAGAGATGGGATAGATAATACCCGCATCCAAAAGTTTGATCACCTTAGCTCGGGTGACTTTTTTTAGAGTGGGGTTAAGTCTACGTTATGATTTAAGGGAGTGTTTAGCGTTATCTTCTAAATCTGACCTATGCATGCACACTAACAGACTTATCCCTTTAATATTAGCTATGGTCCATCCAAGGGATTCTTTGTGTTCACTAAGAACACGTAGCAACCTGCCTTCCTGTTCTTTGTCTAAGTCAGATGCGATGATGACAAGAAATGTATCAGAAAGTCCTAAGGACCTATATTTGATTAATTCTTATAATGGTTTCAACTCAAGTTCGGGGGATTTCTTAATAGAGGGTAGAATTGGAGATGTAGAGAGTGAAAGAAGTTCGGGTTTAGATTTCCAAACTCCCATATACAAGACAGGGGTGGATTCGAGGAGGGCATTAAATTCTTCAATTGAGTTTAAGATGTCAAATTCAGACCCAAAGTGGGCAAGGCATGCCGCTAAAGGGTCATCATTATAAGTTTGTTTAAAAATCTCCGGGATGATAGTGTTAATCATATCGATGTCCAAGGGCTCATCGTTATCTAGTAGTTGTTTGGCCAAATTGAACACATTAAGATCCATAGTCATATTTCCAAATGATAAGTTCAATTACCCACTACGACATCTAATGATAGCATCGGACATGGCAAGGAATGGATAACCCAAAATAATTGAAATTTGTGCATTAGGATTATGCACATGTTAGGTGTCCAGAACCACAAAATCGAATGGGAAGACAAATTCTCTAACTTTTATCAAGACATCCTCAATAAAACCTCTTAGAATCTTAATAGATCGGTCAGCCAAGGATAGGGTAATCTTAGTTGAACTTAATTATCCTAAGCCCAATTTCTCGTATACTGCGTAATGCAGAAGGTTCACGCTGGCTCCCAAATCCAGAAGGGCTTTCTCAATTATATGTTCCCCTATTTTGATAGAGATCATTGGAGTCCCGAGATCTTTATACTTGATAGGGGTCCTATATGAAATGATCAAGCTTGCTTTCTCGGCGAGCAAAGATTTCTTTGAAACGTTTATGCTTCTCTTGAAGGTACAAAGGTTCTTCAAAATTTTGGCGTATGATGGAACTTGTTATATAGCATCAACCAACGGGATATTGATTTATACGTTCTTTAATACTTCTAAAATTTTACCCGCTTACGCCCTTTTCTTTAGGGTCTTAGGTCTCAACAGATGGTTCAGAATATAAGGCTGAGGAAGAAGTCAGATCCAGGGTTGAATCCTTCTTTTCCTTACGTTTATTAGATTCATGCATGATGGGTTGTAAGACATTATTCTTAACTTCTTTCCCTGACCTAAGCGTGATGATAGACTTAGCATGCTCTTGGTTAGTTGGCATGCTAGTGTTATCTTGAATAATATACTGACCCCTCGACATGTTTCCCTTAGGATTTGGCTCCTTTGTTTGTCTTGGGAACATTCCTTTATTTCTCTTGCTAAATGCATTGGCTAACTGACTCACTTGTACCTCTAATTTGACAATCGATCGAGTGTTGGCATGCAAACTTTGTTGTGTGTATTGGAGGACACTTTATGTGTTTTTTTAGAATTATAGGGTACGTTGGACAAGTAAATTCATCATTTCTTCTAAAGATTGAATCTTTTAGTGTGAGGAAAATGACGGTGCAGAGGTGTCGTTTTGGAAACCTGGGGGCGAGTTACTTGAAGATTAACATCCACTACCCGGGTATTGACCTTTATACCATGAAAAGTTAGGGTGATCCTTACAACTAGGATTGTAAGTAATGGAAAATGGGTCATATTTGGGTCTATTTTAATAGAGGGTGTTAGCCTGCTTGGTCATAGCTTTGTGGGTAGGAAGGTTGGGTCAACTTTCGACTAGGTGGTCGAAACTATCGCAAAGAAAAAACATAGGTGACCCTACACGTTTCACGATAGCAGGTGCTGCTCAATTACACTCCTTTCTCATTTCTAAGGCTTCTAAACGTCGGGTTAATGTAGTCACAATGGCATTACGTTCAAAACCTTGTTCTTCTTGATGGGCATTACCCTCCTTAATTGTGGTCGCCCTAGAATCCCAATGAGGTTCCCATCGCTGGGAATTTTGAGCAAAGGTTTCTAAAAATGACCATGCATAAGCCTTACTCTTCTCTGTGAAAAATCCACTACACATTAGTTCAAGCATAGACCGAGTAGTATAATCGAAACGTTCATAAAAAATCTAGATTTGACAACCTAATTCGATTCCATGGTGAGGACATTGCACGAGAAAGTCCCTGAATCTTTCCAAGTACATCCGTAAAGATTCTCCCTCTTTTTGATTGAAAGTATTGAAGGCATGACGTATCGCCACCGTTTTTTGTTGGGAATTTTTTTTTTTTTGCAAAAATTCAACACTGGACTAATTCCATGTAGTGATGGAATTTGATTTAAGTGAGAGTAGCCAACTTTTAGCTTTGTCCTTTAAAGAAAATGGAAATAGTTTTAGTGTAACGGTCTCATCGGTGAGTTATTTTAACCCAACCATTCCACAAATTTCTTCAAACTCACGCACGTGGAGGTATGGGTCCTCCTTTTCTGTGCCTCAAAAGATGGTAAGTAAATGAATTATCCCCGACTTGAAATCAAAATTGTTTGCATTATGTGGGGGAAGAAGTATGCATAATGGTTGACTTTCCCTATTGGGATACAGGTAATCCTTTAGGGCAGGAGTTTCTAGCTCATCTCCCATCTCAGTGAAAATTGAGGTTCTACCTATAACAGTATCGGGAATACTAGACTCCACTCTAGCTAAACGACGAGTAGGATCTCGAATCTATCTTACCATACATCGTGCTCACTCTATTTTATTATTATTACTATATATATAAGGAAAGAAAATTAATCTGACTTAACACCACATAATTGCTAAACTAGCACAAAGAAATTTGAGTTTATCTTAGTTAGGTGAGGGGGAATTTAATTTTTAACATCTAGTTTCCCAAGATTATTCGCTGGCAAGGGGTCTCTGAAATAATCTCCTTAATTAGAAAGATCCTACTCTTGTGCAAGGGATAATTTAAAAGACTACCAACTACAGACTATCGCCTCAAATTCCAAATTTTTCCTCCAGGTAGGTGGTTGGTACAAAGACTCATTAAAACCTCCAATCCTAGTCAAGGTCAAAAGGGAACCGATTTGACAATGTCTCGTTCAGATTAGCTTTTAATCCTAGGCTTGTTAAGAGTTTTCATATGAGCTATGGTATACCTTATGGCCAATGGCTAATCAATTTTAAGTTAAGAATGATGGCTCTGGTCATTAAAATGCTCGGGTAGCTTAGTGATTTGTGGGCCAAGGAAGGGTGATTAAATCTCCACCTTATCATAAAATTGAGTTTTGCCCTTAAGTAAAATTATGCAATGTGCTTATGGAAAGTTGCGCAAAATAGTTTGACGTCGGAGCACACAAGGCTTACCTCCGGCGTGGACTTTTTACGATCACTTGTTTACGTTAGCCGTAGTTTTATTTGACATCGATCGGAGGAAAACGTAGCTTACGTTTCAGTCGTCTCTGAGAGTACCCTGTGCGCGTGTCAAGATTGCGTAAGAAACTTGAGCGCTTTCACACGTTTTCTTGCTTTTCATGATTTTTTTTTCCTTTTTTCCTGAAAAAGAACACAAAAACTCTACTGAGAGTAAAGTGAACAAAAATTATTAAATACAAGAATAATTACACATGCACTTACGGTGTACTTTGATATAAATAAGTGAAAAAGAACAAATAAAAAAAGAATAAAATTTCACTATAAGGGAAATAAAATTATATTCTTAAAATAAATAGTTATTGAAATTAAATAATAATAATAATAATGATACATATATTTCTTATTATTAATTTTTTTATTACTACTTTTTTCCCTTTAAGATTTTAGGTACTTTTATCACTTAACTAGTGTAAAAAACAACTATTTAAGAACTAAAGACATTAAATCTCATATATTTTTTTTATATTGTACAAAAAAAAATTACTACTGGGATAAATAACAATAAATAAAATTTTGGATTTTTTATGTTTTTAAAAAAAAAAATCTTCAAATTACTGAAGCTTGAAATTTGGAATTTTATTTCATTTTTTTTCTCTTTCTTTAATTTTTTTGGTACTTTTATCACTTAACTATGGTAAAAAATAACTATCCAGTCACTAAAGGACTCAAATCCACTTAACGTTTTTTTTAATGAAAAAAATAATTTTACTGTTTTATATATATATATATATATATATATATATATATATATATATATATATATATATATATATATATATATATATATATATATATATATATTCAAATTTTACTAGTCCGAAAGTCAATACGTTTAAAAGCAACTGAAATCCTCGACAACGGGGCCAAAAACTTGTTGTCAAATTTTAAATGTTAAAATTACCGCAAATGCACGGACTATTGAAATATAGTGGGTGTAAGTATGGGTCGAACCCACAGAGATTTCATCAATTTTTGTAAAGTATCGACTGTTTAACTAGACAATTGAGTGTATAAATATCTAATTTGTCTTTTAAAACTAAAATGAGAATTAATTATATAAATGACTACAAATGATGATATCAAATATGAGAGAAAACTAGGACGTCGGATCCATTTATCAATTTTAAGTAAAGTCTCATGTTAATTTAATCCTATATTTTCCCAAATTTGTAAGTCAAAATATGCCGACTCTCGTCACGCACATTTCGAAAAATAAAACAATACATCTTTCAAAATATTTTAATATCTCTTAAAATAGACACCTTAAATTCCTTTTCCCTAAAAAATATCATTTTTCATTTTTTTTAATGTGTATTTATGCATGAGATATAAAAAAAATTAATGTTAGCATAACCCATCAAAAATTAGAACTTCAAATTCTTAAAATATGATTTAACAATTAATTCAAAGGATTAAAACACACTCTCGTGTAATTTTAAATGATTACTGAATTTTTATTTTCAATTAATACATGTTGGGAATAAATATTGAATTAAATTAAAATGCACAAATTAATTAATCATGATAAAGTTCACCTAGTCCTAGAAATAAAATTATTCACATATCATAAATGGAACACATATATTGCAAGATGAAATAATGATTTTCATTAATAATAATCAACTTATAAAATTTCGGGTCCAAGGCTTGAATTTTAATACATAATGTTCCTCTCAAGTTGCACAAAATTAATCTCCCAAACACTCAAGGATATATACAAAATTAATCAGTGTTTGTGTCTCACTACCTTGATTTTTCTCTTCTACCTCCTCCCTAGAATTAACTAATGGTATCCATGTTTTTTTGTTGTGTCCCGGGACATAATTAAGGAATTGAAAAAAACATATATAGAAAGGGGGGGTTTTGGTTAGAGTCGTGAGGTAGTGGGCATGGTGGTAATAGTTGTAGTAATGGGTTTGCTGGGTAAAAAGTTCGCTTTGGAAGGAAGTGGGTTAAGGCTAATAAAATGGGTTTCGAGTTTGGAGGTGATGGTTGATGGAATCGGGTCTCGGGTTGGGTTCGGATTTCAGTGTGGGGTAGAGTTGATCTGACTTGGTGGTTATTTGGTGGCATAAGGTTGGTTGAAGAGGTGGGTGTTAATGGAGATTTTGGGTAAGAGATAGAGAATCGTATAGGGGGTGTTGGAAGATGGTGAATACTAATATAGGGGTGATTTGGAGTGTGTGTGGTGTATGATAAATGGGTGTGAGTGGGTTTGTTTTATGTTGTGAGTATGGTGTAAGAGGATAGGGCGTGTGTGTTAAATTTCTACCCAACTAAAAAAATAAAACTAAAACTATCTAAAATAAAACTTATTTAAAAAAATTAAAATCTAAAAAAACTAAAATCCTAATCTATTAATATTTACAAATCTATAAAATAAAATTAAACAATATAAATTATATTAAACTAAAATAAAAAAATTATAATCCTAACAATAAAAGACTCAACATAAAATAATACTAATAGACGTAATAAAATATTAATAACATGAAACTAAACTTAAAAATCAAATAAAAGTAAAACTCGCATCAATAAAACTATAAGAACACTAAAAATAAAAGAGAAGCAGATATTAAAAACACACACTACACACAATAACGGATCCTAATATTTACAACTATATGCACACAAATAAAAAATTAAAATACTAAAAAAATTATACACGACTCAACTAAAAATATAAAAGTACAAAATAAACACAGACATAGTGTAGGTATGGGTTGAGCTCGGTTTTTAGGTTGGTTTGGGTTAGGGGAATGAGTTTGACTTCCGGCATGACTTTTGACTTTCTTTGAGTTTTAAACTTTGCACTGCTATAATTTCTTCGTTTCAACTCCGATTGATACTCTGCTTGAAGATAGGCGTCACTTGATTCAAGGCCTTCAATTTTCGTGTACGGGTTCGAATTAAGTCATATGAATTTACAATATTTTCCCTCAAGGTGTGTAAGTGACGTTTTCATGCTCAATTTGCATCCAGACTTCTCTATTTGCACTTTAAACCTGTCAATACTAAAAAAACAACTGTGTACAAGATATTAACAATGAATAATCAAGGTCATAAGTATAAGATGTGAGTAAGTGGTTCCAAAACGGCACTTTTAATCCCATTTATTCTTGAATTTGTATTTTTCTTTTAAATAATGAAAATGACTTTAAAAGTATTTTATTTATGATTCAATGAGCCTAACAAGGCCTAGATTTGGGTATAAATAATACAAAATAATTCACTCATCAATACGAAAACAAAATGGAGTTTAGAAGCCAGTCTACTATACCTAGCAAAGCCTTTCGAGGAGTAGAAATTAGATATCCACGCTTGGAAAAATTATCTTTGGCATTGATTAGGGCATTCAGATGGATGAAACCTTACTTCCAAGCACATACTATCGTGGTGTAAATGTATATGCCTCTTCGGCAAGGTTTTCATAAATTAGAGAAGTCTAGGAGATTAATGTATTGGGAAATAGAACTGGGGGAGTATGATATCGTGTATGAGCCAAGTTCCTCATAATAGGGACAAACTGTGGAAGACTTCATTGCTGAATTCACTTATCCAGAGGTTCCTGAGCAACGAAGCATTCAAGTAGAGCAAACCCAAATAGGGGAAAACCCGATTGAATTCATCACCGACTAACGTTCCCAGCAAACCCCATTAGGGGAGAGCTCAGAAGAAGTTGTTTGTGACCTACCGAAGACATTCGCCAGGATGCAGGAGATGGATAAAAGGTATGAGGAGCCAAGGAATAAAGTATTTCATCACGGGATATTATAAGAGCAAGGGCTTGACAACAACATTCCCATAGGGAACTTGTATATAGATGGATCATAATGTGCAGTAGGAAGTGGAGCATGTATAATACGCAGCACCCCTGATGGGATAGATATCGAGTATGCATTGCAATTCCAATTTCAGTCCACAAATAATGAAACAAAGTATGAAGCTCTCATTGTGGTATTTAGTTTGGCTCAATCACTAAACGCCGAGCAAGTTATAGCCCATAGTGATTCTCAGTTAATAAATTAAATTTTGAATTTGTATGGAGCCAAAGGTGAACTGATGTCAAGATACCTAGCCAAGGTATTTGAGGTTATAGAAAAATTTCCTGCTCTTGGTGAGAAAAATTATAAGAAGGGAGAACGCCCGAGATGATGCACTTGCTCAGCTAGCATCAGCATCCAGCATTGAGCTCAGGAGAACCATTCCCATTGAAATTTGGCCAATCAAAGTATTGATAAAGACTTGATGATTAATTTCATTACAGTAGACATGGGACCATTCTATATGTATCCCATCAGAGCTTATATGGATAAGGAATCCTTCCATTAGATCCAATTGAGGAAAAAAAACTTTAAGTAGAAAGAAATAAGAAATGTGTTAGATAAAGGAGTGATATACATGAGAGGGTGATACTTTACATTGTTGTGTCTACCCAATGGAAGTTCAATATCTGATAGAAGAAATTCATGAAGGATCTTATCGAACTCATATAGAAGGAAGATCATTGCTATAACGAATGAACACACAGAGATACTATGGTCCAACCATAAGGGAGGATTGTATAACTTTTGTAAGGAAATATGATGAGTGCCAAAGGTTCTCCAACATTCATAAAACTCCATAGGCTGCTCTGACTCCCATCACTTCAACTTGGCCATTTTCTATGTGGGGAATAGATTTGGTCAGGCCATTGCCGACCACCCGAGGAAGATTCAAGTCATAGCTGTGGATTACTTCACTGAATGGGTTGAGGCAGAACCATTGGTGGACATGCCTTATGAGAAGGTACACCAGTTTATGTGGAAAAACATTATTTATAGATATGGTTTTCCATATGCCTTCATCACATACCACGGTATACAGTTTGATAATGAGGAATTTACAGCCTACTATGCCCAATCCAAGATTCAAAAGTTGCACTCTACTCCACTTCATCCTCAAAGTAATGGGCAAACTGAGGTGACGTATAGGAATTTGCTTAATGGGTTAAAGAAAAGACTTGATGATGCTAAAGGGAATTGGATAAATGAACTACACTCAGTTTTGTGAGCATACTAAATAACTCCAAGAGTTTCTACTGGAGAAACACCATACATGATGGCATTTGGGACGGTAGTAATCATATAAACTGAAATAGGTTGGACAACTCATAAACTGTTGAAATTCTCCTATCAGTGTTTTGATACAAAGACTAAACCAAGACATGCTAGCAGAGGTGTGCAAAGATACAGCCCTGAGGGATTCAGCCTATCAACAGAGAACAACGCTTTTATAACAAAAGGATGAAGCTGACCAACTTGAAGGAGGGGGGTTATGTAATTAAAAAAGTGATTCGGAAGACCAATAAACTTGAAGCTAACTTGCATGGACCATATCATGTCTTGGTGGTTGTCTGACCAGGAACTTATAGACTTGAAACTTTAGAGGGGTAAGAATTCAAAAATCCTTGGCATACTGAGCACCTTATAAGTATTACGTGTCATTTAACATGACAAATCTTTGTAACTAAATAGCTTCAGTATCAATAAAATATTGGTTTCTTCCATTTTTTGATTTTTTTATGAGTACTAGTGTTATGCATCCCCACACATACTTGGTTTACAGATCTTTAGTAGTTGGTCGGAACAAGCAATATTTGATCGTCGAAACATAGAAACCCATGTTAAGATAGGTTTTAAGTCCTCAATACTTAGTCAAGAAAATCGGGGATAAAACTCTATATAAAAATCAACAAGTTTTATCCAAACTGGGCAAAATAGAGGAAAAATGTTGTGAAGATTCCTAAATAGGAATGTAAACACATATTCCACGTATGCCTGGTCACCACTGGTAACTAGTGCTAAACCTAAAAATTTAGGTGCATTAGTAGAAACTATGGCAATACCATGGGTAACTAGTACTAAACTTAGATTTAAATCTAGATGTACTAGTAGAACCTATGTCCACATTAATGGTAACTGATATTAAACTTAGTAATCTAAGTGTATCAGTCGAACCTATAATAATATTAGTAGTAGCTAGTACTAAATTTAGGCAAATGTCTAAGTGTATCAGTAGAACTAATGAAACAAAGAAGTCATTAAAACATTCAGAAATTAATAAGATAAGTTAATCAAATGCCTTTCATTTATAGAAATGATCATTACATGCAAATATTGTTTATAAATGAAATACAGGAACAAATTGCTCTACTGAGTGCTTTCCTTCAGCTTTGGAGGAGCTCGGTGATGGTTCCATGCCTACTGGAGGATAATCCAATGTGTATGGAGAGCTAAAGAAATTGAAATCTTGAAGTATTCTCATATTGAATCTGCTTGGAGCATCTAACAAATGAGGAGGCCAAACTATTTCTAGCTCATCATGCAGGCCATAGTCCCCTAAGTATTTAGAGATTAAGCACTGGGGAATTGAATTAACAGGGATCTAACTGACATCCAGTTTGAAGAGCGGGTCTTGTCACTCCAAAAGCCCAGGATCATTCCAATACGAAATACTACTATTTTGATCCACCTTCATAATTATCAACCAATTGGTCCAACCCCACTTAGTACATTCATGCTGAGCCTAACTAAAGTGGTCCTCAAAATGACCAAGATCTTCATTGTATCTTTCTATCTAGATCTCCCTAGGCTATTTGTGAAACTGGAAAGTTAATCCCTTAACTTGGTGTTTCAATTTCTTCAATACTCCATCTTTATCCTAGAGTTGAGAAGACTGAGTAGAAAGTTGCTCGCCCTGGGTTTGTATCTTTTTTATACATGTCAACAATGGATAAGTTCTTGACCTTTATTTTTAGAGCTTGATTTGCAAGCGTCTGTTGAGTCCTAGCCTCATCAGTTGTAGCTCAACCAGATCTAGCTCTTGACCTGGAGGAGGAAGCAGGTTTGGATTTCTTCAAAGCCTCTAGTTCCTCCCCCAGCCTAGAATTTTTAGATTCCCAAAATAAAACTCCATCATCAGCAGTAACAGTTGTAAAAAGAACCTCCAAAGTGTTCAGTTCATCTCTCAAACTGTTATTTTCATCCTCCAATAGCTTAGAAATGGCTCTAGCTTCATTAACCTCTCACTTGAGTAAGAAATCTTGTCTTCCCAAAAGATGAAATGTGCTTCTCTAATTTCTCCTCAAAACCCCAAGCTTCACTTATATCTTTGTACTTCTCTTCATAATTAGCGTGCAAGAGAGCCTTGGTTTCTTTATGATTTCCTAAGGCTCTTCAATTATTTCAAAGTAAGATACATTGTTAACGACTGCCAGCTCAAGAAGACACTTCAAATATAAGTAAGCATCCTTATATTGTTCAGAAATATCTTCCCCGAGTAAGTTTGACAGATCTTCCTTGGATAAAGTTATATGACCATCCATGAACATATCATTGCATTTATTGAGTATCTTAGAATTATTGGAGGAATGTTGATCCATTTTGGCTATGAACTATAAGAATAAAAAAATATCCAATCAATAACAGAATAAAGAGCATAAAGCAACAATCAAGAAGTGGCAAAATCATTTGAAGGAAATACTCATATACATTGATATAAATAAAAGTTACAAATACATTGGAATAAAAGAGAAGTAAAGATAAAAAAGGAGAAAGGCTGATTGTCGAGCAAGTATACGCCTTCTCCCTATCAGTAGTAACCCCAACTTGATTGGAGGCAGGAATAGGTGGAGTGATTTTCTCAGAGGTATATGGGAGAGAAAACTCATCTTTATACAGTCAGTCGGCTGCAAACTCTAGAATAATGGTGGAATCCTCAGCTCCCACATCATCTTAAACTTCCTCATCCAAGTTTGGTAGGGAACCATGGTCATGTCTAAGAAAGATTCCACACTCTTGAGGGATGCCAACCTTAATAAGTGAAGCCGACTAACCATCCTTGTATCACTTCTTCTTCACGTATTCAATATGGACAGAAGCAGCTACGATGGATTTCTCCCATCCCTTATTAATAGAGGCTTACCTAGACTTTACCCAAGTTCTTTTTCAACTTAGAGACTTTCCCTAGAGGTATAACAACATCTTCATCGTTCTTCGGGTCTCTTTCAGTAGTTTCTATTTTATTCTCCAAAACTTACTTCTCTTTTTCCAATACTTGTTTGGGATTCAAGCAAAGACTTCTTCAGGAATTCAAAAGTCTTTTCTCCATCATTTAAAGAAGAACATAGTGCATCATCCTTCTTCAACATCTGGTTGAAATCAACCAAGAACTTCAAAAAATAAAAACCAAGTCAGTATAAGAAGCCTATGAAAAAGTATAAGTATGAAAAAGTAAGAGTTATTACTAAGGCAAGGCTCTGAGCAGCCCTTTCAAAAAATTTGAAATGGGGCATTGCTGATGCAACACCCCTGTGATCTGGAAAAGTATTAGACCTTATCAATTGCCTGTTTAATCAAGCACCAGTGGCTATAGGAGAGATAGTATCAATAACAAAGAAATCGACCAAGTTCAGTTGGTCGACAATAGCAGTAGTTCCTTCAGAAAGTTTGGAAGGAAGACCTCTTTCCAGTCGTTTGATAAGGGACTCGTCACCCTTCTTAGTTAGGGGAATTTTCCAAACATCTTATTTACTAGTGTCTCTACTAGCAGCAGTTTTAGTGAAGCTAGGGGAAACAATATCTCCCATTGTGTTAAGGAATTTCCTCTTTCCCATAGTAGCAGCAAAAGGAAAGCCAAAATCTAGGGATGAAAAAGGGCCTAAAGAAAGTTCACCACTGCTAGATGCAATGGTCGAGGAAGTGGAAACTAGGTCTTGAACTAGGTCAATGATGAGGTAAGGAGCAACGGGGGTAGGATGAGCAACAAAGGAAGTAGTGGAATTCTTATACTTAAGAAAGTAAGAGGCCGACCTAGTATGCTCTTCCCCAATCTTTTTATGAATACCCCAAAGAAATTTAAGCTCAGTAGGCTTAACTTCCATATCTTTAGGATGCCTTCTTTTTCGGTCAACTGCAATCGAAAAAAAAAGGAAAATGAGTTCAATTAGTATTACAGCAAAAAAATGTTAATAAAGTCACATGAGAATTAAAACAACATATCCAATGACCCTTCTGAGGGAACTTTGGCCCATTGTACACTTCACCCCCTGTTATTGGTATGTATTTCCAATTTTTGGCAATCACTTCATGGTCGAAGTAATCCCTATTGGGGTTAGGAAGGTTAACAACTAAAGCTCTATTTACAGCCCTAGTTTTTAAATATTAAGTACTATCACTGGTGACCCACTTATAATAGAACATGATTTTGGAAATGCCTATATGGATCCCATGGAGTTAATTGAGCCTATAAACACAATTGAAAACCCTCCAAGTATTGGGGGCTACTCAAGCAAGGACTATATCAAAATATTGATGAAATTCCAGACAAAAGGGGTTAGGGGGAAAACTAAACCCGCACTCAGTAATAAATAGAGTGGGAATCCAATGACCCTCAGACGGAGAAAAACGATCTATAGGAGGACTGGAGAGTTCTAAATCCACCCAAGTAGGTATATTCCATTCATTCCTAAATTCGTCCAGATACAAAACGGAGTAAACCATGATTCAATATGGAGAAAAGAAGAAAGAGAAAAGATTCCTACAAAATATTAACGATTAAATAAGAACTTTGGGACAGGAAAAATGATCGCATGAAAAGATCAAGAATTTGCACTAAAAACTTAGAAGGTTTGAGACAAGAGATGACCAAGATTTTATCGCCTTTTATAGATTGCCTTGAATACTGGCAAACGTAATGATTAAAGTGAAATGGCGACTATTATTTTGGGGCTAAGTAGAAAAAGACATATTTGCCCCAAGGTGGTTCATTATAATTATTGATATTTACAAAAATGCCATCAACAATACGTGTTATCAACAAAGTCAATAATTTTATAAATTTGGGAAGTCGGTAACCGACTAAGCATCAGGGATGTAGCCCGATTTACTAACAAGATTAAATGATCCAAGCTTTCGAGAAAGCATCAAGCATGAAATATTGGGGGCTTCTGTTGATACCAAAAATTACCCACTTATGTGTACTAATACGAGTTATACATATGTCATTCAATGTGGCTATAATCCTAGTCAACAAGGCATAGTCACCGACCAAGACCTGGGATGCCGACCAACTCCAAGAAGCCCAACCAACCTGGTCAGTAAAAGGTCAACAACCATATATATTATGAATATTGTGTAATAATGTAAATGCCTAATTTATACAGGCATTCCATACTTTAACATTCCACCTTTTTATATCCCTACTTGGCTATAAATATGTTGTAATCCCTTCATCAAGGTCAACTGTTTGAAAGGAAAATACAAGGCAATAGAAAGCACAGTGAATGTAGGCTTTATTCCATAGCCAAACCACTTTAAAATCCTTTTTGTGTGTTTTTTTTACTTATTTATCTATGATTAAGGAATTAGACATATTCTAGTTTTTTATGTCAACACCTCCTTCACTGACTTTACCCTGAATTTCAAACCTCTTTCTTCTCTTTCAAGCCTTTTTTTCTATTTGTGAGAGTTGTATTTCCTTACTGTATTTTTCACTGTAAGAATCGCTCCTTCTTTTCTTTTCTTTCTTCTTTGCTTAAAATATAGTGCATACTATAGATGAGAGTTCGTCGGAGCTTTTAGGACCACCCATAAAAGCCTTTCGTAGTTAAAAATCATTGTTAACTAGCCCACTTGACCTTTCCACACAAGAGGAGTGTCACTGTTCCCAAAATATTTATTGTCGAGTGTGGGGTTAATTTTCCTCCCAGTCATTTATTTTTGGAGTTTTGTGAGTATTTGATGTAGTCACTGCTCAGTTGGCCTCAATACTTGGAGACATTATTAGGTACACTACATTAATGAGCTGTGTGGACAAATATAGGAATAAAATAATTGATGTATTATTAGATTTGGGGTACCACAAATGAAAATATTTATTATTTAAAGACGAGGTATTCCAACAAAGATCCAGTGAGGAACTTTCTTGTTTCTAATAAGGATTATTGGGATCACAGATTGATAGTGAAGGATTGGAAATTCCCCTCTTCTTGGGAATAAGGTATACACTGGTCCCCCTTGTCCCCGCGAGGGTCAAGGTATAGGTCAACATATACGCACACAACTTGAATATCTTTCTTTTTGCCATGACTTGGATTTTATAGCTAACCGTATATTTTTGTCTTTCTATTTTTGAAAAGAAAAGGAAGAGAGACATTTTTGTGTTTCTAAAGTTAACTTCACCAACCTAAGGATCGTTTGGTCCATATAGCAGATAATTGGTGCTGGTCATCCTCACTCGATCACTGTTCTACTTTGTTATCACAGTTTCATAGCTTCTTTTGTTTCTCATCAAACTGAAGACATACTTATATCCCTCATCAACCTAGAAGACCTTTCTTCTTCATGTTTAGGTGCTGAGTCTGAGTCCTCCCCTCAAGTATAAGGGGATTTCTCGACAGAGAGTACTTCTTTATCTTTTGAACCTTTGGATATTTATGGTTCAAAAATACATTTGTTCTATAAAAAAGGGGAAGAGAAAGATCCCAAACCTTTTTGTTGGCTCTAAGTATCCATTTCCTAGAGTAGGGGGCTCCAACCAACCCATCATTGTGGGAATCTCCCAAGGAAAATCAAGAGCCTCAGTTCAAGAGGTTAAGGAGAGGTTCATCCCTTACTTTGGATATAGCAGGAAAGGAGCCTATCGATAAGGGAAAAATAACTACTTAGTCCATTTCTATGAACCCTGAGCTTGCTCGGGGACTGATTAGGGCAGGAGTTCTTCATACTAATGAAGCAGTTTCATCATATCTTCCACATTTAAAGATAGTTTATCGGCCCAACCACAATCTATCCCTTGTCATTATATGTTATTTTCTTATTTATCGTACTTGTTACCACTTGTTTCTAATATTCTTCCTTGAATGCTTGTGTTTTACAGTTCTTGATTGATCATAACCAGTTGTTGAGGAGAAATGAAAAGTCAAAGGAGTATTTGTCTGATGTGGAGGAAGTTAGTCATGCTCGTGAGGATGAAAAGATGAAGATGGGAGATACCATCGAGGAGCTAGAGTAGAGGAACTGTGACAACCCGAATATAATTATGAGAAATTATGTTTAAATCATGCTTACCTTATGTGATATGGATAATGTGGTATCAGTGTATATAATGTTAGGTTATTATGTTTTATTTGATCATACCTTCATAAATTATCAAATATAAAATTAGTTACAAATACAAAAACTTTGAAGTTTTCGGCAGGAATGTTCATGTTGGAGACTAATTCTAACAATTATAATATAATAATTGACTTAGGATAAAAAATAGATAATTGTAGATGTATAAGTTGGATTTGTAACACAATAAACGGTGCATCAAAAGGACATTTAACTGAGAAGATATCGTCTTTTTACGAATATGGTGTAAATGGTCATTTAGCTTAGTTTGTCTTATATGGCGTCACATGTTATATTTTGATTGGACTAATGGAGGTCTCTTATGCGGACTAAAGACCTTAAATTATCCTTTATTATTCATTTATATCATAATTTCGAGTGGGATGAGGTTTTCCATGAAATAAAGAGACGTTAGGGTGAATTAGTAAATGATTAAAAAAAGATAATCGAGAGATAAACAAGCTTATGTATCCAAGTGTGCATAGGTAAGATTTAACTTATAAATTTGATTCTTTGCATGATATATGTTGTTTTATATGATATTAAAGATCATATTTGGGGACAAAGGGATACGTTTTGTTATATGTATATGGGTATGTGTACGTTGTATGTGTGAAGCATGTTGAATTCATACAACTATGGGGGAAATCATTATGTTAATCAAACGGGTGTATCTTTGTGAAGACGAGCTCAACGAGAATAGAAATCTCGTGTGGAACAAAAGGGCAAAATCTCGCTTGATTCTGATTTCCCACAATGGAATCAATTGATTCTAATTGGATATGAAAATGCACTATATATACTTGTTATATCAAAAAATTATGTAAAAAGATGATGAAATGAATCTTGGGGGATAGTTTGAAGTTTAGGTATAAAATGTGCCCCAAAAGTGTAAATTTGCATACCAAGTGTTTGGCGATTTTCTTGACATAGAAAATTAACTCTAAAAATTCTGAAACTTTAATTTTGTACTACTCAATATGTTTAATGAAATTGGGTGGAAGAACATAGAAAGTTATGAAATAGAAAAATTATGAAAATTCCTGGAAGTTCACTGAACGATAAAGGAGCCTATACGGAAGATTTGCTTTGTAATAAAAAAAAAATGGGCATATCTTGCTCTAGAAAACTTGAAATGACATGTCGCCTTTTGTATTGCAAACCTAATACGATAAGAATTGGATTTCCAAGAAGAAATTGGAGTATGTTTGGATGATGAACTGGATATGTTAAATATCTTAACATGAAATTGGATGATACTTCATTTATGATAAATGATTTGAATGGGATCATATGATGCTTATGAATTGAATTACATTTAAGTGATTCTTTGGATTGTTAATATTCTTATGATGACACTAATATTATAAGAATGATAGTAAGGGCATGAGAACCGGTTGAACAAGTGCCAGAAAAAGGCAAGGGAAAAGCCCAATAAGTGGCCAAGGTGAGTGTACTCACTGGTAAGATGCATTTATACATGGATATGGATATGATCAGAAATATTATTCAATAGTAAGATGTATTTATGCATCATTATGGATATGATCATAATGTTATTAATATGAAACTTTTCATTTCGGTTTATCGAAATGATAGGTTACTCCCTGACAAGGAATGGGAGAGGATTATCTATTGCATGGGATATGTAAATCATGATTCGAAAAGTTTGTCATTCTTATGAATGAGCCAAAAAATTGGTCATTCTTTATGAATGAGCCGGATAAGTGTATATATATTTATATACACACACACACACACACACACACTTATATATATATATATATATATATATATATATATATATATATATATATATATATATATATATATATATATATATATATATATCATAGGGATATGATTTATTGCATTTAATTTTATGCAATAGTGTAGTAGTGATGCATTCGCTGAACTATTTTGCTCACAATTTCAAATGTTTATGTTTTCAAGAAACGTGATGTCACTGCCAAATATAGGAGGTCGGGTGGGGTTAGCATGTGATGCATAATACCAGGATTTTGGCCAAACATAAATGGTCTAATTTAAGCCTACTTATCCTTTCAGTAAATATACATAAGCATAGTTACTTTAAAGTTGTAAAAACTTGTAGTTTTATGGATTCATGTTAATAACTCAAAAAGGATACTTGTGTTTAAAGTTTGGTTTAGGTAATTATGATTTGACTCATATTGACTTTCAAACTTAATTATAAGTAATTGGGTCTCGGTATCTTAGCTTTTGGTATCAAAACCTAGGTTTTAGAGGTTCTAGAGTTATAAGTGCCTATATTTGGCAGTGGACATAGAAATTGTTTTGAGTCACAAGTATTCGATTTTAAAGGATAATGTAGAAGGGTGTCTTCCACAAAATACCTTTTTTTAAGTATTGAGAGGGAACCTCACCTAAGTGGCGGCAGAATCCCATGTTGAGAGGGACCCCCTTCAAGATCCCTGTAGAAACTCAAATTGAGAGGGAACCCCACCTAGGTGGCAGTAGAAGCCTATGTTGAGAGGGATCCCTGCAAGGGTCCCTATAGAAACTCAAGTTGAGAAGAAACATCACTTAGGTGGTGTAAGAAGCCCATGTTGAGAGGGACCCCCCCAAGAGTCCCTGCTGAAACTCAAAGTCGAGTAGGAACCCCTATTGAGAGGGACTTCCCCCAAGGTCTCCGTAGAAACTCACATTGAGAAGGAACCTCACTTACGTGGCGACAGAAGTCCACGTTGAGAGGGACTCCCCCCAGGGTCCCAACAGAAACCCAAGATGAGAAGAAACCTCACTCAGGTGATGGCAGAAGCCCATGTTGAGAGGGAACCCCATCTAGGCGGAAGCAGAAGCCTATGTTGAGAGGGACCATCGCAAGGGTCCCTGTAGAAACCCAAGTTGAGAAGAAACCTCACCTAGGTGGCAGAAAAAGCACATGTTGATAAGGAATCCCCCCGGGTTCCCTGCAGAAATGACATTTGAGAAGGACCCCCCAAGGCTTCCTCAACAGCAAAAAGATGATGTTTGAGAAGGAACCTCCCTGAAGGTTCCTCAACAGCAAAAACTTACATGGGAAGAGGGACCCGCAAGATCCTCCCCCCTCAGCTCCCAGAAAACCAAGTTAGGATGAAGGGGTGTCTACCATAATCAACCCCTCATCATGAAAAAAGAATAGAAGTACTAACACTTATTTTCTTGTACAGGTTGCCTAGTTGAGCAAGCAGGTCTCAAGCAGGTCGGTTGGGATCTCTTGGGAGTTTAGGCTTGGCGGATGAGGGACAAGGTATATAGAGTCAGCTCAACCACTTAGCACTATAGCATTGAGATAATAATAGTAGGAAGACCCAGATGTCACTCAAGACTACACACCCCGCACACTTGTTCACAAGTGAAATGGGTAGCCAAAGAGCTGGCTGCTCACAAGGAACAAACTGTTTACAAAAAAAATGACTTTCTCATAAGAGGGGATCCTCAAAGTCCCTCTCAAGAAAAACAATGATTTTAGAGGAGAGGGTTCCTTAAGGCCTTCTCTCTCAAGATTTGCAAAATTTTCACCACAAGTTACCGTTTCAAAGGATATTTACCAAATCAAATATTTTATCTTCATTGGGATGCATATTTTCCTTTTGACTTTGGTTGTCTCCAGGTGGCGCCTGCAGGTGGGGATAGCCAGAGCTGCCTATAGGTAGGGAAAAATGTTACATTTTAGACATTGTCCCCCACCAACCCTTTCAATTTTGTTGCCCAAAAGTGCCAACTTAGCCCTAATGCCCAAGTATAAATAGACCTCTGGGCAAGGTCAGAAAGAGAGATAATTGAAATTTAACTGTTACTCTACCAAAATCACACCAAACCTACTTAGTATTCTCTCGCTGCTCATTCCCTTAGTGCTAAGTGCCTTGTTCTTTCACTCCTCAACTGACAGCCATCATTCTCAGGTGTTTCCTTTGAGAAAATTACTATTTTGTTGTGAAAGTTCATCTTGTTGCAGGGAGTGAGTTGAAGCTTCAGTTCCATTGTTACCAAAAAGAGAAGGTTTCTTGAGAAGTTGCACCAGGAGACCTTACAGGCAGTGTCCATTGGAGTGGGTCACACCTCACCCGTTCCAGATATTCATAGACCCCAGTCTCACTACCCTCCTACATTTGGCGACTCTGTTGGGGAGGTATTTTATTTTAATGGACAAAGAAGGTTTTGACATCACTAAGCAGTTAATTTTTTAGGACACTCCATCTGGTAATAGAGCTCACAGTGACCAGACTACCCAGGAAGAAGTGGTGGTGATCGGAGCCAAGTCACCTGCGCCTCAGGGAGGGCAGACTAGTTTGTCGACTGCTCCGATGGGAGGTATGAATCTTATGGCAGTGTTTTTTGACTTCTTGAAGAAAAATAACGTAGACCTATCAAGTTTGGATTAAGGTTGTGTGACACCATCTGCTTCCCTATCTAGAGGGGTAGCCACCCCTACCGCTATTCCGATGGAGACAATTCCGTCCCAGAAGGTGGTACCGGAGCAGGCTGTGGTGCAATCAGGCTCATTAGATGCTAAAAACATGAGTTTGGAGGAGTCACCCTCTAAGGTTGTCACCATAGAGGAAGTGAGGAAGTTTCTCTCCTCCTCCCAGAGAGAGGGTCCTCACCTGTATGAGGAGTTACAAGACCCCTATCCGCAGTACGTAAATGAGAAGTCATACCCTGAGGGGTATATCCCACCAAAATTCATCAAGTTAAACGGCAAAAGGGAGAACCCTAGAGATCACGTGAAGAGGTTTGTCGAGTACTTGGGAGTGCATGATGGTGAAAAGAACCTGAGGTTGAGGTAATTCTCTAAGACCCTCACTGGGAATACTTATAAATGGTATTCCCATTTAGCACCTAATAGCATCCCTACTTGGGAAGAGATGCACAGGTAGTTCCTTCAGAAGTTATTTGTAGAAGGGGATGAATTGACATTGAGTGACCTAATACAAGAGGTCCAGAAATCAGGGGGAAGAGTTAATGCACTACATTAAACAATTTTTCAA
The DNA here is from genome assembly GCA_949130495.1 of Sambucus nigra. Taxonomy (NCBI): domain Eukaryota; kingdom Viridiplantae; phylum Streptophyta; class Magnoliopsida; order Dipsacales; family Adoxaceae; genus Sambucus; species Sambucus nigra. Next base: position 577,580,692 of record OX422216.1, read on the forward strand.
GAGAGACTTAGATGTCCACGAGGATATGGCGGAGGCCAGGCTGCTGCAAATATGTGTGGAACGACTTTTAGAGGAATACAAGTTGCACTTGATCAACGAAACTAGAGACAGAACGTTTAGAGAGTTCACCAGAGATTCTAGCAACATAGCTATGATAATCAAGCCAAGGTCCCCGAGTCGGAGGAATCATGTTCCACTGACTTTCGGGAGGTTTCAAGTTTCGAGGAGGCAAGCATTCAACTATGTGGATGTGAATCCCAAAGGAAAGAAGGGAGGCTTTGGGGCCAAGAATAGCAGTCCCGATAACAAGAGAAAGTTGGGGTAAGATTCCCCACCGCCACTACCCTGCAGCGTAGCACAGGCTATGGATTGTTACCGCACCTTAGTACGAGAAGGGGTGGCAGGTCCTCCTCACTTGGAAAGAGAAACCCCGACTGCAGCTGACAAAGCCAATCCAAATTACTGTGAGTTACACCAATGGGTGCATCACTCTACCAAAGATTGTTACTACTTGCGAAGGATCATTGGCGATCAGGTGGACAATGGCACTTTGCAGATCCCCCCTATGGATGTTAATGAGAACCCACTTCTAGGACATCACTTCGGTACCACCAACATGGTAGTTGCTTATGATGAAGAAGCTACCAAAGATCTGATTGAGTGGGAGAGCAGCGAATAGTTATGTGAGGAGATGGAAAAGCTATCACTGAGCAGATTTGAGCTAGAAAGGAAGCTAGAGGAGTGGTTATTCACTCCAGAATAAGATGGAAATGGGGAAGTTGAGTAAGTGACCATGTCAGAAGGTGAGGTAGATGTCATTCTCACTCTAGATGAGGGGGACCTCTGAGGCAGAGTATGTTTGTAATGCCCGGATGTATGAGGTAGACCTAGATTCTGAATGTGAGGCCATAGTAAGGACCCTAAGTTCAAATGGTTCTTTGACCAGATAGGGGTGAATTATAACATAAGGGTAGCCATCACGAGGAAAGTCTTGGAGGTCGTGCAGCAGTGTGGAGCCCTGCCAATTGGAAGGCTGATTAAGAAGTATACTTCTGAGGTGGTATTTTCAGAAGCAGATAGGCAGGTGCCTTACTTCCACAACCGCCCACTTTATGTTACAGTTGTGGTCAATGGAGTCTTATTTCCCAGGGCGTTAATAGAAGGGGAACATCTATTAACATCATGCCCATCAATACATTGTATGAAATAGGAATTGACCAAGGGAAGGTAGTGCCGGTACCACTAGTAATTTCTGGATTTGACAATGCTGGAATGCAATCTATTGGATATGTAAACGTGGGAATCAAGTTGGGAAATTTAATCGCCCACATTAAGTTCCATGTTATCAATGCAAACACTAGCTACCAATTACTCATTGGGAGGGTATGGATGCACAACCACGGCATAGTGACCTCCATCTACCATCAATATGCAAAGGCCAACATTAGAGGTACAGAGATAGTGATTAAGGCCACACAGAGACCCTTCATCGTTGAGGAGGCCCATCTAGTGGATGTTGCATTATACACTTAGTTAGATGAGGAAAGGAAGGTCTCTGCAAAAAATCTAGAAGGGAGGCAAGTAGCCGAAAGATGTGTCCCGCAGAAGAAGTCCGTTCATGATCGTCTAGGGATAGGGTGATCCCCCACATAGCAAAGGGCAAGAGGAAAGTATAAGAGGTGGCTAAGCCCCCTCAAACTTGTAAGAAGGTGGCCTTTCCTGATGGAAAGGTCATCTACCACATATAACGGTTTGTACGGGCGATGTTCTGGGATGAGAGCATTGACCCGGCACCTGAGTATTTTATTATTGATGAATCCCATATCATTGATCATATTGAGGAATCAGAAGAATCTCTAGAATGCAAGAAAGATGGACCCAGAGAGAAGTGGAAAGAATTAGAGGAGATCAATTTGGGGCCAGAAGGGGGTGAGAGAAGACCTATTCTAATCTCCAAGGGTCTGGAACCAAAACAGAAGGAATAGCTCGTTGGGATACTTAAAGAGTTAAGTGATGTGTTTTCCTGGAAGTGCACGGAGATGCCAGGAATAGATCCAGAAGTGATCTCCCATAGATTGAACATCCTCCCCAATGCCCTCCCGATAAGGCAAGCGACACCCACATACAAAGAAGACCTTGACTTGAAGATAAAAGATGAGGTGGAGAAGTTGTTAGCGATAGGGTTCATCAAGCCTATCCAGCACCCCATATGGCTTTCTAGCATAGTGTCAATGGAAAAAAAAAATACAAGAGCCAAATCATAATCTGTGCAGATTTTTGTGACTAAAATAGGACATGTCCTGAAGATGAATTTACTTTACCAAGCATAGATAGCTTAGTTGACGCCACCGCGGGACATGAGATGTATTATTTCATGGACGGGTACATTGGCTACAATCAGATTAAAATGGATCATGCAAACTCGGAGAAGACTGCCTTCTGCACACTATTAGGGAACTTTCACTACACAGTCATGCCTTTTGGACTGAAGAATGTCGGGGCCACATACCAACGAACCATGATGGAAATTTTTCATGACCTATTTCATGATATAGTAGAATTCTATGTGGATGACCTGGTGGTGAAATCTAAGAAAGAAATAAAATATATACAGGATCTCAGGAGAGTATTCGAGAGGTGCCGAAGATATAAGATGAGGATGAACCCCTCAAAGTGTGCCTTTGGGGTTACCGTAGGGAAGTTATTAGGTTTTGTTATGAATAGAGAAGGGGTGCAAGTAGATGCATAGAAGAATAAAGCCAGTGTGATGATGCCACCACCCAAGAGCCAGAGGCAGCTTAAAATCTTCATGGGAAAGGTATCCTACCTCCGAAGGTTTATACCCGCGCTAGTAGAAGTAACTCATCCATTCGCACCCATCTTCAAAGACAAAGCCAAGTGGATTTAGGGAGAAGAACAGAAGGGAGAGTTTCAGAATATTAAAGAAATTCTAGCTTCTCCGTCCATAAGGATCCCCAAGAGGCTGAAGCACCATTGCTTCTCTACCTCACTCCAACAGAGATATCGATAGGGGACCTCTTGGGACAAGAGAAGGAAGGAGTGGAAAATTCAGTCTACTACCTATCAAGAGTAACCTCTGGAATATAATCTAGATACACCAGTGTGGAGAGGCATTGTATGGCATTGGTTTTTATAGCTCAAAAGTTGAGACATTATCTTCTATCCTTCATAGTTCATATAGTCACTAAGTGTGACCCCATCAAGTACCTCCTCATAAGGACTATACTCGTGGGATGAGCAGTAAGGTTTTTTTTGAACTTGTCAGAATATGATCTAAAATTTATAGTGCCCAAGGCCACTAAAAGCCAAGCCGTAGCAGATCTTCTTGCTCACTTCTTAAGTGGAATTTTTGAACCACCTAGTGAAGAGCTACTCGGGGAGAGTTTTCAAGCATGCATGGCAGAGGAGGTGAAGAAATGGTCTATGGAGTTTGATGATGCTAGTGCTCAAGGAACAGGTGGAGCAAACACCATACTGTCAGATGGGAAAGAGAAGATCACTCTCTCATTCAAGTTGGATTTCAAATGCTCAAATAATGAAGCTGAGTACGAGGCCCTCATTCTAGGGATGTTGGAATCACTCAGAACAGGGGTCAGGGTGTTGTGTATATGAGGGGAATCCAACTTAGTAGTGAGGCAGGTCAATGGAGAGTTATCCCTTAAGTATGCCAATTTGTCACCCTATAGACACATCATCCAAAGGTTGCTGGGATAATTCTTGGAAGTAACTAGGGAGAGGCAGGTGCGAACGATGAACAGGCACCCTGATGTGCTCACCACTATAGCGCAAAAGCTAGACATGGAGGAGTCAAAAACAACCATCATAGTACGGCGGAGAATAGTACCCACTACAGTAAAATCTTTGTTTCCCGGTAACGAGCCGAAAGATTATAGGCATCTAGTTATGAAGCAGCTTGAAACTAGAGAATGGACGATGAAGATGTTAGAGCTTGCCAACTATCATGTGCTGCAGGGAATTATATACTTTAAGAGTCCCAGAGGGTTTCAAGCAAGGTGTGTCGGTGAGAAAAAAGCCAAGGAAAGTTTGATAGAAATGCACCAAAAGCATTGCGGATATACTGACATTCCTCTCTATAGACGACTGCAGTGAGGTGGGTACTATTGGTCTGCTATCAGCGCAGAAGTGGCCCACTTGCAACAAAGCTGCTTAAAGTGTCAAGGCAATTTTTACCAGCCAGCGAAGGCTAACTTTTTGTAAGCCTTCGAAGATTGGAGACATCCATATATAGCATACCTGAAAGATGGGGAGCTACCCGCAGAGAGAGCAGATGAAATTTATTTTAGAAAAAGAATAGCCCGTTACTACTTGGTCGAAGGAGAGTTATACAGGAAGGGGTACAATGAGAAGGCACTGAGGTGCATTGCCAAAGAGGACGTGGAGAGGGTGCTGAAAGAAGCTCATGAGCCCTCCCACATAGGGGCGCCAAACTGTATGACCAGATGATGACGCTGGGATACTACTGGCCGACCATGGAGGCTGACTCCATTGGGTAAGTGAAGAAGTGCAAAGCCTGTCAAGTGCATGGAAACATGGTGCATGTTCCTTCCGTCAGCCTGTAAAACCTAGAAGCTCCCTATACCTGCCATACATGGGCATTCGACCTAGTTGGAAAGATCACCCCCGCCTCTCACGGTAAGGCTTTTATCACCGTGGCTACATAATTGTACACCAAATGGGTAGAAACCATCCCTCTAAGGAGAGTGACAGTCCAAGTGGTAACCCAGTTTATAAAGGAGTGTATCATACGCAGGTTTGGTATACCCATGGTAATCTTAACAGATAATGGGAAGCAATTCATATGTAAGGAAATGGCCCTCCTCACAGACAGATATAAAATTGTTCATAATAGCTTAACCATCTCCTACCCCAAGGGCAATGGCTAAGCAGAGGCTACCAATAAGACCCTGATAAACATTTTGAAGAAAATGCTAGAGGACATTCTGGGGGCATGGGATGAGAAGTTTTCCATGGTGTTATGGGCTTATTGTACTTCGAAAAGAAAGCCGACAGGGTTCACCCCATTCTCCCTAGTATATGGGACCGAAATTGTCCTACCAGTGGAGTTGGCAGTACCTTCAATCAGAGTTTCTCTCAGAAATGGGCTCATCCCTGACCCAAGGCATGTGCATCCGGAGGCACTGGATGAGCATAAAGACAAGGCGAAGGAGAATTTCAAAGTCTACACCCAACAATTGTCCAGGGCTTACGAGTACTTGGTCAAGCCTAGGGAGTTCCATGTAGGAGATTTAGTCATGCGAGCATACACTCACCATATCCACATCATGTTGGTGTCAAAGTTTAAGCCCAACTGGGAAGGTCCCTTTGTCGTCAGAGGGGTGGGGAAGTCGGGCTATTGCCAGATCTCAGAACCAGGAAGTGATTGCCTCCATTCCATCAACTGTAAGTGGCTGAAGAGGTACTATGCTTAGTAACAGTTAATAAAAAAATTTGTTTTTCATTTATGTAGTGGATTTTGAGGATTGCTCCTATACCAGAAAAGTTTTTTTGTAAAAAATTTTAAAAATTATAGAGCAATACCACATTGTAACCAGCACACAAAAGTAAATAAATGAAATAGTAACGCTTTTGATCATTATTGATGCTTGCTTTGTTTACTCATCTATATACATATATGCACTCTCTACAAAGCTAGAAGAGAGTACACAAAAAATAGGAACTTTGCTGACTACACTTGGGGGTAAGTCCATCTAAAAAGAAAGTATACTGAGCAAAGTCCTCCCAAACATAAAAGACAGTTTCCCCTTTAGTCACCTAACTAGTAGGAGGGCAATCTCCAAGTAATGATGGCTTTATTTGACTAAATTAATAGAAAATATAGAGGGGGGTTAAATTCCTACTCTTTAATATTTTAAGGAACGGTGAAGCTTTTAGAGAGAATATAGAGCAAGGACCCCAAAGACTACGGGCTAGCTAATTCAAATAGTTTTCAATGACACCAACTTGAAGGAAGGAGACATGGGTCACCCCCCTCCAACCTATTCCTTATAAACTCAGTAATGGTGTGTAGGAACAACCCCACAAACAAGAGGGGTAATCCAAAACATAGACGTGCAAACACCTCCCAGTCACAAGAGGTGCATTTTAAATGAAAAAAATGAACAATTTATATATATATATATATATATATAACTTGCTCAGATTGATGCAAGTACTCCCAGCAGTACAGGGGGCAGCCTAAGTAGACCAAATGCTCTAAAAAACTAGAGCATGTCCTACTGAACAAGTACCAGAAGTACAAGAGGACAGTAAGAGAAAAAGGAAGGGCAGGAGAGATAAAGTGTCAATTCTTTCATTCATTAATCATTAATGATGTACACATAGAATTCAAAATACTACAAATCAAGAAGTAGCCTATCGGCTAGAAATAACAAAAAATAAGTCATCACGAGTGATGGCGTCGTCATATGACGAACCAGCCTCCCGTATGAACTTTTCCTCCAACCTGACAAATATAGCCTCATCCTCCTGGTCACCAGACTCATGTCTGGCGAGCTTCGCCTGTAATAATGTGATCTGATTCTGAATTCTCGTGGCCTCAGCCTGCCTTTGCTCAGCCATAGACTGTCTAGAAGTGTGAAGTCTTACCATTTTCTAGAAAGGAACACTCAGAAAGTGGAGAACTCCCGTATCAAGCCAATCCAAATAAAAATGATAGAACTGCTATAAGTCACGGAGATAATCCAAGAATAGTTAAATAGAAGAGCTGGTATAAACATGGTTGGAAAGAGATTTCAGGTTGAATGCCATGAGACTGACAATCTAAAGTATGCTCTGAGGAGTGAATATCTCAGGGTGGTGCTTTAAGATCAGATCCAAGAGTTGATGCTCATGTGTCCTGAATCATCTGGGTAACTCCTCGTGCCATAGCCTACTCGCCATGGTTGCAGCAGCCTTTACTTCACCATCACCATCGGAATGGAGAGACCCTACCTCGAAGGGGAGGAAAGAAGACTCCCCACCAGATTCACCATCACCGACCATGGGAGTGGTATCAAAACTATGGTCTTTCTCCGCAGCCATCCCACCGCCAGACTCCATAGTCATCGGAGTAATCTAATTCACCTGAAAACAATTAGAAAAAGGTGAAATGAGAACACTTGCACAATATACGCAAGAAGAAAATAGGGGAACAGTAAAAAGAGGGGGTATGGAATTTTAATTCCTCCCTCGCAGCCATCCCACTCTCAGACTCCACAGTCATCGGAGTAATCTCATTCACTTGGAAACAACGAGACAAAGGTGAAATGAGAAGAATTAGCGCAGTATACGCAAGAAGAAAAGAGGGGAACAGTAAAAAGAGGGGGTATGACAGTTTAATACCTCTCCCGCAGCTACTCCACTCTCAGAATCCACAATCATAGGAGTAATCTCATTAACATGGAAACAACGAGACAATGGTGAAATGAGAAGCACTTGCGCATTATACGCAAGAAGAAAATAGTGGAACAGTAAAAAGAGGGGGTATGACAGTTTAATACCTCTCCCGCAGCTACCCCACTGCCAGACTCCACAGTCATCGGAGTAACCTCATTCACCTGGAAATAATTAGACAAAGGTGAAATGAGAGCACTTGCATAGTATACATAAAAACAGAAAGGAGGAGAATAGTAAAAAGATGGGGTATGACAGTTTAATACCTCCCTCGCAGCCATCCCAATCTCAAAATCCACAGTCAGCAGAGTAATCTCAGCCACCTAGAAATAATGAAACAAAGGTGATATGATAACACTTGCATAGTATAAACAAGATAAAAAGAAGGGAACATAAAATAAGAGGGTATGCTAGTTTAATACCTCTCTCAAAGCCATCCCACTCTCAGACTCCACAAATATCTAAGCAACCTCATCAAACTCCAAAGTCATCAGGACAACATCACTCACTTAAAAACAATGCAACAATAGTGAAGATAGGAGAGCTTTCACAGTTTAAACAAAAAATAATAGAGATGTAAGAATGCCATAAGGAAAATGGATATCCTTATATATTGTACCTGAGTAACTCCATCCACAGCAGTCAAAGGAAGTGGTGCATGGGCTCCCATAGAGGTTGCCTCAGTGGTTGGTGCTCCTAAAGGGGCCATATCAGCAACCGGTACTTTTAAGAGGGTTGCCTAAGTCTCGATTGCTCCTAAAAGAGATACCTCAAAGATGGTAGTCACAGCCGATGCTCCTAAAGGGGCTATCTCAATAACCAGTGCTTCTAAATAGGCTACCTCAGTTGCAGGTGCTTTCGAAGGAGCAACCACAACGACGGCAATCGCAGTGGATAGGTGAGGTTGTAAATGAGAAGAAGGGGTAAGAGTTAATAAATCTCCTACCTCATAAATGAAAGGACACCTCAATTAAAAAAAGGCAAATTTTAAGATTGCGCAACAAAGATAGCTACCTGAGGGGGTACGCTAACAGGGCAATCTAGTCCACGCATAGGAGCTGCTGAAGAGATAGTATCAGGATCCACCATCGAAATAATAACAAGGGATAGTTGTAAAAGAAGTAAAAGAGGGATATGATAAGTACATGATGGATAGAAAAGAAAGGTCTAACTAAGAAAATATTAAAATACCTAAGCCCCATCCAAATAAGAGGAGCGAAAATGGATGGTCGGTGCAGCAGGGACTATGCTGATAGCCTGCAATTGTCGAAACAAGTTATTTGTCACATGTCCAAGAAAAAGGAGATTCCACGTTTGAATGGAAATGCCTAACCTAAAGTGTGGGCTCAATAGTGGAAGCCATAGTAAATATCGAGCCGCGAGAGATTTCCTGCACCAAGTTCCTGCCATCCATAGATATACGGACCCAAGGAATAGAAATCCTCCCCGAAGAGGATAACCCTAGGATGGTAACATCAGGTAAGGGAAAAGTCCCTCCCTGAGAAGAAAATCCAAAAGTTGTCAGGCCCTAAGAAAAAAAGTATAAAGTTCCCATTACAGAAAGAAAATAAACTTTCAAAAATACGCACCTTAGATGAGGAGGTGCCCAGGGGCTCAGCTGTACAAGTGACCACTGCCGAGATAAGAGAAGACAAAGTGACAGCTCCAGAAGGCACAACCCATTGCACATCATAAATGGGTAAAGAAAAAGAAGAAAGAAAGAGGAAAAGAGCACAATAAAAATTGGGAATATTATAGGTCCTACCTAAGGAGAATGGGAAGTTACAGAAGTGGTCCTGGCCCTAGTAGGATGCACAGATGAAAGCTACGAGGAAATACGTATGCAACTAGAATGTAATTGGTGGATTAATAAATTACATTCAATGATAAAAGAAATAAGGGGGTAGCAAACCTCTCTGAAGAGGCCTCGGGAAGAAACTAGCATATAATTCCTCTCCCGCTGAAAAGGCGTCAGTCGTAGTGGGGGAAGTGGAGAATTACTTGCCTTCATGGAAGTGACCTACAAAGTATAGCAGAATACTTTCATTAGTAAATAAAATAATGAGGGGAAAGAAAGAAAATAATATTCATAAAGTTTCCAATAAAAGAAACACTTACAGCAGCAGGGCGCATAGTCTAGCCATAAGGAAGAGGCCGAGTGGTGGAGTTAACCCCCCCAGGAGAATGGGATACCTCATCATCACTGGAAGACTCTTTCGAGACTGATAACAAAGCATAAGTGTCAGTAGTGCCTTCGCTATGAATATCCATGCCGCCCACATCACCCGAAGAAGAACTATGGTCATCATAGGAAGGGGTGCTTCCATAGTCAACTAGTTCCTCTTCTAATGAGGGGGAAGGAGATTCAGGGTGTGAAACTTCGAGAGAAACAATTCCACTAAGTAAAGAAAGTTAGGATATAATACCTTCTGTAATGGGAAAACATGTGACCCGTGCCTCCCGAGAAGAAATGCCTAATGCTCTGTAACCTTTCTCTTTCACAGCCTAGTAGGTTTCCTCCACCCCAAGATCATCAGTATCGAACCCTTGGTCTATCGCGGAGGAATTAGCGACATCAACACTATTCCTTTTCTTTTTCTTCGCAGCTCGGGTACTCACAGGAGAAGAGAGAGGAGAAGCAGCGGTAGCAGGAATGAAATTAGACACATCCGCATCTAGGTGCTTCCTCTTTCCTGTGGTTGGGGTTTTCACTTTCCCTCTGCTCTTGGATCAGACTTTAGACTTCACAGGGGGAAGTTTCATCGATAGGGGATGAAGTGACTCGTTAAGAAGAGGTTTCACTAAAAGGGGGATGGCCTCCTCCAAGCATGGCCTGAAAGTGGTGCTAAGAAACTAAGAATCCTTCTACGTCCGCTTGACCAAAAATTGGGCCTTAACATATTTCACTGGGTTCGTCTCATGAGGGGGACCAACTACAGAATTTTTGATCAAACGGACCTGCCGCTACCAAAGTAGGAACCAAGAGGAAGTAAATATGGGAAGGTAATCGCGGGGAGGCACGTAGAGTCCCCCCAGTCCACAGACTCTATGGAAAAGCCCGTGGAGAGTGAAGAAGGTGCACACCTCTAAAAATTCCTCAGAACGATCACTGTAGGAAGAAAAGAAGAGGGGTGTGAACGCCCTGATCATAGCCAAACTGTCGTCTTTCCCTCTCAGAATGATAGAACTCAGCACGCGGACCCAACTCGATCCAAGAAGGAAGGAGGCCTGGTAAAATCATAGTCACCACATTAATATGAGGATAGGTAGAAATAGACCCCACGGATGAAGGATAATAGAAAGTCCCGCCATCGCCAGGAAAAGAAAGCCAGATGAAGATGCCCCCGGGGCACTTACTATAAGGCCAAAACTGAAACTCCTCAATATCATCAATCAATGCTCCCAAAGGTTTCTTGGGAATTTTCTTTTTCCATCATAAAAGTCGTGCAATATTGCTATGACAAGCCTGAGCCTCTGAAGTAAGGTGGGGTAAATCCTCAAATAAAAAGGCCATTAAGAAGGCGGCGTTTGCATAACTAGCAACATCATATTGACCGCAAGACCTATCTACATCTATATGTGCTTGGTCCATCCAGGTGTAAAGGGAACCCAAAGTCAAGGCGACCACAGGTACCGACCTGCCGTGAGATAATCGTACAGCCAATTTAAAGAGAAGTTCCCGAGGGTAATCTTCGAGCTTACCTGGCAGAAGGATCCGAGTCATAAATGTAACTATGAAAGAGGCTAAGTGTGAAGGAGAGTGGATCTTGGGGCCATCCTGGGTTCTGGGGGCTGCGTCGGAAGTCTCCCCCTTCTGGAGCTATTCGAAATCTCTGAACCAGCACCTTTGCCATTTAGCAAAGGAATGCTTTGTATGACCAGTCACAGTTATAGCTACATACTTGGAGAATTCTTTGAGAGCTGATTATAGTTCTCCCACTATCTCCCGCTCTAAAGGATCCTCATAGTCATCAGAAAAGCCATGTTGCCCAAAGAAAGGAAGGGCGTACAACTCACATACATCCTCTAGGGTAATGGTGAATTCTCCCCAACCCATGACAAATGTGTGAGACTCCATTCTCCACCGAGATAATAAAATATTGAGCAAAGAGTTGTTCTTAGATACCGTGAAAGACTTCAGGCTAATGACGGCGGTAAAAAGACCCACTTCCCTAAGAACAACCACATAATCATGAATGCTTAGAACATAGACAACCCGGCTAGCCCATTCCTCCGTGGCACCCCCCGCAGCTTTAACTTCAATATTGTCATAAGGAAAATCATCGCAGTCGACTCGAACCCAGAGAATAGAACCTGGAAAGATAGTTACCTCGGCTGGATGGACAAATCTGAATAGTGAAATAATGAATTATATTCTATTTAGGATACCTCCTTCCATAACATACCTAGTTTCTTTGTATCTGAGCGTCCTGAGCAAGGATGTCACATGAAGTTATAAGTTAATGTGTGGACCCTTAATGGGTTCGGGTCATATCAGTGCCAACCCAATAAGACACGATAGTTAACGGGTCGGGTTAGGGTTGACACCCTTCACCCGTTAATACCCGATAAAACCCGTTATGACCTATTAATCTAAGTAAATAAGATATACTTTTGGAACTTATAAATAATTTATGTAGCATAATGTTAATTTAATCATAATGAATTTTACCAAATGAGAGATTTAGTAATGTCAATGAATTAATGGATCTATTTGGGTTCAAAAATGAAATAATATGTCAACTTGTATATAATTCAAAATAATTAATTATCTTAATGCGTATTAACGAGTGAACATGACATAACACGATAACATAACAGGTCGGGTTTGGATATGATTTTTTCACACGATAAAAAAGTCACTCGTTTAGACACGAATCCAATAAGACTCGAACACGATAAAAAACGACACGAACACGACTCGACACGACCCATTGACAGGTCTACCCTTGTTGTGATTTACTTTTGTGGCAATTTTAGTTATGTCCCTAAACCCGCTTATTTTTTAAAAACTGTAATTCTTAATATTTTGAGACATGTTCAATAGCAGTTTTTTATGCCTCTAATAGCAATAATTGAAATTAAAAATGCCAATTTTCCTAGGATTTCATGATTTTTTTCCTAATGATAAAAAATCACCATTTCTTTACCGATGAACATTGTTTTGACTATTTGAGCACGTTGAAATTCTCAAAACCTTAAATTTGTCATATTTAGTAATAAAGTGGACAAATATTTCTTTCTCCATTTTTAAAACTCCACTTATTGGAGATTATTTTAAGGGTTTGCACAACGCTTTTGTAATTATTACTCAAATTTTTTTATTATTGGAAATTTTGGATTTCTCCAATTTATATGTTTTAATAAATGCATTATTTGTCTTACAATATTTTCTTGTCATAATATTTTCGAATTGCAACAAATATTGTTATGAATATTATAATGATGATTAAGGTTTTGATATTAATATTTATATTAGATTAGATTAAGTGTCCATTAAAGTGCCTAATCTATAATTATGAATATTAAATTACTGTGTATAAATTTGGCTTCCACTGAGTCCAAATATAATTATGAATGTTTGATTGTTGATGCAATGATGTTGCAAGTTTTTCATTTTTTTTTTCGCATCAACTTATCCTTGCAGGATTTAAATTTTTTCTTAATACTAATATTTATATAAAGTTTAGTTCGATGCTCAATATTGTAAATATTATATTAATGTTTATATGCTTATAATGTCCAATATGAGTAATGAAACATTAAAAGTATGCCTTAAAGTTTTTTTATCAGCATTTATATCAGGCTTAGATTACGATTCCACCAAAGTGATTTATAGTGGAAATGTTGAATTTATGATATCATTCAAAACTATGTTTTAACATGCCTTAAAGTTTTCATCTTAGTATTTATACCACAATTTGGTACGATTCTACCAAAGTGGTATAATCTAGTAAATAGTAAATGTTGAATTTGTAATAACATTCAAATACAATGTCTTCGTTGCTCCAACGAGTCTGGATATGATTTTGAGTGTTTATATTATTAATGATTTTATTATGATTAAGCCATTATGATTTGGTTGCTCCAATGAGTCTAGTTGAAATGATGTTGTTAATATTAAGGGAAAATATGTTTGTTTATTAAGGTTGATATCGGTTTCTCCGAAGAGTCTGTAACCTTCCTTAATTTATAAGTACACTGTACATTTATGCCTTTTGAAAACATTAATGCTTCTTGAAATTATTATAAAATTAATAAAATAATGTAATATTCATATAATGGATAGTTTGGTAGACACCAAAGTGACCCAACTAGAATCCTTGTGAATATTAAATTAGAGATAAAAGTTATAGTAATAACTCATCATATGTAACGACATTAATGGGGCACATTTAGTTTATTACACCCAAAAAGATAATTTCTCAAAGAAAATTTATTCTGAATAACTAAAATAAATATAAAGTAATTTTGTAATTAGGTGGTGAAAAGTTATCCTAGATTGCATGTCCATCTAAATTAGATAACATGGTACCCAATAAAGTCATATATAAATATTTACAGTTCTTACAACAGAAATCCCACATTTATAAAATGTTATTAATGCATATGTTGTCAACTAAAAGTATTAATGTAGTGAGTTATTTATCTCATTAGTTTTACATTACTTTATTTCTCTAAAATTGCTTATTTTATCGATTTTAATGTTCTCGAGACTGATTTCTTAGAATGAAATGAAGACGCTGCGTTTCACTTAAAAATGTTTAATTATTATAATTTAATTTTACTTAAGGATCCCCCTATTAATAGATTAGTGTGTGACACTCTCTTAAAAATTTAAAGAATCATTAAATGGATTAAGCATAAAATTTATGCAAAATTTCATAATGTTAGACATTAAAATATGAGTACCCATTATGTAACATACATTGTGCAAATTATAACGTATCATTGATATGAACGTAATAAATTTTTTATGTTTGAAAACTAAAGTGCTACGAAACATACTTTTAAATCGATATGAGGATGCTTGTAAGACAAACCATAAATTCTTGGTTTCATTTCTTATGTTGTTTTAGGATCATTTCAAAAACCCCTCAATGACCTTTCAAAATAATTTTTCTCACATATATAAAATATTTTTGTGTTATATGAGAATAAATTTTCTTAATTACGATGTGTGACACCCCGCCTAATAAAATACCGAGTGATCAGTCATATATCAAATTAAATAAGAATCTCATCTGGTTCATTCTTTGCATCACTGTCGTTCATTCATTAATTACTAACCACCTACTGATTCATTAAGATGGTGTCAAATTTTATCTTTATTAATCCCACCAAAATTATATAATAGAACAACCAACAATCCATTACGAGAATAAAACTAAAACATGCCACAAAGTAAGTCCAATAGCCTGTCGAACAACGTCGACTACAAGCCATCCACACATGCGAAAATAAAGCAGTACTAATACATGCCAAGTCTGAATATAGAGATACAAGTCCAAAAGTACCACTGAAATGATCCCTATCTAAGATATAATGAGATAAACGACTACATCAAAGAAACCACAGCACTCCACATAACTACAGCCGCGTACCCTAGAGGATAGAATCATGTCGGGCGCCCTTGTGTAAGGACACCTAAAAGATTTTTCAAAATATTTTATAGTAAGGGTTAGTACCCAAAAATATTTAAAAACATTTATCAAGTTAATTTAAATGCAAGAAATAAATATGTAAATGCTCTTCATATTTAAATTAGTGTCGCGCATTCCCTTGAGTTCACCTCACCTATCAACTAATCTGCACGCCTAACGGATTAAACCTAATGTACCTAGCCACTTCCCTCATAACTATCCTATACTATACTAATTACCTCACTAATACACCCCCAGTGAGTATAGCATTTTACTTATTAAGTTATTATACACATTAACTTCTAAAAAGCATCCTTTCTCATTTAACACCATATAATCGTTGCTAACCCGTATATACTTATACCATATATATGAAATCATACTACAATATTCACACGCATGTGTCATAGATATGTAAATACTATTCCCTCGAGTAGTCACTCATCGGCAAATCGCTAGATGCTATCATAACAGGGTATTCTCATCCACCTGAAACCCTGATACGGTTAGCTCTCCGTTTCAGAAAAAACATACAATCGCTGTGGAGGCGGCCATATTTTTCCACGGTAGTGAATTCGAATAAGGCGCCATTAGTCTCACTCTTGAACCCTAATGATATGGCCTGGGGATTATACTCACCCTGCTCCTCAAGCTAGGGGATCCACCCACATCGTGCAACCTCCTAATGATCGCATTCATTGGTATATCTTTACTATATATATAATTCACACAAATATATATATATATATATAAAACTCATATATGTACTACACACAGACATATATAGAAATCCAGGCTATTAGAGTATTATTCCCATACCCAAGCCTAAAATATTTAAGTCTATGCCCTGACTTCCTTATTGTTATTATTTACAGATTAATTTCCCTTATCTTAATGTAATCCCCTTTTTAAGTAAAATCGGACTCCCCATCACTTGGCTCGAAGCTAAGTGTTTCAAGTCCACCCTTTAATTTTTTACAATCAAGTTAATCACTTTAAACAACAAGACTATAACATGTTAAATCATGAACCCTCATCTCAAATATCATGAAATTTAGTCAAATAAATGACAAGGTTAGGTATTCCCAAATTAACCCTAATTCGATATTAAATTCACAATTTCAGTCGGGCTAAAATAATAATTTCCAACACAGCAGGTCTGAACCAGGGGATCTCAGAATTCTGGCAACCATCAGACGTCTTTCGAACGAAGATCCCTGTCGTTCGAATGACGGTGAATCTCATTCGAACGAATTATCATGTCGTTCGAATCACCATGATAATTCCTCCTCTTTCTTGCTTCTGCATAAACCAAGTTCTCCATTGATGAATTTAAAACCCTAGTTTTGAACAGGTTTCTGCAGAAACATTCCCCAAGTTCATCCTAAGTCCCATTCTCCATTACAACAATTCTAGACCTAATAATCTCACAAATTTTAAGATACTCAATCATCAAATGCATTATTTATCAAATCATCTACAGATTTATAATCCTTATAAAGAAAAAAAACCCAATTTATGCAATAACTAACCCTAGAATTTCAATTGGATTCCAACTCTTACGATATGAATAGCAAGATACAATTTAATACTCAAAATTTAAACCACTTTCCTTAACCAAGATGATCTAGGTCTTTGAAAGATGAAGTTGGATTGAAATTGCCTCTTCAAGATCCCTAAATTCACTTTTTCTTAGGCTTTTCGTCTCTTTTCTCCCTTTAGTTTTCTATTATGACTTAATGATGCCTAACCCCTTACACACTTTAGGGTTAAAGAACTATTCACGTTTTGGGCCTATGGGACTTAATTAAAATGACACAAACTCTCTTTATTAAGTTCACACATGTGTAATTGGACCCCAATACCCAATATGTGTAGGTACCCACTTCTTTTTTACTATTTCGACCCTACCAAACTCAACCGCACACTTAAAATCGTCAATCAGATTATATTTCTAAAATTAAATCCTCACTCGTTAACTTTATTAAATATATTCAGTTTTAATTATCCCCATTAATTAATTCTCATTAATTAAGGATCACTAATTATCGAATTAGTTAATTAAAATAATTACCTAAAAATTACGAGGTGTTACATACTCCCCCCTCCCCCCCTTACAAGGGAATTTTGTCCACAAAATTTGAATTTACTTGGAGTAAATAGCTCTGGATATTGTTCCCGCAGTCCTCCTCACGCTCCCAAGTGGACTCATCCACACTGTGATGACCCCACTGAACTCGGACAAGCGGTACTACTTTGGATCGTAACTTGCGCTCACTGCGATCTAAGATTTTTACTCGTTTCTCCTCGTAAGAAATATCGGGCTGTAAATCTATCTCTTCAAATGGTACATGCCAAAACTCCCATGGACTACTATTATATTTCTTCAACGACGTAACATGAAACACATCGTTGATACGCTGCAAATGGTCGGGTAAACTCAAATGGTACACCACCGGTCCAACTCTCTTAATAATGGGAAAAGGGCCTACCTACCTTTGTGCTAACTTCCCCTTTTTGCCAAATCTCATCACCCCTTTGATAGGGGATACCCATACTAACACCCGATCCTCGATCTCCAACTCTACATGCTTCTGATTTGCATTCGCGTAGCTCTTTTGTCTATCTTGGGCTATATGGATACACCCTCTAATTAACTCAATCTTTGCGAAAATATCCCGAATCATCTCTGGCCCAAAAGTTTATTGTCCCCCACCTCCAACCAAAAATCTGGTGAGAGACAAGGCCTACCATACAACACCTCAAATGGAGCCATGCCTATGGTAAATTGGTACGAGTTGTTACACGCGAACTCCACTAAATGAAGGTACTACTCCCACCCTCCCCCAAAAGCAAGAATCCACATCCGTAGCATATTTTCGATCATGTGATTCACCCTCTATGTTTAGCCATCTATCTGAGGATAATAGGCGGTACTCAACCTCAACTCGGTGCCCATAGCCTCCTGGAGGCCCTGCCAAAAATATGATACAAACATATTGTCCCTATCGGACACTATATTGATCGAGACCCCGTGTAATTTGACTCTCTCTGTGATAAATAGTCTCGCAAACTGCAAAGTCCCAAAATCTATATGGACCGACAAAAGGTGGGCCACCTTGGTCAATCGGTCTATAATGACCCATATGGAATCATGCCCTCTCTGTGAAACAGGTAACCCTATAATGAAATCCATAGAGATGCTCTCCCACTTCCACACCGGAATCTCAAGTGGATGCAAAATCCCCAACGATTTCGGTGATCTACCTTCACAAGCTAACACGTGGCACACTTTGAGACAAACTCCACAATGTCTCGCTTTATTCCCATCCACTAGTATTGCCTTCTCATATCTTGGTACATTTTATCCCCACCAGGATGTAAAGAAAACTTGGAGCCATGAGCCTCCATCAACACGGCGTGTCTCAAATCTTCGTCCTCTAGCACGACTAACCGTCCATTAAAGTGTAACCCACCTTTGGAGCTAATGTAGTAGGAATCTGCACTCTCTGCTAGCAACTGTTTTATCCTGTCCTGACACAAAGGATCATTCACCTGAGCCCGTATAAATCTCATAACAATATCGGGTGTGACTGCTAAAATCGCCATACATGCCCTAGAAACCTCATCGTCGTGCCTAAGTTCACTCCACTTTTCCTTCCAAATAGCCGCCAAATATCCCTTAGGCTGCCAGCTCAACGCATTTGCAACTACATTTGCCTTACTAGGATGATATTGAATATCAAACTGATAATCCTTCATGAATTCCAACTGACTCCTTTCCCTCATATTCAAATCCTTTTGAGTAAACAAATATTGGAGGGATTTATGGTCCGTGAACAAGGTGAATCTCTCCCCTAAAAGGTAATGCCTCCAAATTCTCAAGGTAAAGATGATCGCGGCCAACTCTAAATCATGGGTTGGGTAATTCCTCTCGTGGGGATTTAGCTTTTGGGACGCATAAGCTATAGCCTTCTCTTCTTATTGTAACACACCCCTAGACCTTATAAGGACACATCAGTATAAACTTGATAATCCACTCCTGCCCTTGGTAGTGCCAAAATGGGGGTTGATGTTAGCTTGTCTTTCAACTAGTCGAATGTTAACTGACACTGATCACTCCATACAAATGGTACCCCTTTTCGAGTCAAATTGGCCAACGGGCCTTCTATCTTCAAGAAACCTCAAATGAAACGGTGATAGTACCCAGCTAGTCCCAAAAGGCTCCCGATATCAGTTGCTGTCGTGGGATGACCCCACTCCCTCACCGCTGACACCTTACCTGGATCTACAAAAATCCCCTATTCCGACACAATATGGCCCAAGAACTACACTTCTCGAAGCCAAAACCCACATTTCTCATACTTTACTTAAAGCTGGTGATGCCGCAATGACTGCAAGACCATGCGGAGATGCTCGACATGCTCCTCCTCCATGCGTGAATAGACCAAAATGTTGTCTATGAACACTATGATAAACTGATCGAGAAAATCTCTAAAAAACTAATTCAAAATGTCCATGAATATCGTCGGTGCACTGGTGTGTCCGAATGGCATCTCCCGAAACTCATAAGAGCCATACCGCGATAGAAAAGCGATTTTTGTAACGTCTTCCTCTCGAATCCTCAACTCATGGTACCCCAATTGCAAATCAAATTTGTACAAGAATGGTGACCCTAGTAACTAGTCAAAAATATCATCAATCCTAGGCAGTGGATACTTATTTCGAATCGTGATCTTATTCAACTCCCAATAATCAACACATAAACGGAGTGAGTCGTCCCTCTTCTTCACAAACAACACGGGTGCACCCCATGGCGATGTTCCACATCGAATAAATCCCTGACCCAAGAGTTTCTGAATTTGTTCTCTCAATTCACGCATCTCAAAAGGGGCCACGCGGTAAGGCGCTCGGGCTATCGGCCGAGTACCTGGCGCTAGGTCAATGACGAAGTCGATCTCCCAGTTGGGTGGAAACCCTGTATGTCCTTAGATACGTCCTCAAAGTCGCTCACCACTAGAATTGAGCGTATCGGAATCACCACCTCCTGTGAAGTCTCCTCCTCTAGGTAATATAAGTGAGTCTGTGATCCTCCCTCAGGAAGGGGCATCGCCACTAAAAAAATTTCTTGCCCCGGGATACCGAACACTATGGCTCTCTCATAACAATCAACCAATCTCTACCCAAGATCA
The DNA here is from genome assembly GCA_949130495.1 of Sambucus nigra. Classification (NCBI taxonomy): domain Eukaryota; kingdom Viridiplantae; phylum Streptophyta; class Magnoliopsida; order Dipsacales; family Adoxaceae; genus Sambucus; species Sambucus nigra. The sequence goes on from OX422216.1 coordinate 577,600,961, forward strand.
CATCATAGACATCCAAATCCAATACCAAAAGATCCGCTCTAAAACTCAAACCCCCATTCATAATGTCTACCCCCTACAAATAGAGTGAATAAGAGATCCACTCCCTATTGGTGACTCCACACACATGAGTAAACAATTAACGGTGTCTAGTAACCCCACCACTCTAGCAAAATGGGTCCTTGTGAATGAATGCGATGCACCAGTATCAAATAAAATTCTACTAACATGACCATGGATAGAGAATATACCCTCAACTGCTGGCAGTGCGGGTGGTGCAGGAGGGATCGGAATATCTCGGACATTGTACACACGTTCGTAATGCAACTATCCCAACTGCTGCTGAATCTAGGGTGCTGGTGTTGCCTAAGGTCCCTCTGCCTGATATCCCTGCGGGATACCCTACTAGTGGCCCCTATTTCTTCGCGGGCAATCTCTCTTGATGTGATCCGACTGGCCAAAAATATAGCAGTGCCTCTGGACATTCCCCTGATACTGACCCTATTGTCCCTGATGCTGTGGCCCCTAAGGTTGGCCCCGATGGACCTAGTGAGGCTTCCCCGACTGTAAGCCCTGATGGCCACCCCTATTGTTCCCCTGGACCTGGCGGCCCTGAGGAACCTGCTGCTGATTTGGGCCTTACTGGCCCTCCCTAAACCCCTGACCTCCAAATCGAAATCTCTTGGCGGGATTCCCCTGACACGTATCCTACCCCTGCTGTGCACCACTAGAAGAACCTCCATTGGCCTTTCCGTGCTGGCTCAGCTCCCCACCCCTCTTTCTTCCCTTAAGATGGAAGCGATGATCCTAAAAATGAAGAAGGGTTGCATTAACCACATCGGTATACATCACAAAAGTCAGATTCCCTATTAAATGTTGCCTGATCCTCCAGGCCAACCCATCAACAAACATAGATTTCTTCCTTTCCTCATTACTCACCTCATTTGGCACGAGAGTGTACAGATGAATGAACTCCTACTCGTACTCGACAACAGATCTATCTCCATACGTCAAGTCGCTAAGTTTCCTCCTCATCTCTGTCTCGACAGCCGGGGGAAAGTACTTGCGATCGAATCGTGCCCAAAACTCTGCAACTATCATGGTTACCCTCTCTGTAACTCTGGTAGTGGACTCCAACCACTGCAAGGAAACTCTTGTCAGCCTAAATGTCGTAAGCATTTTCCTCTGCACCTCGCTAAACTCCACCATCCGTAGGTGCCTCTGTATATCACAACTCCACGGGTAAGATGCAATCACATCTGCACTACCCTGGAACTCTGGAGGATGACCCTTCAGGAAGGCCTCCCACACTCGCTGCCCCTCTGTCATCCCTGGGAGACCCTTCCCTACTTGGGCCATGTGTTGTGGTGGATGATGTTGAGGAAGGTGAGTTGCCATCACTGTCATGGTGGCATTAACTGCTTGAGCTACTATGCTCGCTACCTGCTCGGTAGGAATAAACCCCTGTGGCTGTGGATGTGGCTGCGGTACCTCAGGCTCCTGGGGACCCTCATCCTCTCCTACTCGGGCGACTGTCCTCGCGGGTGTACCTCCCGCTCTCTTAGGCGGCATCTGAAATGTAGAATGAGTTGTATCAGTTTACAATATATACAAATCTTGAAATATTATAAGAACGATAACCAATAGGCATAATATGAATCAAAAGTCCTAACAATAGGGCTCTATGCCAAAGAACGTAACGCTGAAACTAAAGTAAGCCGCACAGATCCTAAGGATACTAGAACCTTATGCTCTGATACCATCTGTGACACCCCACCTAATAAAATACCGGGTGATCAGTCTTATATCAAATTAAACAGGAATCTCATCTAGTTCATTCTTAGCATCACTGTTGTTCATTTATTAATTACTAACCACCTAGTGTTTCATTAAGCTAATGTCAAATTGTATCCTTATTACCATTCTCCATTACAACAATTCTAGCCCTAATAATCTCACAAATTTTTAGATCCTCAATCATCAAATGCATTGTTTATCAAAGCATCTATAGATTTATAATCCTTATAAAGAGAAAACCCCTAATTTATGCAAGAACTAACCCTAGAATTTCAATTGGATTCCACCTCTTATGATATGAATAGAAAGATACAATTTAATACTCAAAATTTAAACCACTTGCCTCAACCAAGATGATCTAGGGCTTTGAAAGATGAAGTTGGATTATAATTGCCTCTTCAAGACCCCCAAATTCACTTTTCCTTAGGCTTTCCTCTCTTTTCTCCCTTTAGTCTTCTATTATGACTTAATAATGCCTAACCCCTTACACACCTTAGGGTTAAAACACTATTCACGTTTTGGGCCTATGGGCCCTAATTAAAATGACCCAAACTCTCTTTATTAAGTTCACACATGTGTAATTGGATCTCAATAGCTAATATGTGTAAGTACCCACTTCTTTTTTACTATTTCAACCCTACCGGACTCAACTGCGCACTTAAAATCTCCATCCAGATTATATTTCTAAAATTAACTCCTCACTCGTTAACTTTATTAAATATATTCACTTTTAATTATCCCCGTTAATGAATTCTCATTAATTAAAAATCACTAATTACCGAATTAGTTAATTAAAATTATTACCCAGAAATTATGAGGTGTTACATAGTGTTCTCAGTGGTGGCTTGTAGAATTATCTTTTTGATGAAACTTTTACAAGAAAAATGATTCTGATCCTATGTTATAATGTTGAACTTAAAAGTAGATTTATTATTATAATTCTTTTAATTTTGTGCCATAATTGAATATCACATTCTTTTAACTCTTGATTTATTCTGAATATTTAATAGTCTATATTATCTTTCATTTGTCACTTATAAATCATGACACTCATGTTTGAGCTCTTAAGGTTTTACAATTTTACAATGATCTATGTGGCCCAAGGGAGAGATTATAGTCCTTGGATAGTGTACCTACATATATCATGTCGTTATAAAACAACAAGTCAAACGCAATAAGTCGATATCGCCACAATATTTATTCACACAAAAATGAACACATATGGTTAAAAATGAATTATATAAATTCCACTTTACCTACCCAATTTGACACGTCCGCGTGATTGGTAATGTCTAGTACATGCATGGATTTAGAATCAACTAAAAGAATTAGAAATTTATAATTATGTTAAGTCGATATCGCCACAATATTTATTCACACAAAAATGGATATATATGATTAAAAGTTTATCATATAAATTCCAGTTTACTTACCCAATTTGACATGTCCGCATGATTGGGAATGTCTAGTACATGCACAGATTTAGAATCCACTAAAGGAATTAGAACTTATAATTATGTCTACACTTAAACGAGGGTACACTAATTACTTTCGAAATCGAAAATGCTATTGTCAAATTCTTCAAAGAATTGTGAATTTAGTGGGGGTATCAAATTACCTAATGTGGTTATAAAAGAAATAAAGATATTCATGTCATTCCTTTAACATCCAAAAGTAATTTTTCTTTTGTTTAATGGATATGAATAGTTTTAAGAATCTCTTAAATGAGTTTGCGATTCTGAATGATTGTGAGATTTATCCTGAGAATGAAAATTTGAGAGAGGAGTAAGAAAATATTATGTTTTGATAATCAACTATACAAAGCTAAACGTATGGTTAAAGTTTTCATTACGAATAGAGAAAGGGGTGTTAATAAATATTTCCATCTATATCTTAGAACGTTAAATTTTTATAGCTTTAGTAGCTCCTTCTGAGTAAGAGTTGCAATGAGTAAGAGTTACATTTAGTGTAAAAACTAATGAGAGTTTAAGAAAAAAATTGTATATGTTGAGAAATAACTATATAAACTTATGTTAGTTTCCCATCAATGGTATTTTAAGAACACTTTATGCATTTTGATTAAATATATATATACCTTGAAGTCAATGGGAGTAAATTTATATATCTCTTGAATTTTTCTTAGTCCTGAATGAAAGATTGGAGAAATAAAATAGTTTAAGAGTATGAAGTAATGAGATGATTAAAATAATATATGCTCACACTTACAGTAATTGTTCTTTCTTGATTAAGTAGGTTTGTTTTCGCCTAGTGACCAATATTATGAAAGAGTGAGAAACAATTAAACAAAATTTATGGATTATGGCTACGAAGAATTTATTTCCTAACTTGGAGTTATAGACACTATTACCAAGTCACTGAAATATTATGATAATTTCGTTGCAATCTTCTTTATGAAGAACTGATAGGTATTTTAAATAACCTAAGCACATTAGGATATAATACTTATACGTGGATGAAGAAGTTCATAAAAAACAAGTGTCCGTTAATCATATTAGTATAAGTTTTAACATAACATATCCACTAAAAAAATGGCTATCACCAAAGAACATTAATAAAATATGCTTAAGATAAGAGTCTTGCGTGTAGACAACTAAGTATAAGTGTTAGTGGATTGCTTGGTGCTTAAATTTTGGCACTATACTTGATATCAATTAAAATGTATTATGAACATTTCAATTCTTGCCTTTCAATATAAGTTTACATGCTTGTGAATTGATGAATGTGGTGGAATTAATATTTTATATAAGACATTATTGGACCATAATTGAATAACCCAATTTATAGACCTTGTTAGATGAATTGCTAATGTTGTGGTACATGAAAGCGATCATGCTCTTGAATTAGTATATGAGCGCCATGACTCCCATTCATGGTTTGTTTTATTAAGGTCTTTACAGAAAACAAAACATTTAAGGATGACTAAAAAATTATTGCGCACCTTATCATAATTATGGACCAAGTGGGAGAATGTTAGAATTATTTAAAAAAATAATTCTACATAATGTGATCCATAATTATATTAATACTAAGAGTCACTTTGGTTAATGAAAGGGTACTCTAAATACCAAGAGTAAAAAGGCCCCTTGATTATCAACCTTGATGGACGATTAAGATTAAGTGACTGTTGGAGATTTGGGTCATGTACTTGCCTACAAAAAGTGACTGGTTTTTCGTCATTCAGACACACCAAAAAGACAACATAATGAAATTGGAATGTGCTAAAATTGGAATATGTCCTTATTGTATGCAAGAGGAATTCCATGGTCCAAAATTCAGTACAATCGAACATCGTTAAGGTTGATTGCTCCGTCAATCTTTCCATTTGTTACATGATGGAGGTATTTAACTATAATATCATTATATGTTTCGCATAATAATTGTATGTGACAATCATGTTGATCTTGGATCCTAATGTTAAATATATAATACATAATGTTTTGTACTATTAAAGAACAAACAACATGTAGAAGTGGATATTCATGCGTTAAATTTATAGATCCATATAAAAAATATTAATTACGTCTTCTTTAATTATGTTCACACAAACCACATAAGCCATTAAACCTTCTTGCTTTCTCACCCACTTTCCCCGCATTTTTTTAGTATTTGGAAATGTCGACTAATGAAAAGCTATGGCCTATGGGGATTATGCTTGATTTTGTTTTGGGTTATTTCTTTCCATTCTAATAATATCTTCTTAGCTAGAAAAGGATTTTGTTTACTTACTTATACTAATCACATTTACATTGGAAAAAATTGGCTATTGGTGGTGGTTGAGAAACAAGTTGTACACGTTGTTTTATGTCTGTTTGCCATGCAATGTCTTCTAGCATGTTCTAATAGCATGATCTAATTGGAATTACAATCAATAAATTTACAAAATATTATCCTGACTTTTAAAATGGAGAGAAAAGAAAAGAAAGTGTATTATTTTTGAGTTTTCGTGTTTAGTAATGAGAGAGAGAGAGAGAGAGAGAGAGAGAGAGAGAAACTCAATAAAAGACTTTATCTCCAAATGCGAATGAAAGGGAGGGAAGAGAAATGTTTTTTTGATGAAACTGATGCCTTTTCTTTATTACCCATTATGTTAAATCTGATATTGGACTATTTTAGGCTTGGAAAAGTTTGAAATTATCATTTTTATTCATTTTCTTTATTTTCTTCTTTAACTCGGAAACAAGGGTGATAGAAAGTTCATTTCCCTCCTCTCTTAATCTCATAAACGGAGGAAAGAAAATAAAATGGAGGTCGTTTATTTTTTATATATTACTTTTAAGTTTTCATCTTCTTCTTTTTTTCTAGAACCTTGCAAAATTAGTCCTTGAACTGGGACGGAGATTATGACCATATGTAAAACTATTCTATAATTTTAGTCATCCTAAATAACATAATTTTTATGTTTTCTAGGAGGATTCAAATAGTGGGACCAAATTTCCACAATACTAAACTCTCCTTCCAACTTATATGGTAAAATATATGAAATTAAAGAAGAAAAATGAGAACAAAAAATGCAAAAAAATCCAGAACTAAACGCACCCTTAACTTATGTTTTCTCCCTTATTAAAGATTTCGTTTCTCTACAAAACTCAGGAACAAAGAGTGGTTATAATTTCTACGTGTAGTGCATAATCTCCTTTATAATCCCATTTAAAACTAGTAAATATAATTTAGTTTTTCTCCTGAAAATTAATTTTACTATAGTTAATAATATAAAAATATAAAATATAAAAGTTCTTTTTGGGAGTTGACGAAGAAACTAATTCATTTAATCCCCAATTATAATTTTCTAGTGCACTCAAGCTATAATTATGTTATTTGGTTATATATGTCAGATTATTCCTTATCCCTTGCTTATTTCTTCATATTTCTTATTTATAAGGTATCTTCTTGACAACTCCCATTTATTTACATTTTTATGGTCTCTATATATATTTTAACAATGAACTTTTGCAGTTGGGAGATTATCATTTAGTTAGTGCTTCAAGTCATTTGAAAGATAAAAGGATATACATAATTTTATCAAGGTTGTTTTTCATTATAATGTAAGCTAACGAATACCATTTTTTCCTAGTTGAATTTATCGCATTTTCATTAATAAAGCGTCGTAAAATTTGACACATGTAGTGCATAATCTCTTATAAATTCCAAAATTTAACAATGCTATGAAGAATTTAGTTTTCCAATTGAAAATTAATCTTACTAAAGTTAATAACATGAAAAAATTAAACAAAAATTCTTTGAGAATGTTACTTGAGACTTTAATTCATTTACTCTCCAATCATATTTCATTTTAGTGTAGTGGTGTGAGGATGGTTTTTATCCATGATTCCTCTCTTCACATTTTTTATGAGGGAGATGATTTAACTCCTTTTTAATTACATCTTTAGGTATGTATATATTAATTATTCACCTAAGAAGTTGGGAATATCGTCATTTAGTTAGCTCTCGTTAAAAGATGTGCAATGTTTCGAAAGAAAGGTATACATTTAATACAGTTATTTTTCATTGATAATGTATGTTAAGGATTTAAATTAAATTTTTTAATGGTTGATTTAATCACAATTTTAGATTTCCTATTATATTTATGTTGGTTTTACATCATATGGTCTCTCTCTCCCTTTCTTTTTCTTTTCTTCAGGCCAAGCCATAGATACTAGAGAATGAAGAACACTTATTTTGTAGTGGAGGATAAAAATAATTTTGATTCTTATGTGAAACAATCTATCAAATATGAATTTTATACGATAAATAAACAAATGGTATTATAAATTGAGGTGGACTATATTGATAAGGATGAAAAATATCAATGTGAAGGTGATGGAAAGTATGATGAAAGATTCAAAAAGCAAAAATAAGTTGAATTAAATAACAAATAATTAACAATTGTACTTACTATTTTATTGATCGTGGTGATTGACTTTTTGTTATGTGTGCTCATATGATAAAAGATACAAATGTTGTTTAGTTTAGTAAGGTGGGAGATGAAAATAAGTTTTCTAAAAGAAAAGTGTAGAATATCGATGACTAGATTAATATGCACTTTCTACAGTAAAGGATTACAAGGATCTTAACAGGAAATGTAACTATCATCATGGACCATGTTTCTATAGAGGTGGATATGGATACATTTTTGATAAATTACACCTCGGTCTTAGCATATACACTTTTAAGAGGAATTGTAGCTTACTCGTACATTGTTGCAACTATATACTCTGTTACCGATGTTTTTTTATGGAGGAGGAGACTTGGTTTATTTGTCACACCATAGATGAAAATGAACCTAATTTGATGTCATACGATGTCAGGATGTGGGTTATATAAGTAAATAACATGCGTTTGTTAAGTGAGGGACCTAGTGGTCCTATTTTCAACTGAGTTGGACTACTCATAGAGATGTATGTATGCATTCAATAAAGGCTTGTATGATTACCTAATTCCTCATGATACTATATTAAAATTATGTAAGAGCTATGTAGATCTTGAGAAAGGAAGGCTAATAAGAAAGAGTAAATGTCAAAGTAAAGGCGAAAGATCATTGGAACGTCTCGATTTGAGCTAGGTTGTTCAGCTCATGGATCTTAATGCATAAAGTAAATTCCATAATAAGGAAGTGTTTCTTTGGGAGCTTGTTGAGGACTTTTTGGGTAATAGGTCAATGCTTTGACCATGCTTCATTCTTTTGTTATTTATTATAAGCTTTTATAATACATCCTTGAATTTTTTTTTATTATTAAGGGAGAATGATATTGGTATTGAATAACAATATAATCCTTAAGTACCGTGCTACACTATATGGGTAATTATTTTATTAGACATTAGCTACTCCTCCATGTGGCAGTTAGCGCTCCAATGACCGATGAGTTATAAAGTAATCCTAGAAATCTAGAAAAGTTGCACCAGAAGTTCTAGACAAGGGGGAAGAATAGAATAAATAGAACACAAAGGTAAATATTTATATTACTTGAGAATAGTTTACAAAGCTTGTCTTAGATGGTTTTTCCAAATGACGAACATTCCTATTTATAGGCATACCATCTACTCAATGAATGGTGAAGATCAAAATGGATTAATGGTCCAAATTTAATCTCCAGAATGTTCCCACCTCATTATGGGAATATTCTAGAAGGATATACACTTCCTTACTATTTTATAATGTTCTATCCAATACAATTATGCTCTAAATAACTAGAAAATTAAGCACTACTCCATAACATATTAGATAATAATAGATAACACTACATAACTTTAGAATGTTCAAAGAATTATGGTTTAGGGATGGAGCCCTTAAAGCAAGAAATTGTAAAAAATGGTTGGTACGTTACATTGATCTCCAAGGTAAAATTAGGCTATAAAAATATTCTAAAGCCTTTAGTTATTGGAATTTAATTATTAGTAAATAGTTAAATTATTATTATAGAGATCTTACCTTGGTTCGCTGAAAACTACCCTTGCACAAGCTATGGTCGGTCTTGCGTTTGAGACATGGGTGCAGTCTCTTCGTATAAGGGGATAAGGTCAACCAACATTGACCTCTCTCAGATACTACAGTTAAGCAGGAGCCTTATGCACCGAGAATGTTTGCATGAATACCTCTTGATTGCCACTAACATGTTGCATCAACACGCTTAGTTGGGTGCATTAATGGACTGTAAACGTGGGATTGGATATTTTTCTAGTGGGAAGATTTATAAATTGGGTTGAGTAAAGCTGCCCATTGTTCTAGAATAATAGCTTGTTGAATCATCTAGAATCTTTATCTTTGAAAGGTTAGGTCTGAGGGAGGATACTCTGCGGAATCTCAGAGTACCAAAAGTTCCTCCAAATTTATGATTTTTTTTCCGAATAATAAATTTTAACTCACCAATTTCATGAGCATTAGCATAAGTAGGTTATTCAAATGATGTCCGTATGGTTACTTAGGTACTTGGTAATAAGAGAGAAAAATATACAACTTCCTACTAGATACTTTAGGAGGAGCTACCTACCTTCAAGAACTAAAAGGGAAATAATGAAGTCAATGAGAAGTTATAACAATCTAGTCTGGGATGCTAAGACATCCTATCCATATATTAGTAGGGCAATGTTTTTTTTAATTAATAGTTGGATGCTCTTAGTTCATTAATAACTGATTAAATAAGGTAGTTCAGATGGAAATTCGGAGAGGTTTATTGGGTCAAATTCAATATAAAGTTAAGAGAATCGTGATCCAACAATTGAACATATATGAATATTCATTTGGGTTTTTACAACTTCATCCCCACTTTTTAAGATGATATTTGACTTAATCCCAACTTTTCTAGCCTCTTTGATATTACACTATATGAGGGGCTTATTTTAAAATACTTAATACAAAAATGGGTTAAGTTTAAGGATTTATTTGACTTTACTCCCTCTTTATAATGTCAAATTAGACTCCCTTATGTTGGGGCAAAGCCGAAAGATTATAAAAATGAGGGTTTAATTCAAATTTTTTATTAATATTGGGGGGTTTAATTTATAATTAGCTTATTCCTTTTAATCGGATATTTTAATCCTATTCCAATTTTTTGATGAATAGAGGAATCATAATATTCAACTAGCAGTTCGTGTGGTAGTGTTGGTAGCTAAAAGATAAAATAATTTTATTTATCCTTTTTTTGAATAAAATGTAATTGCTCTACAAGTGGGAGTTTTTATTTGCAAGAGAACATAGTCCGCTAATCGTCTCATCGTAAAAATGTGGCGTAGTTATACCTAGGCCCTAGGTCCAAGTTATCACTGTCTACCACTGAGGCATTTTCAGACTTAACGTCATTGGTGCGATGAGGGATGAAACGGTCAGACTTAACGTCCATGTGTTGCTTGGGCTGATGTACATCGTCATTTAGTGTATATTAATCATCGTCTTCTAAAAAGTTGTCTACTATTTTTTATTTTGTAACATTTTATGAGTTTTTCAGTGAGATGAAAATATTAGAATGGAATCCTTCTTTTATAGTTAATTTTTATAGACAACTATCACACACTAGCTATTTGCATGTATTTTTACTACAAATTGCGTGTAGTCTTAAAGATTTTTTTCGTGCTCATTTATATTTGAGTGCACATTGTTCCTCAAGTTTGTACTTTGATTTTATTTTGTATGTAAAAATTTAGGTCTTTGATTTTATTATGCATGTGGTATATATCCGTTTTGTCAATTTTACTTGTAGTTTTTCGTCCCCGTGTACTATATGAACTTTGTGTGTAAATTGTTCGAGTTTGTTTTGTGCTTCCATGGTATTTTGGGGAATTTAAGTTATGATTTTTTAACACTCACATTGATAGAATATATAGACAAAATTTTGTAAACTGATTTATATTATGTATGTATATATGTGGCAAGCTTTTTATAATTTGTAGTGTTGCAATATAAGTTCGTGTTATAAAATCATTCTTAAGAACACCTAATATTAATCACGAACACATTAATATGATTAAACTTTAACATTCAATTGTTCTTAATAAAAGGATCTTGGATCTTCATGTTTTCACAAAATACGTCAAAAAGATATAAAATAAGACTTACCTTGATTCAATGCATTGATCAATCTTGTTGTAGAAATCTCTTCTAATCATCTTGATTAATTGCTCAATCAATCTCCCTTTTAGAAAAATTACACTCAAATGGAATCTTGGAGTTTCTCTCCCACCTCAGAAATAGTGTGTTATGAGATAATCCCAGATGGTGTAGGGTCCTCTATTTATAAGGGGAAGAGCGCTGGAATCCTAGTCAAGGTGGGACTCTATTTCAAGTCTCCCACTAATGCCACTAACCATCATGTGACTAACGGATAAGATTGACCCAATTTTCTAATATTCGTATTTATCACGTTCCTAATTAATTATCTAAATATTTATTAAGACCACGTAATTGGGAAATTCATAAATTCGGATTTTAATATAATTGAAATTAAATAATTATTTCGACACCGAATATTAATTTCCAACAGTCTCCCACTTGGTCTTAATAATCCTCATAATTAAATTAGGTACCATAAGGTGCACAATAACTGATAAATATAGTTTGCTTAAATCAAACAATTCACGGATGCGAGTCATGGCGGTTCCATGTACCACAACACTAATGTTTCATTCAACTAAGCCTTTAATATTGGGTATCATAATGACCTTATAATGTCCTTTTGAATAAAGACTATTTCTGTCAACAATAATTCATAATCATATGTATGCATTCACAAAAGACAGAATGTAACAACCCGCGTAATTTTGGGCTATTTTAATTAATTTCTAGAAAATGGAGGAAAAGTAAAGTTTTTGATGAAATTATTTTTATTGCTCAAATATGTTGGTTATTATTTCTAAAGGCGAGAATTTCAAACGGTTTCGAAATCGGAGTTAAAACGGATTTTAAAATGATTTTTAAATGTTTTTAACTCTTGGAATTCTAAGTCGGCAAACATTAAGTAATTTTCAAGAATTGTTTTGACTTCCAACTCTTCATTTCTTTGCCTTATTTAAAGAAGTCTTTTGTCTTCCAACTCTTCATATCTTTGCATTATAAAAGGAAGTCGTGGTCTAACCTTTTTCACCTACTTTTGACACAAATTTTGGCAGCAAATATATTTTATATTCCTCTTCTTTTTATATACACAGTGGCCCTTGAGGTTTGTGAGTTCCAACCTTAGAATAGAGGTGTTCTTGGGTCTATTTTATTGGAGGTTCTTGGAGGAGTTTTTGTAGATCTTTTGTGTTGGTCTCGAGGATGTGATAATTGATTTCTCATCATGGTTTGAGGTATGGGGTTTTACACAATATGCTCCTTAAATCTCGCGAGTGTCATTCTCTTTGAATTCTTGTTAATTGAACTCATATTTGAATTGATAAATTCATTGAAATCTGGAAAATAATTGTTGCAATTATTTTGATTCATGTGGTATCATTATATTGTTGATGAGCACGTTGTCATGAGATTTTAACATGGCACGGATGTTGTGAACCCGCCAAAAGACATATTCCCGGCTATGGCTTGATAAAGCATATGCGAATGGGGTGAGACCTGGTTACCCATTGATGTGTTGTTAAGAAATTATATTGATAAATGCTTTGAGATTTGCATTTTGATTTGACTATTCGTACTTGTATTGTTATGTTTTATTCATCGCTAACATATATTTATTGAGCATCTTTCTTGTCGTATTGTGTACTTCCCCATATTTTCTTTTAGTTGGCAGTTTAGCATGGATTTGAGCGCTATGGAGATTGATTTTAGCGAGGATTGTTTGGAAAAGATTTGTATTATTTTGATGTATAGAGCTTTGGAGATTTGTATTTTATTTTCGAGTTAGTTGTTGTATGTAATTCGAGAGACTTGGTATTTATTTGAAGAAATTGAGATTTGTAGTTTCTATTTTGTTGTTGTGGGACTTAGATGCTCTATACCTTGTCACTTGTGGATTCGGATTTATTTTATCGCATTAGCACTCCGTTCGCTCTCCCTGGGCGGGCGGGGTGTTACAGATGGTATTAGAGCTTAGGTGTACGATAACCCTTGGATCTTGGGTATTGGGTCTAACATCCAGCTTAGATATATTTTCTTTGGACATAGAAAATTTTTGAAGATGTGTTAGGCGTCGTGGTGAGGATGTTTATAATTAATATGAGGACTTTTGTGTGTGGTTTTGGGAAATTGAATCGAGTAGCCTTTTATTTCGAGTGTTAGGTTTCTTCGAATTTCAAGGAAAAAATTCTTTTTCAAGGGGGGAAGTATGTAATACCCCGTAATTTTGAGGGCTTTATTTATGAATATGGTATATAATTCTAATAATATTATTATTTTATTAATTGGGATATTGATATTATATTTATTTTTATTTGAAATGAATCGGATATTTAAGTTCCAATTTAATTGGCTTTTGGACATTTTGTAATGATTGAAATATGTAAAGTTGACAATTTTGAATTAAAGGGCAGTATAGTAATATGTGTTGGCTTAGGCACCAAGCTAGGGTTTGAGAGAGAGGCTATATAAGAAATATTATGGGTGATTATAAGGAAAGGAAGATGAAAAAGAGAGGCTAAAAACGAAATCCAAAGAGGCAAAAACGAGTGGAATGAGAAGAGCCAATTTGGAATGTTTAGATCTTCTTTTCGAGTGCATTCGAATGAGATTTGAGAAAAACTCAAAACACATACCTGACTCAATTTTTCGTGTAAAATCCAAATATGAAGTCGGATCAGCGATTCGAATAATTTTTGGAGCTGATTTTTTTGAGTTTTTAAAATAGGACTATTTGGGGTTATCTCGTGTTGGGACTCGAACATGATTCGGTTATTTTCGCGAGAGAAATGTGATGGTGCGATCATATTTTGAGGTTGATTTTTATGTGAGGATTCATGCGATAATTTCGAGGTACGGGACTTACACAATATGCTCTTAAATTCTCTCGAGAGTATTTCATTTGTTAATGTGTTATTTGAACTCGTATTGAATTGTGATATTTATTTGGAATCTGAAAATTGTTGGAATCTTGATATTGATTCATTGTGATATATTATATTGTGATTTTAGCATCGTGTCATGAGATTTTAATATGGCACAGAGAATGGGGACCCGCCAATAATCCCACGAATCGGTATATGGCTTTGAGATGCCTTGGGGAGGTGAGGTGAGGCCTGGTGACTCATTGATGTGTTGTTGAGACATTAATATTAATATAATGATTGAGTATTGCATTTGATTTGTATATGCGATTCGTATTGTTACAAATTATTCATCGTGCTAATTATTTTTGAGCATATATTCCTATCATATTGTGTACTTCCCCATATTTTCGTCTAGTGGCAGGTTAGCGTGGATTTGGGACGCTATGGACCAATTGGGATGATTTTAGCGTGGATTATTTTGGGAAGAATATTTTTGGAAGATTTGTATTACTTCATTGATGTATAGAGCATTTTTATTCGAGTTAGATAGTTGTAATTTTAATTCGAGAGACTTGTTGTAATTGAAGAGATTGAGATTAGTGGATTTATATTATTGTGGGTTTATTTAGATGCTCTATACCTTGTCACTTGTGGATTTGGATTTATTTTATCGCATTAGCACTCCGTTCGCTCTCCCCGGGCGGGCGGGCTCTTACAAATGGTATCAGAGCTTAGGTATACGGCAACCCTCGGGGTTTGGGTTTTGGGTTCATTGCGTGGTTAGAAATTTTTGGAGGTAGAAAATTTTAGGTGATATTCGTGATAAGTTTCGAGATTAGAGGAGAGGAATTTAGTTTTGGGAGACGTGATTTATTTTTGGAGTTAGTGTAGTGGCCTAATTTTGAGAGTTAGGCATTCGGCGAATTTCGAGGGCGAAATTCCATTGTTAGTGGGGAAGTGTAACAACCCGCGTAATTTTGGGCTATTTTAATTAATTTCTGGAAAATGGAGGAAAAATAAAGTTTTTGATGAAATTATTTTTATTGCTCAAATATGTTGGTTATTATTTTTAAAGGCGAGAATTTCAAACGGTTTCGAAATCGGAGTTAAAACGGATTTTAAAATGATTTTTAAATATTTTTTAACTCTTGGAATTCTAAGTCGGCAAACATTAAGTAATTTTTAAGAGTTGTTTTGACTTCCAACTCTCCATTTCTTTGCCTTATTTAAAGGAGTCTTTTGTCTTCCAACTCTTCATATCTTTGCATTATAAAAGGAAGTCGTGGGCGAACCTTTTTAACCTACTTTTGGCACAAATTTTGGCAGCAAATATATTTTATATTCCTCTTCTTTTTATATACACATTGACCCTTGGGATTTGTGAGTTCCAACCTTAGATTAGAGGTGTTCTTGGGGCTATTTTGTTGGAGGAGCTTTTATAGATCTTTTGTGTTGATATTAAGGATGTGATAATTGGTTTCTCATCATTGTTTGAGGTATGGGGTTTTACACAATATGCTCCTTAAATCTCGCGAGTGTCATTCTCTTTGAATTCTTGTTAATTGAACTCATATTTGAATTGATAAATTCATTGAAATCTGGAAAATAATTGTTGCAATTATTTTGATTCATGTGGTATCATTATATTGTTGATGAGCACGTTGTCATGAGATTTTAATATGGCACGGATGTTGTGAACCCGCCAAAATACCTATTCTCGACTATGGCCTGATAAAGCATATGCGAATGGGGTGAGGCATGGTTACCCATTGATGTGTTGTTGAGAAATTATATTGATAAATTCTTTGAGATTTGCATTTTGATTTGAATATTCGTACTCGTATTGTTTCGTTTTATTCATCGCTAACATATATTTGTTGAGCATCTTTCTTGTCGTATTGTGTACTTCCTCATATTTTCTTTTAGTTGGCAGTTTAGCATGGATTTGAGCGCTATGGAGATTGATTTTAGCGAGGATTGTTTGGAAAAGATTTGTATTATTTTGATGTATAGAGCTTTGGAGATTTGTATTTTATTTTCGAGTTAGTTGTTGTATGTAATTCGAGAGACTTGGTATTTATTTGAAGAAATTGAGATTTGTAGTTTCTCTTTTGTTGTTGTGGGACTTAGATGCTCTATACCTTGTCACTTGTGGATTTGGATTTATTTTATCGCATTAGCGCTCCGTTCGCTCTCCCCGGGCGGGCGGGGTGTTACACAGAAATAATTGAAATCAGAAACACTTTTATTGAATTCAAGTAATAGTGTCAAAGAACTAAGTCAAATAGCAATCATAATTTTACTAATCGAGATCTATCTCTTTGACACATTCCATAAGGTCTTTTGGAGATAGTCCTTTCGTAATAGGATCTGCTATGTTATCACTCGTACTAATGTGATCAATTGACACTTTTTGTTTCTGAATTTCTTCTTCAACTGATAGGTATTTCATTCAACATGCTTAGTTACTTTAGGAATACCTAACATTTCTTCATGAAGAAGATTGCAGCGACATTATCATAATATTTTAGCGACTTGATAATAGTGTCGATAACTCCAAGTCCCGAAATGAAGTCATGCTGCCAAAATACATAAGATGTAGCATCAAGAATGCTACAAACTCATCTTTCACAATAGCTAATGGATGGATTGTGTTGGACTCCTTCATTATATTGGTTGATAAACCGAAACGAATTTTCTTAAACAAGAGTGAACTTCATACCATCCGTACAAATAGTAAATCTGAGTCACAATAATTGTTTATAGTTAAATGAACACATACATCATAAATGTGAGCATATAGTCCTTTAAGTATCTCATCACTTCATACACAACTTTTAAACCCATAAGATTATTTTAATTCTCTACTTTCTAAATCCGTGCTTGTATATAGAGAAAATATATAAACTTACTCCCACTGATCTTAAGGTGTATACAAATATACAACGATTAAAAAAATAATGATATTATTTCTTAAAATACATCATGTGGGAAACTTATGTTTATAAAACGATCTCATAAACATATACGCATGGTTTATAAGACTCTAAAAAGTAATTTTCACATCCACTTCATGTAACTCTCAATCATAATGAGCTATTAATGTCAAAAGAATTTCATGTCCTTACATATAATTGACAAGGTTCATTTATAATTTTTTCTTCATTAATGGTGAAATATTTTACTACAATTAAGCTTTATCTTATTTAACTACCGTTAGTGTCGCGTTTGGTCTTGATGACCCCCTCATACCCGACTTTAGTGCATCAATTATGTAATTCAACGAAATTTTAAACTTAGTTGTAGTCTATTAGTTTCACTTCTTATGACTTTTGAAAATAAAACCATGTCATTATTTATCCCTACAACAAATTCATGTTCATGCAGATACACCACATAATCATCCAGGATAGTAGACCTTTTAGGATCTTCTTAATATTATTCCTTATAATTTTATCTACATTTCTCTCACGGTGACAATACTATCATTTAGTGGTTTATCATTTATTTGTTCTTTGTTGTTTAGACAATCTAACAACTAACATAACAAGTATTCAAGAAGGTTATCGGTAATGGGATAAGTACCCTTCCTTCCTTTATAACCATAGTTCATGATTTTCTACTACCACTAATTTCACCTTTCATAATGAATTTTTGACTTTAAATACGTGTCAATGACAATTATATGATCTATGTAGGTCAACTTTAATGGAAGTTTCTCATAATCTCCCACTTGGGACACATAGGTCATCCTTACATTAGACATCGTAATACCTTAAGAGCACAACTCGACTATCAAAATTTGTAAGAGACATTACAAAAATCTTGTCCACGAAAATTATGAAAAGGAGTCTAGATTTAATTTGGCACAAGATTAAAAGAGTTTCATCAATAACGCTATGATTATGATGCGGGATCAAAAAAAATCTTTAAAGAACTATGTCCAAACTTTATTTTGTACAAAACATCAAAAGGAATACCATAACCTTTGAAAAAAAAATATACATCAAAAGATTCTTTAGAACATATCCCTCACGATCAAGTCTAGACAAACATTTTCCAAAAAAATTGAGGGTTTATGAAAACAAATGGCGGTTTGATTTCCCAAGAACAAAAGAAAAGGATCTTATTAGCATTTCTAGTTTGTTTTGTAAGAAATCCCTGCAATAAAAGTAAATACTTTCCATAACATAGTAAGTATAACTTGCAAACTCTACTGAGATGAAAAACTCATTTCAAATCATAAAAGATACATATTATATTTATCATTATTAGTCCGAGTGTGCAACATGTAAACAAACTTAATTTTTTTAACAAAATTAAATATGAAATTTTTAGCGAAACAAAATGGGATACAATAATATGTGATAAGATAATGAGATAAATTGCTCACTTCATTAATTCTTTGATTTAACAACACACACATTGATTACATTATAATAAATTGAGTGCATAACCGTGAGTTTTATTCAGTAGTAGCCGTGAAATATCGATTATATGATGCTTGTAGATTACTTTATTGGGTATAATATTATTTCATTATATTGTACACGATATTTGTGCACAACTTAATTTCACATACTATAATAATGTATGTGATATATGATGTCCATTCAATCACTCAAAATTGATTCCTTGTAAGGAATAACCTTGCTTGAAGAAATAAACTCAATATACCCCATTAATATCTTTACAATTATAAGCATCATGAGTTACTACTACCATCATCTTTACATTTAATATTCATTGTCATTCTAGTTGGGTCACTGTAGTGACTACCAAACATTTCATAATATGAATATTACATTACGTAAAGACTTACATACACAAGTCAATAAATTTCCACTTATTTTCATTAAATATCGCATGATCAATAAACTAAATTATTCATGTTTATGGCTTTCATAAACTTAATTGGTGATATGATAGTGAAAGAAACTATGGCATCTGCGTTTGACGACCATTATTACCTTCTCAAAATATATATCACCACTTACATTTTTTTCAATTATTGTAATCACAATAAATGAATAAACAATAATATGTATGCAACATCATATACTATCATCATCCTAGCATTCAATATCATGCATGGACCCGTAGGCAACCAAAATATGCATGATATTAATGCATTAGTCCAATATTTATATCTTCTGGAATGGATCACTTTAATGAACATCAAACCTTATATTATATAAATATTAGAGATACACATACATGTTCAAATACCCGTAATACATGAATAATTATATTATTGTCTATTCATTAATTTGAAATTCACAAAAAATTAGACATAATGTGAAAATCAAATAGACAATGAGTTTACATGAGATATTACACAAATAATAGTAAATGGAAGACATAAATCATTTACTTTCGCTTCATCACTTATGTATGAGTAACAAATCAGAAATAATGACCCAAATCATTCATGGCCATACTAATGCACAATAGGATTATAATCACAATTATCGTACTAGTAACATATGTAAATATGACTTTTTAACATTGATGCCAATTATTTAACCTTTACAAAAATTCCAATGTTTATTTGATTCAAATTTCAGCATGTGTTGCGCTTGAATTTAACCTTATAACAAAAATTAGGATAATCTGAAATGACTACAAGTATAATATCTTCACATGTAATCTTAGTCTGTGTTTGGCACGAGACTCATTAAAACACGAATATCATAATATTCAAAAATATGAATCATTGGCATGTGTTTGGCACGAGACTCGTCAAAATATGAATATTAACAATAATATAAGTCCAATATCCTACCATATGAAATATGTTGCCCTGTGTTTGGCACTAATATTCAACTAAAAATGATCATTAGAGCAATGTTTTATCACAGTTCTAGATAAAACATACATGAAATATGGGAAAACGTAAATTTTTCCAAAAAAAATATGAGTTAGCATCATGGAACTGTAAAAAATTACTCCATAATCTCAAATATTCAACGGAATTCAAAAATATTTTTTCTGGAAGTCATAAACAATATTTATGTAAAATCGATGCCCCCCAAAAATATTATACTCAAAACTTAATGTATAATTAATGGTCCAAATATAGATGCATACATAATAATCTAATATTTACAATTATAGATTAAGACACTTTCATGTCTTCCCCATCCAACATCATATAAATATTATTGTCGAAACATCAATTTATAATTACATTAGGACATTTGGGCTACCAAATATAGATTATGCACAATAACCTAATATATCGAAATGTTATTGTCAAACACATAATCATACATCTAATATTCAAAATTTTATATTGAACTTTTTCATCAATACCAAATAATACAGAACATGAATATTAAAACAACCATGAACATAAAAAACAGCCCCCGTGATGAAAAAAATACATAATATTCGGAAAAAATCGTAATTTTTGCCAAAAATAGAAAATTTGAGTTAGCGCCACAGGGATGTATATAATTACTCCAGGATCTCAAAATAATTTGCGGAATTCAAAAATCAATTTTCTGGAGTGAGATATTGACGTCAACATTATTGCCAAAAACGGCAAAAACGCAATTTTAAGGGTTTTAACGACGTCAAAATGCAAAAGTAAGGTGGTGCCCATTGTTTACTATAGGTTTTGTTTATTTTGACGTTTTCAGTCGACCATGTAAGTTTCGTAAAATTCCGAGCAAGTTTTGACCTTTCATTCTCACTAGTGAATATTGGCGACAGAAGAAAAACGTCACAGAAAGTCTAAAACACACTTTAAGAGCAGATTTAATTACAGAAATAAGACGTCGCAGAATGTCTCAGGCACAAAAGCAATTTAATGACATAAATAAAAATGTCGTAGAAAGTCTCAGGCACATATTTCATTATAGACGAACATCAATAAGGAAAATCACGAGATTTTAAACTTTAGCTCTGATACAACATATAAAACAATTCTTAAGAACACCTAATATTAATCACGAACACATTAATATGATTAAACTTTAACATTCAATTATTCTTAATAAAAGGATCTTAGATCTTCATGTTTTCACAAAATACGTCTAAAAGATACAAAATAAGACTTACCTTGATTTAATGCATTGATCAATCTTGTTGTAGAAATCTCTTTTAATCATCTTGATTAATTGCTCCATCAATCTCCCTTTTAGAAAAATTTCACTCAAATGGAATCTCGGAGTTTCTCTCCCACCTAAGAAATAGTGTGTTATGAGATAACCCCAGATGGTGTAGGGCTCCTCTATTTATAAAGGGAAGAGGGTCGGAATCCTAGTCAAGGTGGGACTCTATTTCAAGTCTCCCACTAATGCCACTAATCATCATGTGACTAACGGATAAGATTGACCCAATCTTCTAATATTCATATTTATCACGTTCCTAATTAATTATCTGATATTTATCAAGACCACGTAATTCGGAAATTCATAAATTCGGAATTTAATATAATTGAAATTAAATAATTAATTTCCAACACGTGTTTATTTAACTGTAGTTTCAACTTTTATATACCATTAAACATGCAAATGTATGTGTGATAATTAGGTTTTCAATGATAAGATTTTAGTTATGCATAGTGTATGCAATGCATTCGAAATTGGGCATGATAAATTGGATCGTAACGATGAGAATTCATATTTTTGTTGTTTTGCATGAGAATTAAAGAAGAAGAAGAAGAAGAAGAAGAAGAAGAAGAAGAAGAAGAAGAAGAAGAAGAAGAACAACAACAACAACAACAACAACAATAACAACAACAAGAACAAGAAGAAAAGAAAAATATGAGTTCTCACATGGGACTTTGGAAGAAAAAGAAGACGTATTAATTGTGGTCTGCGTTGGAATGACCACATACAGAGGAGGAGGAATTTGGGATGCATAAGTGCTAAGGGCTTACCCATTTATTCTGAATGATCATCGAGTTGCGCATCCTAAAAAGTGTGCAATCCCCTTACAAAAAATATAGGAAATTAGGATATTGGACCTTGACTAAAAGTTTGGCAAAAAACAATCACGTTAAATCACTCATTATATCTACACCTATACGAAATAGTTTTGAGGGAAGATTATGTCCGTGGTTATATTTATATAGTAATTTTATTCTACAAATATCGACAATAGGAATTTAGTCATGCATAATGTATGCGGTTGGAATCGGGAGCGATATATTAGATTGTCATAATGTGAAATCATATTTGGGTTGTTTGGTCTGAGATTTGAAGAATAATAAATGTTTTGATTGAAAGTTTTGAAGAAGACGACGTTTTAGTGGTGGTTTACGTCGGTATGACATCATATAAAATAGGGGAGTTTAGGGGCGTACAAGTGCCAAAAACTTAACCATATATTTTCAATGATCGTGGAGATGCGCATCCCAAAATTTTTTATGAGAGAATAAAGTGTGCAATCCCTTTACTAAAAATATAAGAAATTACGCTATTACCCCTTGAAAAATTAAGCTATTATCCCATTGAATCTTTCATGATAATTTATATCACCCCTAACAAATAATTTTGATGAGAAATTGTGTATGTGATTAATTATAATTGTATAGTAATTATATTCTACAAATATCCTATCACTATATCGAGAATAGGATTTAATTTATGAATAGTTTATGCAATTGGGATTAGGCCTACTAAATTAGATCGAAACTATGTGAAATCAGATCTTGTTGCTTGGTATGAGAATTAAAGAAGAAGAATATAGTTTTTATATCGGATTTTTAAATAAGAAGAAGACGTTTTGGTGGTGGTTTTGTTGGAATAACTGCATATAAAGGAGGGGAATTTAGGGTCATGCAAATGCCAATGACTTAACCGTTTATTTACATTAAGTGATTGTGGAGTTTCGCACCCATAAACATTTGACGAAATATTGAAGTATGTAATTATAAATATTTGAAATTAGGATATTACCCCTTGAATAAACTTTATCCATAAAAGCAAGGATGAAAATCCAATCAGTCCTAGGTTATGAAATTGGTTATGTTTTATATAAAAATTTTGAGCTAATCTAGCTCTTATATAATAATAATAATATTTTAACTAGACCTATATAATCGTACATATATTTTTATAGCAATCACAAAAAATATCTTAATCACACCCACACAACCACTCTCACTATCATATAGTTTCCACCATTACCGCATAGTTGCCACCATTACCACTGACACCACCACTGCACTACCACTACCACAAGCGCCCCACTGCCATCACTGCACTTTCACTACCATCGTATTTCCGCCACCACCATGTGTCCACCACTGCCACTTCCACCACCACCATGCTTCCGCCACCATCATAATGCGATCACCACTGTGCTGCCACCACCACCGCACTACCACCATACTACCACCACCACCAAAACTACTACCATGTTGTTACCACCATCATCATAATGCTGCCACAATGACCATTATCAACTCCATTACAATAGCATCACCACCAAAAGATAACCACCACTACGTAGCCGCCGCAACCAGTAAAAAAGTAAGCATTTTAACAAAAATTACAAAAAACTGTAAATATTTATTATTCATGTCTTAAACATTAAACATTAATTGCTTGTCTAAATTATACAAACAGTAGATGCTACCATATGCATCTAAGTTACATGATGTAATACAAGTAGTTAATCGTAATTTTTTTAAATGTATACTATTTTATCATAAGTAAAGGAACAGTAAGAGAACAACCACCACCATGATTAATCATCCAACACAACCCCCATCACCATCGATATATATCACCAACGAAATCTACACATGAAACACAATAAATTTTTGTGTAAATGATGAAAATGGTAAATTATTATTACTTGTGTTAAATGTTTACCATTTGATTAGAAGTAGAAAAAGAAGAGACCCAACACGACCACACATAATATCCATCATCATTGACACCTTCCAATCAGCGCTGGTCTCGAGATTTTAGGGGCCCGAGATGAACTCTTGAATTGAGGGGGGCCCTTATTTAACAGGAGTTTTTTTATTAATTTATAAATCGTAGGATTTTTTTTTACCAAAAATATGTCAAATTTTTTGGGGATATATTCGGTAAGTTTAGATGTTTGCCCATTTAGTTTACAAAAAATTATTTTTGGGATAATTAAAAAATAAAGCTGTAATTATATATACACATAAAATTTTGTGGCCCTAAAATGCATCAAAAATTAGGGTCGGAAGCGATCGTCTCCATAGCCTCCCCTCAAAACCGTACCTGCTTCAAGTCACGGAATCTAGATTTGAACTTAGAGATCAAACATAATGCACCAACATGTTTAGATCATAATGCACCATGCCCGGAGAAGAGGTGAGCCGCAGGGTAAAGAGAGAGTGAACCCAGCAGTGTGTGGGGAAGAAAGAGGGTTGAACCCAGCAAGTCGTTCGAATGACTAGGGAAGTCATTCAAACGATATGGGTGGTCGTTCCAACAACCCTAGCCATCGTTCGAAAGACGTTGCCAAATCCTTGACAGTTCGTTTCTTTTCCTTGTGGCCTTAGTGAAAATTATTTTGGAGGTTAATATCTAGGATATTGGAAGATGGGCATTAAGGAATATTAAAATTTATAAGGTGTCAAACTTATTAGCGGGACTTTTTGTAATAAATTGTAAAAGGTTAAAAATACAAACAATGTAAGGGAGTCCGGGCATTAAGGTTGAGTGACACTACTTTGGTTAAATTGATGGAGGTGAAATTAATTAAATTAAGAGTCGAAAAATTTAACTCGAGTATTAAGGGCTAGTGCAACGGGAGTTCGACACGAGTTAGTCGGTTTAATTAGATTATATATATATAAATATATATATATATATATATATATATATATTGGAGTGAATAATATTTATAGGAATACATACCCCTCTAGTCCTATCACAGGAGGTTGCGCGATGTGGGTGAATCCCCTGGCTAGTGAACGTAGGGCGAGTATAATCCCCAAGTCATACCATCCAGTATATTATGTTCTGCTTATTTTCGGGGTGAGACATCTTGGGTATGATTCGGTCTCCCACTCGGAAACTATGACCACCTCGGCTACACTTATTATTTTATTGCCCGACTCAATGTGAGTTATCTATCTCATGGTATCGGGGTTAGATGAGTATACCTGTAATGATAGCATTTTAGAAAAAGCATTCGGTGAGTTATTACTCAGAAGGATGGATGTACATACGACGTGTGTGTAAATATTGTAGTATATTTGTATGTATATAATAGTGTAGATTTATATACGGGTGAAATACATGAAGAGAAATTGTATTAATTATATACATATATAATAGTGTAGATATTTATATACGATTAGTTTAAATGAAGTAAAATGATATTACTTGTATATAACTAGTGAGACTGTTATATAGTTTTATCTAAAAATGATTAATGAGTTAATGGGATAAATAACTTATGAATCAACAGTAAGATTGCTCAGGATAGAGTAGTGTGTCAGGAAGTGTTTATAACAAGGCTTGTTGAAATGGGTAGTACAACTAGGATGGTTAGGAAGAAAACATTAGGTGTGGACTTTAGATGAGGGGTGAGTATTATCTCAAGGGAGTGCGATATTAGCTTAAATGTGAAGAGTATTCATGTATTTTAATTATTGCAAATTTAATCACATGTTAAATATTTTCAAAATGTTTTGGTAACTAACCCTTACTGCAAATATTTTCAAAACCATTTAGTTGTATAACTACAGGGACGCCAGACTTGATTATCCATCCCAAGGATACGCCGCTACATCACATGTGGATGCATGCAGGAGTTGAATTAGACACATCATTTTTTTTATTACTAGATTAGGAAATCTTATCTTAGTTACAATTTCATTTAGGATGTGTTGACCATTTACTTTCAAACTCAGTATTTGGTTTATTTATTTATCAGTTGGATTAGTATTTTGGATTTGGTATGTATAGCCAATGGTTTATTCGGCAAGTCTTTTATTTATTTATTCAGTATTGTTCTGGACTCAGTGATTGTGTGTATGGATTAATTTATTTTATTCCACATATATTTATTAGTTTAATGAAAGATGAAATTTGGCACCAGCTTAAATAAATAATAGGTTATTAGTAAGTAATACGATTTTTGGATAGTGATGCTAAGAATCAACCAAATGAAAATCTTATTTTAATTTAATAAAGGACTGATCAGCCAGTATTTAATTGGATGGGGTGTCACATATGGTATCAGAGCATCAGGTTCTACTGCCCTTAGGATCTGTGTGACTTTTCTAGGTTTAGGCTTAGCATTCTTTGATATAAGGCCATGTTGTAGGAGATATAGGGCCCTGTTATAAGATTGTTGTATTCCTCATTGCGTATGCATATTTACGATCTTTTGTCGATTACTTTGTATTCCATGGTGAAATTATACATATTTCAAATCCCATTTCAAAATTCGCCTAAGATAGGATGACAAGTTAGATATGTAGCGAGAGATGATGTGGGAGAGGCTCAACAAGAGCCAGAGGTACCACAACCATAGCCACCGCAGGGAATGGTGACAATTGCACAGGTGGCCGAGATCGTGGCATAAGAAGCTAAACGTAATGATGATCGCAATGACATAACATTTTTCGCATAATCAGCCATGGCCGTTAGTGTCACCAAATGTTGAGGACCACCCGGGGTCGTCAGATTAGCAGAGAGATACAAAAGCATTTTATAAGGGTCCCCTGTCGGAGTTTTAGGGTAATTTAGATATAAAAGTAGTCAATCACTGGAAGAAGGACATGTAGCACCACCTGAATATGACTACGTGCAATGATGCTCATAAACAGTTCTTGGCAACATTCGAGCTAGTATGAGTAGCTTTACATTGGTGGGAGTTTGTGACCATCGCAAAGGAAAGAGATGTGATGAGCATTAGTGATTTCTAGGTGCGGTTTGACCGCAAGTATTTTCCATTTTCTACTCAGATAGAGATGCGGCGACAATTTCTAAATATATCACAAAGAGATAGGACCATGGCAGAATACGAGGAAGAGTTTACTCGATTTGTAAATTTTGTGAAAGATGAGGTAAACATTGAAGAGAAGTGAATGCGTAAGTTCATGGATGGACTTGCTTGGAGGATCCGACAGTACCTATTAGGTAATCCGATATAGAGACATAAATAAAGGTTGTCAATACAATGCTATTTCATTTCTAAGATCAACGCTTGTGCATGAGGTATAGCAAAATGATGAGTGTATCCAGTCAGGATGAGAAAGTAGATGGGAATAGTGCCAGTAGGGCACAACAGCGGTAGGAGGAGGACTCCTGAGAGGGGAATCCGGCTAAAAGGTTTAAATCGAGAGGTTATCGATTTTAGAGAGGTGAATTCAAGCGGGTACAGTAGGGCCCTCAGTAGTAACAACATTTCATTCCTCAGGGTCGCCAGGGTCAAAGGAATGGCGGGGGAGGCTAGCAAGGACATGATTAGTGGTAGGGAGGATTTTTTGGGAAATGTTTCATTTGTGGAGAGATAGGACATAGGAACAGAGATTTCCCTAAATGAGACAGGGGACAACTACAGGATGAAGTCCTGGATGTAAAACCACTACAGCAGTTCATGGGTCAACTGGTAAACGAGAAATTTGATCAGGAAGCTAGAATATATAGGTAAATTGTCTTTATTATCCTATGAGTGTGGGGGAGATTTTTATCAGATGAGGGTGTCACAAGAAATATTATGGTCACTAGAATTCGTGAGTGAGTCAGATTTAGTGGTTTCATTATATATAATTACCGTGGGGTAGTGGGGCTCGGTGGTGTTACCCACTAAAGAACTGGTGTGTACACTAAAAAGATATTTGCATCACATGTGAGATTACTACTTTCGAGAGTTATGAGAGTAGAGTAGACTATTTTCCAAGTTTTGGCTGGCTACCGATAGTTTAGGGCTATAATGGATAGTTATAGTAAGACTTTTTGTTTGCCGCATCAAGGTATGAATTACTTTTACTAGTTATCACCTAAAATAGGGCCTATCTTATATATACGTGTAAATATGTTATAGTGTGTTGCATGATTGACTTATAATAATATGTTTTTATTTTTATTTGTAATCCCAGTGAGTAGGGACGTTTACTGATGTGATTCGGGGTAGATTGTGTTATTATCGAGAGGGGAGATATAGCTCGTTATTGTTTTAGCACAGAGAAACTAATGATAGGAACGGCGCCATATTGCATGTTGTCTTTTGCAACATGGGAATGGATGAGTATACTTTTATGCCTAGAGACAGGGATTTGGAATATGTGTTATGGAATGAGGGCCAAACGGATCTCAATGACTGATAATTTTAGGTAGTAATGTATCGGGGGGTTCCTTGTTTGTATTTTGCTTTACGAGACATCCCATACATGAAACTTAGTGCAACATTGGGAGTGGAAAATGTTTGGCAATTAGTACGTGGGTTTGGTACCTTGGGTTTGGCAATTAGTACGTGGGTTTGGCAATTATTATACATATATGTAGTTATAATTGTGAGTTGAAAGTTATATTAAGATATAAGGTTAGTAGAGTCGGGTAACATTTGTGCATATAAGCACAAGTATAGGGCGTATGGGCGCCCTAGTTAATTAATTTAATTTTAAAATAATATGTGACTAGAAGAGTTAGAGATATATGTAGCAGTCTTAGGAGTATGTGAATAGGGATATATTTGAGGCTTGAAGTACTAAACTTAGCTTTATTTCGAGGGCGAAATTCCTTTATAAGTGGGAAAGTGTGTAACACCCCATATTTCTGAGGATATATAATTTAATTAATTTAGTTATATAGGAATTAATTAATTGTTTCCTATTTATTTAATTTAGTGAATTAAGATCTGATTAATTCGGGTTATTTTTAAAAATTCACATGTGTCGTGATTTGAGGTCGAGATTGGAGAATTTTAGTAAATTAACTCAAATGATGATTCTAGTGCACGGTTGATTCCGGATAGGTTGAGATAGTCAGAAAAGAGTACCCGAGCGTAGTAATTGGGTCTCGGGACATTTTTAGGAATAATCGGGCTCACACGGGAGTGTTTGGGCCATTTAACTTGACCCATAAGATTAATTTCAGGATTAACAACATAAAACGTAAATGAAGGAGTTGGTGGAAGACACAACTCAAATAGAAAACCCTAGATTTGCATAAGGGAAAAGAGGGAGAAATTGGGGAAGCTTTTGGGAGCCAAATTAAATGGGATTGTGTTATTGTCAAATCATCGTCTACCCCAAAGAAAATCAAACTCTACGAATCAATAAAAGCAAGTGGTTAACTTACTTTTAATCTAATTTCAGTTTTCAATTCATATCACAGTGGGTGTAAATTGAAAGTTATTTTTTTTTAGATGAGTTTTTCGTATAAATGGGTTTTTCATTGAATCGAATATGTGGAGTACATTAATGGTTAAACTAAGGTTAAAATATGATTCGATGTATGATAATCTAATGTTCAGTAAAATTCCAGCAGTTTATGTTTACTATTAGGATCATAAAATTGTATTTTAGAAAATAATTAGAATAAAACCCACGCAAACCAAATTCTTAGATTATTCGATTAACGTGAGAAATAATTATTGTTGAATGATATAATAAGGATTTGAAGCTGGGGAAATCATGTATTAGTCGTGGGTATTTACTGGGTTAAGAACTTGATGGATATTTAGAAGCTTAGAAACCTAGAAATGGCCGAACAGGTGCGTGGGGAAGAAGGAGGGCTGAACCCAGCAAGTCGTTCGAACTTCCAAGGAAGTCGTTCAAACGACATGGGTGGTCGTTAAAATGACCTTAGCCATCATTCGAATGACATTAAAAAATCCTTGACAATTCATTTCTTTTCCTTGCAGCCAGAGAATTCTTTGTGGATTAAAAAGGGTTTAATTAGTGAAAAATATATTGGAGGTTAATACCTAGGAAATTGGGATATGGGTATTAAGGAATATTAAAATTTATAACATTTTCAAACTTATTAGCTGGACTTTGTGTAAAAAATTCTTAAAGGTTAAAAATACGAACCAAGTAAGGGAGTCTGGGCATTATGGTTGAGTGGAAATACTTTGATTAAATTAATGGAGGTGAAATTAATTAAATTATGAGTCGAAGAATTTGACTCGGTTATTAAGGTCTAGTGCTATGGGAGTTAGGCACGGGTTAGCCGGTTTAATTAGACTATATATATTTGTGTGCTTTATAAATATTTTCGTGAATAATATTTATTGGAATACATACCCCTCTAGTGCTGTCACATAAGGTTGTGCAATGTGGGTGAATCCCTTGGCTAGTGAATGCAGGGAGAGTATAATCCCCAAGTCATAACATTCTATATATTATGTCATGCTTCTTTTCGAGGTGAGACGCCTTGGGTATTATTCGATCTCACACTCGGGGAACTATCATCGCCTTCGCTACGCTTATTATTTTATTGCCCGATTCGGTGTGAGTTAACCATCTTGTGGTATTCGGGTTAGATGAGTATACCTGAGGTGATAACATTTTAGAGAAAGCATCCAGTGAGTTATTACTCGAGAGGATGGATGTACATAAGGAATGTGTGAGAATGTTGTAGTGTAATAGTACATATACAATAGTGTAGATTTATATAGGGGTGAAATACATGAAGTGAAATTGTATTAATTATATACGTATATAACAGTATAGATATTTTTATACGGATGGATTGAATGAAGTAAAATGGTATTACTTGTATATAACTAGTGATATTGTTATATAGTTTTATTTAAAAACGATTAATTAAGTTAATGCGATAAATAACTTATGAATCAACAGTAAGATTACTCGGGCGAGAGTAGTGTGCCGTGATGTATTTATAACAAGGATAGTTAAACGGGGTATTACAACTACGAGGGTTAGGAAGAAGGCATTCTCCACTAATAAATCAACTAGATCTTTCAAATAACCAAATATGAGGAACACTTCCCTTTCCATCCTTAATATTTCATTCACACACGAGAATATATTTAACTTCCAATAGTTTAAAGGGACAACTTCCTATTTTGCCCAATATTTCGCATCTTAACTTGGAAAATAATTATTTTTTAGGACCAATACCTATGAACATTGACCACGTAATGTATATATTGAAATTTCTTGGGCTTAATCCAACTTTCTTAATGGTATAAGTCCTCACTCCATTTGTAAAATGAAGGATTTATTTGCGCTTCATCTACCAAATAACTATTTATTCGAAAAACATTCATAACCAATTTAGGTATTTATCAAAACTAAGACATATAGATTTATCCAGTAACCACATTGCTTGTTATAAGGATTCGTCAATGTGTTTTCCCTTGCTTGTGAACTTGTAACTAAGAAACAAATATAATTTGTGCAACTTCCTTTTTCATTGAAATATTCCACATAGCAGACCTAACTTAATAAAGGCCTGGAAAAATTATCAAGGAACATACCAAAATGGATGGGGGAAGATTTTACCATTAGAAAAACTGCACATGCTAACAAACTTATTAAGTTAAGAAATTCCTAAATAACTTTTTCATCTTCCAAGATTCCATATCTTCGATCTTGCACATAATAGTTTAACATGACTCATTCCAATATTATTAGGCAATTTGAGTGGATTCATTTCTACCCCTAGAAATTCAAATAATTGTATTGATGAGATCAGCATGGAGTTGGTTTTAAAGGGGAGAAATCTTATGTATTCCCACACACTTGGTCTTTTATACCTCATCTACCTTTTTTATAATAATTTAAGAGGGGAGATTTGAATATAGATAAATAATATCTCATATTTGGTTACTTTAAATTCATCTCGCAAAACTACCAAGTCGAAATTGAAGATTTACTATTTTTGGAAACTCTTGAACTCTCAAGTAACCATCTTTCAAGTCTAATTCCTCCAAGCATATCTTATGTGACCTTTTAAGCCATTTGAACATCTCCCATAATAATTTTTCCGCCCAATTTGATTAACCAACTAGTTCAATACATTCAATGATCCATTAATTTATAAGGGTAATCCAAAACTTTGAGGAATTCCCTATCAACCATGTGCTTTACAACTTGTTAACCATGTGCTTTACACCAAATGGTGGAGACATTGGACACTCGGTGTTGTGGGGAAGAGTGTTAATAAATAATATTTATTGTAAGTGTGATCCTAAAAACAAAGTAGGACACAAGCAATAAATATGGGGTAGAGAACACACACAACGGAAGACACAATATTTGCGTGGTTCACCAATTTGGCTACATCCACAAGCGATACCTAACACTAATAGAAGAAGATTACACTTGGAAGGACAATGTGTTCCTTCCTCACACACTAATAATCTCTCTTCTCACAAATAAAATAACCCTTACACAATATTGGAAGACACTCACAGAATTAATCTCACCACAAAAAGCTCTTAAATTCTTCCCAAAATCCTCAATAGAGAATACCCAAAATTGGTTCCCAAACTAACCAATTTTACACAAAATGAATGAACCCTTAAATTTTCACTCATCACAATTATTCTCTACTTTGGAAAACAAGACATTAAACCCACTCTAAGAATTTGTGTGTTTTGATTCATACATATGAACCTCCTTATATAGGCATGAGGAGGGCAGGGACAAACTGGATCAATTTGAGGATCAAGTTGGGAGAATATGGGCTAAAGATACCGAAAGCAACATTTTCTTTCTATCCATCATCGAAAGTTAAAAGGCAAAACCTTTTTTAATAAACTCCACCTTGGCAAAAAATTTACCGGTCACCCTGTTAAACTTTTGCCAATAAAAAATCAACTACTCCGCTTTGGCAGACATAACCACCATACCAAAATGAGTCTCCCAGAATACCAACATACAATGAGGGATATCACCAAAATACACTATCGCCACCACCAAAACACTAATGAAGATTTTTTACTAGGTTGGAAGCCACCTCAAACCTAGCCCTCAGCTTACCCTTCAACCGATGCATATCTTGCGCAGCTAAAAGAATGCCTCCACCATATCAGTCAAACCCATAATGCTCCAAAGCACTCTTGGAAACTCCTAGTTTGACATCATATCTCGTAACCACTTTCAAATGTCGGTTAACTACCGGTTGGTAACTGAGAGTCATCTTTTCCCTCTGTTAGAGAATAGGACATCCTCGACTTTCCTTTGCATCTTTATAAAGGCCAACTACTTTCCACCCATGCATATTATTTTCACTCGAATGAACTATAATATTGCCATCAATATTACTGCAATACAATGCCATAGATATCCACATAGATCCCTTTAAGGACTGCTGTAATTTCGGTTGCCACCTCAAAACAGATTACACTATCCCAGAATGTTGTGCAGTCCCCTCATAACTCGAATGAGAGTAAAGATCATCATTCTTCCCAAAATGAAAGCCTCGTTTCCCTACTCCTCCAATGCCAAGCTTCAAATTCAAATTTTCACTCTCCATAATTTAAGGCTCCATAAAAGCTCCACCTGCTATCATATTACCTTGGAGAACATGAAAGTCCTTCACCTTGGTGCCCCTATACACCACAAGAGAACCTTTCACGACCCTCGTACCTCTACCTGATGTTATCACCTTGTAACCCATGGAGTCTAGCACACCCACTGACATAAGGTTCCCCTAAATACCCCGAACATGTCCCACACCATATAGAATTCTCACCATCCCATCATATGTCTTGATTTTTATTGAACCAATTCCCAAAATTTTGAAGGCACTCCCACCAGCCATCAAAATAGAACCAACTTTCACCTCTTTCTAGGAGGAGAAAGAATCCATATTGGGATACATATGAATTTAACAACCAGAATCCAAATGTCATTTAATGACTCACTAAATTTGGTTTCCATGAGAGAATAATCTTCATCTTACAAATCACTTACATCCACCACTACTGCAGTAGCATCTTGAACCTTATCTTTCCCTTTCCCATTCTTACCTTTAAGTTTGGAACAAGAGGTAATGATGTGCCCAACCTCGTGGCAATAGTAACACTCATGGTCCTTGTGCCCTTTTGACAATAGTAACACTCTTGGTCCTTGTACCCTCGTGATAATAGTAACCATCTCCTTCCCTTTCTCATTCTCTAGTTTTTTTTATATATTTTTGTTATTTTTCAGAATTATAATTATTTATAAATTTTCATATTTTTAAATGTCTTTATTAAAATTTTGCAAATTTTAAATATTTTTTTGATATTTTTTCAAATTTTTAAATATATATTCGTATTTTCTAAATTTTTTAAAAATGTAAGGGGGTCAACGTTCTTTACTATACATATATACATACATACGTGTTAAAACATTTGGAAAGAACTTTGACAGGTATGTATATATATATATATATATATATATATATATATATATATATATATATATATATATATATATATATATATATCATTCAATCCCAAACTTCACCTTTACATCTATCAATCCAAATGATTACAAATGTATCCAATATATTGTAATAACCTCCGTTTCTCACGTAAAGGTTGGTCGGACACATTATGCCTAAGATGGAGCTTGTTATCAATTTATATCATTCTCAACAAGAAACCGAAATAAAACATTTATTTTGCAAAGCATGTTTGAATTAAACTGAATTAAATTAATAACCAAGAAGAATAAATAAGTCCATCATCCGCATAAGGTAAATAAAATCCCAACAACAATACAAACTGTCTCAAATGACTGAATAATAAACTGGGGCTTATGCCAATACAATAATCCTGAATAATAAACCGAATGAATGGAAATAACAACCTATGCTAGAATCAAGCGAATAAATATGATTGCAATTCTGATCTTGTGTCAGTCCTGTCGTCCCTGTCTAAATCGACTTGGGGGCATTTACAGGTTTGGCTCAGCACCTTAAAGTGTGCAAGAATTAACTTACTCATTTTAAATGGGGAAAAATAAAGTGAATTCAAAGTGAGTGTTCGCATCGCCACTCTCATGAATAATATATCTCGCCCCTCATTTAAAATAAATCCTACTCAAATACCTACCCATAACCCAATATGGATACATAATAAGTACAATTGGTAGTATAAAGATGCATGTAGAAAGATATTGTACTGAAACAAGCTTAAATACTTTTGAGTAACTATTTCCCAATTTACCCATGTTATACTACCCATAAAGAGATAACATCTAATATAATTCGTACTACGTAGTATTGGGTCTGCATCTTTACTCTACAACCATCAACTCCCATCCTAAGAGGATGGATGCACTACTTACGATGAAAAAGAAGCCATAAAAGAACCTCCGGGATTACACCAAGAGGTACTCAGAAGTTTTTAATGAGATCGAGGACTGCTCGGAGCAAGTCGTAGTCGCATCCTTCAAGATTGACCTACCTACCATGTCACTACTACACCAATCCCTAACTAAAAAAGAGGCTAGTACCATCGACGATCTTATGGATCGTATTAAAAAATATGCCAAAGTCGAAGATATAGTCCATCCTACTGCAGGGTGAAATGGTTGAGCAAAGGAGAACAAGGGAACAGAGAAGAACGATACCCAAAAGAAGGGAAACAAATATGGGGACAAAAATGTCTCTAAAATGGGAATAAAACTAACCCTTCCAAAGCATTCTAGTCTATTAACACAGTCTGCAAGGAACCTATTGTAACAACCCGAGGTCTTGGAGACGGTGATTTATTTATTTTGGGAGAAATAAATATTATTTTAATTGGAGATTAATTAAATTGGCAATTGAGGTCAAAGTTTGGATTCGTTAGAAATTATCTCGAATGGAAATTCTGAAGGTACCACTATTTCCGAAAGGGTCGAGAAAATCGAAATGACTGTACTTGGGGTCTATTTAGGTTTCGAAATAATTTAAGTCAGTTTGACTCGAATTAAAGTTACCGAGTCATTTAAAGTGTGTTTTATCATTTAAAGATGTGTATCATGGGATTTAAGGCTTATTAAGCCTACGGGAGATTATTCTCCAAAGAGAGAGAGAGAAATAGAAATAAAGAAAGAGAGAACAAGAAGAAAGAAGAAGAGAAAGAAGGAGAGAAGAGAGAGAGAGGATTTTTTCGGCCAATACGCGATCTCAAGGCGGATTCAGACCCTACGAACCCGAGGCAGGTGATTAAACTTGCTAAATAATTGTTGTGTACCATTTATTTCATGATTTATGGATTAAATATTTGGGTTTTAGGTTTAGTTTATCAAAACCTAACTTTTGGGTATAATCTTAGATTTGATATGTAGATCTTTGATTTGAGGATATAAATTATATTATATGTATTCTAGGATCAATATTGATGATATATTTGTGTTTGGGTTGGATAAAAATGGTTGGAAGATGATTGAAACAAATTTTGGGATTTTGGCTTACTTAAAAAGTAGCCATTTTCGAGAGTTCTGAAGGGCCAAATCGATTCGGCCTCCTACCAAATCGATTCGGAAATATGCAGGTGCCCAGGTCTGAGTGACCTAATCGATTCGGACCCAAGCCGAATCGATTCAGCATGAGACAGAGTCCCAGGTCTGATGACCCGAATCGATTCGCCTTTCTGGCCGAATCGATTTGGAATTGGCCCGAATTGATTCGGAAACAGGGCTTTTTGGGGAAAGCTTTTCTAGGGAGAATTCCTTTCCGTTTTGTTCGAGGTTATCAATTGGGAACCTCTATAGGAGTTATTTGGAGTATGTTTTGGAGACTTATAGAGGGTTTACCTTATAAGAAATGATTGGAGTCATATTGACTAAATTTGAGGAATACCGATTAAATATTATGGTGTATTCTAAGTGGGGAAGCCCACCTTGATTGGAGATTCTATTAGGAGATGTTTATTATAATTACATGAAAGAATGAGATTAATTTAGAGACATTAGATCTTAGGATAAAAAACCCTAATGGGATAACTTTAAAGGTTCATAAAATGAATTGAACCCTATCATGGATGGAGAATTATAAATGTAAATTGAGGTGCTCTAGGATAAAGAATATCCTTAATGTAAATAGAATTAAGAGACAATTCATAATAGAAGTGACATGTGAGCTTCAAGCGAGAAATAGTATAGCATATACTAAGTGGGGGAGATGTGTGAGAATTGACGATTGGTATATCAAGAGAGAGAATATACTAAACAATGACATTAATTCTATTGCGCCTAAGGGCGTATAATGAAAATGAAAATGATGTGGCAGGTATACCTTATATGAGGGCATATCTTTATTATGTGGGATGTATGTATACCTTATATGATGGTATATGTGCATAAAGTTAGGCATACCCCCTCCTTACTATCATTGGGAAGTTACGTGCGTAGAGGGTGAGCATCCTGTCTCAAAGAGCAGGGTGTGGATATTCCACAGGTCATAGTCGTCCATGTGATTATTATGTGATATACATTTATTTATTGTGGGGGTGAGAAGTCGTGGGTATGTGTCGTTCTCACTTGTCGGTTCGGACCTATGACCGCTTCCCGGGACGTCGTGTGCGTGAGTTGATCACGAGGTGGGTGTCGTTGAACCCCACCAGGTGGACCCAGTTTTCTACGTATATGGGTTGCTGGAAGATGATAGCATGTGATCCTGCGTCCTCGAGTTATAGCTCGGTTGGATGGTTATTGTTGCTTGTGCTTGTACTTGGTTATCGAGGGCATAATGGACCTCAATGACCTACATTGCCAGGATTAGTGTATCGGGGGGTTCCTTGTTTGGATTTCACCTCGGCGAGACGTCCCACGTGTCACACCCCGCCTAATTCTAGCGCCGGCCGCCACCAAAACTAAGCCGGGCGTGAACTAAATAAATACCATTCTTAGCATGAGATATAAATAAATCAGTCCAAAAGATAAACAATTGAGTCAATCTCAAATGATCACAAATAACTAAGCGATAAAAGATCCATCGCATGCTAACTCCAAAAATCCAATCTATAATAATGATTAAATAAAATCTGAATAATCCCAACAGAAATCCTCTAAACAACTTTGGAACCGAATGGCCCAATAAAACTCCAATGAAGTCTCATAATAAGACTGGAAAAGAAAGTCTAACTAAACTATGCCATAAAGTAAATAACTCCAGCTGCACCTCCAATGATAACTCTGATAAACTTATGCAGCTTCTACAAATAAAATCCTGAAAAAGATTAGTCAACGCATGGGTCAGAGCCAAAGCCCCGAGCAAGAATACACACTACTCCCCTCAAATAGGATCCTTGAATCCAGACAGTAGCATTATACGCAATAAATATCACAATAGAATATTTTAAATTAAACGGAATAATTTAAACGGGATAAATATAAATTACTAACTACCCATAGGGATCCCCATTTAAAAAGGCACACCAATATGATTTTAAATTCCCAAGTCCCACGATGTTAATTTAATTAAATTAACCAACTTTTATTATTATTCTCACTTTTTATTAAAGTGTCACACTTTCCCTTGTCAATCGCCATCTGACCCGTTTAAACTGTCGGCGCCGACACATGACAAGGTTACCCTTGTCAATCGCCCTCTGACCCGTTTAACTGTCGGCCCTGACACATGACAAGGTTCCACACACGACACGACATAAATCGCCCTCTGGCCCGTTTAAACTGTCGGCCCCGACACATTATGTCGCCACAAATTTTAATACCCGTTTTTATCTTAGGCATTAATTCTCAATTTCTCAATTTATAATCACCCCACCCTTTTAATCGATGTGAGATCCTCAAAATACCCCTTAGTCCCATACCTAAGGGTACCCAAGTTATCAATACGTCCTATCCTCTGTATAAGAGGATTTCTAACTTAAATTTCGACCTAGTCTCATGCTTAGGCGAGCGTAACAATGATAAAGTAATAAAAATCATCCCACCCCCAAGGTGATAAAAATGCAATAATCTTCCCTCACTAGTCCCATTCCTAGAAGGCATTCTAAAATATAGGGAGAGAAATAATACCAAACAACCCGTCGTCACAATGATATTTAATAATACCAACAAGTCATACCAACAAGAATAATTAGTCAACGTATAAAACTGTGCATGATAGTCCAATTTAATTAAATCTTTAATTTAATTATCACAACGTCAACAATACTCAAATAATCTCATTTAATTATTTTAAATTAAATATACCAAGTTTTCATCATATATTCATCAAAACCAAATTTTATTATCTCTACATGTATTACATGAGTTTTATGCACCCAAAAATCATTTATTTTAAAGCTAGGGTTTTTCTACATGCAACCTACACCAATAAAACCCAAAATAACTCATGAATCCTACGTACCCAAAGGGTTATGAATATTATTCAGATTAAAAGATTTTATAAAAACATCCCCATAATTAGTATCCACTTTTTCTAATTAAGTTACTAATTATTTTTAAGAAAACATGTAATTAAGTGTTTAGGCGACACTTAAAACGCATAATACTAAAGGAAAAGAATAGAGTATTCATGCCTGTAAAGATTTTGTTGAAAATCTGATTAGAAATTTGGATTCCTCTCAAAAAATTAGCAAAAGAGTGTTCTTGAACGATCTTGATTAAACCCCAATTAAGCCTTCAAAAACTTGTGTCAAAACTGGTGACAAAAACTTGATTTTGTTGAAGGTTGATGATTATGAGTGCGAGGAAAAATATTTGGAAGTGTTCTTTGGTGAAAAACTGGAGAAAAGGTGATTATGAGAAGTCCCCCTACGGATTAACAAGGTTATATAGTGATTAGGAGTCCTAATCCTACACAAACTCTAAAAACAGCTTACAGCGCACGTTTTCTGGGAGGGTCGATCGATCGATCACCCCGAAAAACTGACAGTTCACCTAAAAAATGCCTATAAGGCAAAATATTATAAAATCAATATAAAATCCGTTTTAACTCCGATTTTAATTCCTCTTGAAGTTTTATTCTTCTAAAATCATAACCAACATATTTAGCCAATAAAAATTATTAAATTCAAAATTTTATTTTTCTCGAAAATTTCAATTAATTAATTAAATAATAAATAAAAACACGGGGTATTACACCACGCACGAACCGCAGTGTAATGTTGAAAATTGGGGAGAAGTTAGTCATTAATGCTCATATTTATATATATATCACCTATCCCGACAATCGGCAGTGCCAGGAGTAGTGTAACGGGGGGGTTCCTTGTTTGGATTTCGCTTCGGCGAGATGTCTCATGCATGAAACGCCGTGTACTGTTGAGACTTGGGAATATTAATGAATTAATATTGGATAATAATAATTTGGGTTACATGCATCATGCATTGAGGGCATAATGAGCCTCGAGGATCGATACGGTCAAGAGTAGTGTAACGGGGGGTTCCTTGTTTGGATTTCGCCTCGGCGAGACGTCCCACGCACGAAACGCAGTGCCGTGTTGAGAATCAGGAGGAGTTTAGTCCTTAACTCTTGATGCTAATAACTCATATATATATATATATATATATATATATATATATATATATATATATATATATATATATATATATATGTGTGTGTGTGTGTGTGTGTGTGTGTGTGTGTGTGTGTGTGTGTGTGTGTTTACATGCCCAATAAGGGCATCACTAGAATATATGAAATTCTAGTAAATGAATGTTGAGGTATTGTGATGATGTGGTTATGAGGATGACTATACAACTTTATATGTTCAGCAAATGAACAAATATAAAGATAACTATAATATTAAAGTTAAAGTATATGATTTCAAGAGAATAGATAAGAATAGATTGGGAGATAGGTTAGATGGTTTTTAATTAAAATATTTCATTTGGGTTTAAATTAGATTCTTTTGCCTAAATATAATTGGGCATCCATTTGGAGATCACGTGCATACGTTTAGTGTGAGCTTTAGTTGAGAGGCGACTTGAATTTTATGGAGAGTTCGATTCCATTAAATCATGTAATAATGCATTTATAATTATTATGCATTTTAATGCACTTGCTATAAAACGTTTTCAACTCGGGTTCTAACCCGTTTATGTTTTCTCCTACATGTATATATTGAATTACTTTAGGTGTTCCTCCGCAAGGCCGCCATTGATGTTCATCCATCCAGTGTATTCAAGGGCTGTGGCAGTTGCGGACTGTTGCGACACTTTGTTTTGTCGATTCCTATCTTTGTATATCTAGATTAGGATTCAGTTGTATATTGAGTTTATATTCAAGTGTTGTAGACTAACACTTTCATATTTTATCTCTCTGATTATTGTATTGTCTGTTACCCGACAGCATATTCGGGTATTTCTTTATAGAGATTTTGTTGTACATTGTATTGTACTCTTGTATATATTTGGAGTTTGCGCCCATCACTCATCATAGTTAGATGTGTGTTGTTGGTTATGGTTGCATTATTGGTTTTGTTGTTGTTGTTAAATAAAAGTTTTAAATTTTTTACAATCTACTTTTTATGATTTCGGGTAGTTAGCCTTATATTGTGGTGTTTTGTCAGTTTATATTGAGACTGTGCCATCTGAAAAACCTGATTTAATGTAGTATAGGGATGGCCACCCGTTATTATTTTGAGCGGGTTATCACACTTATTTACAAGATCCTCAACAAGATCAAAGAGGAATCGTTCATCAAATGGCCCAAGAATATGGATTGCGACCCAACTAAGAGGAACAATGCATTAAGATGCGAGTTCCATAAGGAGGACGGTCATCGAACCAAGAATTGCAAGGCTCCGAAGTCATATTTAGAAGAGTTGGCCCATGCAGGGCACCTCAATGAGTAAATCGTGAAAAAAGTAAACAAGGTCACAGCCAACGACAACCAGAAGCCAGATAACATCCTTGAGGATAATACCGGATATGAGTTCGCATCAATTCATAAAGCATCAGACCTTAAGTAAGTCTGAAGGAACACTGTTCTGATGGAACTAAAGAAGCTAACTTCCATTATGGAGGCCTTTCAGATAAATCCTACCAAAACCCAGGATGGTAAACATCAGCAACCAGAGGACATCGACTATGCCAAGCATATTGTATTTACCGAGGAAAATTTGGTTGGGGTGAGTACCTCACATCATAACATGTTAGTGATCACACTCAGCGTAGCCAATTGGGATGTTGACAAGGTACTCGTAGACCACGGGAGTTCTTTTGAAGTGATGTACTTAAAACTGTTCCATAAACTAAAGTTGAATATTACCAACCTCAAATAGGCCAATGTTCCCCTGGTTGGCTTTGTAGGATGGATCACGATGCCGCTAAGGAAGATAGTCCTACCAGTCAGGGCATCAAACATCTCAAAGTTGATCTAGTTTGTAGTGGTGGACATAGAATCCCCATATCATACCATCTTAGGAAGGGGTTGGCTCCACACCATGAAGGCCATACCATCCACCTACCATCAAAAGACGAAAGGTGTTAATGTTCGAGGCATGGTCAAAATCCATGGCAACCAAGCCACGGTAGCAGGTGCTTTATTGCATCCATTCGCCCAAAAGAGGAAAATGATGCTTAGGAGGGAGACCAAGAGGTGGTTATGCCGTCCAAATTGTAACTACGGTATGGCCAACTAAGGGTGGAGGAGACTAGGGTTCACCCTACCGACAGGGTCGTTAAAAAATTAGAAGAAGTTGGAGCCGATGATAACTTACCAGAAAGGAAATTTTTTATCGAAGCCTCTCTCGTCGATCAAGAGAAGAAAGAGATAATTATGTTTCTCAAGAACAATCTGGACATTTTCGCTTGGGAACCATATGAATTAGCAGAGATTGATCCTAATTTAGCATGCCATTGTTTACACGTCGACCCATCTTTCAAACCGATCACTTAAAATCTCATCAAATAGCTCCCGAGAAGGCCAAAGTAGTAGATAATGAAGTAAGGAAGCTATTGAATGCAAGTTCCATTAGGGAAGTTTAATTATCTAAACGATGATCCAACCTTGTGGTCGTACCCAAAAGTAATGGTAGTTAGAGGGTTTGTATCAATTTCACCGACCTCAACAAAGCATACCCTAAAGAAAACTTCCCTTTCATAAAGATAGACCAGTTGATGGAAGCTATATCGACGCATGAAAGGATGAGCTTTATAGATCCATATTTCGACTATCATTAGATTCCTTTATTTGGGCCAAACCAAGATAAAAACTCCTTTACAGGTTATGTCGTTTGGCCTCAAGAACACAAGGGAAACTCATCAATGGTTAGTCACTAGCATGTTTAGGATAGAGATGAGGGAAATAATAGAGGTATACATCGATAATATGCTAGTTAAAAGAAAGTACATGGGTGACCACCTTACAGACTTAGACAGAGCCTTCGAGGTCCTCAAGAAATATCGAAAGAAGATTAACGCAAGTAAGTGTTCATTCGGTGTCTAGTAAGGAAAGTTCTTAGGCTATCCAGTCGGTAAAAAATGAATTGAGACCAATCCAGATTAGATCGATGACATCACTAAGGTCTAGCCTCATCAAACTTTAAAAGACGTTCAAAAGCTTACTCGAATGCTTGCGACACTCAATCGCTTCATATCCAAGTCTTCAAAATATTGTCGACCATTCTTTCAGCTTCTGGAAAAGGACAAAGGCCTCATATGGAATGATAATTGTTTTAAAGCTCTTGAAAAACTCAAGTTAAACCTTAGCAAGCCACCCCTGGTAGTGATTCTAAGCGATGGAGACCCACTGCACCTTTACCTAATAGTATCAAACCATGCTATGAGATCTGCCTTAGTGTGTGAGAAGGAGGGAGGACAGCAATCGATTTACTATGCTAGTAAAACACTTTTGGACGTTGAATAATGGTACCTACCTCTAAAAAAGCTCACTTATGCATTGGTAGTCCCCTCAAGGAAATTAAAGCATTACTTAGAAGCCCATATAATAACTGTAATCACCGCTTACCCCCTCAAAGCAATTCTAAGGAAATATGATCTCTATGGAAGGCTCTCTAAGTGGTCTGTAGAGCTTGGGAGAAACAATATCCACTTCAACCAAGAACTGTGATTTAGGGGCAAGTCTGAGCAGACTTAATTGCTAAATTTACATGTGATCAACTAATCGACCAACCAAGAATTCCACAATCTAAAAGTGAGGAAGCACAGTCTAAGGACTAGACCCTATACATTTATGGAGCCTCAAACTCCAAGGGGAAGGAGTAGGTATCGTGATGGTGACTCCAGAAGACACTATGATCGAGCAAGGGATCAAATTGGAATTTGAAGCCTCCTACAATAAAGATGAGTACGAAGCGTTGATCGCTCGCCTGTAAAAAGCCCAACTACTTGGGGCAAAGCGCTTTCAAGTGTTTGA
This sequence comes from Sambucus nigra, assembly GCA_949130495.1. NCBI lineage: Eukaryota > Viridiplantae > Streptophyta > Magnoliopsida > Dipsacales > Adoxaceae > Sambucus > Sambucus nigra. The sequence continues at coordinate 577,645,375 of OX422216.1, forward strand.
CAACTCCAAATTGGTCTCTAAGTCAGTAAGCGGAGACTTTAACACAAAAGATGACATCATGGCAGGCTACCCCGCTGTCATGAGAGGACTCATTGTCGTATTTAAGAAAGTAGACATTCAATAGTTTCCTAAACGCCAGAACAGCCATGTTGATGCTTTAGCAGCCCTAAGCTAGCTATTAAAAAAAATTCAAATAGAGTTCCTCGTGCAGACTAGTATCAACCAGGCAGTCATAGCCGAGAAATTCCTCCTCACAGATAAGGCCCCAAGTTGGATGGATCCCATCATCAATTACCTACCGAGTGATATACTGTCAAACGACAATAGGTCAGCCCAGCAAGTGGAAGTCAAGGCTACCCTTTTTTATCTTGTCCGTGAAGGTAAGATTTACAAGAAGTCAATTAAAAGACCCTACCTATAATGCATTCACCCACAAGACGCTGAATAAGTTCTTAGTTATCTCCATGAAGGCATTTGTGGGAGTTACGCAGGTAGGAGATCACTGGCCTTTCGATTAATCAATGAAGGATATTGGTGGCCACATATGCAGAAGGACGCGGGCGCCTATGTTCGCAAGTGTGAAAAATGTCAAAAACACTCTTCTATGGTCCACCAGCCTGCCAACGACCTAAAATCCATGGCCATCCCATGGACTTTAATGGAGATTAGATATTATGGGACCATTACCCAATAAAACCATTAGTTACCACATCTAGAAATTGTAAGTATTTGTTGGTCAGCATAGACTACTTCACCAAATGGGTAGAGGCAGAACTACTAGCAAACATTCGAGACTTTGACGTGATAAGGTTCATCTGGAGGAACATCGTAACACGCTTTGGGGTACTAAGGACGATCGTCACCGATAACGACATACAATTTGAACGTGGTTTCTTTCAAGGCTTTTGCAATGAGCATGGTATCAAGCACCACTTTAGTTCTGTGGCATATCCCTAAAGAAATGGGAGGGCAGAGGCTTCCAACAAAACCATGCTCGATGGACTGAGAAAATGGTTGGAAATAGCTAAGGGTGCTTGGGTGGACGAGCTCTCTCATGTTCTATGGGTTTACCATACCACTCCCAGGAGACCAACTGGGGAAACCCCCTTTGTGCTCACTTATGTAATGGAAGCTATCATCCCTCCGGAAGCAGGTCTCCCTACTATAAGAGCCCCGTTGGTCGACCAAGGCATCAATGATGATGCATTATACACTGAACTTGACTTAGCAAACGAACGAAGAGAATTGGCCATGATCAACTTGGCCTCCTACCAACAGCAACTGGCCAAATTTCAGGGATGAAATTTCTTTGTAAGGGGGAAAATATGTAACACCCCGTATTTCTAAGTAAATACAAATTTAATTAATTCCGTTATTTTTTAAATTACACGTGTGCCATAATTTAATTGAATTAAATATTATGTGATTAATAAAATATTAATCAAGAGAGATAAATGGTTAATATTTATGAAATAAATTACTAAGTGAGTAGTAAATAATTATTTTACGTCATAGCGAGTGATATCGACGTGAGTGCATTATATCTCAATCCGGAATCGTGCGTACACTAAATGAGGTAGAGATAGGACATTATTATAGAGTAATTCGAATGGAGATTTCAAGGTCACGGTCCATTCCGAATGGGTCGAAATAGTTGGAATAGCGTACTCTAACACATAGATTGGGTCCCGGGGTGATTTTAGACCAATCCGACACCATGTGAAGGCTTTTCGATCATTTAGGAGTCGAACGCAGAGGGAACTCTGAAAATTAGAGTGTTATATCATTCCATTTGAGTGTGAGGCTAGGGTTAGAACACTTTAGATAGAGAGAGGAAGCTATAGGAGAGGAACGGGAGAAGAAAACTAGGCTATCCCACACCATTTCTTACCACGAACGTCGCTGGAATCGAGATCGGAGCAAGTAAAGGACATTATCACCATCTCAGAACGTAAATCATACCTGCAGATATAAGAAATTTTTTTATCTCTCATGGATTTGAGTATGTTTATAATACCCATGTAGTGTAAGGTTTTCAATGCATGATTTAAATAATTATTCTGGGGATTTGGGTGGGTAAAACTCATGATTTAGAGTAGGAATTCATGTAGAACAGATCCTCCATATAGATAACAAGAAATCACAGAGAATGGATGATTAAAATAAAAGAAATTTGGGGAAAATGATGAATATGCATGAAGAAAACTTAAACTAGGATTTTGATGAAATAATTTTGATACGTTGTTGGGTATATTTCTATTAGTCTTAATGTGTTATTTACGTTATAAATTGTCCCTACAAATGTAGTTAATGTTTGGGTATGTTGGATGGGAGTTTGGGTAAGTTTCATGGAGTTTTATTGAGGTTTGAATTTGGAAAACTCGTAATATCAAGGAAGAAGATGCTATAGCAGGTTCGAATCGATTTAGAATCCCTACCGAATCGATTCGGCTACCTAGATTTATTGAAATTTTGATTTTAGGTTAAGCTTTCTCATGAAATAAATTATAAAAAAATTTATTGATAGTTTAGTAATTATAATAATACTTAAAGAAGGTTGGTAGGTATATGATTACGGCTCGGTTAATCTTAATGAGGGTAAAAATTGGGATTTGGATTGACAATGCTTAACCGATTGAGAGGCGTATCAGGAATTTATGATTTGGGTTACGGGAGGGGTTAACGATAACCTAAGACTTACACCAGTACTATAGTGATGTATTAACTACTGAAATGACTTAAGGGATAGTTAGGACCCTTCGAGTAGTGAGTGAATACTCAAAAAATACGAATAAAAGACTATGAGAGAATTATTAGTACATTGAGTATTCAAGAGAGATAAATACTATGTACGAGTTTATATGTTGGGTTGTGTGTATACCTATACGAAATATATGTATATATAGGTGGTTTGAATACCTATTATGTGATTGGTTATGTGTGTGAACATACTAACATTGTCTGCTATCACGGGAGGTGTCGCGCGGAGGGCGGTCGTATTTTGACGATTCCAGTGAGTTCTGGATGTGTGACCCAGAACATAGAACTTAGGGGGGCTCATGATGTTCAGTTTATTAGTGGGACCATCATGTCATTTGGGTACGTTAGGTATGTACGTAGCCAAAAGTCTTAGAACTATGTTCACCTCCATTATGTGTGATTTGATTTATGGTTCAAGGAGACATTTTGAACCGGTAGTCCTTGATTTGGTACGAGAGGTACATGGACAAGATAGCATAGTATTCAAGCATCGCGGTGGCCATTCCAGGGGATGCTATATTTGTATATATTATATAGTGTGATAAATATATACAAGTATAATTATTCTACTTATATGTGATGGTAGAAAAGATAGATTGTGTATATTTAAAAGTAGTTTAAGTATAGAAACTTTAAAAAATGATTCAATAATAATATGTGGTTAATATTTATTATTGTTAGTACGGTAGCATATTGTATCGGAAATACGGGGGAGCTAAAACTTTTGTGATTAGTAGATACGTATGCCTAGTTAGGCTGGGTAACATAGCTAGGTAGGAGACGTTAGGTCTGCACTTTAGTTGAGAAGTGAGGGACTTAAGGGAGTGTACATGAGACAAAAATGTGTATTTAATAACTGCTTTTAGACTGTGATTTAAATGCTTGCAAAATATTTTTCAAAAGTTTTTGATCTCCCAAATGGGGAGATTGACTTCATTAACCTGGGCCACGATTACTTCATCCTCAAATTGATTAATGGGGAGGATTACAAAAGAGCTCTTACTGGTTGTCAAATCTATTTTCCAAAACATTTTAAGTGTTCAGTCACATGGACACCAGGCTTGATGATCATTCCAGGGACACGTAACTACAACACTTGTGAAGGGTTGCAAGATTTGAATAGGCGCTTAAGTTATTCGTTCCTCAACTAGAATTTATTATATAGCATTCCATTGGGCATGATGCCCCTTCAATTGATACTGTTGTTCAGTTATTTATCAGACTATGTTTTGGATTCAGTTTGTTCGTTTAAACTTATAGTTGGATTTTGTTTTGGGAACCGATGGTTTATTCGGTATTGTTTCTTCATCTATTCATCGTGGGATTTATTCAAACTATTATATTTGTGTTTATGGTTTGGTTATTGTATTTATTTTCCACATGAGCTTATTAATGAAAGAAACAAATTTGGCACCGATTTAATTTGACATAGGTTATTAGTAATAAAAAAAGTTTTCGACAGTGATGCTATGAATGAACCAAATGAGATTCCTGGCTATTTTGATAAAGGACTAATCACTTGTAGTTAGTATAGGCGCTGTTCCACAAATACAAATTGTCTCAAATGAATGAATAATAAACTCAAGCTTTTGCCTATAAAATAATACCAAATAATAAACTAATTGAATGGAAATAGTAACATATGCTATAATCAGGCGAACGGAAGTAGTCGCTATGCAAATATGATTACAAGTTTGATCTCATGTCAGTCCTGTCATCCCTGTCTAAATAGACGTGGGGGGATATTTTTAATTTTGGGTCAATGCCCTAAAGTGTGAAAGAATTAACCTACTCATTTTAAATGGGGAAAAAATACAGTGAATTCAAAGTGAGTGTTCCCACCATCACTCTCATGAATAATACATCTCGGCCCTCATCTAAAATAAATGTTACTCGAATACCCACCCATAACCCCATATAGATATGAAATAAGTACAACTAGTAGTATAAAGATGCATCTCGTAAGATAATATACTGAAACAAAGATAAATACTTTCAAGTAATAGTTTGCCAATTTACCCATGTTATACTACCCATAACGAGATAACATATAATATCATTCATACTATGTAGTATTGAGTCTTCATCTTTAGTCCACAACACTAGACTTAGGAATTCTATCATTCATTGCAATAAATTTCATAGATGTCATTATTTATGCGACACTAAGGCATCTTCATATAGTGTCCCTTTCGTTCTTTATCAGTGTGTTTGTAGGAGTCTCTTATCCAAAATGGACAAATAAAACATAAGCAAGTGGGCGGTACCTACGTAGTTTCACCATTGACACGACCCATACCAAGGGGTGGAACATGGATCAAGTATCAACATTTAACTCCTATGAGTTGTGCTGCCACATATTACCTCAAATATGACCTAACACTACGTCTAGCCCATGTGACACCACGCCTAATTAAATATCGAGCGATCACTCCTTTATTAAATTAAAATCAAGTTGAACAGTTGGTTCATTCTTAGCATCACTGTCGTAAAATAACTTTTCCAATTTAAACCCCCTAAATAATTAAGCTAAGTGTCAAAACCATTTAAAACCTTATTTCCATTTTATTAAATCCAATTATAAAACCTTTAACCATTAACCTTTTAAAAGTCACACATTTAGTATAAGAATAAAAATGAACATTCAAGAGTTTAACCATCAATAATAAATCCCAACATTAAAACACTAAAAGGAAAACATCCCGACAGTAAGAACTCCCGAAATAAAGATACTGAAAGTAAAAGAATTACAATCTTTGACAATACCAACTAAATAATGGAAAAGGGCGACACATGCCCCCACTGGATAAAGCTGAACTAGAAGTAGAGTCAACAATGAGGTCATCTAAACAATGGCCTGCAACTCCCACAAAAGCTACAGCGTGTTCCATCCAAAGAATCCTAAGCAAGACGCCCCTGTGGCTGGGCACCTGTAATACATATACATACATATATATATATATATATATATATACACACACACACACAAGAGAGAAGAGATAACAGCAAACGGGTCACAGTTTTAAAAATAGTTTAGCAAGTATTTAAAATGCTTACCGGCTAATGCAACAGTCATATTAGTATGCGGCACTCTCTTGAGAATTCTCACCTCTCATCTAGTGTGCACGTTTACCGTACTAATGAATCCCATATATATCTCTCTAACTTATTCTCCATAAGTCTTAACACGTGAAATTAAGGTTATGATCCACACTTTAGAAAAATCTATCTCTTCAAGATTTCTTACGTTATTTAGAATAATTTCGTATCATTATAATATTTTCGAATACTTATAGTGAAGTTGAAGAATTTCATACTTTACTTAACTACTATTTCACTCAGTAGAAAAGTTCTCATATAGATATACGTATATATATTAGTTACACATATAATATATATACAAACGGCACCCCACATAAAATCTATGGTACAAAGTTTCCATAAATAAGTATATATATACCAATCACTCATATAATACATATATATTAACGGCACCCCACATAAAAACTATGGTGCTGGAATACTCTGCTATCAAGTCCCTGTATCACACATACTTAGGGAAATGCTAGTTCGGAATCACTCTCGAACTGCATTTACACAAACATATACAAATGGAGGCGAAGCATAGTTCCAGGTCCTAAGAGGTCAGTACATATCCTCACATCTCTAGGACCGTCCGACTATCAATCAGATAGCCCGTACCTAGGAATCTTATATTCTAGGGTACAAGTCAATATCCCCCATAAAGGTCCCATCGAGATAAGACTGTCCCAGCGCGGAAACCCCCGTGATAGCAAGTATCCTGGGTACGATTTTTACACAGAAGTAATATATGCACAATCACACTGTCATATATAAATATGTATTCACGTCCACATTATTAAATTAGGTGAGCTCACGGCCCATAATTATAATTATCCATTATTACACATTTTACTTAATAGTCTCGTATAACGGACTCATTCCTTTTATTCTCGTAATTAAGTCATTCTAAACTCACTTCTTGTCTCTCGAAGTATTATCTTTAATTAAGTACAATTTCAGTAAGCCCTCACTTACCTTCTACTCCAACTTCCTAGTCATATCGATTATTAAATCAACGCACGCATGATTTTCTAAGTATAAACATCTCCCCATTTACCCTTTTATTTCCCTTCACGTTTAAGCCCCACTTAGCGGGGTTTATCTTGACCCTACTGGTCCTTTTTATGTTCCATTATGTTCTAGAAACCCTAATAAAAAATTTCTACGCATAAAATCGGATTAAGCAAACACGAGAAAAAATGTAGTTTTCCAGGAGGGGTCGATCGATCGATGGCAGGAGCTCGATCGATCGATGCGTCGATCGATAGATACTCCTGGTTCGATTGATCGATCAAACAGGTATGACGAATTCTACAGAAAATCAGTTATGGGTTCTATCATCCAATATCATTCAAATCCAAATTTTTAACTCCCAAACTCTCAAAAATTCATACCACAAACATCCCGAACCCGAATGGACAATGTTTAACGTAAAGCATGTGAGTTTTCATCAAGATTTATGGATCAAAAGTGCCCAAATTTATACATTTCTTATGAACCCTAAAAATTTCTTTAACTTAATTCAAATCATTCTTTCTCCAGAAATTCTACTTCTAATTCATCATAAATTCATGGTTAAACCTCTAAATATGAAGGGAGTTTCCAGATTATCATCTATGTCACTAAAACATGAAATTTTCTAATCTCCAACATGGGTTTTCTTTCAAGAATTCTAATTCTAGTCAACCCTAGACTAATATAAAAGGATGCATTAACTTGATTAAATCAAGATAGATACTTGCCTAGAAATTTAGTGTTTGATTTGTGGAAGAAAAAGGTATGGTTGTGATCCCCTTCGCGCGATCTACGATTTGGCTGTGACGGCGGTGCAACCGGAGGAGTTTTCGGCCTAGAATTCCTTGGAAAGCTCCTCCCCTTCCTCTCCAATGGCCGTCACTAGTTTTTGGCTATGTTAACCCTAGGAGACAACACTTACTATCTGATATAACCCTTGCAAATTCGTGGGTTTAATTATCCATAATTACAAAATGTCCAAAATGCCCTCCCGGGGTACTAATTAAGCCTAAAAATGCCCCGAGACCCAAACTAAACCCCCGGGTACACTTTTCTGACTATCTCGACCCTTTCGGACACTTTGACGCACTCAAAACGACCATATGAGCAACTTATAATTTATTCACTTTATATAATAATAAGTTAGTCCCGACACGACACAGGCACGTCCCGACTTAAATTTCCATAATTGCCATTTTATTCACACGTGACAATTTTATAAATAAATATCATATATTACTATACTCATCCAGCAACATTCAACAAATTTCCAATAATTACTAACTCTCATCACGCTAGTAAATATTTAAAACAACATTCCGGATTAAAAATTAAATTAATTTATCTCAATTAAATTTAATTAATCCCTAAATTTATAAGCCATAAAAATACGGGGTATTACAACCCACCTGTGCCGACGTGTCCTCCGGTCCTGAACACGCACAACCCCAACCGATAGGATGGTCCAAAAACATAGGTATGCCAACGCAATATAGATATATATCATCATATGAAAAGGTAATTACTCTATAATTACTCTTCGCGGCCCCGTAGGTATTTCCCACAATTATCCTCTTTTAATAATCAACCCAAGTATGAATTATTAATTAACCTTTCTTTATAAGACACAATTAACTACCTGGTTAATTTCTTCTGGTAAATACATCATAAATTACCCCTTAGTTTCCCCGTATTAAATTTCCCATAAACGGTCTATGTCAATAGTTTACCATCTCGTAAATTATTCAATTCATTATTCTTATAAACTACACTTAACCATCCAGATAACCATTTAAGTCCCCGTCCTTCGGATAATAATTTAAACCATCTAGTAGATTACATTCGGTAATTATCCTTATTTAATAATCGATCAACACGTGAATTATCAAATATTCCATCTTTATAAAAATGTCATTAACCACCTAGTTAATCTGGTCCTCCATTTATTAATAGCATCATGTCACCATTTTTAATAAATTTTGGTTTCCCAAAAATAGTTCCGTCAACTCGTATGAACTCCTAAAAATCACCCGGAGCCAACGGTGGACCCCACGCTCGGTCCCCCACAAACCGTACCGATTCGATCCAGGGGCGAACCGGTTCGCCCCTGGACGAACAAACTTTTTCTGCCCAGATTTCTTTTACACAGGATTTGTCCTCTTCCATTCAATTCAATTTCTAAATCGTTACACCTTGTGATAATTGTTAATACCGATCACAATGACTTAGTTCATCCCATTATGAGGTTTGTTATGTGTTATCCAACCCGAATTAATTTTCCCAAATCCTAGAAAGTAAAGTCATTGAGGGATTCATATCTACTAAATTTCTGTCCAGCAATTACTCAACATCAATCATATATAAATATCCAATACAAATACAAATCTCAAATTTGAATTAATATTACATTCCTCTACATGTGTATCATTAGAATCATTATACTAAGGGTCTCAAACATGAATTATATCGATACAACCTTTAAGTTTATACCCCCAAAATTCTGGAATTCTTACGTAATCATAAACATTGGTTTCATTAAGATCATTATTTAGTTATCACAATCAAATCACCACACTTCCTAAATGCAGAATTTCTACATGGGTATTTAACAAAACAATGAATAAAGAAGAACTTTGAACCAATAAAATTAAGCAAGAGAATTTTTGCCTTAGATCTTGAATTATTTCTTGGTTCATTCTTGAATCCATCATTGAATCTTCCCATACACTTCTCTCTTCTTATGGTTTCTTATGTCCTCTCTCTGAGTGTTTAGTATAGGGTTATTAGATGTAACTCTCAGGGAGTTATGTAGTCTCTTAATATAGATGATTAAATCACTAATCTCGAGTTGGGCCTTTGGCCACAGCTTTAGATCCCCAAATGAGCCTAAATACCTTATCCACTTAGCCCAATAACCTCCCAACTCATATATATATAATTCGGGACCATTTCTAAGGGTCTTAAACACCCCCAAAGACTCTACAAAGCCTCCCAAAGTGTGCCCCAAATATTTTTATTTAACATACTGACTTGTATCATCTTTAATCAATGTCCAACCATAATTTAAATCACTTTATGATTTATTTCTCACGAGCGAACCCATCACTCCCAATTGAGTCGTATAATTAAAAAATTATGGATAAGTATTTATTCTCACTTTAAATTTTATTCATTTAAATTTAAATCCCTCAAATTTAACTAATTCTCAAATTTAAATCTGAAATTATTATTTAAGTTTTCGTCATAATATTTTATTCTGGAAATATCGAATATTACGTATATTTCCCCAAATTTTGTATATGCATACCTAATTCTATTTGCCTTCGAAATATGTTTGTGCTTTTCTTTGAGAAAATTGGGAAAGAAAATTAAAGTGAAAGGGTTGAACAGGGAATATTATATTAATCCTCTTTTTGTGTATCTTTGAGATATTGATTGCGTTCACGGGTTCAATTCTATGAGTATCTATAATGTCATGATTGTTGATTCGAATATTATGCTCATCTAAAAAAATCTATTTTTCAAATTCAATTTTCACAACTAATTGTTTAGTTACATATAAATTGGAGAAAATTTGAAAGAATATGAAAAAAAGAAGAATCATAGGTTTCTTTCTACTTGAGACTTTAATGAAAACAAAATTAAATAATTTTAACTCAATTGTACTCACTACTGTTTATTCATGGAAAATACAAGGGATACAAGATTCCATGACACGATTCCGTGACATGGGACATGTTTCCGCATATCATTAGTGGACACGTGAAGTGCATGTGCCCCACTAAAAAATTTCATCAATGACATACGGCCCCATAGCCCATTTCACAGAATCGTGTCTCAAAATCATGTCTACCTTGAATCATTTCATTATATTTTTGTTTTTGTGAACGAATATGTATTGTACTCACTAATATCTATTTTTTTGTAAATATTCTTTAACATTAGAAATTAATTTATATTTTTGCTCAACCTTACAAACATATTTATAGTTCACTTTAATCCTAATCACAATTATATCATAAGAATTACACACACATGCGCGCGCACACACACACACACACACACACACACACGCACACACATACACACACACACACACACACACACACACACACACACACATATATATATATATATATATATATATATATATATATATATATATATAAAGTAGCAAACTTATGTATGTCATAAGTTTGCTTGATGATGTCATCTACATAAATTTTTCTTGTATTACCTATTTTCTCCTTGAAAATTTTGAATTCCCCTCTTTTCTTTCCCAATACTAAATTCCTCCTCTTCCATTTTAATTCAAACACAAGGTTATTTCTGTAAACACACGCTAAACCCCTTTCAAACCCTATCCTTTATTCTCAACCTCACCCGCTCTCAGAACTTTTTTCCTAACCTCTCTCCCTCTCTCTATATATGTGAATGCTTCCTCTTCTAACTAATATATTTTGCAGAGATCGCATCAGATTTAGTCCTCTTTGCGCCCACGAGGTAATCTCATCCACGCTCATGAGGTAATCTCACTCTCTTTTACAAACACACAAAATTTCACCTTATCTTCCTCTCTCTTACACACAAAAATCGTACCATCAGATGTGTTTGTTTCATGGGTGCGATTTTTCATTTCTGATTGTGCGATTTTTTATTTTTGATGGTGCGATTTGTGAAGTTGTGATGGTTTTATTTTTTTTCACGCACACATGCACATGTGATGCTGCGATTTCCTTTAGATCTGTCAACATACACATATGTATGATTCAGGGTGAGTATTTAATTTGTTTTTTATTATTTTAGGGGGATTTGATGTTCATTTTATTTCTTGCAATATTACCTTAATGGTTTTAAAATCGATAAGTTTCTATTTGCACAGTTAACACCTAAAATGGGTTTCCATCTCATCAGCTTCTGCTTTGGGGTTTTGGCCATTAATGACTCCAAATGAATTATGTTCCTGTATGATTTTAGCATATCATTTGGTATGAGATAACTTGATCCAACTTTGTATGATACTAACTCACGATAGTGTATGTGCGGAAAGAAGATTTTTTGGGTTTTGATTTGTTTATACCTATTATTATTTTCATTTACTTATGGTTGTTATTTATCTGAAACAGATCAGAGTTTATAAGATACATTGAACTCAGGTATCTCCGCATCAGAGTTTTTTTTTTAGGCTTATAAGAGACATTGAACTCAGGTATCTCCGCAGCAGAGTTTTGTACCGAATCAGAGGTTTATAAGAGACATTTATCTTAATTAGTTTTGTTTGCATCCAAAAGAGGAAAAACATTATAATGTAATTTGTTCCTATAATTTGTTCATACAAAAACCTTGAGCTATACGAAAAAGAACAATTGTTTAGCCTCCCATTAACTATGGTAATTGTTTTTACTGTATGACTTTTCATTAAACAACGATTTTCTTTTAATTGTACATCAATAATTGTTCTAATCATTTTTTGTCTTTTCATTGAACATCAACAACTGTTCTTGAATTGTTTTTGTTGTACAGTACCAACACTTCATCATTTTGTTTTTAAATCTTTGTTCTGAATCATTTTCTTCTCATCGTTTTCATGGTTGTTCTAATAGCTTAGTTCTAATCATTTTCTTTGCCTGTTCGTTTTATTCTTGAATCTTTAGCTTTTCATTGGGTATTTCTATGCATACTGACAGGGTATACATATTTTTTGGCTTTTTTGGTCATATTGATAGGGTATTTCTAGACATATTGACAGGGTATACAGATTTTTTTTGACATATTGACATCGTATTTCTAGACATATTGATAAGGTATTTTTTGGGTATTTCTAGACATATTGATAGGGTATTTCTAGAGATTGACATGATATTTCTAGATATATTAAACCCTAGACATATTTACAGGGTATTGTTTGGGTATTTCTATCAAAAACGTTCTTTCTATCTGTTTGGTAATGCTTCCAGAATTCAGCATGGTAATGCATCCAAAATAGGATTCAGCTTCTATTTGTTTAGTGCTTTTTGTAATGCTACTAGATATTTGAAGTACGGTAATGCTTTTGTAATGCTGCCAGATATTCATGTAATTCTGTGTTCCTCTTTTTTATAGAAAATTATTTGAAGTATAGTCTTAAAATATAAGAATTTTATAGGAAAGTTTTATATTATGTGTTCCCCTTAATTTTCCAGGCTAGGTGTTTCATAAATACGAATATGCTAAAAATGGGAATTATGCCTTTTCAGACAGTGCTTTCTAAAAATGGATGATTTATTTTCAATTTGCAGATCGGGTTTCAACAGTTGTAACTGGATTGGTCTCGAACGTGAGTGAGAAAAACGAAGAGGGTGATGGGGAAAATTAAGAGCTGGTGGACGATTGAGATAGCCAAAGTTCAGCTTGCCGTTGAATACAAGCTGTGAGAAATATCAGGGAAATAGAGGCTGCAAAAAAGATCCTACAGGAAAAGAGGGGCTTATAATTCAAACAAAAATAGATTCTTTAGGTGATTGGTTTTACCGATGAATTTCGAAGAGGTATAGTTTTCTACAATTATAATGTGAGTTTTTTTTACCAGTATTTGTGTTGCTCCTCAACTCTTCGATGTAATGTTCAAGTGAAAGTTTTCTTTTGTATTTTTATTTTATATATATATAATTTGTAGGAAATTTGTAAGGATTTGCATTTTAGGGATTTGGGTCCTTATCTTACGTGTTTTGGTTAGGATTGTGTAGTTTTCATCTTAAATTATAGGGTTTTCGATTTGATATCAAGTCTACTTTGTAGGTTACAGATTGTACAAACTGGAAAAGGGAAGTTTTATGTTGGATTGTCTCTACACACATCAAGTAACTTCTTTTGATCTTTATATGTTTGATATTTTAGTGAGTTTTATGGTTCAAACGACGAGATTTTTAATTTGTTTGCAGGTTTAACACTTTATTTACCATCTTTGCTCTTCCACATTTTTTACAGACTGGCAACAGGATTGTAAGGTTAGTTTTAGAGTTGGATTTAGTTTGGGGTTCGCAGTTTTTGAGATCGATTTTACACCAATGGAAAAGTGAATCAAGGAGACATCCATGAATGCACAAATAGAGAGTGAGGTGGTTTTCTGGGTCTTCTAGGGGTGTGATTACTCTAATGCTGATGCTCTTCGTTATGGTAGTGATCAGTGAGGATCCTTCTTCTCTCTTACTCCTCCTCTGTTTTTTTCCATATTTATTTATAGAGTCATGAGCAAACAAGTAGAGCAAATTGGATTTGATGTTTTTTTTGGGTAAATCGATTCAAGCTTTCAATTTTTCATACACAACTAATATATTTATCTCTATGTTTTTTTTTGTAATTAGATGTTTGTTTTGTTTTCAATCTTACACAACACTCCAAAATGTTGTTTTAACTTTTATGGTTTTTAATGCTCAAGTTTATTACACTTAGTCTTTTAATTTACTGCAATTCATAAATTGCAATTTTATTAATATCTATTTTGGTTCATTTCCAATAACATTATTTGACATATAATGTTAATTTTGGGTGTTTTAGCATAATGGGGGTTCTTCCGCCAGTTTTGAACGCAAAAAAATATCCCTATGGTACAAAATCAAATAATCTAATCATATTCTTGGAGTTTGAATTTTACTATAAGCACCAAATAGAATATTGTTTAGTGTTGTTTATTTCTTATTGCATTTTATCTTCTCTAATGATCAATATATAACATTTATATTTTATACAAAATACATGCAACTATAATTTGGTTTTAGTTGTGGATGTTTAATTTGGTTTTGTTTTATGGATGGTTTGAGTTGTATACAGAACACATAAGTAACATTTGTTTACTCTGCATAACGTACTCAACATATTTTGTGGATTGTTTTATTTTATACATAAAACATAAGTAACATTTGTGTTTATTTATTTACTCTCCATAATGTACTCATCACATTTGTTTTCTCACTTATTATTCTATGTACTAATTTTGAATTCATGTGTTTTAAGAATCGGGGAACAAGAAGAGGAAAACAAATAGTGAGAGTGATGGTATTAAGGGGTTCAACGTAGGTGTTGACTCCATACCCTTGCCCAAGTAGCTTGCTGGATTTGTGATTGATGATCATGGCAGATTTATCATGGCTTCCAACGTAGGTGTTAACTTATAATTGTTTGATTTGCACGGCCGAGTTTTCTTTATTTGGATCTTGAAATGTAATCTTCATTTAATGTATTCAATAAATTATTTCTTCTATTAAATTTGATCTCAACTTTTTCAGATCATGCACCACAACTGGAGGTCTACTGGGTTTGGCTTTGCAACATCATTTTTGAATATGGTTAATCAGACCGTGCCCAACATGCCAAATTATTTTGGTTTTGTATCAGTGGCATTGCCAAGGCTACTTGGAATGATTCCGGGGTATTGTTTCTAGTGCTTCGGGTGGGGCAATGTTTCCTGGAATTGGTCCATCTCTTGGGGAAGTTTTCCAAGAATACCTTAATGGAAGGTGTGTGAAAATAGATTGCAAGTTCAATCACCTGCCTCACAGTCTATTAATGACCGTATTACCTACCACGACCTCTATAGGAAATCACAACCAAGTACCCATGGCACCTTCTACAGCTGCAATAGCTGTAGCTCAGGCAATTATTGTTGCTCAAGCTCTACAAGCTCATGTTGCTCAGGCACGGTCGCAAGCTCAAGATCAGTCCACCAAAGACTCTTCTTGCATAGGGATGAAATTTTCATTCACGATCAATAGGTGCTGGGGAATCTCCACCCAACTACATTGGATTGGGTTCCTGTGAGGAACCATCTCTGATTAATTTAAAGAAAACTTCAAACAAGACAGCATTCTGATATATACGCCTTTAAGAACAGGACTGAGTATTTTATGAATTCCATGTTACTCCATGAGTAGTTTGATAGAACAACATAAAGGACTTGCAAAAAATATTACTTCATCAGTAATATGAATATTTTTTTTGAGAAAATGATTATGATTGTAGAATTGTGGGAACACCACTTAACTGAGATTAAATAGGGTGGGATGATGAGTGGCGATACATATTATACTAATATATGGATATGTGGATGAATATTTTGGAAGAGAACTAATCAAAAGTTATAAACAGAGATTTATGGGTTCTAGGTTGTCTAAGGGTGTTGTTTTTTATATGCGTGGGTTTGAGACATAATCACATGCTTTCAGTTTCTCTCTATCTGACTCTCGCTCAGTGAATGAATTTTTCAGGGGTTGACACAGTAGCATCAATATCTAATGGTATGGTTCTATTTTTATGCATCATTTTTACATTTTTGTTATCCTATTTTACTACTAGACTTTTCAACTAATGTAGTTTCTTGATTGATCTAATAGTCGACGTCGTCTCCCAGTTGTTAGGCATTGTTATTGGCTACTGATTCAGAGTTTGATCTGGGGGTTAATAGCATTAAGTCACCATTATATGGGAAATTAGATTTTTTGTCGATACTTCGATCAGGATGTTGTGCAGATATGGATAAATCAGTTCGATCTTCTACAGCATATCGCTATAAGAAATGTTAGAGGGTTGTCACAGGAGAATGTTGTGGATCATGTTCCAGGAGAAGGCGAAACATCCTTGGAGTGGCGTAAAAGGGGAAGTGGGAACCTATTCGACAAATGCAATGAGATTGGTGGGATTTGAATTTGGTTTATATGTAATTCCACTTTTATTTGGTAAAAAAATGCGTTGTAAAGAATTAAATCGTGTCAAATGTTATTTTTGAAACGAAATGAAATTGACATAGTCAGGTCATGTCGTGTTCGTGTTCAATTTTTTTCACGGAATTGACCTGATAAGGACATAATAATGACACGATAGTGACCCAATTAAGGTTATGATATAGATTTTATGTAGATCTACTATTGGCTCTATTTAGATCCACTATTTTTTTAATTGCCTTCTAATTGGTCTAATCGTGTCGTGTTGGGTCGGATCTAATCATGTCAATTGAAACCCGATTTTGACACAGCTAACAATTTCTATACCCAAGTTAGAATGAAAATAGATGGAAATTTTTACACGATTAACAATTTTGACACACAATTTAATACGAGGTTCAAGATGTCGACCTTTTGTTTATACCAGGTTCAAAACCGATGTACACTTTCGAAAATTTTCATCGTGCCTTCAGGCACAGGCATACCCTAGTATATATATATTAAAGACATATAAAAATATATTCGAATTTTAACTTTGGATGTTGTTTAAATATTGAAGCTACATTTATTCATGCATATACCTAAGTTTTATATATATATATATATATATATATATATATATTTATTTTAAACAATGCTCGCGTGGAAAGAAAAAGTAGTGTATATGTATAGTGTAAGGTGTTTGAGTATTTGATTTTGTTATATATGAAGTTTAATGGATTATGAATATATTTACCTTTTTTATTTGATACCCATATATGAAGTTTGATTGAGCATCTAACAAAAATGAACTTTAATATGATCAACTCAGATAGTAATAAAGTGTATATTGAATCTGGTCAAATTTTTAGTTATGCTACTATTACTGAAGGCCCGATATACAGAGATGGATTGATAGATGGACAGATGTATAAAATTAAGGCCAAACACCTTGTAGCAAATCCTTCTTTAAACTTATATGTGACTTATTTGTCTATTGTTTAAATCAACCACGTTTCTACATGCCCAATATACCACTTTCAAACTTAAATCAAGAATCCACAAAAGAGAAGCATCTTGAACCATGGTACATTATCCAATACTAAGACAATAAATAAAAAATCAACATTGTAACAAGTATGATTACCATGAAATGTGGTCATTAAAATATTGATTAGAATTGAAAATACTTAAACTATGATAATAATTTATTATCCCCGTTGTCATTTGAATCTATATAGGCACTTGTAGAAGTTTGAACTGGTTCAATTAGCAAATGTGATTCCAAGAGAAAAAACCACTGAGGCCAAACATACAAGCATTTGTATGAGAACTTTTAGGTTCATATATTAAGAAAGAAACCAAATTAATATGGGTCTTTTCCATTTGATTAGAGATTAATTTGGGTATAGAAGAGTGTTGTCATTAAAGCATGTAATAAGAATTAGGACAAAATTCGTTATCTTAATGAAGTCATCATCATCATAATCATCCTTGTCTTAATCCCATCATATGGGATGCACCACATGGATTCATTCTAATCTATCATATGCAATATTATCATTCAAGTTTAATTCCTTAAGATCTCTCCTAATAATTTCCTCACATGATAACTTAAGGCGTCCCCTTTCTCTTTTACACTCCATTTCCAATAATCTACCTATTATTATATGTGCATCTACTGGTCTATCGCTAATGGAAGCAACTCCTAACTTTTCTTTCAGGTGCTAATTTTTAATTTTATCCTTTCTAGTAATTCCTATCATCTATCGAAGCATCCTCATCTCACTAATATGGAGACTTTATTCGTGATTTTCTTTAAATCCCGACACTCTTCTCCATATAGGTTCACTGGCCTAACAAATGTTTTATAAAATTTTCCTTTCAATTTATTAGTTGCCAACTTATCGCATAGCACCCCACTCACTTGTCTCCATTTCATCCAACCATTTGATATTCTACTTGTAACGTCCTTATCAATATCCCCATTACTTTATAACACTGAACGTAAATAATGTAATTTATTAGTTTGGTTTATCACTTTTTCTTCAATCTTTAACATTACGTTATCATACGCCTCATTATTAAATTTACATTCCATAAATTTTATTTTATTTCTACTGATTTTTAGTCCCTTAGACTCTAAGGCTTTTCTCCAAGTACTTACTCTCATCGCTAAGCCCTCCTTTTAAGTGTTTACTAAAACTATATCATTCTCAAAAAATATATAACATGGGATGATTTCCTTAGTAATCTCATCCAAAACTACGGCAAATAATTAAGGGCATAAGGCCAATCTTTCACGTGGCCCTATTTTAATCGTAAAGTCGTTAGTTTATGCACATATAGTTCTTACGCTAGTATTTGTGTTATCATAGATGTCTTCAATAACTTTAATATAAAGACCACCAAATTATATCCCTAGGTACTCTATCATAAGCCTTTTTTAAGTTTATAAAGACCATATATAAATTTGTATTCTTACTTCTTCATTAACTGTCTTAATAAGTAAATAGCTTCGGTGGTGGATCGCCCTGGCATAAATCCAAATTGATTGTCCAAAATAGTTTACTCATTTCTTAATCTTTGTTTTATAACCTTTTTCCCATAATTTCGTAGTGTGATTCATCAGTTTGATTCATTTATAATCAACGACTTAATATCTAAATGATAATGTACTTAATTTGATTGACACATGTGATATAGTGGGTCGAATGAGGCATAGGGTGTAGTTAAGTCGCATGATCCCTAATTGTCATCGGTTTTGTTCGCCCTGGATGTCGTTTGACACTATGAAAAGTTTTGTATGTGTTCGTACCTCGGCCTTCATGCGAGGGAGGATTGGGGTCACTAGTGTGTTTAATATAAAAAATAAACTGAGAATGTCCTATGTTCCTTAGAGTTTATATGAGAGAAGCATATCAATATGCCGCACATTAAGTGTAAAACTAAACTACACAAAGACCCAAAATCTTTTTGATTTTTTAAACATTTTTATAGAAAATTAAAAATCAAACCCAAAAGATAAACAAAATATTTTTGCATTTTTTTTTCTCATAATGACCCCCAAAAATGGAAAATCATAACACAAAAGATAAAACATAAGAGGAAGTTTTATAATTGCTCAATATCTATTTTATTTTGGTGTATTCCGTCATAAAGTGAAGACACGTACTTATCAAGAACTTCAAAGTGAAGACAAGATTTTGATAGAGTAATAATCGAATATTGAATGAGTTGAAATCATCACTACATTGATAGAGGAAGTATATGGTTTTGATTTATGCATAAACACTTTATATAAGGATATTTTATATTTGGTTCGATGCATGCTTTTAATCATTTTTCAAACAAAATTGTTTTTCCTGTCATTCGGATGACTTTAGGCGTTCGTTCAACGAGAATGAGAGTTCATTAGAACAACCTTCCAACGAACATCAAACGGGGTACTTTTGTTGATCAGAGGTATATATGTTCAAATCGTGTTCAAAGTTAGTTCGAACGAGATCAAGTGTTTCATTCGAACAAACCTTTTGTTCATTCGAAATGAATTGCCTCAATTTTTATGTCGCCTCGAAATTTGTGTTTTCAACAAAATGGGGTCTTAAGGATCAGTTTTTATTAAAACTTTTGGCGAGATTTGTTTTCAATGCCTATCCCAAAAATCTCCAAACCCTAGTTTGTGTAAAACACTTTTGTTTTTTGAATCAAATCCTTTGAATGATTTATTAAGCTTTATCAAACCCTAGATTAGTTCTCGATTGGTGAATTTATGGAGTTAATTCTCTATGGGAGAAGAAGATAGGAATATCGATTCTTGAGGCTGATCGGTGGATATCGTGGTAAGAGGAAGCTTTTTGTGGGACGATAATGGATCTTCATCGTTTACTGTGAACAACTTCAAGAAAATTTTACATAGATTAGTGAATATTTAAGTGTTTATAAGTCTGTTAATATTTGTCTTGTTGAAACACCATACTGAATATAGGTTTTTCTCCAAAGAGATTTTTTCCTCTTCTTCTTCTCTTTTCGTTTGGGTGTTGGTTGTATTTTTATCTTCACTAAGATTAATATTATATTGCATGTTCACATAACTTAATCAAGATAAAATTTGGTCTAAAAGGAATTTTTTATTTGTGTGTATGTGACCTACTCTACGACATATTCATATAACCCGAACAAACTCGCATTTTCATAAATGCATCATAACACTAGATAAAATATATCATAAAGCACAAAGATAGTGTATGCCAAACATGCCATCACAATCACTTATAGGATATAACATGGGATGAATAATGTGAAAGCAAATGAGACTCAACAAGCCTAATATTTAGAGCCTCCAAATCGAATCTCCTAACCCATATAGGTGTAACGTGGCGAATTTGGTCTTGATGAACCTTGGTGATACAAGCCTTATTATTCCTAGGACCTATTCTAAGATCATAGCCGAAACGCCGAAGATGATCTTTCCTACTACAGTGTGTGCAAGTGAAGATGCCAAGAATGTTACCTTTAGTTTGACCTTTTCTAATGTCCCTAACTTTGTTTGACACTCTCAGACGCATGGTCTTGAATATAAGATCCCCTTACAAAATAACAAAAATATTCTATTTATATTTAAGTTAAAAACAAAAATAAATCAAAAAGTAAATAGAAAAGAGGAAACATATGGCTGGACATAAGTCGGGAGTAGTCGACTGGTAACAGGGGTGCAGTCGACCGGTGATAGGGGATGTGGCCTATTGCTTTTTCTCACAGCCAAAATTGAATTTATCTGTCGACCGCTGGGGAAAGGCCAATTGATTTGGGGTGACAGACCTACTTCTTCTATCTTTTATAGCTTAAACCTGCTTTGCAATTCAAGCATAAAATCATCTCACTTTCTTTTGTTTTGCCAAGCCATGACTCGCTACCCTCTTCTTTAGATCTGCCACTATTTTCCTTAATAAAAATCCAAAACATCCTCTAATTCGTGTTTGTCCATAGAACAATCATGAATCTTCAATGGCCAAAGATGGCCAAAGACCTGTTGCTCTCGATTTAAACCTACTACTGTAATTTTTTGGCCAGGACCTATTGGTCATTTATTTCTTATTTACTCTTGTTAATTAGTTTCTTTAATTTATGTATCTCATTATGCTTTCTAGCTAGATTAAATTAGGTTATGATTAATGGAACTCACCTTGGTTTCAATGTGTGGGGATGGGTTTTATGCATCAAATTAGATTGGGTTGTTCTTGTTATTACGCCTAGGAGATTTAACGGGATATATCATGTATGCTTCGTATTTATGACCTTGCCTGTGTAGTTTCTGGGGTATTTGTTGACACCAAAATCATAGTAAGCTTTTATGTGAATTTAAGGGGTGACAACTCTAGATTTAATTACTTGTTGAAATGAGATTCAATCTTACTAAATTTGTAGACCCATGTAATCATTCATACGCATTAAACCAACGTGAGGGATATTAGTCGCAACCTATAGTATTTATTCCGCTTTAATTAATCCTAGTTGAAATGCCCATGCCTAGTTATCTCTTCTTTTTGTTAACAATTACCTTTTGCACTTTAATTTGAGAAATATTATATTCATATAATTCTAACAACTTGTCTTTGTGGATTCGATACCCGGACTGGCCGCTATACTCTTTTAAAAGAGTGTAGTCATAGTTTAGGTTTTTGCACTGTGGTGGGAGCCAAAAATAATGAACGGCGTGTATCTCCATACACTTGTGCCACGATCATTCCTGCCTATGTGTCAGTCTTTCAATGAAAATAAAGGGACGTATGGGAAAACCAAAAGGTTGGCAGAATTTTACCCAAATGATGAAATGATAGTTCGCATGTTGACATGTGGCTCCTCGAGACTCCAAAACCTAAAATTAAGGGATAATGAATTAAATGACCCCAGGGGTAACGATGGTGAAACCTTAGAGTCCCTAAAATTCAAAAATTATATGTATGGCATACAAAGCCTTTTGGTCTGACCAACATAAAAGACTTTGAATGAGGCGCTAATATAGAGGGGTGTTTTGGCTCTGTTACAATATTTGTGTGAGGGACCCCTCCAGTCCCTCCTGCAAAGAGTTCAGAAAATTTTTTGGGCGAGCAACCCCTCTAGACTCTCCTCCTACGTTCCAAATGACTTTTGGGAAAAGGACCCCTATAGACCCTTCTTCCAAGTTCGGATGAGTTTTGGGCGAGGGACCCTTCCAACCCCTTCTTCCAACTTTCAAATGAGTTTTGGGTGAGGGACCCCTTCTTCCAAGTTTCGAATGAGTTTTGGGTGAGGGACCCCTCCAGGCCCTTCTTCCAAGTTCCAGATGAGTTTTGGGTGAGGGACCTCTCCTTCCAAGTTCCAGATGAGTTTTGGGCGAGGGACCATTCCAACCCCCTTCCAGCTTCTAGATGAGTTTTGGGTGAGGGATCCCTCTAGCCCCCCTTCTAGTTTCGAAGGAGTTTTAGGCAAGGACCCCTATAAGCCCCCTTCCAGTACCATCTCAAATGAGAAATCTAGTGAGGAAATCCCCAGTAAATGACTCCTCTAGCAAATGTTCAAATAATATTTGTTTTACAGTAAGAGGGTCCAAATAGTGGCCTAAAGTGTAAAATAAGATCACAAGATGGAGTATCTACCATGAACAACCCTTCATCATGGAAAAAGTTATTCTTTTATAAAACAAAAGTACTAAAACCTACTTTCTTGTACAAGTGGACTAATTGAGCTTGCAGGGCTCAAGTAGGCCAGATGAGATCCCGTGAGAGTTTTGGCTTGATGGATGAGGAACAAGGTTTGTTGAGCAAGCTTAACCACTTAGCACTTTAAGATTGAGAGAATACTAATAAAAAGACCCTATAGGTCATATAGCCCTTACACAGTTCACACCCAATCATAATAGAAGTGAGAACCCAAGAGGTTTCTCACAAGAAATGACCTTTTTATAAAATGATTTTAGAGAAGGGGGTCCTCAAGGCCCCCTCAAGCTCAATGATTTTCGAGGAAATGGTCCTCGAGCGCCTCCCCCCCAAATTTACAAAGTTTGTACAACAAGTTACCGTTTTAAAAAATATTTACCAAATCAGATATTTTATCACCATTAGGAGACATATTTGCTTTTTGACTTTGTTTCACACCAGGTGTTGTTTGTCAGAGGAGATAGGTGGCTACAGACCTAGTAGGGATAAAAGCTACATTGCAAACTTTGTACCTCTAGGTTATCCCTCTTGATTTTGGTACCCAAAATGCCCAAACTAGCCTTATGTTCACTTATAAATAGGACCATTAATGAGGTCAAAATAATATCAAAAACTCAAGCCTTGTCGTTACTCTGTCAAAATCACACCAGACTACCTAGTTTTCTCTACCCACTCTCTCTCTCTCTCTCTAAGTGCTAAGTGTTTGTTTCTTCACTCCCACATTGACAGCCATCATTCTCAGGAATTCTCTTGAGAAAACTTAGTATTATTGTTGTAAAGTTCATCTTGTTGTAGGGGGTGGTTCTTTCTTTGGTTCCATTTTTACCCAAAGGAGAAGGTTTTACCAGGTGCTGCTCTAGAAGTTATTGAAAACCTTGAAGTCAGTTTTCATTAATGTGGCTAACGCCTCACCCATTTAAGCATCTTACAAGACCCAAGTCACACTACCCTCTTATAACTTGCTTCCTATCATATACAAGCTCTATAGAAACGGAAAAATGAACCTCTACCAGACCACGAGGAGTGTGAGAAGTCAATACATAGTGAGTTCATCTCCTCTTAACAATAACTCAAAAATAGTAGATTTTTTTCGAAAAGAAAAAGTGTAGAACTAACTGAGTATTAAAAGGAAGTGAGACGCTTGAAACAAGGATGAAAAAAGGATTGTCAAGGGCGAGGCTCTTGGTTACGTACCTACTGGAGCATGTGTTTTTGTTATATTTATGAAGAGGATGTATTTATGATGTAATGGTTTATGTATTTAAGAATCTTTTGTATAGTATAAGATGTATATACCATGCGTGTTTTTATATAAACAAGCTTGCAACATGGGCAATGTGCGTACAATTTATTATTTTAGAAAATATCATATTCAACTTTGGCTCTCATATATTGGAAAAAAATGAATTGGAAATATTTTCCAAAACAATTCACAACCTCTAAAAGTTTTTTCAAAATAATCCACAATTTTGGATCGGGTTGGAAATTTAGATTTCCTCCGAGTGATCCTCGCTAGAAGCACTTGTAGGAAAATATTCAAGATTTACCAAGCCCATCCTGAATTGTGATTTTTTTTCAGAAGTCATGATTTTTAATAAATTACGTTTGATTA
This sequence comes from Sambucus nigra, assembly GCA_949130495.1. NCBI lineage: Eukaryota > Viridiplantae > Streptophyta > Magnoliopsida > Dipsacales > Adoxaceae > Sambucus > Sambucus nigra. The sequence continues at coordinate 577,670,217 of OX422216.1, forward strand.
TTGTATTGGTAACTTGTTCAAATTTCAAATTTTTACATTTCACTATAAATCTACAAACATGGATTATTACTAACTATAAATATGTAATGTTTGGAATTATCTATCTAGAGCTGCTTGTTACAATGATTAGTATACAATTAGAATTCAATGTTTAAATTTGAATTTGACAAGATATAACTAATTGTAGATAGTTGACATGGCATTTCAATTCTAGACGCCACAGGAAATTTACGTTATATATCGTGTATGTGTCGGGTCTCTTTCTCACGAAATCGTGTATTGTCGTATTAATCGTGTTTTTATTCAAGTTATCTTTTCTATTTATGTTTAATTGATTGTAAAAGTTAGGGAGTCGTGTTATTCGTATCGTGTTATATTTGGGTTGTGTTCGTGTCACTTAAAAAAACAAAATCATGTTGTGTCTTGTCCATTTCTAACCTTATGTCGTGTCGGCCTCCAACACGACCTAAAGACACGAATTTCCACCCCTCGAGTAGTTATGTCGGCACATGGCTGTTGATTTCTTTGTTTTAGTTTTCTACCACTATATATATATATATATATATATATATATATATATATATATATATATATATATATATATATATATATATATATATATATACGAGTGTTTTTAGTTTTAGATGGATGAGATGTCATTGTTGTGTTTGTGGTCGTGTGCGCACGTGCCATAGTACGTCTGTTTATTAACTACGTGGATTTAGGGATTAAATTGCATTCATGTGCGTGCGTGCAAAGATGCCTTCGTTTAAAACTATGTGGATTTTGGTATTATGGAAACCCCTTTAGGTATTATGGGAAACTATGGTTTCTTCTTTTACAGATTTGTAATATTTAAAGAGCTAAAGATTTAACTCTAGCAATGATGGGGATCAAGGGCACAACACATTAGTACAAGCATAAATGTGACATCCATAATACTCTCTAATGTATAAATCAGGCTTGTGTGATCTACCAGTACATAGTTTCATGATGGGTAGAAGTCTTATACAAAGTTACTTGGAACGTTTAAAGCTTTGGTGAGTGGTACGCTACGGTGCCTAGTATGCAGTACATTGAGGGTATGCTTGTTTGGGACACCATTTTGACTCACGGGTCATTTGGAAAACATACTTTAATTATGTATTTATTTGAATTAATTTTTCTTTTTGACATTTAGTATCGAGTTACTTAGTTTTTGTAGATATACTAGGGATTGATAAAATAAAGAGAACTTTATAATATATACAATTTCTTTCTTGCTTTCCTTTATTAAATCCTTTTACTTTTCAAAACAAAATTGTGACGCAAGCTTTGGAGATCGGGGGCACTAAATTGCCCTAACACGGTATGCAAGAACTGGAATGTGGTACTCAGGAAGGGAGTATCCGGTAACATTTGTCTCATACCTCTTCCTTTTGTTATATTATAAGGCCAAGAATAAAATAATTTTTTTGAGCCAACAAAATACAATATGATTCATTATAAGTACACATTACTTTATCAAAGGACTTTTTAATAGAATTTAACATTTTCTCCGATTTTGGTTCAATCAAAATACTTTGCTAATTGTTCATTACTTATAAACTCTACCTTGTAAAAAGGTCTAAGTTATATCAACTTCATTTAGCGTATTGTCTTCCTTTCATGTGAACTTGTGCCATTAATAGATAATTCCGAATGACCTTGTGTCCCCTCATATTTTTTACACCTATCATACCATATACATTTATTTTCAATACTGACTACCTCTGTTCAGAAAGACAGTAAGAAGCGACCTCAATCTTTATACTAGTCCTTTAATTTATTGACACAACCACAGGCTTTTACACAAATTGCAAGTGAACTCTAAACAATTAGAGTCCCTTGAAAATAATTCATAATTTTAAACTTATTGAAATTTTTTATTGATTGTTATGTAATTATTCAACTAACAATTACAAATTTTGACTTTCATTAGCATACATCTGAACCTGGTTAGCGTTAGAATTTTTTCCACTTCCCTAGCAGTTATAAAACATTGTTCTATTGTGTTGTGGATGCTGCAGTGTAATTTTATTTTCTTCTCTGTTGCTTGTTTATAAATAATTTTAATAAATACTTAATACTAGAATTGTTCAAAATACTATATCATTGGCTCTATTTAGAGCTTGATACTGCTGTTGTTACCATATCTACTTTCCTAGGTCAAGATGCTCTTACAAATCAATTTCACGAGATTTTTTTTTTGCTTATTATATTATTTTCGAGTATATTACTATGATAATAGTTGCTTTCTTGAAGGCCTGTTCCTATTGTTGCTTTTGTCTCTTTATTACGAGTCAATCAATTTTCAGCTTTTTCTTTTAAAAACCAAAAATATAATTGTGTTATTTTCCCTTGTTCACAATTTTGTTTTTTGTTTGACAAAAGTTGTTACTTTTTTTTTTTTTAACAAACTCAAACACTATATTATATCATAACCGTATTACAACAGTTAGGTTTATCCACAAACCTACTAACTAATAGTACTAGTACTATCTGCCAAAAGCGATTTGTAGATAAATCTAGGTGCTACATCAAAAAAACTATGCATATAATGACAACTATTTCCGATCATGGCCAAGACGTCAGCTACCGAGTTGGCGTCTCTATAACAAAAAGATATCCACACTGTATCGAACTTTTGAATCTCCTTACTGCAGTCCTGGAATAATTCCTGGATATGGTGGCTCGAACATGGGGCCTGCAAAACAGTTGGTAAGTAGACAAAAAATCCGTTTTCACATGTATATTACGAATACCTCGATTAATAGCAAATTTTAAGCCATCTTTTATTGCCCACATTTTAGCTATAGCATTGAAATTGTATCCAATATTTTTAGCAAAACCCCAAATAAAATGCGCTTATCGTCTCTGAGAACACCTCCAATGCCCGCAGATAGATTCGTAGTATTACATGATCCGTCAGTATTTACTTTGTAAATAGTTTTATATGAAGGATGCCAAGCAATATTTTTAACGGTAAAAATAAATATAAAAAAGTAATGTTGACCACCACATTTTACATTTGAACGTATATTTTACACCAAATAAACTACCATTAGACCAACTCTGTAGAGATGGGAAAATGGGTATCCATTTTTCTAGTCCAAAACCTCACCCAAGCAATGTGGAAAAGTAGGTATAACCCATTTCCTATCCTACATTTTTCGGCAAAATGGTAAATAATATCTCAGTTTGTGGACCGACATGTTTTACATCGGGCAAAAAGTGACTTGTCACTCCACTGGTTTACCTTTTTTTCTTAATATATTTGTTTTCATTTGTTGGCAATGATAATTAAATCAAATTCAAATCCAAATATTGCAAAATACGATCAATTTAGAGAACATAGACCTACATAATAATTTAATATTATTACATTACAATGACTACGCAATACTAAGTTCAACTAACTAAACTAACACAAAACCAGTCAAAATTGTCTTGGAACTCAGTTACACTATGATCGAAATTTGTGAACTATTTTTCTCTTGCCACATATTGACGTCCTGGTCTTTTGACCACTCCTCCAATATTATTGCATGCCATCTCTCCCAATATTCTTGCAATGGAAGTGACATGCCTAAAAAATTCTCCAAACTGGCTTGTTATAGTTGCATATTATTTTGGCTTTTGCAATCTTTATTTTCTGCATGAGCAACTCGTTCTTGAGTTGTCGTTCAAAGATGTTTGCTCTACCGACATTGATATAAGACGATGTTCGATGCAGGCGACCATCTTGGGCATACGTTATCACAAGAGGTGCTAGACGGAAACCTTAGGCTGTGGAGGGGAAGTTTCAGAGTCGTCCTCTAAAGATACATTGGTAGTAAATAATAACCAGAACGGATAGGGTGAGTATTCCTGCGGCCCACTAAGTGGGGTTGGGGTATGTGCATAACTTATCTTCATATCTACCCGGGGTTGGGTACTAGACATACCTGGCAAAAAGACATGATTCGCAAATGCCGAAACCCACATGTTTCTAATTGCATAGATATTCCCTAGCCACTTGTTGTCATATAACTCACTTTTTTTTTACAAGATCCAACCATATCGAGTTAAGCTCTTCTTTCATTTCAGAGTTCTAAATGCAAATAGCAGACTCATTATAAAATCATGAACAGTCTCTAATGCTAGAAATTCTAGCCTGATAACCACATCTGATACTTGTGGGTTGTAAACATTAGAGGCCGAGTCCTGACTCTCTACTCTAATTTCAGTATTTTCAACATTAACACTAGTCTCCTCAAGAACAAAAATATTATTACCATCACTCAAAGATTCCACGTCCAAATTTTTCATGACAAAAAACTTGAAAAATATTTACAATGAAAATAAACCTTCAGATTCCATTTCCAATGAAAAATAAACTTAAAAAATATTTACAACGAAAAATATTGAGCATCAGATTCCATTTAAATGCCGTAGATTTAAAAATAAAGTAAAAAATAAAGAAGACTATTTATTGATGTATGCGATTTATTGAGATTTAAATAAAAGTCCATAAATAATTACCATTTTTACCCGTTTGCGATTTGTTTATGATTTAGTGAGAATGGAGTTTTTTATTAATATTTGAGATGGAGAATGGAGAGAGGTGAGAGGTGAGAGGCAGGGCCGTCTCTGAAATTATAGGGGTCCTAAGCGAACAATTAATTTGAGGCCCTTTATATTAATTTTTTTTCGCATTTTTCGATGCAAAACTATCAATTAAATCATCAAAATTTATTGTTGTTAACAAATCTTCTTCAATTGATAACATGGCTAATCCATTTAATCTTTCTTGTGACATGGTAGAACAAATGTAAGATTTTATTAATTTTAATTTTGAAAAACTTCTCCCGGCCGAGGCAACCGTAACGGGTATTGTCAAAATTATTCTATAGGCAATCCAAGCGTTTGAAAAAATACAATCCATTCTTTTAATATATTCTAACACCTCAATTGATTTTTTAATTTCTTTAGGTAAAAGCCTCATTAAAATTTTTAATTCACAAAACAATTAATTTCCATCAATATCACAATTAATATCATTATCTCTTATTGGACATTTTTTTATCATTGTGTCTATCAAATTTTGATCAATATTTTTTCAATTAGCTGGATCATACATATCTACTGGTAAAGCTTCTACACGTTCATTTTCTAATCGTTCATTATCTAATTCTTCTAAAGTTTGATGTTCAACAACATTTTCATTATCTAAATCTTCTATATTTTTTATGTTCAAAATCTATTTTTTTTATTAAAATATTTATTTAGTGAACCCGCTAGTTTTGATGTTTCTTCTTCAATTTGTTTTTGTCTTTTTCTTTTTTCGTGGCCGGAGGAATATTTTTTAGTAGACATATTCACACAACAAGAAGTATAATTTTTAAAAATAAAAATTAATCACAAAATCACAAGATTCTCAACAATATTGACAAACAATATTAAAGAAAAATGCTAAAGAGGAACAATAGAATCTGATTTATAACCAATTTGAGAGCAATCTCGAGTTTTAATTTGTAAATGCCCAAATAACAAATTGAAATCTACAAAAAAAAATACAACACAAATATTAGTAGTAAAACAAACAAATTTATATAGTAGGAATGTAACAAAGCAATGAATAATATATACTTACACAAACAAGCTTCAAACAATCTCCAATCAAAGCCCTAACTTTCTAAAATTGAAGAAATTGAAACCCTAAATTTGTAACCCTTATTTTGATGAGGTTAGTTCAATAAAAAAGGGGGGGCAAAAATTGCTTGGGGGGGGGGGGGGAGGGGGGCGCAGGAGTGGATAAGGGTTTTGGGGGGGTAAGAAAGGATTTATTCTTGCTTTGGTTAGTAGAGAAAGAGAGTAGTGTGAGAGAGAGAAGAAGAGTAAGAGAAAAAAGTGGGTGAGAGAAATGGAAGAGTTAGGGTTATAATATAATAAGTAAATGGGTTGGGTTGGGTTGGGTTGAGTTTGAGTTTGAGTTGGGTTGGGCTATGATGATGGGTTTATTGTGTGAGTTTATTTTTTTAGTGTGTGTGGGTGGGTTATTATATTGTTGTTGGGTTTAGTGTATAAGTTTATTTTAAATAGAACAAATTTATTTTTTTGGGCCCTTTTTTAAGTGATAACTCTAATTATTTTCATAACTAATTTTTTTGGGGGGGCTTTTTTTTGTAACTAATTTTTTTATACCTAAATTTTTTTTTCCCGAAATGGGCCCTATGCGGCGCCCTAACCCGCCTATGCCTAGAGCCGGCGCTGGTGAGAGGTGAGAGGCATCCGTATCTTTTTGTTGATATTAAGAGAAATGAGTGATGTGAGGTGAGAGAATTAATGATGAGAGTTCAGAAAGAGTTAAAGAAGAGAGAGGGGAGAGAACACACTTTTCTTATGAGAGGATAGAGGAGAGAGCACACACTTTTTGGCATGATTTAATTCAATAAAAATACACTTTTGACATTATTTAATTGACCAAAATTGCACATCCATTTGCATGGTAGATCACTCTTGTATATATATAACCAGGTTATAATACATCATGCGCTATACATTACTCATGTATCAGGCCTAATTCTAGGTCTTAAAAAACTTTTTTTTTTAAATTTTATATTTTTTCCTTGAAATTAACTTTCTAATCAATCCATATGCAAAAAATTAGGTCAAAATACATTTTGTAGCTATTTTTAAAAAATCCATAAAAAACTGTTAAAAATAACTTATTTATAAGGGTCTACGCGAGTAGTTTTTTTTTATTTTTTTAAAAATAGATATAAAATTTATTTTTATATAATTTTTTGCATATGGGTTGATTGGAAGGTTAAATTCAAGGGAAAAATATATAATTTGAAAAAAGACTTTTCTAGGGCTAGAATACGGTGTGATGTATAGTGCATGATGTAAGTGGACCTCTCTCTCTCTCTCTCTCTCTCTCTCTCTCTCTCTCTCTCTCTCTCTCTCTCTCTATATATATATATATATATATATATATATATATATATATATATACACACACATATGGGTTGATTGGAAGGTTAAATTCAAGGAAAAAATATAAAATTTGAAAAAAAAGGTTTTCTAGGGCCTAGAATTAGGTGTGATGTACGGTGTGATGTATAGTGCATGATGTAAGTGGGCCTTACTCTCTTTCTCTCTCTCTCTCTCTCTCTCTAGAGAGAGAGATGATCTAAAATGGATATGCGTTAACGGATGTTCCAATTTTCTAAACACAGACAAATCCACATCACTTTATCTCTCTTCCATTTATTACCCACGTATGGTACAATTTTGAAAGAAGCACTAGACAATACAAACCCACATCACTTTCGAGACACCATGCCTAATTAAATATAGGGTGATCAGTCATTTATTAAATTAAATTAACATATTCAATTCGTCAATTCTAAGCATCACTGTCGAAAATTAATTTCTTATTAAATCACCAAATAGTTAATTAAGCTAAGTGTCAAAACTTTTTTACTTTATATATATTTTTTTATTTAAATTCATTTCCACAATGCGCAATAAGAATAAAGTATCACATCACCACTGAATTAAAAGCCAACAACAAAATATAACTGGAATAAACTCTCCAGTTTGATAATCTAAACATCATCATCTAATCCAAATAAAGATAATGAGAGTACTGACATAAAACCAATACAATAATCCGAAACTGAAATGATATAACTAAATATTAGGCAACATGCCCTACATGAGCCAAATTCTATAAGGATAGGAATCAAGGAAATGAAAGCGTCGAATTCAAAGTTGCATCTCCAGAACCACGTCACACTATCCATCCTCTAAGTCGGGCATCCCTGATGCTGGGCACCTGTCACATGTCTGTGCATCAGAGTTGTGTACATTGAAAGCCATCGCTTTTGTCCCACACAGTAAGCCTTTTTAGCTGACAACATCTATAATATTGTTTTGGCAGTAGCAAACAAGGTACTAATAAAGGCAATTAAGCTTGTCCTCTTCGCTTGTTTCAATTGGTAATTTTTGGAGATTTTGGATTAAAAATTCATTGTGTGAGGTGTGAAAAATGAAGATATGTGAATTGGTGTTAAAAATGTGATGATATGTTGTAAATATTTGTATTATACAAGATTAGGACTTTAATTTAGAGTTGTTGCTGGGGCTGCAAGTCATATGTTCCCCAATGCTCAACAGATAGGGAAGGCAATGGGGCAGGGGATAATAGGGATCCCACTCTACCTCGCCATTTATTGGTGGGGCTGGAGTGTGACTAACGAGGTCAGGGAAGTAAGGCATATGCTACCTAGAGCTCTCTCCCTTTATATATATATATATATATATATATATATATATATATAGAGAGAGAGAGAGAGAGAGAGAGAGAGAGAGAGAGAGAGAGAGAGAGAGAGAGAGAGAGGGAGCTGATCTAAAACGGATATGCATTAACGGATTTTCCAATTTTTTAAACACAACCAAACCCACATCACTTTATCTCTCTTCCATTTATTACACATGCATGGTACAATTTTTAAACAAGCACTGGACAAAACAAACCCTCGTCACTTTCTATCTGTTTATTTATTACACATGCTCACCTTTAATTGCACACTCTCGTTCTCTTCTAACTTCCTGTTTCTTTTATATAGGCAAGCCTACATCACTTTCTCTTTCTTCCATAACCAACCATTTAACAAAACCCACATCACCTTATGCATATAGTCACCAAACATTTGGAAGAGATATATTTTGAAAAATTCGGACAAGCATTTGGTACAGACATACTTCCAAACACTTGAAACAGACATATTTCCAAAATTCAAATAAACATATTTCCAAAAAATCAAACTGACATATAATGACCAATATAATTTGTACAACTAACCTCTAAAAATCATATCTCCAACAACTACCAGCTACCAGTCTGTAAATTCGTTTAGTCCAATATCAATTTCACTTTCTTCCAACATTCCAACCATTATTCTGAATTTAATTCTGCAAAATAATAGTCATAAATTAATTACCAACAATACCTATAGAGTTATAAAAATAGAAAAAAATGAAGGATAAATATATTACCATTATCATACGAACTAGATGAATAGTCATATTTATTGCACGTGGTGCTACCACTGTTATTTTAAAAAAAAATCATAAACCTATTTGTTGATACCAAAATTAATATGCTGACGTGGATGAATCACAAGAAGACACGTGTCAGTCTACGTGGTGCATACAAACATTTCTACAATCACTCTAGCAACGAGGAACTTTACTCCTCGATCAACTCAGACACTCCGAGGAACTTCATTGCTCCGAGGAACTTCACTCACCGAGGAACTTCACTCTCCGAGGAACTCCTGAATGACGAGCAACTTAGGCGGTCCGAGCTGCACCTCGACCATAACATTAATTGCCAGATAATCAACAGTTCAACTATTCATTGAATGATTACAGACGTATACATTTAAGGGGCATTAATTATTTACCCTTTCACATGTACAGCCTAAGGGCTATAAATACATTGTATCATCCTCATTCAAGGGGACCGGAATTTCTTAATAGATCCACATATCGAGAATTCCAAAACATTTGGCAATAACAGAAACAGTGGACGTAGGCATTCTCATAAGGCTGAACCACTTTAAAAATTATTTGTCTCATTTAAATTTTCTGTGATTAAATAATTAGAAGCAATCTAATTTTTTACATCAACAAATTGGCGTCGTCTGTGGGAAACGACTGTTGTTATCATTTTTCACCAAAAATAATTCATCAGCAATGGATGATAATCTTGAATCAAGCAATCGAAACGCTGGAAACCCTCCAAATCCATTTTCACCTTCAACCGTTCCAGATCTGGCTGGAATAATGACAAATCTGGCCTAGGGTCAGACCGCCATGCAAGAAACCATGCGGTAACTCATACAAACCCTTCATGGCGGTGCACCTGCCCATTCAGGACAGCGAACTGGTCAAAGGCAAACCCATTTACGTTCTTCATGATCCTGGCGTACTGATTCACGTCGTAATGAGGAATCTGATGATTTCTCTTATTAACCTGGGAGAACTTCGTCAATACGGGACACAGATACTGAGCAACGTATTACTCTCTCTCCAGAGAGGACCAGTGCCCTGGAAAGATTGAGCAGGGTGTCTCCTTTCAGTCGATTAGGCCCTAGGAAGAATAGGAGTCCACCAAAGGCCATGTCGAGGAGTTTTCGACGACCATCAGATCTACGAGAAGGATCAGCACAATCTCGACCAGTTGCTCGTCAAGATCGATCTCAGGAAGCCACATCAGCTCGATCAATTGCTCGAACCAATAGACCCGAGGAAGGAAACGACGCGTGGAAAGTCTCTATTCAGAGACTAGAAGATAGATTGGGAGAAATGGCAAAGGCGAGGAACCCATTACAACGAACTTTTGTTCAAGGAACGCCTTTTGTCCAAGCCATTGTGGATTTTCCTACCCCATCAAAGTTCAAAGCACCTGTGGTGACCCCCAAATATGATGGAAAGATGGATCATGTTCTTCACATAGAGCAATATCAAGCTGCCGCCGACATCTATGATGTTCATGAATAGATGAGATGTAGAGCATTCTCGGTAACTCTTACTGGATCTGCCCAGATATGGTACAATAATCTTCCTCGGGGTAAGATTTCAACTTTCTTTCAATTGGCCGAGTTATTCATTGGGAATTTCTACTTTGGGGCAAAGCCAGTAAAATGTGTAGCGCATTTGTTAAGTGTTAGACAAAAAGCTGGTGAGAGTACTAGGGAGTACATAACTCGTTTCAATAACGAGAAACTAGAGGTCATAGATTATGAAGAGAAAATAGCGATTACCGCCTTGATGAGTGGACTTTTGCCCAATAAGTTGTATTACACTTTGGCTAAAGATCCACCTACAACTATGTCAGAATTGATGGCACAAGCGGCCAAAATCATGAATGCCGAGGAGGCTATGGCTGCAAAGAAGAATATGGATAAAGAAACCAAAGTGGAGGTCGACAAAGCGAAGAAGAAAGAGCACAAGGGCAATGGCGGTGACAAACAATCTAAAAATAAGTCGACATGGGAAGTCTTGAAGAAGTTTGATAATTATACTCCTTTGAAGATGGGTATCAACCACGTATTGGAAGAAATCAAGAATAACGAGGAATTAAAATGGCCAAAGAGAATGAAGGCAGACCCTGATAGAAGGAATAGGGAAAAATATTGCGAGTTTCATAAAGATCATGGCCATATAACTAAAAATTGCATAGCCCTCCAGAATGAGATCGAAACACTCATTAGACGAGGAAAATTGACAAAGTATGTTGATCGTAGAAATGAAAGAGGAAACGAGGACCGAACAAGAGAAAGGTCTAGATCTCCTCGTCCGGCAGAGGAGAACAAGAAAAGAGATCATGAAGATGATACTGAAGATGACCCAGATCTTCCCAAAAGGCCAAGGCAACCAGAACGTGAGGTATTTTCAATACGTTTTGGAACATTTGATTGTAATGTTATTACAGGTGGAGATGCAGGTGGAGGAGACCTTACTGCAGAAATAAAGGCTTACCTCTATGAGGCTCAAGCTTGTTCATATATTCAACGGATAAATTTGACTGAGGAGGATCGCCCGAGAAAGGTAAACAAAGAGAAGCTAGTCATTGGTTTTTCAAAAAACGACCTCGCAGGTGTCTTATACCCTCATGATGACCCTTTGGTGATCAAAATGAGGATGAAAGAAGTAATGATTTCAAGAGTTATGGTAGATAATGGTAGCTCGGCAGACATCATGTTCTATTCGTGCTTCGATAGTTTAAACTAAAAATTATCTCAACTGGAGCCTTATCACAGACCTCTCCTTGGTTTTGCTGGCGAGAAAGTTTTTCCACTTGGGACGATCAAGTTGGATATATTCATTGGAACATGTCCTGCTTGTCGAACAGAAAGAATACATTTCTTTGTGATGGATAAGAATATTCAGTCAGCCTATAACATCATCATGGGAAGGGTAGGATTGAAGAAGTTCAAAGCAGTCCCATTTACAGTACATCCAGTGCTTAAAATTCCGAACAAACTTTGGAGTAGGAGTTGTGAAAGGTGATCAAAAAGTAGATCGGGAATGTTATTATCCATCTGCCGAGCAAGAAGAGCTGGAAGAATCAAGGGAAAAGACTACTACCTATCAAGTGGATGAAGGTACAGAAATTGAAACATTGGATCCTAGAGATGAATCTCAACTTGTAAAAGGTCAGGTGGTGGAAGCTACAGAAAATGTCATTCTGGACGACGAACACCCTGAACGAACAACTCAAATAGGTTCGTCCTTGGATGCCTCAATAAAACAGGAGTTGATAACTTTCCTAAGAAGTAGAAAAAAAACTTTTGCATGGAATCATGAAGATATGCCAGGGATAGACCCAAACTTCTTATGTCATGGGCTCAACGTGAATAAGGAGATCAAGCCTGTAAAGCAGAGAAGAAGAGTATTTAGTCCCGAGAAGAATCGAGCTATGCAAGAGGAGGTCGAGAAGCTCCAGAAAGCTCGGTTCATTGAAGATGTGAAATATCCAGACTGGTTAGCAAATGTGGTGATGGTAAAGAAGAAAAACTACAAATGGAGGATGTGTGTTGATTTCACCGATCTCAACAAGGCATGCCCAAAGGATCACTTTCCATTGCCCCGAATTGATCAATTGGTAGATGCTACCTCGGGACACGAGCTACTCAGCTTCATGGATGCTTACTCTGGTTACAACCAGATCAAGATGAAACCGAAAGACAGGGAAAGTACTTCGTTTATTACCCCTAGGGGAACTTATTGCTATAATGTTATGCCTTTTGGTTTGAAAAATGCAGGTGCGACATACCAGCGGCTGATGAACAAGATCTTTGCCGTATAAATCAGTTGCAATACGGAAGTCTATGTCGATGATATGCTGACAAAGAGTAAGAAAGCTTCTGATCATCTAGTTGACTTAGGTCAGACCTTTGATCAACTCGATAAATACCAAATGAAGCTGAATCCGACGAAGTGCATATTTGGAGTACGAGAAGGAATGTTCCTCCGGTACATCATCAACCAGCGAGGCATTGAAGAAAATCTAGAAAAGATCAAAGCTTATTTAGGGCTACAATCTCCAACGACGAAGAAAGAAGTGCAAAGCCTTACAGGACGAGTTACAGCGCTCAACAGATTTGTAGCCCGAGCAACTGATAGATGCCTACCATTCTTCACAACACTCCGAAAAACTTTCGAGTGGAATGATGAATGTGAGAAGGCCTTTCAAGACTTAAAGAAGTATTTGGGAGAACCTCCTCTGTTGTCAAGACCAGTAATGGGAGAAAAATTGTACTTGTACCTAGCGGTATCAGAGAATGCAGTTAGCTCGGCATTGATCAGAATGGAGAATGGAATTCAGAAACCAATTTATTACACCAGTAAGGCTTTCCGAGGTGCAGAGATCAGGTATCAAAAGCTGGAAAAATTGGCACTGACATTAATTGAAGCAAGTAGGAGAATGAGGCCATATTTTCAGGCCCATACCATAGTCGTATATACCAAGATGCCATTGAGACAAGCCCTTCATAACCTTGAAAAAATAGGGAGATTGATGTACTGGGCAATAGAACTCGGTGAATATGATATAATTTATGAACCCATGTCATCGCTTAAAGGGCAAGCAATAGGAGATTTCATAGCATAATTCACCTATTCTGATACCCCCGAGGAGCAAAAGCAGCTCGCCGATCAACCTGTGGATGTTACAGGATCAACAAACACTGGCTCAGACCAACTTCGTTTGGTAAAAGGGCAAGTGGATGTTACAGGATCAACAAACACTGGCTCAGACCAACTTAGTTTGGTAAAAGGGCAAGTGGATGTTACAGGATCAACAGTCACTGGCTCAGACCAACTTAAGTTGGTAAAAGGGTAAGTGGATGTGACAGGATCATCAAATTCGAGCTCAGACCAACTTAGGTTGGTAAAAGGGCAAGAAGAGATGGTCGATGAAGAACAAGAAAACTCAGGGGATGGTGAAAAGAAGCAACAAATATTTCACCGAGGAACTCTGTCAAATCAGAAATTAGATGACGAGTTGCCTATATGGAAGTTGTATGTAGATGGCTCATCTTGTACTACGGGGATGTGAAGCAGGGATTGTTTTGAATTGCCCAAACGAAGTCGACATGGAATATGCACTGTGATTTCAATTCAAAGCCTCCAATAATGAGGCTGAGTATGAGGCCATGATAGCGGGACTTAATTTGGCAAAAACTATGGAGGCGAAACAGGTGATGGTCTTCAGTGATTCTCAATTAATTACGAATCAGATGTTGGGAACATATGCAGCTAAAGGAGAATTAATTGTTAAGTATCATGCAAAGGTGATGGAGTTGGTATAAGAATTTGTTGTCATTCAGTTGATCAGAATACCAAGAATGGAGAATACAAGAGCAGACGCTTTGGCCCGACTAGCATCAGCTACTCGTACCGAGCTGCGAAGAACGATACCAATTGAATTATTAGAAACTCGGAGCATAGATGAAGACATGACAATGAATTTTATCACCCTTGACTTAGGACCATCTTGGATGGATCCCATCAGGGCATATATTGAGGAGGGGGAATTACCGGAGGATAAGCTCGCTGCTAAGAAATTAAAGTTTAAAGCTGCTCGGTATGTACTAACTAATGGTGTTTTGTACAGACGAGGAATCATGGCAGGATTGCAAAGATGTGTACATCCCTCCGAGGTGAGAGAATTTATTGAAGAGATCCATGAAGGGTCCTGTGGAGCTCATGTAGCAGGTCATACTCTTTTACAAAGGGTAATGAGACAGGGATATTACTAGCTAACGATGAGGGCTGATTGTATAGCCTATGCCAAGAAATGTGACAAGTGCCAGCGTTTTTCTTCCATCCGACGAACTCCACAAGCATTGTTGACACCTATTACTTCCCCCTGTCCATTTGCCATGTGGGAGATAGATTTGGTAGGGCCATTTCCAGTGACCAGGGGAAGGTTCAAATACCTCGTCGTCGCAGTGGATTATTTTACTAAGTGGGTAGAAGCTGAGCCTCTAGTCGACATGACTTACGAGAAGGTATATCAATTTGTCTGTAAAAACATCATTTGCAGGTATGGTCTTCCTCATGCATTCATCACCGATCATGGAACGCAATTTGATAACGAGGAATTCGCTTCCTACTGCCATCAGTCCAACATTTTGAAGCTCCATTCAGCACCAGGTCATCCTCAAAGTAATGGACAGACTGAAGTAACGAACAGGACATTGCTAAATGGTTTGAAGAAAAGGCTAAGTGAGGCTAAAGCAAATTGGATTAACGAGCTACAATCAGTAATGTGGGCTTATCGTACTACTCCTCGAGCAGCAACTGGAGAATCACCATATATGCTGGCATTTGGAAGTGAGGCTGTAATACCTGCCGAGATGGGTCTCCCAACACACAGAGTGCTGAATTTCAATTCCCCAGTCAGCGACTTAATGAGAAGATTGGATTTGGACATGCTCGAGGAGGATAGCAACTTTAGAAGGAGAAGAGTTTAAGAATGCATGGAATGCTGAACACCTGCGCAAGTACTATCAGTGATAAAGCTGTTCCATCAGTATGAATAAATTGACGATATTTTATTAGCCTCTTTCCTTTTATTGAAAGTTTTTTGGGGAATACTAGTGCTACACACTACACTGCTCAGCAGTAAAAACGATCGACATTCCTAAAAATGCCAACCTCGGTTGGTTAGGAAACCATACTCCTTTGGTTAGGAGGCAAAAATATCCCTAAAAATGCCAACTCGTTTGGTTAGGGAACGACATTCCTAAAAATGCCAGCTCCGGTTGGTTAGGAAACCATACTCCTTTGGTTAGGAGGCAAAAATATTCCTAAAAATGCCAGCTCTGGTTGGTTAGGAAACCATACTCCTTTGGTTAGGAGGCAAAATATTCCTAAAAATGTCAGCTCTGGTTGGTTAGGAAACCATACTCCTTTAGTTAGGAGGCAAAATATTCCTAAAAATGCTAGCTCCGGTTGGTTAGGAAACCATACTCCTTTGATTAGGAGGCAAAATATTCCTAAAAATGCCAACTCCGGTTGGTTAGGAAGAAAAATATATTTTCCAAAAAGTACCAAGGTTGGTCGAGAATTAAAAAATGTTGATCATCGTTGGTTGGAGACATTTTATGAGAAAAAGATCAAGTTAAAATTTTTACTTGTGATTTTTAAAAATTCCTGCCAAATTGGTCGAGGAGCAAAACATCATTAATTTTGGTTAGTCAACTGATTACCACAAATTAAAGCTAGTCGACAATAAGTTTTAATCAACTACAGTTGGTCGACAAATTACATAATGTTGTTATCTTTTTAACAGATATACATTCAAGCTAGTCGAAAATAAGTTTTAATCAACTACAATTGGTCGACAAATTACATAGTGTTGTTATATTTTTAACAGATATACATTCAAGCTAGTCGACAATGAATTTTAATCAACTACAGTTGGTCGACAAAATACAAAATGTTGTTATCTTTTTAACAGATATACAGTCAAGCTAGTCGACAATCAGTTGGTCGACAAAATACAAAATGTGATTATCTTTTTAACAGATATGCATATACATATATAAAGTATTTTACAACCATAAGATTGCGAACAAAAATGAAAGTCTTTCATTAAATCCAAAAAACAAAATGCATTGAGAATGAAAATGTATACTAACTATTACATTAAGAGCCCTATTCTATTGGTCTCTTTCCTTGTGCTTTTGAAACAGGCTCCTCGCCAGCAGGAGGATCTTCTAAGCAAAGGGGAGAATTAATGAAATTAAGGTCTTGAAGAATTCTGATGTTCATGACAGAAGGTGTATCTTGTAGATGCTCGGGACGAGATAATTCTGCCTGTGAATAAAGGTTATAGTCACCGAGATACTTGGAAATAAGGCACCGAGGAATGGCCCGAGCAGGGATCCAGCTCATATCAAGCTTGAAAGGGGGAACTGGTAGATCGAGCAGCCCTGGGTCATGATAATTCCATAAATAGTGACCCTGATCTAATTTCAATACACCCAGAGCATTCAACCATCCCTGTTTGTAGCCTTCATTGTTAGCATTCTCAATACGAGCATCCAAGTGACAGAGGGCTTCGTTGTAACCTGCCATGCAGAATTCATGAGGCTGTTTATGGAATTGGAAAGTTAGTCTCTCTAATTGCTCGTGAAGGCTTCTGGAAAAAATATCTTTATTTTCCAAAGCAGACTTCTGCGTAACAAGTTGCTCCTCCAGGCTCTGGACTTTTTTAGACATTTCATATAAGGCTTGATTTTTTGCCATCAATTGGAATGCTTGGTTTTCCAATGCTGCTTGAGTACGATCTTCTTCAATAGTAGGACGAAGAACTCTTGGTCGTCCCCGAGAAGATTGAGTATCTTGTTCCTCGACATCACTCTGAGCAACTCTTCCTCGTCCACGAGAACCTCTTCCTCGTCCCCGAGCAGAAGTAGATGGACCAACTCTTCTCAAAGTTTCTAATTCTTCTCGTAATTTGGCGTTCTCAACTTCTAAGAAAGAGAATCCCTCGTCGTTCACTGGTACCAAGGCATTTGAAGAGGAAGCAACAGACCTCAGCTGAGCTAGTTCTTTTTGCAGATTATTATTCTCTTGCTCCAGCAGCTCAGTGATTTGCCTGTGCTCTTCAACATCTGTCTTCAACGTCCTCTCCCTCACTTCATAACCAGCAAGTACCTTGTTATAGCCTTTCTCAGCACTGAGTTGCTAGTATTTCTTTTCATACCCTTCGTGCAAAAGAGCTGAAGATTCTTTGTACTGCTATTGAAGTTCATCAAGAGTACCTTGTAAGTCTTCAATCATTTCGTAATAAGCCACATTATTGGCTACAACACGGTCAAGAAGACATTTCAAGTATTGATAGGCTTCAACTGCTTGTTCTGAAACATCTCGTCCAAGGATGTCTACAATTTGGGACTTGTCCAAGTCAATATGACCAGCTTTAAAATATTCATTGCATTGTCTGAGCAGAGTTGTGTCATGAACAGACAACAATTCCATTCTGGTCGTAAACTAATAAAGAGGAGAGGGCAAGAGTTAATAAGAGTGTAGAGAAGTTTTCAACAACATAGATGAACAAAAAAGGCTGATTCTGCGAATTTGGAAGGCAAAATAAATACGAAGGAAACACTCCTAAAAATCAGGAGGATCATTTAATATTGCCATATACCGAGAAAGAATGTTTCATACTCCTCAAATTTCGAACTATGAAACATTGGGAGCTTCTGTTGATACCAAAATTAATATGCTGACGTGGATGAATCACAAGAAGACACATGTCAGTCTACGTGGCGCATACAAATATTTCTACAACCACTCTAGCAACGAGGAACTTTACTCCCCGATCAACTCAAACACTCCGAGGAACTTCATTGCTCCGAGGAACTTCACTCTCCGACGAACTCCTGAATGACGAGAAACTTAGGCGGTCCGAGCTGCATCTCGACCATAACATTAATTGCCAGATAATCACAGTTTAACTGTTCATTGAATGATTACAGACGTATACATTTAAGGGGCATTAATTATTTACCTTTTCACATGTATAGCCGAAGGGCTATAAATACATTGTATCATCCTCATTCAAGGGACCGGAATTTCTTGATAGATCCACATATCGAGAATTCCAAAACATTTGGCAATAACAGAAACAGTGGACGTAGGCCATTCTCATAAGGCTGAACCACTTTAAAAATTCTTTGTCTCATTTAAATTTATCGGTGATTAAATAATTAGAAGCAATCTAATTTTTTACATCAACACTATTATTAATATAATGTATAAAAATGGAAACATTTTATTAATGTAATGTAAAAAGAAAAGAAACCTAGCAGCAATATTTTCTTACCGATTTGTAAGCCCGGGACAATTTCTTTTGTCATATGCTTGTCCAACTAGTCCGCAATAATGACATCGTCTTTTCGTTGATTTTTTTAGTCTTGTTAAAGCTTTCTCTTTCCCACCATCGAGTCATTTTCTCACCCTTTATCTCTCACTTGATTTGGCTCACGATATCGACTTTTTAAATCACTACATGGTATAAAATTTTGAATATTTTCATTAGCACTTGTATTACTACCAACTAATGAAACTTTTTCCCAATTGTGTCCATTAAAAAAAATCACGGCGGTACTTGTAAGGACTTTGTCCACTACATCCAAACAACATTGTATCAAATAACTCCTTTCGAAAATTATGTTATCATGAATAATCTCCGTTCCAGCACCACCAATCACATCATTAGAGTTTTCCTATTTAGTCCATATCTTCAAGATGTATTGAATCGTCAATCTCTCACAGTCATGATATTTTTACAAGTACGCCAAAATGTGTTTACATGGAATCCCGACGCTCTCAAATTTCTTATATGTGCGTTTAGCAAAATCCAATTGCAAATCATAAATTACTTGACGTCCGTTATACTTATCAAAACCTTTACGTTTCACCTTATAGGTACGAAAAGTGTTCGACTCAATTTCAAGATCTAATTTGTAATAAAATCTTGGACGCAACTCATCCTCAAATATGTAATATATCTCATGCATGTATACATTGACCATTTGCAGGAGAATGTCATTGGGAAATTTTAGTTTGGATTTCTCAATCATATCTCGATTATTCGCAACCAATGTTTAATGTCGTTGTTTTTCGGATGGCCCTAGTAAATTGAACCATGAAATTAACCAAAGAACCTTTTTCTTAACAAATTTCTTCATGAATGAGTGACCACTTTCCTCTCTTTGACTACTAGACATACCTGCTAAAACGACATGATTCACAAATGCTGAAACCTACGTGTTTCTAATTGCATAGATATTCCCTAGCCACTTGTTGTCATGTAACCCACTTTTTTTACAAGATCCAACCATATCAAGTTAAGCTCTTCTTTCATTTCAGAGTTCCAAATAAAATTAGCAAACTCCTTATAAAATGCATAATATTTTACAGAATATAATTTTTCTGAAAACTTAGATAATATATGCCAATAATAATATCGATGGAAGGGATTAGGGAGCATTTGAAAGATATATTTTCTCACCCCAGGATCTTGGTCAATAATTATCATTTTAGTAGTATCACCGGGCATATGATCTAAAAAACTATTGAAAAGCCAAACGGATGACTCGCCAGTATCATCGGACAAAAATGCACAAGCGAAAATAATTGTTTGACTGCATTTCTTTACCCCCATTAGTGGTGCTAAAATTAAATTATATCGATTGGTATTGCAGGTAGTTTTTAAAATAACAACATCACCATAAAAGCTATAATCCCTCTGAGAGTTAGCATCTGCCCAAAAGCGTCGCGCAAAACAATTTTCATCATCCTTCTCAATTTTAAAAATGAATGATGCTTTTTTTTCTTCTCCATTTCCATAAATTCATTTAACATGTCTCCATTATGCCCCTTATTCTCTTTACGTCTATCTCGTTCCATATTATATAAATCCCTTTCCGTACACGCAATACTGTCCAAGCTACCCGCTTGGACTCCAAAAAGACTATATTGTGGGTGGGTTGGAATATTTACCATGTTTAGTTATTGAGATGGAGATTTTTTCGCATTTGAAACTTTATGAAGAGACCTCAACATATGTTATTTTCGGGGGGTTGATAAATGGTGACTATGGGCCTCAATAAACACACTTACTATATAAACACCTTTATTTGACAATATAATGCCAAGTTTTGCATTACCATTTTCTTTTACCGACCCACGTCGTCTCACTACATCAACATTCGTAATTAACGAGCCCTTTCCTTGTTTATAACATGCATACTCTTTTCTAACAATTTCATCACTACCCGGCTTCTTCGATTCCGACATTTTCTAAAACTTAACCCCGAATCCTTTGCATATTTATTATAAAAATCATGAACAACCCCTAATGGTGGAAATTCCCGCCAGATTTTGGTACTTGTGGGTTGTAAACATTAGAGGTCGAGTCCTGACTCTCTACTCTAATTTCAGTATTTTCAACATTTACACTAGTCTCCTCAAGAACAAAAATATTATTACCATCACTCAATGATTCTACATCCAAATTTTTCATGACAAAAAACCTGAAAAATATTTACAATGAAAATAAACCTTCAGATTCCATTTAAAGTGAAAAAAAAACTATAGATTCCATTTACAATGAAAAATAAACCTAAAAAATATTTACAACGAAAAATATTGAGCATCGGTCCAAAAATGAATATGCAAAAAAAAAACTTTAAATAAATGTAGTTTGCAATTCAGACCTTCAAAATCAGTCCAGAAACCTACATAAAAATCCAAAATAATCAGATTCAATTTATAGAAGGGATTACACCGTAAATATGCCAGAGATTTTAAAAAAAAAGTAAAAAATAAAGAAGACTATTCATTGATGTATGCGATTTAGTTCCACAAATAATTACTATTTTTTACCTGTTTGCGATTTGTTTATGATTTAGTGAGAATGGAGTTTTTTATTAATATTTGAGATTGAGAATGGAGAGAGGTGAGAGGCATCCGTATCTTTTTGTTTATATTAGGAGAAATAGGTGATGTGAGGTGAGAGAATTAATGATGAGAGATCAGAAAGGGTTAAAGAAGAGAGAGGTGAGAGAACACACTTTTCTTATGAGAAGAGAGAGGAGAGAGAACACACTTTTTGTCATAATTTAATTCAATAAAAATACACTTTTTGACATTATTTAATTGACTAAAATTGCACATCCAATTACGGGCATGTGTTGTAGATCACTCCTTTGTGTGTGTGTGTGTGTGTGTGTGTGTGTGTGTGTGTGTGTGTGTGTGTGTGTGTGTGTGTGTGTGTGTGTGTGTATATATATATATATATATATATATATAGAGAGAGAGAGAGAGAGAGAGAGATAGAGAGAGATGATCTAAAATGGATATGCGTTAACGGATGTTCCAATTTTATAAACACATACAAACCCACATCACTTTATCTCTCCTCCATTTATTACCTATGTATGGTACAATTTTGAAACAAGCACTAGACAATACAAACCCACATCAATTTTGAGACACCATGCCTAATTGAATATCGAGTGATCATTCAATTATTAAATTAAATTAGAATATCCAATTCGTCCATTCTTAGCATCACCATCGATAAATAATTTCTTATTAAATCACCAAATAGTTAATTAAGCTAAGCGTCAAAACTTTTCCACTTTATATATATATATATATATATATATATATATATATATATATATATATATATTTATTTATTTAAATGCATTTCCGCAATGCGCAATAAGAATAAAGTATCTCATCACCATTGAATTAAAAGTTAACAATAAAATATAACTAGAATAAACTCTCCAGTTTAATAATCTCAACATCATCTTCCAATCCAAATAAAGATAATGAGAGTACTGACATAAAGCCAATACAATAATTCAGAACTGAAATGATATAACTAAATATTGGGCAACATGCCCTACATGAGTCAGATGCTATAAGGATAGGAATCAAGGAAATGAAAGCGTCGAATCCAAAGATGCATCTCCAGAACCACGTCACGCTATCCATCCTCTAAGCGAGGCATCCCTGATGCTGGGCACCTGGTATAATAGATATAGCAGAGAAGAGAGTATGCAAGTAAACAACTCAGAGCCCGATTGTAAAAGATGTTAAAAATAGCAAGTGCTTAACAAATGCAGTTAAGCAGGTATTATATACATGTTAGTTCTCAGCTCTCACTTGAGAATCTCACCTCTCATCTGTTGTGCATGCCTAACGTGCCTTATTATGTCCCTACATAAGATTCTCAATCATTATTCTACCACTTCCCATTTCCTCCATATTTTCCCATGCAATATGTATATTAAATTTTATAGGTTCATTTCTCTTTAAGATGAACTAGGCATTCAAGGATTAAGTATTCACTTAATTCAATTCTGATGTTATTATTCACTTTCATCTACTAACTCACACAGTAGATCATATCATAGTATATATATTCATCAAACTATTATATATACTAATACGGAACCTCCCAAACACAGCTGCATACTCTGCTATTATGTCCAGTTACATCTCTCGCTGTGTAAAGGACTATTGGTCCGGTGACTCTCCCGAACCATAACAAATCCGGAGGCGAGCATACTCCCCATGCAAATGGGTCACTGAAAATGATGAGACCCCCAATTTTAAAACTTTAACTTTAAAAATCAATTTCCTTTAATGTGAAATAAAGATGGTTCAGCACAACAATTTAATTTTTCAAATTTTATTCGATTTTTTTTTCTTAAAAAGATGAAAAATTAACTTAAACACAAATTTTAATTTAAAAAAAAATTAAAATTAAACCTAAATTAGTGAATTATGGTGAACACGCACACACACAAAATTCACACAAACCAGTATTAGGATTTTCTCACAAACAAAACTAACACATGAAGTTAACTATGAGAAATTTACTTTTAGCCCAAAATTAATTTAACACAAGTCCTAAAATTTTCCTAACATGATTAATTCATTTTTCTATATAGGCCAAAACAAATTTTATCAAATTAAATTATTTAGAGTTGAATTAAATTAAGTTAAAAATTACCCAAATATTAAACATGCACCAAATTAAACTAGAGAAGTGAATTAAACCATATTTTATCTTTTAATCCTAAGCATGCGTTCTAGGTGATTTGCAAGATAAAATAAATTTACAACCACTTCGCCGCGATGTACGAGGAAAAACCCACAACGGGAAAAAACCTCGAACGGCCCTAGCCTTAAGTCCACTAAGTACGGAATTTTACAAGTACACAACAATTGACTTACTCAACTCGAATCGGCCCTTCAAGCCCCTGGCGCGTATTCTTGTACCAACCTATGCTTAGTCGACAATCCTGGAATCCACCAAAACCTTGGAATCCACCAATGAAGATTTTGGTCAACCGTCAACCACATATGATGCCCTTCACAATGTGAGAACGCCGCAGCAAAAATAAGTCTTCTTCTTTTAGGGATGTAGAAGTAAACCCAAACTTCTCTTATTTCAGGTGTAGAGTAAAACCCGGTGTCAAACACTCCAAGCAAAGATATATATGAAGAAACTTGGAATAAATAAACTATGGGTGTAAGTGTTTTTGTAGAGATTAATTCATAAATACATAAAAACACTAAAAATAATGAACCTTTGAACTAAGAATTTTTCTCTCTAAAAATTGTTCTCTCAAGTGTGTTTATAAAATGTCAAAAGTTGGTTTTTCAATCTTTCTTCCCGCACATATTATTTCTGAAAAAGTTAGTGGGAACAAAAGAGTGGGATGGTGGAGAAAAACAGCAAAAAAGTTTTCCCGCCGAAAATCTCATTCGAACGAGATTTTTGTTCGAACGAAGTCTCGTTCGAACGACCTTCTAATGAGCTTCCAGTAGCCAAAAGGGAAAAGTCGTTGGCAAACTCGTTCGAATGACAATTTCAAACGAAATGTCGGAAGGGTTAAATTACATTTTAAGCCCAAAAACTCTTTATTTAAAGTTCTAAAGTAACCTTCTGGAGATAAAATTCATTTTAAAATAAAATTACACCCATAAAAAAATGTTCCAAGCTCCTATACATATATATATATATATATGTAATGCATTCATACCTTAGGAGAGATTGGAACTAAGTTGATGATTTGAATCGAGGCACATGTAAACCAACAATGATGATCTCTTGATAAGTAGGCCGCAACGACTTCAACTTTAACATGTCATAGGCTTGAAGGAT
This sequence comes from Sambucus nigra, assembly GCA_949130495.1. Lineage (NCBI taxonomy): Eukaryota > Viridiplantae > Streptophyta > Magnoliopsida > Dipsacales > Adoxaceae > Sambucus > Sambucus nigra. The sequence goes on from OX422216.1 coordinate 577,695,007, forward strand.
GCACAAGAACACTATCCTATGACTCAAAAGTTTTTATCCGGAATTGACCCAAAACTATAAAGGACTCAATTGGAAATTTGTGTCCTTACAAATCTCCCCCTTTGGCTATTCCGTGACAAAAACCAAAACAACATCCTAAAGGGCCGTCAAGCTCTACTAGACTTAAAAACTTCCCACCCAAAAGTAGAAAACTTGACTCAAGACCCAAGGATCAATAGCTTTGCCGATGAAAGTTTCCACTTAGAAGAAGTCCTACACACTTAAGCAAACTATCAAATGCATAGGCAATATCAAGAATATTAAATGCATGTAAAATTAAAAACTCCCCCTAAATTAATTCTTCCCTTATCAACTATGATCAACATAAGAAGGTCGCGACTCCCCCTAAGATAAATCTTCTAAACTATGATACGATTATAATAGGATTAGATACCATTTCTCACCCCTATCATCCTCCCCCTTTTTGTTTAGGAATAGACAAAGGTGATAGAATTAATAAAGTACTCATTTCTCCCTCAAGATAACGAAGTACATGAATCTCCCTAAAAAATACACAAGGGATATATATATAAAAATATATATATGTGTGTGGAAAAACAAGTAGAGCGAAGATGCATTAAGTGTTAAAGGCATGAAAGCATATGGGCAACAAATAGACAATAACTAATCCAAGTAAGAATAATGGATGCTAACTATGAAGCGAACAAAAATGATGTCAATTTGAAACATAAGAAACTATACATGTGATATCAAACAAAATTTTGCAATAAGTTAGGTACCATTTATGAATTAATGCATAGGTGGACTAACTAAAATGGCAAAGACTCAAAATAAAATATAATATCATACATATGTATACACAATAGATATAAAATATATACAAGAACACATATAGATATAAACTCACAAATGACACAAAATAATATAACATGGGTTTTTCACACTCTTATGGCATAAATGTGTCATATGGAAACGGAAGTGAAGGGGTGTGAACAAGATACTAATGAATTAAAACCCAATCACTTAAAATATGTTCACAGAGTTCTCATTTGATTGCAAAACTTTTATCACATTTAGATATAGCCTCATGTGATAATATAGTTTGAACTTAATGAACAAACATATACAATGCATACAAGCCTAGAATTTTTATGATTCTACAAACCAATAGAGTCATGACAATGAAAGCGCAACTAGGATAAATGGACATTGTACAAACCGTTGATATAACATCCAATCTCCCTCAAAATAAGCATGTATATTTTTTAATGATTATATCAATTAAAAAAAATAGGCCTTGGAAAATTATTTTCTTTTAATGCCATTTTCTTTTAGGCCTTTGGACCAAGTATTTCTTTTAGGTCCATTACAAACGGGGGCTTACTCGCAAAGGATAAATTTCCTTTCGGAGCCCTTCCCCGTGCACATTTATATATAACGTTTTTTATATCACTCAAATCTCACGTGTAACGAATTTAACATGCACAAGTCCTCCTAGGTCACAAAATATGTAGATGACTAGATTGGTTAGAGAACACCTCACAAAGCTCAAATATACATGTGAAGTTAAAATTTCAAGTGAGCTAGTTCATGTGTGAATTGAGGTATATAAAAATAGAATCCATTAAGCGACAAAAAATTCAACTACTCCATGTAAGCATGGTAAAGAACATTTTAAGGATTGACAATTTTAACCAAAAGTTCTAGTCTCATGGAAGAAAAAAGAATGGATTCAAACACAAGTATATTCCACATAAACTGTGTCAAACTAAAATACACACAAAACAAAAATCTTTTTGAGCTTTTGAAATTTTTAACCAAACATAAAAAAAATATTTACTCAAAAGACAAAAAAAATATTTTTGTATTTTTCATTTAATGTAAACTAAAATAGAAGAATTATTATACAAAAGATAAACAAAAATCATAATTCTAGTATGAGAAATGAGTTAAGGCAATGACTAGAAAATGATAAACAAGTATACACTTAGGATGATAATATAGCATGAAGCATAAAAGCTAAAGTATGGAAACAACTAACACATTAAACCTTTAGATTTAACAAAGGAGGTACCGTGTGAAAGTAAATGAGAATCAAAAATCCTATCTCGTAAAGCTACCAAGTCGGATCTCCTAACCCAAACTAATGATGAATGACGATCTCGGGGTGTAGGAATCTTGGATACCTCGGTTGCCTTACATTGGGATTTTTTAGGACCTTATTTAAGATCAAAATAAAATTTCCTAAGATGACCTTTTCGACCACAATGTGAGCACCTAAAGACTCGGCGAAAAGACTTACCTAAGGAATGATCTATAACATTATTCCTAGAGGATTATCCTAAAACATTGGTTTTGGCTTTAATAATGGAATCGTTATAAGAATCGAAGCCTAAACCACAAGTGTCATTTTTAATTTGGACTGTTCCAAAGATTTTATCTAATTTCTCCTAACGACTCTCCAAATCAAATTTGACTCTACTTGTGTCTCTCACTTTCTTCTCAAGCTCTACATTCCTAGACTCAAGAAAACCATTTCTCTCTTCAAGCTCAATAAGCTCAGTTTTCAAGGATTTCGTCAAACCTTTAAGTTTATATTTCTCTCCTTCTACATACTCAAGTTTATCTCGAAGAGCTATCTTTCGTGTCCCAAACTCATCAACTAACGAACACTCATCAACGACCTTGTCACTCTCTTTTACTAGCTTTTAACTTCAAATTTGCTCTTTTTAATTTAATAGATTCATTGTATAGTTCTTGAAATGCAAACTGAAGTTCACTCACATCAACCTCTTCTTCATTTTCACGCTCTCTCTCTTCTTCACTCGCACGTCCATCAAAAATAAGAGAATCATAAACTTTATCCTCGGAAGTGTCATGTATTTGTATATCTTCATGGGAAGATTCACTATCGGTGCTCACATGACTTGCCATGAACGCGAAAAAGTTGCGCTCAATGGGGAAAGCGGGTCCCTCTTCCTTATCACTATCACTAAGGGTGGCATTATATGAAATTGGTTATTTACCTTCTTTTCTTAGTTTAGTAGGGCATTCAAAAGCCCTATGTCCATACCCTTCACAACCATAACACCTATTGGACTCGTCCCTATTTAAATTTTTATTAAAAGTTTTAGGAATCTTTTCGGCTTTGTCATGCTTAGAATTTTCAAATTTCTTAAAATCATTTTTAAATTTATCCTTGTTAAATTTAAGAAATTTACTTCCTAGCAAACATAGCCGTGTCCTCCAAGTCACTATCACCTTCACTCTCTACTACTTATTTTTCCTCCTTTCGGGCTTTCAAAGCAACACCCTTATCTATTTTCTTTTCAGTTTTGGAGGGAAACATGTCTAGTTCATAGGTTTGTAAGTCACCTACGAGCTCTTCTAATTTTGTAGAGGCTAAAGTAGGTAAAGAATTTAACACGGTCACCTTAGGAATAAACTTATCGAGTAGGGACCTTACAATTTTCTTTACTACTCATTCGTCGGTTATTTTCTCTCCCAAATTAAAATATCAATTAACTATATCGAAAAGTCCAGCATAAAATTCATCAAATGTTTCTTTTTCATTCATTTTGATGGTTTCAAATTGAGTGGTGAGGTTTTGGAGTTTAGAAGCTTTTACGACACTAGTTCCCTCGTGAGTGACTTGTAAAATATTCCAAGCTTCTTTAGCGGTTTCACATCTCATAATGCGTTGGAATTCATCCGGTGTGACCGCACTAAACAAGGCATTTAAACCTTTGGAATTAAAATTTGCAAGTTTAAATTCATTCTCACTCCATCTCTCTGCGGGTTTGGGAACACGCTCATTGTCTACCAACTGTGTGGGTGGGGATAACCCCTTAATGACTGAAAACCACTCTCATCTAGAGATCTAAATACCGAATCCATACGTGCTTTCCAATATGTGTAATTAGAACCATCGAAAATAGAAAATGGAGAAAAATCTATTTTTAACCAAAAATATTCAAAAGGACCTTAACGTCGTAAATTAGCGCTCCTGTTCTGATATCAATTTGAAAACGATGGGACCCCCAATTTTAAAACTTTCACTTTAAAAATCAATTTCCTTTAATACGGAATAAAGATGGTTCAACGCAACAATTTAATTTATCAAATTTTATTCGATTTTCTTTTCTTAAAAAGTTAAAAAATTAACTTAAACACAAATTTTAATTTCAAAAGAAATAAAATTAAACCTAAATTAGTGAATTATGGTGAACACGCACACACACAAAATTCACACAAACCAGTATTAGGATTTTCTCACAAACAAAACTAACACATGAAGTTAACTATAAGAAATTTACTTTTAGCCCAAAATTAATTTAACACAAGTCCTAAAATTTTACTAACATGATTAATTCATTTTTCTATATAGGCCAAAACAAATTTTATCGAATTAAATTATTTAGACTTGAATTAAATTAAGCTAAACATTACCTAAATATTAAACATGCACCAAACTAAACTAGAGAAGTGAATTAAACCATATTTTATCTTTTAATCCTAAGCATACGTTCTAGGTGATTTGCAAGATAAAATAAATTCACAACCACTACGTCGCGATGTCTGAGGAAAAATCCACAACGGGAAAAAACCTCGGACGGCCCTAACCTTAAGTCCACTAAGTACGAAATTTTACAAGTACAAGACAAATGACTTACTCAACTCGGCTCGACCATTCAAGCCCCTGACGCGTCTTCTTGTACCAACCTCTGCTTAGTCGACAATCCCGGAATCCACCGAAACCTTGGAATCCACCCATGAAGCTTTTGGACAACCGTTAACCACACATGGTGCCTTTCACCATGTGAGAAGGCCGCAGCAAAAATAAGTCTTATTCTTTTAGGGATGTAGAAGTAAATCCAAACTTCTCTTCTTTGAGGTGTAGAGAAAAACCCGGTGCCAAACACTCCAAGCAAAGATATATATGCATAAACTTGGAATAAACAAACTATGGGTGTAAGTGTTTTGTAGATATTAATTCATGGATACAAAAAATCAATGAACCTTTGAACTAAGAATTTTTCTCTCTAAAAATTGTTCTCTCAAGTGAGTTTAGAAAATGTCACAAGTTGGTTTTCCAATGTTGGTTCCCGCGCATATTATTTTTGAAAAAATTAGTGGGAACAAAAGAGTGGGATGGTGAAGAAAAACTACTAAAAAGTTTTTCCGCTGGAAATCTCGTTCGAATGATATTTTCGAACGAAATGTCGAAATGGTTAAATTACGTTTTAAGGCCAAAAACTCTTTTTTCAAAGTTCTAAAGTAACCTTCTGGAGATAAAATTCATTTTAAAATAAAATTACACCCATAAAAAAAATGCTCCAATCTCTCTCAATATATATATATATATATATATATATATATATATATATATATATATATATATATATATATATAGTGGGAACAAAAGAGTGGGATGGTGAAGAAAAACTACTAAAAAGTTTTTCCGCTGGAAATCTCGTTCGAATGATATTTTCGAACGAAATGTCGAAATGGTTAAATTACGTTTTAAGGCCAAAAACTCTTTTTTCAAAGTTCTAAAGTAACCTTCTAGAGATAAAATTCATTTTAAAATAAAATTACACCCATAAAAAAATGCTCCAATCTCTCTCAATATATATATATATATATATATATATATATATATATATATATATATATATATATATATATATATATAATGCATTGGAACTAAGTTGATGACGTGAAACGAGGCACAAGTAAATCGAAAATGATGATCTCTTGATAAGTAGACCGTAATGACTGCAACTTTAACATGTCATAGGCTTAAAGGATGAACAAGAACACTATCCAATGACTCAAATGTTTTTGTCCGGAATTAACCCAAAACTACAAACGACTCAATTGGAAATTTGTTTCCTTACAGTCACGCATATTTCTACGCTCCGATTCGACTGTTGAAACTATCATTCACACCGATAGAACGTGTCCAAGGTCCTATGCTCAAGGTATGAATATAAAATCCCCCCAAATGGGCTCATCAGGATAAGACCGACCATAACGTGAAACCTCCACCCCGAGAGTAAGCAGTGTAGGTATGTCATATACAACATAGATTATATTATAGGTATTCACCCCACCTATATACATATAATATTAATAAGGTATTCGCACAACCCATATAATAATTTCATACGTAGTATATTTTATTCTCTCTAATATTCGACGTATTTATAGATTATGACTTTACTTTTTAAAATAAATTCTTGAGATTTCCCGTTACTCGAAAGACATCCATTATTCCTCAGATAAATTTAGTAGGTAAGTATTCACACCTTACTGGTCAATGTCATCCCAAATCCTGAATTTTCACTAATTCATATTATCCTCAAATGGGTTCATTCTTCGATAAACTCTAATTTAATTTTAATTCATTATTTCATTTTCAAGGATTTATCGCACATATAAATATTTTTCAGGTCTCAATTACCACCCTACTGATATTTCCTAAATCCCATTATGATAAATTTAATTTACACTAAGCATCTTTAGAAGTGAGGAATTTAATCTAACCTTAAAAGATATTAAAACACAAATTCTAGGATCATCGATCGATCGACAGTTTGGATCAATTAATTGACCTGTTCGATCGATCGACATTCAAGGATCGATTGATGACCAAACAGGTATCAGCCTACTTTCTTCATATTTGGCCTACAGGTTTAACAAATTTTCATCCTCAAATCCTATATTTTAAGGTCCTAAACTCCTTATAATTCATTCCATATGATATAACAATACATATAAATGATTTCCATCCACTAAACAACCTAAAATCATCAAGTTGTTTGGATTAAACATGTTATTTCTCATAATTTCTAGAAAATACATATTTTATCATCTCTCCAAGAATAAAATATAACAATCAGATCTTCTGTATCAAATGATTCCAAATTTGTGGATTAAAATACATAATCAAAAGGAGGTTTGTCCTACATATTTCTCTTATCAAGGAGTCCATTAAAATCATCATGGTTTATCTCTAAATCATGCAAATTCTCATAATTCTACAACTATCCTAACATGGACATTATACACACTAATTTGCAACGATTAAGTTACTTGCCTTTAAATTGTAGGTCTGAACCTTTGGGGATGATAGTCTACTGGTGGTCCTCTCCCTTTTTTGGTCAACTTCCAATGATGGTGGTGATGTAGGGTTACTTTTGAACTCTTGGCTTCCTTGGGTGTCTCTTCACTTCCAGAGGAGTCTCTTACTATCCCCTAAGACTTTCTCTCTACATTTTGTGAATAACCTATCAATATTACCACCTTTTATATTTACATAATAACCTTTAATTTTCGTGGTTACTATTCCCCTCCCATGTAAAATGACCAAAATACCCCTCTGGGGTGTCTATTAGGTTCCAAAGTGTCCCAAATCAAACACCCAAGTTGACTTTTTTGAATATTTAAACCCTTCTGGAAACTTTGGCACAGTAAAATGACCATTTGGATGACATAAAAATATTTTACTTTTAAGTCCTCTAAATTTAGTCCCAACAAGACTCATATGCGCGTCTCGAATTAATTCCCGTAATTGTCGTATTCATCACTTGCTACAATTTTATTAAACCATAATCATATGTAAATTCATAATCATATATTACTTCATTCCCGAGTAATATTTAAAATCGGATTAATTTAAATCATCTCACAATTAATCTTAATTAATCATTAAAATTACGGGGTATTACATACTTCCCCCCTAATAGGGGAATTTTATACCAAAATTCGACAAAAAGGCATACCTGCTAAAAATAACTTCAGGCATCGGTCACCCATATCATCCTCGCGCTCCCAAGTAGACACCTCAATTATGGTGTGCCTAGTGAACACGCATAAACAAAACTACTTTCGATCTCAAACATCTCTTACTGCAGTCTAAGATCGCCACTGGTCGCTCCTCGCATGAACTATCTGGATGAAAATCAACTTCCTCCAATGTAATATGAGTATGAGATAAATCATCCTAAGGATACCACCTCAGCTAAGAAACATGGAACACATCAAGTATACGATGCAAGTGATCCGACAGCCCAAGTCGGTACGTGTAGGTACCCAGAATTTAGGACCATGGGCCTGGACGAGTAGCCCAGTTCTGGCGGCCCAAAATCCAGGCCCTCTATCTTTCATATTGACCCGGTCTCTCCCCACGATCCCATGAAGAGAAGTTATAGGGGAGCACAACCCCATGAAGGGAAAGGATAGGGAAGATGGATAATATGAAGGAACCCATCATCTCCACTAACTAGCATACACATGTATAAATTAAACCCTAGGTCCGGGGCAAAGGACAAGTTATATTCTCTGTACCTATTCTTCAGAATATAGAGAAATAATACTGACTGCACCATCGTGGACGTAGGCACATCTTTGCTGAACCACGTATACCTGTTGTTGTGTGATTGGCATTTTATTTATTCTTTCTTGGTTATTACCTCTTTCATATTTATTTGTGTTGCATAATAATTGTCACCACAATTGGCGCCGTCTGTGGGAAGCGTTCATCTTTCCCTGAGAAGAGCCCACGCCAAGAAAAAATCTAAGATGTCTGGTGACAGCAGCAATGCTCCTCAAGCAGGAGATATTCAGGAGCCACCTGCTCCTCGAAGGATTAGATCTGAAGTCCGACGTTCAGATCAAGGGGTTCACTTAGAAAGGCCGGCCTCAGAAGAAAGTCAAGGACCAGCAAGGTCCATGCAGATATCTAGATTAATCGATGCATACGAGACAAGGCTCCACGAGCAGAAGGAGTCTTCTCGCAGATATGAGGCTGAGAATGCTCGCTTGAAAAGAAGACTAGAAAAACTGGAGAAGGAACTACGACCTGATACCAGGAAACGCCCCTATCGCACTCCTAGCCCTCAGGCGAGCAAATCTCGCAGCCGAGGAAGGATCCCTAGGTGTCAATATCAAGGGGGCGAAGGTGGCGACTCAGACGACGACCTCCGCGAACAACTAAGAAAAGCTCGCCGCTACCAGAGCCCTGCTCGCAGCGACGACAACATACGGAACCTGGTCCGCAGAGAAATGGACCTGAAAAACGTCGCTAATGCCGTTTAACACAAGGTTAAACTGTATAAGCAACTCCGAATGTTTGTTGGAGAAACCCTTTTCTTTTGAAAATAAAAATTATAAACAAGATTTGTTTACAAAGAAACTTATGTACGAGAGTAATTAAGACTGTGTAATCAGTTTATAAAACTAAGGCAGTTTCAAAAATTCAGCACACTTATAGAATGAGATGAGTAGATGAAGATAATCAACACACAGATTTTAACGTGGTAAAACCTCTCCCAACGGAGGAAACATCCATGGTGACTTCTAAGTCACAAAAGCAAAAAATCCACTAATAACAAAAATTAGTTACAAACTATACAACATGAAATCACACAAATTAACCTATTCTAAGTTTAGGAATATACCCCACTTGGTGTCCTTCTAACTTCTCATAGATCTGATTTGTTGATGATGTTCCTCCAGTTTGCTAACTTCCTTTGCTTTAGCTTCCTTACGTCGACTCAATGATTTCAGATCTTAAACACAACACTTCCAGTGTAGTAGTGTGTTAAGTGTTTGTGTAGTGATTCCTATACACATGCATGAACTCACACACACTTAGATTTACAAACAGTCCTAGTAAATTACACATAAAGTCTATATGCAGTGATTTTAATTTAGTTCTTTCTCACAAAACTCAAATCCTTTTGACCTTTAAAGATAACCCAGATTCCACGGAGATCTTGCTTCAGAAATCAGTCAAGACCTTAATCAATCTCTTTTGAAAACATTTATGAGATTGAAAACCCTCCAAGTGTGAATCCAACTAGGTCAGGATTAAGTTTCGTAAGAAAAGAAACCATAAAACATTTTAAAAACCAAATCAGTAAGATTTTCTTAAATCAAGTATAAAAATGCAGATCTAGTGAAAATGTAACATATAGTATGTAGATCTAACGTTTCTATGAAAGAGAAACTAGATCTTCACACGAATGTTTAAGTTGTGTACAAGATCTAAAGATCAAGAGGTTACAGCAACACAAGAACAAACCACTCTCTCTCACAAACACTCAGGATGTGTTTGGGATTGAATGTACGAAGGTTTGTTTCAGAGAAGATGAACTGTTTAGGGTTAGGGTTAGGGTTTGGCTAACAGGTTTCCCTTTCTCTCTCTTCTCTCTTTTCTTTTCTCTCTTCTCTCTTCTCTCTTTTTTTTCTCTCAGAAAGACGAATGCCCAAAAGTCTTCTAAGGCTGAGAAGAGGAGGGTATATATAGGGCTGAGGGAAGGTTCTCGATGTTCGAGGGAAATCAAGGGCTGTGATCAAGTCTTGCTAGGTTTGACTTGATCCAAAGGTTATAAAGCAGCGGTGGTTTAAAAGGTTTGTGATTGGTTCAAATGGTTTGCACCGGGATTAACAAAGAACACATGCAGACCCTCGATTAGGAAAGATCCAACGATCACTAATGCACCTGGCTATCCTCTCACACAACAAACACAAACTAACGCACCAAGAGGATGACAAGTGTTGGCCTCTGATAGGAGTGCAAACGCGCGTCAAAATAATTACAAAACATCACCCTGAAGTCTCTAGCGCTTTGAGATCGTACCCAACCAAACATTTCAGTGAAAAATGAAGTTTCCATAATAGTATATTAACCCCACACATTTTATAAACCCATTTTATTAATAAAAACATTTATTTAAAAAAGTTTTAAAATGTTTAAAAAATATTTAAAAAATTCCCAAATAATTATTAAAGCTCCAATTCAAGGGGAATTAACCACATACTCAATTTTAAGCAATATTAACACATGTATGCACTTCTAATTGTGTGTAGTGTGATTCATTATATACCTTCATAGATCATTGAAGATGATTAGAGAGATAGGTTCTGAGGCTTTTTGGATTCTAGGATAGACAACCAATTTTGTCAATATTTCCAAATTAGTTGAGCACTAATACAATGCAGACTTAAGTAAGTCAAAGGTATAAGGTGCTTCAATCTCCCCCTTTGGAAATATGAGACAAAATCTCCTTTGAGTCAGCTTAAAACTCGTAGGGAACCAAAAAAATAAAACCTAGTCCTATACAAAAGATTCTATCTACCCATTTCCTAGAAATTCAAAAATTACATAACTCAACTATTTACAAATTTTTACACTAGAAACGGTAGACAATCAGAAGAAGAGATTCCTGCAAATATACACACTAAGATCAAGCAGTTTAGATGAAATGTGAACAAAATATTGAACTCATAAAACTCAAATTTCTCCCCCATTTTGTCTCAAATGGACAAAGGGTAAAACTTAAGGTCTTAAGAGTTTAATCAGCGCATACCATGCCTATAGAATTTCCCAAATAGAGAAATCTGTTATAATCTAAAGGTTTAGTGAACATGTCTGCAAGTTGCAGATCAGTAGGCAAGTAATGAATTTCTAATTCCTTAGTTTCAACAAGTTCGCGAATAAAATGATGTCTTATTTTAATATGCTTAGTTCGTGAGTGTTGAACCGGGTTTTTAGATATGTTAATGGCGCTTTGATTGTCAAAATACAATTGTAATTGATCTTCTTTAATTCCATAATCGCTTAACATCTGTTTTATCCATAATAATTGAGCACAGCAACTGCCTGTTGCTATATATTCGGACTCAGCCGTGGATAAAGATGTGCAATTCTGTTTTTTACTACTCCAACTAACTAAATTATTGCCGACATAATAACAGGCACCTGATGTACTTTTACTATCATCAGTACAACCGGCCCAATCAGCATCAGTATACCCTATGATGGTGCTACAGGTATCCTTAGTGTACCTAAGTCCAAGATTAAGAGTGTCTTTTATATACTTTATTATACGTTGTACACTCGATAAATGGCTCTCTTTAGGGTTATTCTGGTAACGAGCACACAGACATACAGCATACATTATGTCTGGTCGTGAGGCAGTTAGATAGAGTAGGCTACCAATCATACTACGCTAAAGTGTGGAATCAACTGACTTACCATTTTCATCTTTGCTTAATTTAATGGTAGTACTCATAGGTGTTTTGGCAACTTTAGCATTCTCTAAGCCAAATTTCTTAACAAGGTCTAAGGCATACTTAGTTTGAGAGACAAATAGACCATCAAAATTCTGTTTCACTTGAAATCCTAAGAAAAGTTGTAGCTCCCCCATAAGGGACATGTGAAACTCCTTGTGCATACTAGCAGAAAAGGATTTAACTTCAGAGTTTGAAGTTGACCCGAAAATGATGTCGTCTACATAGACTTGGGCTATAATAATGTTTTTGTCAAAATGTTTGACAAAGAGAGTCTGGTCATTTCATCCTCTCTTAAAACCCTTATCCAACAAAAAGTTGGAAAGGCGTTCATACCAAGCTCGAGGAACTTGTTTTAAGCCATACAGAGGCTTTTTTAGACAAAAGACATGGTTAGGATATTTAGGGTCAATGAACCCTTTGGGTTGTTCTACATATGTTTCTTCGGACAGAATTCCATTTAGGAAAGCAGATTTGACATCAATTTGATAAAGTGTGAATTTTAAGTAACACGCTATGGCGAAAAGAAGACGAACAGATTCAAGACGAGTGACAGGGGCAAATGTCTCGCTGAAATCTATCCCTTCTATTTGAGAGTAGACTTGAGCAACTATTCTAGATTTGTTTCTAAGGATTACCCCATTTTCATCAGATTTGTTCTTAAAAATCCAACGTGTTCCAATAACAATTTTGTTTTGAGGCCAAGGTACAAGATAGCAGACATCGTGAATGACGAATTGTAAAATTTCTTCCTGCATAGCAAAAATCCAGTGTGTGTCATTCAATGCTTCATTAACATTTTTCGGTTCCACAAGGGAGACGAAACATGCATAATTAGCATAATTTCTTAACTGGGATCTAGTACGAACTGGCTCATTAGGATTACCGACCACGTTGTCAATGGGATGATCTTTAGAGACCTAGCCAGGTACTTCTGGACTCTCAATAGGTAACGAGTCATCTATTTTTGGTGAATCAGTTTTGAAATCATTTTCAGATATAACCACAATAGGTGATTCAGATGTCTTATTTTCGACAATAGTGTCGCTTACAATTACATTTATCGATTCCATAAGGGCCTTAGTACGCAGATTGTATATACGATAAGCACGACTATTTGGGGAGTATCCTAAGAAGATGGCTTTATCACCATGAGTTTCGAATTTAGACAGATGTTCTCTGTCTTTACAGACATAACACTGACTTCCGAAGGTTCTTAGGTATTTCAGGTTAGGCTTCTTACCGTACCACAACTCATAAGGGGTTTGTTTAGAGTTTTTCCTAAGGTAAACCCTATTAATTATATGACAAGCAGTTCTAATAGATTCTACCCAAAGGTATTTAGGTAGGGATTTGGCATGCAACATGACACGTGCCATCTCTTGAAGAGTTCAGTTTTTCCTTTCAGAAATACCATTCTGCTGAGGAGTTTTAGGGGCACTAAATTCATGTTTGTAATCGTTTTAGTAACAATATTCAACTATTCCTGTGTCTAAGAACTCTCCTCCTCTATTACTACGAATGAGATTGACTTGTGTGTCCTTCTCATTTTCAATTCTTAGAAGAATTTTCAAAAAATTCTGAAACGTGTCAGATTTATGTTTCAAGAAGGTAACCCAAGTGAATCGTGTAAAATCATCAACCATGACAAGGATATAACTGTGTCCACAAAGACTAACAGTTCTAGAAGGACCAATAAGGTCCATATGGATGAGATCTAGAGGTCTAGAGGTGAGGATGTCTTTAACCTTTTTATGCGAAGTCTTAACTATTTTTCCTTCCTGGCAATGACCACAGACAACACTTGAAATAGGTTTAATTTTAGGAATTCCTCTAACTATCTCTTGACTAGACAATCTACCAAGGATATCATAACTTAAGTGACCCATACGATTATGCCAGATTTCATTGTCATCCATTCTGACAATGTTACAGGTTTCAGAACTAGTCTTGACATTATAGCAATTGTCAGGTGTTCTAAATCCTGTAATAATGCATTCACCTTTATCATTTAGAATTTTACAATTGTTCTTTGAAAAGGTGACTGTATGGTCAGAGTCACAAAATTGTGATATGCTTAGGAGGTTGGCTTTAAGGCCTTTAACTAATAGAACATTTTCGAGAACAGGCATTCCTTCTTCTTTTAGGGTTCCTTTACCTATGATCTGGGATGAAACACCATCACCAAAAACAACTTTACCACCAGCAAATCTGGTTTTGTTTAGCAGTTTTGTTTCATCTCCTGTCATATGTTTGGAACATCCTGAATCTAAGTACCAACCAGATGAAGTGTGTTCAGCTTTTAAAGCAGTGATGACAATGTTACACTTCATTTGGGGTAAAAGATCCTCTTTTTTAACCCAAATAGCTCTAGTTTTAATTTTGCGCAAGTTTGCTCTCATTTGATAAAATTTTCGAGACACAGCTTTTTGTCGAAAAACATTTGGAGCAGCAAACTGATTATTGTGAAAAATTTGAGCTTTTGGTTTAGGAAAGTTTCTGGGAGCCTTTCTCTTAAATTAACTCTTAGTTTTGGTCTTTTTATTTCTGTAGTTAGAGTTCTTATCAGGTTGTCTTGGAAGGACATAATGGTTACGATTTTTCCTAGAATAGTTAAAGTTCTTATAGGCAGAAGTATTGTACATAGGGTTGTTTAGACGCCTAGCATAACAACCTGCAAAGGAATGACCATAAATGTCACAGTATGAGCAATATTGATTGCTTGAGGGATGAATTTCCTTAGGAAAACTACTAAAGATGGGTTTAACAGTGTTCAGAAGTCCTATTCCTAGGAGGTATGGTCTTATAGGTAGAATCAGCCTTTCTGATCAAAGGACAGACGTATTTAGTCTTAAGTGCAGTCTCAGCCTTAGAATTACTAGACTCTCCAATGTCTTTCTGTTGTTTCTTTTGATCAAATTCCTTTTTCATAAAATGAAAGTCTGGACAAGTCTCAATTGGTCTTTTGCCCCCAGACACAAACTTAATAGGTTCAAGTTTTGTAGTTTGTGGTTTGTTCTTAGGGCAAAATCCAATACCGGTTCTATCATCAGAATTGGTCTTGGAGTCAACAACAAAGTCAGTAAAACAGTTTGAATTGTTTTCAAACTTAGAAAATTTTTTGAAAACAGTAGCTGTCTTTGTTTTTGCTTCCTCCTATTATAATAATGTTCCCTTATGTTTCATTTCCAGGGTTTCATTAGTTTTAGTCAACTCTTTTAATTTTTGATCAAAAGTTTCAATTCAGATTGATGAGATAGACACTGGTTAGTGTACTCTTCAGCATTCAACTTCACAATAAGACTTAGGTCATCTAATTTCTTAGTAAGGTCTCTAACAGTCTTCTCCAATCTAGTGCTTTTTTTAAGAGTTTTTGCATACAAGGTATGGATATCTGGGAGGTCATCTGTGTCTGAGTCGCTAAGTGAAGTGTGTGTAGTGACCCCTAACGATTCAGTTTTAGTACTCACGCACCCATTGGCATTGTCATTATCGAGATCACTTTGACTCACACACACGGAACTAGAACTAGAAACATTTTCAGACAATAAAGCATCTCGGCCAGTCAAGACAGTATTCACACATGCAGGAGTAGGAGCATCATTATCACACACATGCATATCATCATTGTAAATGATCTTAGCATAAAAAGACATACAAGGGTCAAGTACATTAGATGACTCAAGTTCCTCTTCATCAGAGTCACTTGAATCATTCCAAGTTTTACAGACATTGGCTCTATTGTGTGTGTTGGCTTTATTCAGATTAACTCTGCAATCGTGAGCAATGTGACCTAGTTTCCCATATCTAAAACATTCAATCTTTTTAAGGTCTCTAGTGGGTCTGGAGTTGTTGTCCTTAGGATGTTTTTCAAAGCCTCTCTCATGAGGTTTGGGATTAGACAGAGTAGGATAATTAGGCTTGCCTTGTTTAGTTGCCTCTTTGTTTCGAAATTTGACAATTTTCTTAAATTGTTTAGACATCAAGGCAATCTGATTATCTAGTTTGTCTATATCGCAATCCTCATCAGAGTCAGAGTTGTTCAAATTGGTCTCAAGTTTAGGTATCTTAGAGGCAAAACTCAAGTTAGAGTTAGGTTGTTTTCTTTGAGAATGATTCAATTGTTTCTTAAAGTCTAATTCCATTTCCACAGTTCTAAGTTTGCTACTGAGTAACTCAGGGGTAAGGTTTTGATCATTCATTTCCTCAATAGCATACCTCTCACTGTCAAACTTTTGTGGTAATGACCTTAGGATTTTAGAAACAATTTCATTTCTATCATAAGTAATACCATTAGCATGCAACTTAGTGACTATATCAGTTAAGTTCATGTAGAAATCATCAAAAGACTCAGAGTCAGACATGATTAAAGAGTTGTACTGCTGGATAAGCATTTGAGTTTTAGCATCTTTAACTCTTGAGTCTACTTCATGTGCAGTGATTAATGTGTCCCATGCTTCTTTAGAAGTGGCACAAGATGAGATTCTTTTGAACTCATACTCATTAATGGACATAAAAATGGCATTCTTGCCTTTATTGTTATTTCGAGAAATGGTTTTCTCTTCTTGGGTAAATTCATTTAAGATTTTCTTTACCCTCTCATCACTTCCTTCAGTGGCTGGTTTAGTAGGATAAGTGTATCCATTTTCAATAATGTCCCAGACATCATCTCCTAAAGCCCCTTGGATGAAGGCAACCATTCTTACTTTCCAGTAAGCAAGGCTGTTTCCATCAAAGAGTGGAGATCTGGACAGATTACCAAATTTTTCATTCTTCTCGTCCATAGTTAGGTTTTTCAGAAAACGATTTCAAAAACACAAGATCTTTTGAAATAAAAGTTAACAGGGCTCTGATACCAATTGAAAAACGTCGCTAATGCCGTTTGACACAAGGTTAAACTGTATAAGCAACTCCGAATGTTTGTTGGAGAAACCCTTTTCTTTTGAAAATAAAAATTATAAACAAGATTTGTTTACAAAGAAACTTATGTACGAGAGTAATTAAGACTGTGTAATCAGTTTATAAAACTAAGGCAGTTTCAAAAATTCAGCACACTTATAAAATGAGATGAGTAGATGAAGATAATCAACACACAGATTTTAACGTGGTAAAACCTCTCCCAACAGAGGAAACATCCACGGTGACTTCTAAGTCACAAAAGCAAAAAACCCACTAATAACAAAAATTAGTTACAAACTATACAACATACAAGCACACAAATCAACCTATTCTAAGTTTAGGAATATACCCCACTTGGTGTCCTTCTAACTTCTCATAGATCTGATTTGTTGATGATGTTCCTCCAGTTTGCTAACTTCCTTTGCTTTAGCTTCCTTACGTCAACTCAATGATTTCAGATCTTAAACACAACACTTCCAGTGTAGTAGTGTGTTAAGTGTTTGTGTACTGATTCCTATACACATGCATGAACTCACACACACTTAGATTTACAAACAGTCCTAGTAAATTACATATAAAGTCTATATGCAGTGATTTTAATTTTGTTCTTTCTCACAGAACTCAAATCCTTTTGACCTTTAAAGATAACCCAGATTCCACGGAGATCTTGCTGTAGAAATCGGTCAAGACCTTAATCAATCTCTTTTGAAAACATTTATGAGATTGAAAACCCTCCAAGTGTGAATCCAACTAGGTCAGGATTAAGTTTCGTAAGAAAAGAAACCAGAAAACATTTTAAAAACCAAATCAGTAAGATTTTCTTAAATCAAGTATAAAAATGCAGATCTAGTGAAAATGTAACATATAGTATGTAGATCTAACGTTTCTATGAAAGAGAAACTAGATCTTCACACGAATGTTTAAGTTGTGTACAAGATCTAAAGATCAAGAGGTTACAGCAACACAAGAACAAACCACTCTCTCTCACAAACACTCAGGATGTGTTTGGGATTGAATGTACGAAGGTTTGTTTCTGAGAAGATGAACTGTTTAGGGTTAGGGTTAGGGTTTGGCTAACTAGTTTCCCTTTCTCTCTCTTCTCTCTTTTTTTTTCTCTCAGAAAGACGAATGCCCAAAAGTCTTCTAAGGCTGAGAAGAGGAGGGTATATATAGGGCTGAGGGAAGGTTCTGGATGTTCGAGGGAAATCAAGGGCTGTGATCAAGTCTTGCTAGGTTTGACTTGATCCAAAGGTTATAAAGCAGCGGTGGTTTAAAAGGTTTGTGATTGGTTCAAATGGTTTGCACCGGGATTAACTAAGAACACATGCAGACCCTCGATTAGGAAAGATCCAACGATCACTAATGCACCTGGCTATCCTCTCACACAACAAACACAAACTAACGCACCAAGATGATGACAAGTGTTGGCCTGTGATAGGAGTGCAAACGCGCGTCAAAATAATTACAAAACATCACCCTGAAGTCTCTAGCGCTTTGAGATCGTACCCAACCAAACATTTCAGTGAAAAATGAAGTTTCCATAATAGTATATCAACCCCACACATTTTATAAACCCATTTTATTAATAAAAACATTTATTTAAAAAAGTTTTAAAATGTTTAAAAAATATTTAAAAAATTCCCAAATAATTATTAAAGCTCCAATTCAAGGGGAATTAACCACACACTCAATTTTAAGCAATATTAACACATGTATGCACTTCTAATTGTGTGTAGTGTGATTCATTATATACCTTCATAGATCATTGAAGATGATTAGAGAGATAGGTTCTGAGGCTTTTTGGATTCTAGGATAGACAACCAATTTTGTCAATATTTCCAAATTAGTTGAGCACTTATACAATGAAGACTTTAGTAAGTCAAAGGTATAAAGTGCTTCAGGGGCAACATCCAGCTCACCGCGGCACCAGGTCGACCAGAGAACTCGCCAGGACAGCCCTCAAGACCCAGATGAAATCACCCTTCACGAGGGAAATTGAAGAGGAAGAGGCTCCCAAGAAGTTTGCCATTCCAAGGTTCAAGATTTACGACGGGAAGACTGATCACATTGATCATGTCAGGCAGTACCGACAGGCCATGACCCTCTGGAATCACCAAGATGCACTGATGTGCCGTATTTTCCCCTCGAGCCTCCATGACGTGGCCCATAAATGGTTCGAGAAACTCCCTCACCGATCCATCAGAAATTTCAAATCCCTGGCTGAGCTCTTCACGGCCCGGTTCATCACCAGCAGTTCCCATCCCAAAAGGATGGATGCTCTATTAACAATGAAGAAAATGCCTCAGGAGACACTCCGAGACTAAGCGAAGAGGTACTGAGAGTTATTCAACGAGGTCGAGGACTGTGCGGAAGAAGTGGCAGTGGCTTCATTCAAAATTGGGCTACCTAGATCTTCCCTCCTTTACCAGTCCTTGACAAAGAAGGAAGCTACGACCATTGACGACCTGATGGCCCGGATTGAGAAATACGCAAAGGTGGAAGATGTCACCCGCCTTAATGTAGGAGAAAACAGTCGAGCCAAGCTCACTACCAAGGGAAGTGAGAAAGTTGAGAACCAGAAAAAAGGAGGAAAGAGTGGGGGCAAGAATGGCTCCAAAAACGGAGGGGACCCTGACGTTACAAAATCGTTCCAGGTGGTCAACACCGTCTTCAAAGAACCAATTTACAAAATCCTCGTGAAGATCAAGGATGAGCCGTTCGTCAAATGGCCCCGGAAAATGGGAGGAGACCCCTCGAAAAGAAACAATGCATTAAGATGCACTTTCCACAAAGAGGGAGGGCATAAGACCGAGCATTGCAAGGCTCTTAAGTCCCACCTCGACGAGTTGGCCCAATCCGTACATTTGAATGACTTTGTGGAAAAGAAGGTAGAGAGAGTGACTGCCCACAAGGAGGCGAAACCCGACAACGTATTGGAAGATGACGCCGGACACGAATTCGCAGTAATCCACGGAGTATCTGATGTTAAGAAAATCCAGGGTAACTCAGCTCGAATGGAGATAAAGAAGCTGACAGCGGTAATGCAAGCTTTTCAGATTGATCCAGCAAAATCACAGTCAGGAAAACGTCGACGAGCAGAGGACATCAACTACAACAAGCATATTGTTTTCACGGATGAAGATCTTGTGGGAGTAAGGACCCCACATCACGATGCTTTAGTCATTACACTCAGGATAGCCAACTTTGATATCGACAGGCTGCTCGTCGATCAAGGAAGATCATCCGAAGTAATGTACATCGACCTGTTGCGGAAGTTGAAGTTGAACATCGCCAACCTAAAGGGAACCATTGTGCCTCTGGTCAGCTTCGCTGGGAAGATGACCATGCCTCTGGGCAAAATAGTACTGCCAGTGCGCGCTGGAAATGTTTCCAAGATGATCGAATTCTTGGTGGTCGACATCGATTCACCGTATCAAGCCATCCTCGGCAAGGGATGGCTTCATGCAATGAAGGCAGTCTCCTCGACCTACCACCAGAAACTCAAATATGTCACCGAACGGGGAGTAATGGAGATACATGGAGACCAGGCGATGGCAAGGAAGTGCTTCATCCGACCAAAGCTAGAGAAAAGAGCCGTTCAAACCAGCGAGAAAGTGGAGGAAGGTGCAATTCCTTCTAAATAGCAATTAAAATATGGAAGGCCTGGAGTGGAAGAGACCAGGCTCCTCCCCTCCGAACGTGTTGTAAAGGACCTGGTAGAAGTGACGGCTAAAGAAGGCGACAACAGCAGAATCTTCCTGATCGGGACCTCACTCACTGACCAAGAGTAAAAGGATTTTTCAACCTTACTCAGAAGCAACATAGATGTTTTTGCTTGGGAACCCTATGAGCTTCCAGGAATCGATCCCAATATGGTCTGCCATCAGTTGCACGTCGATCCCACATTCAAGCCGATAGCGCAGAAGGCACGACGAACTGCTCCCGAGAAGGCCAGGGCAATAGAAAAAGAAGTCAAAAAACTGCTGGATGCAGGGTCCATACGGGAAGTGCAATTCCCCAAATGGTTATCCAACCCAGTGGTAGTTTCGAAAAGCAACGGGAAGTGGAGAGTTTGCATAGACTTCACTGACCTCAACAAAGCCTGCCCCAAGGATAGCTTCCCTCTTCCGAAAATAGACCAACTAGTAGACGCCACCGCAGCTCACGAACGAATGAGTTTCCTGGACGCATACTCAGGATATCACCAGATCCCCCTGTATGCCCCAGATCAGGACAAAACGACGTTTATCACGACGGTTGGTTTATACTGTTACAAGGTCATGCCTTTTGGCTAAAAAATGCAGGGGCAACCTATCAGCGGCTAGTTACTAAAATGTTCAAGAATCAAATGGGAGACACAATGGAGGTCTACATTAACGACATGCTCGTCAAGAGCAAGGAGAAGGAAAATCACCTCTCGGACATGTCAAGTACCTTCGAAATCTTCAGGAAGTACCGAATGAAACTCAACGCGAGCAAGTGTTCCTTCGGTGTCCAGTCAGGAATTTTTCTTGGGTATTTGGTCAGCAAGCGAGGCATAGAGGCTAATCCGGACCAGATTGATGCAATCAAAAGAGTGCAACCTCCTCGCACAGTCCGATATGTACAGAAGCTCACTGGAATGCTCGCTGTTCTAAATCGTTTCATTTCCAAATCCTCCGAGAGATGCAAGCCCTTCTTCCAACTCTTAAAAGGCAGCAAAACAGTAGAATGGACCCCAGGTTTCTCACGAGCATTAGACGAGCTCAAGTCCTACCTAAGCTCTCCACCACTGATTGTTATACCACAGCAAATGGACTCTTTGTACCTCTACCTCTCTGTATCCAGTCATGCTGTCAGCTCAGCGCTAATGTGTGAAGTTACAGGAATCCAACATCCAGTCTATTACGTGAGCAAAACCTTATTAGATGCCGAGCAGCGCTACCTACCATTGGAAAAGCTCGCATTCGCCCTAGTAATGGCCTCGAGGAAACTGAAGCATTACTTCGAAGCTCATACGATCATCGTCCTTACATCACACCCCCTCAAGGCTGTCCTAAGGAAGGCAGATTTGTCGGGCAGACTGTCTAAATGGTCAGTCGAGCTCGGCCGATTTGACATCCAATTTCAACCAAGGACAGCTATCAAGGGTCAAATCCTTGCTGATTTCATAGCTGAATTCACAGGCGAAGAACCCTTTGACCAGCCTAAGCCAACAGAACAAAACAACCAGGCTACAGGGGAAAGCTGGAAATTATTCGTTGATGGAGCCTCCAACTCAAAGGGGGAAGGGGTAGGAATAGTTCTCATCACTCCAGAAAATACAGTCCTTGAGCAAGGAATCAGGCTGGGATTTGCAGCCTCCAACAACGAAGCAGAATACGAAGCCTTAATAGCAGGTCTCCAAAAGGCACAAACTCTGGGAGCAAAGCATTTGCAGGTATTCGGAGATTCGCAACTAGTTTCCTGTCAGATAAGTGGAGACTATAACGCAAAAGATGAGAGAATGGCAGCCTACCTCTCCTTGGTAAAAAACTTAATGACAAGCTTTGAAGAGATCAACATCCAACAGTTTCCCAGGGGGCAAAACAGCCACACTGACGCCTTAGCAGCCCTGATCTCGATAGTTGATTCTATCCTTAAAAGGATCATCCCTATCGATTTCCTCAGTTGCCCAAGCATCTACCCCAACTGCGAGCTGACAAAAGAGAAACCAATACTCCAATTGGAATCAGCCCCCAGCTGGATGGATCCCTTGAAAGACTATTTAAAGAATGGAACGCTCCCAGAGGACAAGAGAACTGACCACCAAATAAGAGTCAAAGCTGCTCGCTTTCACTTATCCACAGGAGGCGACTTGTATAAAAGATCTTTCTCTGGTCCTTACCTTAGATGCGTCCACCCAGGCGATGTCGAGGCAGTGCTTCACGAGCTTCACGACGAAATCTGTGGAAGTCACGTCGGAGGAAGGTCTTTAGCCTTCCGAGCAATGAAGGAAGGTTATTGGTGGCCGTACATGCAAAAGGACTCCGCAGTATATGTCCGCAAATGCCTAAAATGCCAACTTCACGCTCCCATGGTCCACCAGCCAGCCAGCGAATTAAAATCCCTGACCAGTCCCTGGCCTTTCGCCGACATCGTGGGACCACTGCCCACCGCTGCCAGCAATCGCAAATACCTGTTGGTTGCAACTGATTACTTTACCAAGTGGATCGAGGCAGAACCACTGGCGAACATCCAAGATGCTGACATGATGAGGTTCATATGGAGAAATATAATCACTCGATTCGGAATCCCCGGATCCATCATCACTGACAATGGAACACAGTTCGAGAGTGGCCCTTTTCAGAACTTCTGCGACAAACACGGGATCAGGCACCACTTCAGCTCGGTGGCCTACCCTCAAAGCAACGGACAAGCTGAAGCTTCCAACAAGACAGTGATCGCTGGATTGAAGAAGCGGTTAGACCGAGCCAAAGGCGCGTGGACAACCGAACTACCGCATATCTTATGGGCATACAGAACGACTCCTAGGCGAGCCACAGGAGAAACACCATTCTCACTAGCATATGGTATGGAGGCGGTTATCCCACTAGAAGCAGGATTGCCTACAATGAGATCCGACCTTATCGAGCAAGGCCAGAACGATCAGGCTTTGCTCGCTGAACTCGACCTGGCCGACGAGCGCAGGGAACTTACCCTAGTAAAACTAGCAAGCTATCAGCAACAGCTCGCGAAACACTACAGCAAAAAGGTCAATCCGAGGAAATTCAAAGTTGGGGACTATGTTCTAAGAAAGGTCCTGGGCAACACAGTGAAGCCATCAGACGGTAAACTGGGCCCGAACTGGGAAGGACCTTATAAGATAATTAGAGACGACATGCGAGGTGCCTATCATTTGAAAACGATGGAGGGCAGAGAGATACCACGAGCATGGAATGCAGCTAATCTCAAGAAATTCTATTTTTAGGAGTTTTATTGTTAGATCTTTTATTGTACTCATTATGTGAAAGGACAGTTCATTTCTCAATTCACCAATGAAAATCTCTCAGTTGATCACTCTCTAACTAGTAACAATTATATCTTATTACACATCCTTTCCAAATCACAGGCATAATGGATGACATAGCAGGGGAACACCCCTCCTCAGGTCATCGTCATGAAGCACGACAGACCTCTTAGCATTGCCCATGGCAATATATGAAGCCCTACAGAGTATTCTTAGGCATCAAACCTACTTTGGTTAAACAAAATCCTGACCGAATGAAGACATCCAATACTAGGTGTGTCCTCGCCAATTGCCCTACTTAGGCCTAAGGGAGTGTGACGACACGACCTAAAAGGTAAAGGGAGGGCACAATGGTATTCTTATACTGGACTGGGCGAAAACTCACATGACAAAATACAAAGGATTGTAAAGCTACAAAAATATAAAAGGATTGGATGAACACGTTTAGTCGGCAAAATCGCCCAACACTCAAACTTTTCATTAATCTTTTATATTTACAAACAATGATAGTACATGCTTATTCGGTGAAGCTCTCCCAAACATTTACAATTATTAAAAACAAAATCTCAAGAAGGTGGAAACCTCCGAGCAAGATAACCAGCAACTTTAGCTCTCCTTCCATCATCAGGAGCAGGGGCGAGCTCCTCCACGACCTCATTTGCGTCCAATTCCAATAATCGCCTGGGAATAACATCAATGGGGATCCATCGATCATCCCGCCTGAATGGATTGGGCATCAGAGTAGAGGAGGAGATCTCGTATCGATACCACAGCGTCGAGTTCCTCGGGACCTGCAGCTCTTTGAGGGCACTTAACCACCCCTGATGAAGGATAGCTCCTCGAACTCTGATAGTCTCGTCGGAGCTTCCAGCCAGCCTTGATCGTATCCATCGAACCACACTTGTCGAGGACCGTTCTTGAACAAATGCCGTAGACGGGTAATGTCCCTCTAGAGCCCAACAGCAGTCACATAAGCTCGCCGAACATCGTCGCGCAGCTCCTCTATTTCCCTCTCACGCTGTTCCTCGGCTTCCCTATTCCTACCCCTGGCACTCCTACCAGCACGCGGGAGGGGAGGCCGAGCAGCTCGTGACGAAGAAGAGACTTGTAGGACTTTCGAAACGATGCTCGGCGAATGCTCCTTAAGCCTTAGGACTTCCCTCCTCAAGTCTTCATTCTCCTGCTGCAGGAACTCCCCAACCTGGTTAATCTCGGTGGCCTCCAGCAAACTTGCTCTCAGTGCACTGACTTCTTCTTGCACTGAAGCATCGATTTCTTCCATCTCCTGGAGCCTGTCCTTCAACTTGGCCACTAGCTCGGACTGATCCTTATATTTCTGGTTCCTTGACTTAGCAAACCTGCAAAGTCTAGCAAAGGCCTGGCGAACTGCAGGGCTTATATTAGGACCGAGAGTCCTACCTAGTTGGGAGGTAATAGGAATATAATCATCCACATCAACCAACTACAAGTAAAAGAAAGAGAAAAGAAAGAGATCAGAATAAACAAAAATGAAGTCTTTTCATTAATAAGGAACGAGGTTACATCAGATTGAAAAAGATAAAATTACAAAGCAGCCCTATCAATTGCAACCTCGGGTGGCCCAGAGGTAGATGGTCCCTTGTCCTTATCAGCATCAGCAGGGGCATTACCCTCTGCAAGGGTGTCCTCTGTCCTCTCGACCAAAGGAGCGTCAGTAGAAGTCGCCTGAGAGACCGGATCAGTGCTTTCAGCAGTTGGGGCTGGGTCCTCATCTACGACTGGCTTTGGCCCTGGATCGTGCTCGTCAAAGAGTGGGGATGCAACATCCACCCCAGCAGCCACGAGAGCCTTATTCCACCCTTTCTTGAAGTTCAGACGGCTGATATAGCCTATCTGAACCTCAGCGTCCTCATACGCAGCAGCCCAGCCAGAGTTGTACGAGTCTTCCTTAAGGGTGGATGTCTGGGCTTTCTCCGCCTCCAGTTTCTCGGCCAGAGCCCTGTTCTTCTCTACAAGGTCTAGCTTGCTCAAGCACACCAGGTCATAAGCCTTCCTCAGCTCGCCAAGCTCCCTGACCGCATCATCTCTCTTGCGAGAAGAATTAACAAGAGCCAGGTCAGATGAAACTCGAGCTGCGTCAGCAGCCTTCAGGTCGGCCTCCAGCTGAGAACACCTGGCTACCAGAGCAGATTTTTGCTGTTCCAACTCACCATTCCATCTCACCAGCTCATCACGAGAGCGATAAAGCACGGCAAAGTCGGTCACAAACTGCAAAAAATAAGGGAGGGATCAAGAAGAAGAAACCATCAAAACTTGTTAAAAGAAATTGAGAATTATAAGAGAACTTTACCAAGGCAAGCCTCTGGCTAGCTTGCAGAGCCAGTTGATCGGACCCCAACGCCCTCTCGTTATCTACAGGGAGGACTGCTCTCTCGAGCAGCGCAGGGGCAAACTGAGGAGAGGCGGCCACCGAAGCCCCCTCGGGCAAGGCAGACACTGGGACCAGGGCTTGACCAGTTTTGGTCCTCAATTCCATCTTCCTCCTCTCCTCATCTTTTTCTCTCTCCCTTCTCTTCCTTTCCTCCACTTTATTCTTCTCTTCCACCTTCTCCCTCTCCTCCTTCTTTTTCCTCTCTCTCTCTTTCGCCTGCTCCTCCTCTCTCTTCTTCTTCTCTTGCTCCTGAGAAGAAGGCCGAGAACCAGTAGCTATGGCCTCAGAGGCAGTCATCGGTTTCTTGGACCTCTGTGCAAGGAGCACGTCATCATCATCATCGTCATCTCTGATCAAATTCTTCCTGGGAGGCATCTCTTCACCAGAACGGCTGGAAGTGCTCGACGATTCTTGAGTTTCAGAATTCTCCTTAGAATTAGAAGAACTGCTACCGACAAAGCTCCATCCACCAAGATTACCGACAGGATCACTTTCAGAGCTCCTCTCCTCTTCGTCCAACTGGATTAGCTCGATAGTAGTTTCTTCGAGAGAAGCAAACTCTGGAACACTGTCCAAAGGTCGTGCTAGAAAGATGGAACCCACGTTCTTATACTCTAACAAGAAAGCGGAAGATCTGGGATGCTCGCCGTCACCCAAGGGCTCTCTGATGTTCCAAGCTTTAACCAACTCAGAAATTCGGACCTCGCTGAGAGCAGGTTCCACGTTCTTTAATCTCGCTGTAAAAGAAAACGCAGAAAGGGGTTAGAAAATCCATAAGTCAGTAAAGTTTGAAGCAACAGTACCAATATCTACCTATATACTCTTCCCCATAAAAGGGAACAGTGAATCTTTCAGATCTTGACCCTTCAGATTGGGGAGAGAACTGCCAATTCCTAACAAGAAAACCCTCCTGCCAGTAGTCCTTATGGGAATCAGGTAGATTTACTACCAATACCCTATCAGGGCTCCTAGCTTTGAGGTACAGGACACTTGAACTAGTTCGAGAGAAGGAGTAACAAAATCAGACCTCGGCAAGACCTAACCTTATTTCGTACAATTGATTTATCCTATGCATGCCATTCACTATTTTCCATACATTGGGCGAACATTGTGCAGGTACAATACCCAAATAGGTAAAGAAATGCAGAAACAGATCATTAGGGGGAAAGGTAAGTCCCCCCTGGGATAGCAACAAAACGTGAATCCAATGTGCATCCTCTATATCCCTAACGTTCCTAGGAGGCGAGGCACAACACTCAATCTCTACCCACTCAGGAATGTTATAGAATTTTCTAAACTCCGTGACTGAACTATTTCTAATCTTCGCCATTGGAAAAATACAAGAAAAACTACAAATCAAAGAGAAAATTCAAAGAGCACGAGAGACTTACAAGACAGAAGATCAGGTCAAATGGCGAAGAAGCAACGAGAGTAGAGATCGAAAGCAGAAGGTATAAAGTGTAAGAGTTCTCAGAAGATAGAAGATTGCTGGAAAAGCTGAAGCGACGAAGAGAAATGTGCCTTATCCCAGCAAGCCTTCAATTCTAATCATAGCGCGCGGATAGCGAAGCGGGTGCCGCCAAAGAAACTTCACAGTTTTCAAAGGATCACAAATCAGCCATAATGGCCGATCATTTAAATTCATTGGACCCATAAACGTGGACCAACAAATTTAGGGGCTATTGTAGGTACCCAAAATTTAGGACCATGGGCCTGGACGAGTAGCCCAGTTCTGGCGGCCCAAAATCCAAGCCCTCTATCTTTCATATTGACCCGGTCTCTCCCCACGATCCCATGAAGAGAAGTTATAGGGGAGCACAACCCCATGAAGGGAAAGGATAGGGAAGATGTTTAATATGAAGGAACCCATCATCTCCACTAACTAGCATACACATGTATAAATTAAACCTTAGGTCCGGGGCAAAGGACAAGTTGTATTCTTTGTACCTATTCTTCAGAATATAGAGAAATAATACTGACTGCACCATCATGGACGTAGGCACATCTTTGTTGAACCACGTATACCTGTTGTTGTGTGATTGGCATTTTATTTATTCTTTCTTAATTATTACCTCTTTCATATTTATTTGTGTTGCATAATAATTGTCACCACAGTACGCTACTGGTCCAACCCTCTCAATAATAGAAAATGGTCCTACATATATCGGAGCCAACTTCCCTTTCTTCCCAAATCACATAGCACCTGTTTCCTCCGATTGAATTCCCTGAAGAACTGTTTGGCATTGGCGTAGCTCTTCTATCTATCATGGGCTACCCGAATGCAACTCCTAATCATTTCAATCCTGGCAGACGTGTCCTAAATAACTTCCAACCCAAGTATCTTGTTGTCCCCCACCTCTAACCAACATGCAGGAGAGCGACAAGGTCTACGATATAACACCTCAAATGGGGCCATATCGGTGGTAAACTAGTAGGAATTATTATATGCATATTCCACCAGTGGAAGGTACTGCTCCCAACTCCCTCAAAAGTCCAGAATACACATGTGTAACATATCCTCTAGCATCTTGTTAGTATGCTCGGTATTCCCATCCGTCTGCGGGTGATAGGCCATACCTAATCACACCTCGATTCCCATGGCCTCACGAAAACTCTCCCAAAATCTGGAGACACAGATATTGTCTCGATCAGACACAATATCAAGTGGTACTCCATGTAACCTCACTATCTCGGCTATAAAGACCTGTACATACTGCCCCATCATAAAATCAATTCGAACCAAAAAAAATGAGTTACCTTAGTCAAACGACTCTCAACCACCCATATGGAATCGTGATCCCTCTACGTAATAGGTAACCCAATGATAAAATCCATGGAAATTCTCTCCCATTTTCACATTGGAATCTCTAGTGCCTGAAGAAGTCCAACTGGCTTCTGGTGGTCCACCTTCACTAACTGACAGTTAGTGCAATTAGAGACGAACTCAGTAATGTCCCTTTCATCCCACTCCACTAATACGGTCGCTACATATCT
The DNA here is from genome assembly GCA_949130495.1 of Sambucus nigra. Taxonomy (NCBI): domain Eukaryota; kingdom Viridiplantae; phylum Streptophyta; class Magnoliopsida; order Dipsacales; family Adoxaceae; genus Sambucus; species Sambucus nigra. Next base: position 577,724,379 of record OX422216.1, read on the forward strand.
TGGTATATCTTATCCCCACTGGGATGTACTGCAAATATGGATCCATACGACTCTAACATCACGGCATGCCACAATTCCTCCCCCTCCAGAACAATCAGTCCACTGTTAAAGTGCAAGCCTCCCTCTAAACTCACTGAGTAAGACTCTGCTCCCTCGGCCAAAAGTTGTCCAATTTTCTCCTGACAGAACGGATCCACTGCCTGAGATTGTACTACCTGCGTCACAGTCTGAGGAGTGACGGTCATAACTGACATTAAGGACCTAGCAATGACATCATGATGGACTAGTTCCTTCCATTTAGCCTTCCACACTACAGCTATTTCACCCTCAGGCCTATGGCTCAATACATTTGTTACCATGTTAGCCTTCCCTGGGTGATAATGTATCTCAAACTGATAATCCTTTATAAATTCAAGCGACCTCCACTGTCATATATTCAACTCTCTCTAAGTGAACAAATATTGCAATGACTTGTGATCTGTGACTAGGCAAAATTTCTCCCCCAATAAATAATATCTCCATATCCGTAGGTCAAATACGACTGCTGCTAACTCCAAGTCAATTCTAGGGTAGTTCTTCTCATGAGGCTTAAGCTTCCTAGAGGTAACACCAACAAGACCCTCCAACCTGCTCTTTTTGCTATAGCCTGCTCATAAGCTATACCCTGCTCTTTTTTTATAGTTATTGTCATAAGCTATATTCTTCTCTTTTTAATGTAACACCACCAAGACCCTATAACTATGCGTCAGTGTACACTAGGTACTCCACTTCGCGCCTAGGTAGTTCCATGACGAGTGCTGAAGTTAACTTATCCTTGAGTTCATCAAATTCCAACTGACATGAATCATCCCAAAAAAATAGTACGCCCAATGAGTGAGATTGGTCATCGAACCTGCAATCTTCGAAAAGCCCTGAATAAACCGCTTGTAATAACCAGCTAGTCCCAAGAAACTGCAGACTTTGATCGGTGTCGTGGGTTGTCTCCACTCCCTCACCGCTGATACTTTTCTAGGATTCACTGAAATACCTTGTTCTGACACTATATGCCCCATAAATTGCACATCCCAGAGCCAAAACCCACACTTCTCATACTTGGCATATAACTGATTCACGCGTAGGGTCTGAAGGACCCTTCATAAATGCTCGGCATGCTCCTCCTAGGTACGAGAATAGACCAGGATGTCATATATGAAACAATGACAAATTGATCCAAGAACTATTTGAACACCCTATTCATTAAGTCCATAAATACAGTCGGCACGTTGGTTAACCCGAATGGCATAACCATAAATTCATAAGATCCATATTGTGTTAGAAAAGTAGTTTTTGACACCTCTTCCTCCCTAATCCACCATTGGTGATATCCGAACCTCAAATATATCTTTGAGAAGTAGGTTGCTCCTCTCAACTGATAAAATAAGTCATCGATGTGTGATAATAGAAACTTATTCTGGATCGTGACTTTATTAAGTTCTTAATAATCCACATATAATCGTAGGGATCCATACTTTTTCTTCACAAATAGAACTGGGACACCCCAGGGTAAGGTACTCCTACGGATGAAAACCTATCCCATAAACTTCTCAATCTGATCACTCCATTCCCTCATCTCTACAGGAGCAATACGGTAGGGGTAATTGACTATCGATTGAGTGTCTGGTGCTAAATCAATCACAAACTCGATCTCCCTACTTATCGATAAACCTCGTATGTCCTAAAATACATCAGTGAATTCCCTAACAGTTAGAATCGAATCAAGAGAAATCAAAACTCCCGTAGAGGTCTCCTCCTTTATGTAATACAAATGAGTGGACGATCCTCCCTCAGGGCGAGGCATCGCCACTAAAAATATCTCCTAACCTGGGATAGAAAGTATAATTCTCCTACCGAAGTAATCAATCATGTCACTATAAGCAACAAGCCAATTCATCCCAATAATAGCATCATATTCGTACATGTCTAACACAAGCGTTTCAGCGGGTAAAATTAGACTCCCAATATCTATGATAACATCCTGGCATATAAAGAAAATAGGCATCCCACTACCCATCGGTAAGTCTACGTAAGTAATAGTACTGCGGGCCGTATCTAACAATCTTGTGGCCCGTGCAAATTTAGTGGCTATGAAATAATATGAAGCCCCTATATCAAAAAAATACGCACCATAACCCCAGAAATATAAAACATACCCTAAACTGTAGGTGGTGGTTGTTGAACTGTTGCCTGATGGACGTTATACACATGCCCATACTATAACTGCCCCTATTGTGGTGGGGCGGTGGGAGCAATGGCTGGTGAGGCTAGTACCTGTGTTGGTGCTGGAAGGGCATATGGAAACATAGTCCTCTGCGGATCCTAATACGCACCTTGTTGATGGGGTAACTTGCCCTTATCTGGTCACTCCTGCTTCTTATAGCCAATTTTACCACAAGTTAAGCATCTACCTATAAATTGTCCCCCATTTTGGTCCTGCTAGCCACGACCCTGATGGCCATTACCCCCTTTCCTTATCCCTAAAGGCCCTGCTGATTGTGCTGCTGACCCTGATGGCCCTATTCATTTCCGCCCCGCCCAAAGAGAAATCCTCCCAACGTCATTCATTTAGCATAGTCCCCCTTCTGTGAGTTCTGATCACCTTATCTCTATTACCCCTGGGCTGAATATTATCCACTACCACGGTTTCCCTTAATTCATCCTTGTTGACTGGACTCAGACCCCCGTTTACTTCCCTTATGCAAACGGTGGTCCTAGCAATAAAATAATGTTGCATTCAACACATCGGTATAAGTTTGTAGAGAAGGATTTCCTTGTGAATCCTCCATGTAAGCCTGTCTCTGAACATTTGGATCTTCTTCTCATCAGTTAGTACCTCAGCTAGCACTAAATTAGTCAGCAAAGTAAACTCCTCTTCATATTCGGCCATGGATTTCCCCTCATGGGTGAGGTTTGGACGTTTCCTCCTCATTTCGATTAGAACAGCTAAAGGAAAATATTTTCAATCAAACCACACCCAGAAGTCCTAAATCGACATCGTATCCCTCTCCTCGATTGTAATAGTGGACTCCCACCACTGAAGAGGTGCTCCAACCAGCTTAAATGTCGCTAAGATCTACTTCTAAAGCTCCGTGAACTCATACATATGCAGATGCCGCTGTATATCTTTCTTCCATTGGCTAGCAATCACAACATCAGAACCTCCTTGAAATTCAGGTGGATGTGCCTTTTGGAACGCGTCCCTGACAAGATCCCAAGCAGTGGGAAATTCTAGCACTGGTACTGGTGGCACAACCTGCGTCGATGGTTGTGCTTTAAGGACAACTGCTAAGGTAACATTAACGGCTTATGCAACAATAGTAGCAACCTCTGTTGTGTTTATAGTACCCTGAGCTGGAGAGAGTTGTGGGGTTGGCTGTACCACTCCGGGGGGTCGTCATCCACGTTGAGGAGGCATTTATAACGAGGGAGAGATATTTTATCAGCATTAAAAGTATCACAAAAATAGTTTAAGGCGTAAATGTGCAAATATGAATACAACAATCCTACTAATAGGGCTCTATATCAAAGGACACTAAGCAGAAAGCATAAAAAGCCGTACAGATCCCAAGGACAATAGAACCTGATGCTCTGATACCACCTGTGACACCCTGCCAAATTAAATATAGGGTGATCATTCATTTATTAAATTAAATTAGAACATCCAGTTGGTCCATTCTTAGCATCACTGTCGAAAAATAATTTCTTATTAAATCGCGTAATACTTAATTAAGCTAAATGTCATAACTTTTCCACTTATATATATATATATATATATATATATATATATATATATATATATATATATATATATATATATATATATATTATTTAAATTCATTTCCACAATGCGCAACAAGAATAAAGTATCACATCACTACTGAATTAAAAGCCAACAACAAAATATAACTGGAATAAACTCTCCAGTTTAATAATCTCAACATCATCATCCAATCCAAATAAAGATAATGAGAGTACTGACATAAAACGAATAAATAATACAAAACTGAAATGCTATAACATAATAATGGGCAACATGCCTTTCATGAATCGAATGCTATAAGGATAGTAATCAAGGAAATGAAAGAATCTAATCCAAAGCTACATCTCCAGAACCACGTCACACTATCCATCCTCTAAGTCGGGCGTCCCTGATGTTGGGAACTTGGTATAATAGATATAGTAGAGAAGAGAATATCCAAGTAAACGGGTCAGAGCCCGATTGTAAAAGATTTTAAAAATAGCAAGTGCTTAACAAGTGCAATTAAGCAGGTATTATATACATCTCAGATCTCAGCTCTCACTTGAGAATCTCACCTCTCATCTAGTGTGCAAGCCTAACATACCTTATTATCTCCCTACATAAGCTTCTCAATCATTATTGTATCTCTTCTCATTTTCTTCCTATTTTCCCCTACAATACGTATATTAAATTTTATAGGTTCATTCCGCTTTAAGATGAACTGGGCCTTCAAGGATTAAGTGTTCACTTACTTAATTCAATTCAGATGTTATTATTCACTTTTATCTACTAACTCACACAGTAGATCATATCATAGTATATATATATATATTCATCACACTATTATATATACTAATAGGACACCTCCTAGACACGGCTGTGATGCATGCATACTCTGCTATCGTGTCCAGTTACATCTCTCGATGTATAAAGGACTATTGGTCCGGTGTCACTCCCGAACCATAAATAACATATCACACATATCTGAAGGCGATCATACTCCTCAGCCAAATGGGTCACGCACATAGCTACGCTCTCATTCAACCGTCGAAACTATCATTCACACCAATAGAATGTGTCCAAGGTCCTATGCTAAAGGTACCAATCTAAAATCCCCCGAAATGGGCTCATTAGGATAAGACTGACCATAACGTGACACCTCCACCCCGATAGCAATCAGCGTAGGTATGTCATATACAACACATATTATATTATGGGTATTCACCCCACCGTTATTCATATAATATCAATAAGGTATTAGCACAACCCATATGATAATTCCATACGTAGTATATTTTATTCTCTCTAATATCCTACATATTTATACATTATGACATTTCTTTTTAAAATATATTCTCGATATTTCCCGTCACTCGAAAGACATCCATTATTCCTTAGATAAACTTAGTAGGTAAGTATTCACACCCTACTGGTCCATGTCATCCCAAATCCCAAATTTTCACCAATTTGTATTATCCTCAAATGGGTTTATTCTTCGATAAACTCTAATTTAATTTTAATCCATTATTTTGTTTTCAAGGATTTATCGCACACATAAATATTTTTCGAGTCTCAATTACCACCCTACTGATCTTCCTTAAATCCTATTATGCTATATTTAATTTACACTAAGCATCTTTGGAAGTGGGAATTTAATCAAACCTTAAAAGAAGTTAAACACAAATTTTGAGATCATCGAATGATCGACGGTTTGGATTGATCGATCGAACTTTTCGATCAATCGACATTCAAGGGTCGATCGATGACCAAACAAGTATTAGCCTACTGCTTCTGCATATTTTTCCTACGGGTTTAATAAATTATCATCCTCTGATCCTCTATTTTAAGATCCCAAACTCCTTATACTTCATTCCATATAACAATACATATAAATGATTTCCAATCATTAAACAACCTAGAATCATCAAGAAGTTTGGATTAAACATGTTATTTCTCATAATTTCAAGAAAATCCATATTTTATTATTTCTCCAAGAATAACATATAAAAATAAGATCTTCTATATCAAATGATTCTAAATTCGTGGATTAAAATACATAATCAAAAGGAGGTTTGTCCTACATATTTCTCTTATCAAGGAGTCCATTAAAATCATCATGGTTTATCTCTAAAAGATGCAAATTCTCAGAATTCTACAACTATCCTAACATGGACATTATACATAGTAATTTTCAAAGATTAAGTTACTTGCCTTTAAATTGTAGGTGTGGAACTTTGGGTATGATAGTCTACTATTGTTCCTCTCCCTTTCCGGCCAACTTCCGGTGACGGTGGTGGTGTAGGGAGACCTTTGGCCTCTTGGCTTCCTAGGGTGTCTTTTCACTTCCAGAGGTATCTCTTACTCTCCCCTAAGACTTTCTCTCTATGTTTTATGAATGAACTATGAATCTTACCACCATTTGGACTTATATAATAATCTTTAATTTTCGTGGTTACTATTTACCTCCCATGTAAAATGACCAAAATACCCCTCTGGGTGTCTATTCGGTTCCAAAGTGTCCCTAAACCCAAATCAATCACCCAAGTAGATTTTTTCGTCTATTTAAACCCTTCTAGACACTTTGACGTAGTCAAAACGACCATTTGGATGACATAAAAATATTTTACTTTTAAGTCCTCTAAATTTAGTCCTGACATGACTCATAAGCGTGTCTCGACTTAATTGTCGTATTCATCACTTGCGAAAATTTTATTAAATCATAACCATTTGTAAAGTCATAATAATATATTACTTTGTTCTCGAGTAATATTTAAATCCGGATTAATTTAAATCATCTCACAACTAATAATAATTAATCATTAAAATTATGGGGTATTACAACTTTTTATCTCTTCATTTATTACACATTCTCGCCTTTAATTGCACACTCTCGTTCTATTATAACTTCCTCTTCATTTTATATAGGTAAACCTACGTTGATTTTTCTTTCTTCGATAACTAAACATTTAACCAATCCCGCATCACCTTATGCATATATCACCAAACATTTGGAAGAGACATATTTCAAAAAATTCAAACAAGCTTTTGGTACATACATACTTCCAAACACTTCAAACCGGCATATTTCCTAAATTCAAATAGACATATTTCCAAACAATCAAATAGACATATAATTCCTACATCAAACATATTTCCAAAAATCAAATCTACAATAGCTACCAGCTACCAGTCTGCAAATTCGTTTAGTCCAAAATCAATTTCATTTTCTTCCAAAATTCCAACCGTTAGTCCGAAATTAATTTTGCAAAATAATAGTCATAAATTAATTACCAACAATGCCTATAGAGTTATAAAAATAGATAAAAAAATGAAGGATACATAGATTACCATCATCATACAAACTAGATGAATAGTTATTTCATTGCATGTGGTGCTAGCACTGTAATTTAAAAAAAAATTAGAAACTTATTATTAAAGTAACGTAAAAAAACATAAACTAGTTATTAATGTAATGTAATGTAAAAAAAACATAAACCTAATAGTAATATTTTCTTACCAATTTGAAAGCATGGGACAATTTCTTTTGTCATGTGCTTGTCCAACTAGTCTGCAACCGTAACATCGTCTTTTCATTGGTTTTTTCGGTCTAGTTAGAGCTTTCTTTTTCCCACCCTTGATTCATTTTCCCCACCCTTTATCTCTCACTTGATTTGGCTCACAATATCAAGTTTCCATATTACTACTTGGTGTATAATTTTGAATATTTTCATTAGCACTTATATTACTACCAACCAATAAATTTATTTTCCTGACTGCGTCCATTTAAATTTTTTTGTGGAGGTACTTGTAAGGACTTTGTCTGCAACATCCAAACAACATTGAATCAAATGTATCCTTTCAAAATAAAGTTATCATGAATAGTCTTCGTTCCAACACCACCAAACACATCATTAGAGTTTGCCCATTTAGTCCATCTCTTCAATATGTATTGATCCGACAATCTCTCTTAGTCATGATATTTTTGCAAGTAGGTCAAAATGTGTTTACATGGAATACTGAGCTCTTAAATTTCTTACATGAGCCTTTAACAAAATTCGATTGCAAATCATAAATCACTTGACGTCCGCTATACTTATCAACACCTTTACGTTTCACCTTATAGGTACGAAAAGTGTTCGACTCAATTTGGATCTCTAATTTGTAAGTAAAGCTCGCACACAACTGATCCTCAAATATTTAATATATCTCACGCGTGTATACATCAACCATTTGCAGTAGAATGTCATTGGGAAATTTTAGTTTGGGTTTCTTAATCATATCTCTATTATCTGTAACCAATGTTTGATGTTGTTATTTTTGGATGGCCCTAGTAAATTGAACCAATAAAATCAACCAAAGAACTTTTTTTCTTAATAAATTTCTTCATGAATGAGTGACCACTTTTCGCTCTTTGACTACTAGACATACTTGCTGAAAAGACATGATTGAGAAATGCTGAAACCCACATGTTTCTAATTGAATATATATTCCCTAGCCACTTGTTGTCATGTAACCCGCATTTTTGGACAAGATCCAACCATATCAAGTTAAATTCTTCTTTCATTTCAGAGTTCAAAATGCAATTTGCAAACTCCTTATAAAATGCAGAATATTTTACAGAATCTAATTTTTTTTTTAAACTTAGTTAGTATATGCCAACTACAATATCGGTGGAAGGTAATAGGGAGCATTTGAAAGATATCTTTGCTCAGCGCAGGATCTTGGTCTACAATTATCATTTTTAGGTGCATCACCAGGAATATGTTCTAAAAAATGATTGAAAAGTCAAACAAATGACCCGACGGTATCATTGGACAAAAGTGCACAAGCAAAAATAATTGTTTGTCCATGATTGTTTACCCCCATTAGTGGTGCAAAAATTAAATTATATCGATTGGTATTGTAGGTAGTGTCAAATATAAAAACATAACCATAAGAGCTATAATCCCTCTAAGAGTTAGCATCTATCCAAAAGCATCGTGCAAAATAATTTTCATCATCCTTTTCAATTTCAAAAATGAATGATGCATTTTTTTCTTGCTCCATTTCCATAAATTCATTTAACATGTCTCCATCTTGCCCCTTAGTCTCTTTACGTCTGTCTTGTTCCATATTATATATATCCCTTTCCGTACACCCAATATTTCAAAGCTACCCAATTAGACTCCAAAAAGACTATATTGTTGGTGGGTTGGTATATTTACCATGCTTAGTTGTTGAGATAGAGATTTTTGCGCATTTGAAACTTTACAATGAAACCTCAACAAATGTGATTTTTGGGGGGTTGATAGAGGGTGACTTGGGACCTCAACAAACACTTCTACTACATAAAGATCGTTATTTGACAATACAAATACAAGTTTTGCCTTACAATTTTCTTTTACCGACCCTCATCGTCTCACTGCACCAACATTTGCAATTAACAAGCCCTTTCCTTGTTTATAACATACATACTCTTTTCTAGCAATTTCATCACTACTAGGCTTCTTCAATTCAGACCATTTTCTACCACTAAACCCCGAATCCTTTGTATATATATTATAAAAATCATGAACAACCTCTAATGTTGGAAATTCTAGCCTAATTTTGGGTCTAACCTCATCTGATACTTGCGGATTGTAAACATTAGAGGCCGAATCCTGACTCTCTACTCTAATTTAGGTATTTTCAAGATTAACAATAGTTTCCTCAAGAACAAAAATATTATGACCAGCACTCAATGATTCCACATCCAAATTTTTCATGACAAAAAAACTGAAATATATTTAAAATGAAAATAAACCTTCAGATTCCATTTACAATGAAAATAAACCTTCAAATTCCATTTACAATGAAAAATAAACCTGAAAAATATTGAGCATCAGTCTAAAAATCAATATGCAAAAAAAAAAACTTCAGATAAATGTAATTTTCTATTCAGACCTTCAAAATCAGTTCAGAAACTTACAAAAAAAATCCAAAATACTCAGATTAAATTTATACCATAAATATTTAAAAGATTGAAAAAAAAAATCCACAATAGAGAAGAGATTTCATTGACGCATGCGACTTAGTGAGATTTTTTAAAAAAAAAGTCCACAAAAAATTACCATTTTTTACCTGTTTACGATTTGTCTATGATTTAGTGAGAATGGATTTTTTTGTTAATATTGGAGATGGATAACGGAGAGAGGTGAGAGGCATCCGTATGTTTTTATTGATACTAGAAGAAAGGAGTTATGTGAGGTGAGAGAATTAATGATGAGAGATCAGAAAGGGTTAAACAAGAGAGAAGATAGAGAACACACTTTTTCTTATGAGAAGAGAGACGAGAGAAAACACACTTTTTGGCATGATTTAATTCAACAAAAACACACTTTTTGACATTATTTCATTGACCAAAATCGTACATCCATTTAGGGACATGCATTGTAGATCACTCCTCTCTCTCTCTCTCTCTCTCTCTCTCTCTCTCTCTCTCTCTCTCTCTCTCTCTCTCTCTCTCTATATATATATATATATATATATATATATATATATATATACACATTAATTGAGAGTTTATTTAAGATTCAGATGAGTTTTTTCCTTGTAATTCTGTTGCTTTAAGTTTATGAGTTTTTTCCTTGTAATTCTGTTGCTTTAAGTTGTTGAGTATAAACATTGATCTAAACTCTCATTCTCTCTGAGAGAGAGAGAGAGAGAGAGAGAGAGAGAGAGAGAGAGAGAGAGAGAGAGAGAGAGAGAGAGAGAGAGAGAGAGAGAGAGCTCTCCAACATACCTAGCAACATACTCTTTTTTTTTAAATAGTAAAAAAAATTGAGATGATATTTTTTATATGAGTTCATGATATTTCAATGTTCCCGTATAAAAAAATCAATTGAAAATAATGGTTTTGTTATTTTTAAAAAATAGGTCAAAAAACTGTCAGTTTTTACCCTTTAAAACTGCCAGTTTTTTTACCTCTTTTTAAAGATATCAAAACACATTATTTTGATCTGAATATTTTTACAAGAGCACTATGAACTATCATGAACCCATATAAAAAATAGTAACTCAAAATTATTTTTTCTACTATTTTAAAAAACTAGGTATGTTCATAGATATGTTTAATGAGGTATGTTGGAAAGTCTAACTCTCTCTCTCTCTCTCTCTCTCTCTCTCTCTCTCTCTCTCTCTCTCTCTCTCTCTCTCTCTCTCTCTCTATATATATATATATATATATATATATATATATATATATATTGTACTGTTTAGTTAGAGGAATTGCTATTGTTCATACTACTGGGTTTAAACTGATATAGAGCTTCTTGTTTGTTTGTGATATGTTTGTAAATTTAAAAAAGTTGGAAATGAAATAAAAATTTTGATTTGATAATAGTGAATATGAGGCCTAACATAATCAAAGTCTATTTTAATTTCGTTGGGTGTGTAGGTTTGTGTTTTGTGATATCTCTTCTCACCCCTTATTTCATTGATTTCAATTCTTGTTTTTTCAAAGTGTAAATTTAAAGTTTTCTTTATTTGTTGAAATGAGATCAATAGAGATCGTGCATTAGTCTTAAAAGATCTAATTGATATAATATCTGACAATTAGTCAAAAATATTTTACATCTTATTTTAGTTTTTTTGTTAGCTTATATAAGTTTTTATCCCGATTTCAAACTGGATCTGTGTAGTCTGTGTCTTTAGTAAAATTATCCTACTAAATTTATTGTCTTTACTTATCTAGCCATGATATGTATTTTATTTAGGACCCTATGATTGGTATAAATGTGTGCAAAGAATCCCATTTATGCTCACTTTGTTGATTATGAAGCAAGTGTATATTTCCATAATCAAGTCTTCGTTTCATTTTTAGAACACAAACTTATTAATTTTTCTTTATATTCTCCTTATAGGTTGTTGCTTTAATATAAGATGAAGAAGAAGCAACAAAAAGCCACTGATAACTTGAGAAAGTGGGATGTGATAAATCATGACAGATTGGTGAATATCATCAAATGGATTGGGTAAAAGGAAATTTTTCTTACAGTCTCCAGAGTGTTTTTCTTGTTGTTTACGACACTCTTGGATTCATTGTTCCCTCCTGGCGATGTCCTCGATTTTCTCCCCATGGATTTTTTCGAGGAGCATTTTTGTCGCGTGTAGTATTTCCATTACTTTAAGTTCATCCTTGACCATTGCCCTACTCCCTCTTGGTCTAAGTTATATCTCTCGATGACCCCTTTGAGCTTAACGGATTATTAATACGTACAAATAAGTTACACTTTAAATTTTTATTTGCTAATGCTTTGTTTGATGTCACTTTGTTTGTACAACTTGCTTTCTATGAAATTTTCAATAATTTAAACGAACAATGTTTAGTCCATAGGATCTAAGTGTATATTTCATTCGGTCCACTTTATAATTTACACTCCAAAAAGTCTCTGATTTATGTTTTTTTTGCAAATTTCTTCTTTGGGGGGAAACCTGCAAAATTTTAGGGGTTATGATACTGTTTATTTAAGGTTTTAGGGTTTGTGAATCTTTTATATTTTGTGGGACATTTTGGAATAAAGAGAGAAGTCTTGGATTAAATGTTAATTAAAAAATATTGAGGGACTATTTGAAAATTTTCCCATAATTAATTGCCCACAGGTTATATGAAAGGTACCCTTCTTTCTATTGTTTTTTTTTCCTATCATATATATACATTTGAATCTAATCATGCAAATTTCAAATTTTTAGGCATATATATATATATATATATATATAGAGAGAGAGAGAGAGAGAGGCAGTCTCCTGCGCACACTAAAGTTTGCACACCAAGTTTAGACATCATTTTTTTAAATAGCAAAAAATAACATTTTTGACCTGATTTTTTTATGTGATATTTAAACATTTCAAGGAACCCATATGAAAAAAATCTTATAAAAAAAAACTGTTTTTCTATTTTTAAAAAATCGGTGAAACATTGGCAGTTTTTATAACACTTAAAAGCAGCGAACGTTTGACCGATTTTTTTAAAATAGCAAAAAAAAATATTTTTAATTTGATTTTTTTGTGCAATATTTAAACATTTAAAGGAACCCATATAAAAAAATCAGGTCAAAAATATTTTTTTGTTATTTTAAAAAAATTGATGTGCAAACTTTATTGTGCATCTATTCTCCAAAATAAGTCCGTCCTCCTTATTTTAAGACAATTATTTGAATACATCCACCCCATAGAAACAAAGATAAAAAATATCTCTAAACAAATATAAGAAATAGATAGCCAAATCCCTATAGACCTTATACAAGTATTACAAGATATAAATATTGAGACCAGTCACATATAATTCCTTAACAACAAAATTTCAGACCTTAAGATTCTAACGAGAAACCAAGAAAGTGAGTTTGTCAAACTCATTAAAGAACAAGGTAAGCTTATCCCAAGATTGGACAATTATCTGCCTAATGGAAATAGTTAGGTCAGACTGGAATGAGGTACTGGGAACCTTTCCATTCAGACTTTTACCAAAGAATTCTAGAAAAGATAAATGATCAAATATTTTATAATCAAGTAAATGAAAATGAGATTGCTAATGCTGCTAACGCATCAAGACTTATACTTGAAAGATTAAATTTAATATCAACCTCAATAGAAGCCACACAAGACTACAATAGTATCTCTGTTAAAGACTTACAATTAGATTTAAATGATAAGATAGAAGGATTAACCACCTTCTATACAGACTTTATCAAATTCCAATAGAATTTAGCCAATTATCTTACCAATATGGAAAGTTATAACCTATCTAGAATGGACAGTATTGTTAATGAACTACGATTGAATATAACCCAAGCAAAAGAAAAATATGAAGAAATTATTAACGGAATTAAGGTTATATATAATAAACCTTCCCAAGAAGAATTAGACTCTCCATTTATTCTAACATGTTTAGATAAAATAGAAAAAACTGTAGAATCTATATAAGCTAGAATGACACAAGAATCTATGCAACTATAAGAAAAAGATAATGAGATAAAAGACTATATTGCAAAACTTTCTAATTCTCGAGCCAAGCATAATGAAGAAATTACTGAGAATGTTAGAAAAGAGATTAAAATCTTTAAAGAATAAATCCTTAGTAAGATAAGAAGATAAAAGGATTATTCAGACACTTTGGAAATAATTGAAAAAATACTTAAACAATAATAGGTAACCACCTATAAATTTAGAGAATCTCCTTATATAGAAACTAAGGGAGGAAAGACCATAACTAAAATAATCATAAATGATGGATTATAGATAGCTAGCCCTATCCCAAATATTGGACATAATAATTTTATGCTCCAAAGACTTAAACATTGATCCTCTAATGTTAGAACATGGTGGAAGGAAAGAAATTTAACCAATCCTCTTCAGTGGAAAGAATGGGGTGAAGTTGACTGAAAATTTATAGAAGACTCCATACATGATGGACAACTTCAAGCAGTTAGATACATAGAACTGTTTAAATAAGGAGCCACTCCCAAAACTCCTAATTATAACATGACTTATCATTGTAGAAATCATGTTTTAGATAAGTCCTATACCAAGCTTTAAGTTTTTTACTCAAAATGGCTAAGATCAAGAGAAACTGATAGAAAATTCCAATTCCTAACCTTTGGACTCTTTCAAGCAAGAACCCAAGGATTACATGGACCACAAAATAATATCAACATTATTATATTGTTTAATAGATAAGAGATAGAAAGATATTAAGAAAAGACTTATTGGGATAGCCTAATTAGAAATGTCAGATAATATAGCATACTTTAATGTTGTTCCAGTATTTATAGTAACCATAGACACAACCATACATTTTAAGTTAATCTTATGTGCTAGTGGCTATGAATACTATATTATCTCAGATGCTAATATTAACATAGAATTCAAAAGTTATGTGAAATTCTCCCAATTTTCTTATGAAGGAATGCAATCATGAATTTGTAGCGGTAGATTTAATGAAGAAATATTAGTTAGAACCAATAATTCAGACTACAATCATACTTAAAGTATTAGGAATACTAGATATATAAAAGAAAAAGCTAAGACTCTTTAGAAATTACCAGAATATTAAGAAAATAAGATTATACACAATAAACCATTATTTATTAATCAAGACGGTATCACTAGAAATGTTACTATCCAGTTTGGTGCTCCTAATATTACTAATAAAAGTCTTCACATTGAAAAATTAGATTTAGAAATACAGGAGAAGCCATAATTAATGATCCTTCAAAAGGAGAATGTAGTAACGAAGCTAGGTCTATCTTGATAAGATATACTCCAGTAGTTAGACCTAGAAGATCATTTGAAACAAAAGATTTAGTGAAAGAAAATGCTAGAATCCAAAACTTTGGAGATGAACCCTCGGAATTGGACATGAAGACATTTAAAAAGAACATCTTAATAGAAGTCATTCTATTAGGTTACAAGACTGTGACAACCCGCATTCCGAAATAAGGGGTGGCCAGCGCGATACTCCGACATATACAGAAATCATGGATGGAAATCATTCTCAGCAACACAAATATAGTAAGAGCGTACGGAAAAATCACCCATTAATTTAGAAAACGGGTTGCCAAAACAATTTATTTGATTTAAAATTTAAGTTAAGAAAACGATTTAAACAACCCATTCTAAAAGATATTGGAATTCCGAAGCAACATATATATCATACATCTAAAACGAATATATACAAGGGGAGGACCGAATATGCTGTCGGTCCACAGCTACACAAAATGAATCATAACAGTTTAATATGTTACGTAATACATTTATTAAACAATTACAAAGTTTGGGCCACTCACCCGAATGACAGACCCGATCATAACTAGATTTCAAAAATGATGGCGTCTAGCAAAACATCCTGTAATATCCACAAATTCGTACAGCTCCTTAAAAGAAAAAGAGTAGAAATATCAACACGGGCGTCCTTGCCGAGGAGCACCTGGGCGGATACAATAACATGCACAACATAGGAGAATGAACGGGTCAGGGCCCGGTTTTTATATAGTTCCCAGACGAACAAAAACCATGATAGATATGAACGGTTAATCATGAACGAGGATGATCAAATATCTAACAACCTAATCATGAATCATAAATGAGACAATTAAAATGACATGCCTACGCATAAAATTATGCAAGAGAATAAAATTATGCATTTTTAAATTAAAAGATTCTATCCTTAATTTCCACTTTAATCCAGTTTCAATTCCTTAACAGGAATACAATATCATCATTTTCTCGTTTCTTTCAAATTCTTATTCCTTAGCAGGAATATAATTATCATTATACATTTTAGTGGAAATATGCATCTCTCAAGTTCCACTTGAGTTTAGAAAAGTTATATTCTTATACATATAACGATTCTAAGACCGCCCCTCCGAGTTTCCCCACTGGGCGCGCCCCTAAATGACTATCATCTTCCAGGGGCCTATCAAACAAGGCAGCTTGGGTACCTAACGCACGTCGGGAAGTGGCCATATGCTTGCGAGTGAGTCATAACCACACCCGGAATTACCTCACTAGCGTAGGAAAATACATATAATAAACCTGCATATGGCCGAGGACTATAGTCTCCCTACATTCACTAGTCAGGGGACATCACCTCATGCGCGAGCTTCCCTTATGATAGCATTTAGAGAGGTGTGTTTAAGTAAATTAGCATTTACTAAAAATTCACATTTCTCTTTTCCATTTTCATAAGTGTGTTTCATTATTTTAGAAACCATAATTACTGAGTATTTCATTAATATTCATCATAGTGTATACCTCGAATCATTATCTAAGGGATCACAATTATTCCCAAGACTTTAGGTCTTATATACCTCAATTAAAGCCCCTAAAGTCTCCAAGCATGGGCCTACAACCCCTATTCACCTATGAAGATGCAGAAAGAGAAGTGATGCCTAAACATCACTTTAGACAACCCCTCCCCCAGACTTAACCCCAAGTGAAACCCATTCAACTCTAGGGTGACAACCAACTCAACTAGGACTCTAAAAGCCAAGGTTTACTTCATTCAAGAAGAGTCCTAAGTCCCTATGAGAAGAAAAGAATTTAAAAACAAAAATAAAAAGTTGGGAGAGAAAACAGGGGACCAATCGACCGGTCCCAAGACCGCGGTCGACCGCATCACAAAAAGAAGAAAAGCAGAAAGCTCACTTCGGCAAGGCCGGTCGACCGGTAAGGGGGACGCGATCGACCGCGCCATAATTTTTATGCCTTTGAAAGAAAGAAGTGTGCCCTCTTCCAAAGGCCCGGTCGACCGGTCTGAGAACCGCGGTCGACCGGTCATTGCAGACCTAGACATATTCTTCCCATTTCCATCTAAACCCAAAACCAATTATCATCTAAAACCAACCAATCCTCATTTAATGATACTAAAAGATCATAAATGTTTCCAACAACATTTTTCTACCTCAACACACAATCAAATCTCTTCCAAAGATATTAATACCCATAAATCCAACCAACAACCATTACTACATTACACCAAAACTATTACATAACTACTCATACTAGTTATCCATCTTAAACCATATAATAGAAAGTAGAAAACTTGCCTTGGGGCTTCAATTTCAGACTTGGATGAAGAAGAATGCAAGATCAATCCACTAATTCTTCAATCTCTTCCTCACTCCACAAGTTCTTCCTCTCTCTCTCACTCTAGGGCTAGAATACACTTAGGGGAAATAAGAGAAAATGAAAGGCTTAGGAAGATTAAAACGTGGCCTTAAGTTAAAAGTCTCCAATCTTTAAATGTCAATACCGCAATAATATGATTTCTAATACGCAATATGCCAAAACCAGTCAAAAGTGCCCAAAATCTCAAAATACAATATGGCACACATTTTGACTGTCTCGCACCTCCCGGAACTAACTACACCCTCCAAATTATCATTTGGAAATTCCTTAAGTCATTTTAAGTTCCGATTTCATTTTAAGCCAAATTGCCATTTTAATTTTCATGACACCACAGAACACCACATGGTAATAGTCACGTACACACATGGTAATTATGCAACTTTTTAGTAGATATTAACTTATTTCATCAAATTAATACTTACTCCACATCCAACATTTTATATATAATTACTCCACATAGTAAATAATTATAAAATGGGCTCTCAAAAGCGAGGGTTGTTACAAAGACAAAGGTAGATTTAATATGATAGCCCAAGATCATATATTAAATTAAAAGAATCTAAGAATAACAAAGAGCTTCCTAGAAACCTTAAATTAATAGAAAAAGGAGAAGAAAGATTAATGCCAGCTATTCAGGTATGTCCAACTAAGCAAGAGATTGGAACTAGTAGTAAGATAAATGATTCTCTTAGACTTTTTAGTAAACCAATAGGAATAAATATCCCTATATACTCAAACACATTGGTAAAGACCAAACCAGATTATATAAAAGACTTTCCAACTAGTGATGAGAGTTTTACTCTTGTTAAGACCATGGCAAGTCAGGCCATAAATTCAGTTGGGATATACCTTAATTTAGACAATGTCCAAGATGGGAAGAAAGCCTCATATGAATGGCCTAATCAAGTGAATATATATTTTGCCTCTAATGAACAATAGGATGCAAATTCATGTAAACAATACACTTATCAATTCATTAGAGGTATTGCAAAAGATTATTTAGATCTAAGACAAGCTAAATGCAGAATCCCTAGCTAAGATTGAGAAAATGAAAGAAAACCTAGAAGAAAGATCAACTGAAGAGTATATTCAAATATTTACTTTAAAAGAGCTGGACATTTAGCTCAAATAAATGAACAAGAATTAGCAAAAACTATGTTAGCTCTTCTTAGTATTTGCAAACTAGAAAAGATTAATGAATATAGCAATAATAATGAACAACTATATTACCAAAATTAAAGAATCTGGTGAGACCTTAAAAGATGAATATTTTAGAAAAATACCAGCTATTGGACACATCCTAATTAACGAATACAAGAATTGGCCAGAAGTTGCTAGAGTTAAGAATAAATCCCTTAGTGAAATAATCAATTTTGCCAAAGACTATATCATATCCAAAAGACGAGATATAACTCAAGGAAAGTTAATTGAAGAAACTTTCAAACAAATTCCTCCATTTAAAGATGAAAGAGACATTTTTCCAATCCACTGGGAGATGTGGTAGTGGATACAAAGATATGAAATTTAAACAGAATAAGATAAATTGGAAACAAAATAAGTTTAAGGTTGGGCCTTTACGTTTTCAAATGAAATACATATTCAAACCATCTACTACCTTTAGATAAAGAAATTCCATAGCTAAGAAAAATAGACTTAACTAAAGAAGATATTTTAAGAAAAATACAAATAAACATAAGAAGGTTCCTAATTATAGGAAGGAAAAAGAAGTATCTCAATATAAGATAGCTACCAAAGAATGTTGGACTTTTGGCAAAGAATGACGCTTTGTTGAGAATTGTCCTAACAAAAAGGATAAGGAAGATATTAAGGTTATAAATAAAATACTAGAACTTGCAAATCAAGAAGAATTAGATATTCTATATTCTATAGAGATATCAGACATAGAATATGAGGACAATACCAGCATCTATAGTGCATATAGAGATAGTGATACAGAAGACTATAACAGTGATAATGATGAGTATGAAGACTTTCAAGACACTCTAGATTTGTACATGATGCAAATTAATCAAGAAGATGATTGTATAAATTTTGTAGAAGCTTGGTATAAATGTATATTAAGCCCATTTTTAAAGAAGCGATGGACAATTAGTAATCCTAACTTACTAACATATATGCCTGGATACTAATATGATGAAAAACATTATTAAACGTTCCAAATGAAATGCATTAAAAAAGACTTTAGATGTGTAGAATGTTTTGAGACTATACAAATAAAATTATTTATGGTTAGTGTTATTTGCCAATTATACTACCATGAAAATTATTGGAGAAATAGATTTAGAGCAATTTATACTACCCAGTATGTTTCTCTAATAGACCAAGATATTAAAACATATTATTAAGACACTGATAGAAATATAAACAATAGATTACAAGAAAATGAAGACTTAAAAAGAAAAGGAATTTCCAATGATTTAGAAGAAAACTGCTCTGATAGTAGTACAAAAGACTTAACACCAATAGATATTTTAGATAAACCTCAAAAAGGAATATATACTTTAGAAAAGAATAATTTAGGAATTTCAACAAAATCACATGCTTGTTTTGTAGAATTCTTCATAAAACATAAAGATTATCCTAAAAGACTTTCAGCTTTTATAGACATAGGATGCTCTCAGAGTATTTATAAGGCTAATATCTTCCCTAAATAATATTTCACAGACAATAATCAAGAGATGCATGGTAAGGTAACAAATTGAGAACCATTTACCTTACATTTTCAGAGTATTCCTATTTATTTAAAATAAGGAAACCATACTAAAAGACTGTAAATCATCGATTTTGGATAATGGATCATCATCCTAGTTTCACAATAAACATTTTTTTAGGACAAGACTTTATTAGTAAATATCATCCTTATACTTAGTGTAATGATAAAATATTACTTAGTGATAAAGAGAAATTTAATATTAAAACTGGCTAATTGATCATAAGACTGCTTTAGACTTTATTCAGGTTAAACCTAATCATAAATAACTACCCCATCAAAGTTCTTTATTTGCGCATGGTGGACCTAGACATTCAAACCAATCCAAAGCCCTAGAAATAAATAAACCCTTACAAAAAAGAATGTAAGTGTCCAGACCAAAAGTGTTATAAGAAAATATCACTTATACAACAAGATATTTTAGATCAAGCCCACTAAACCTTATTAAAGGTCCAAGCTATATCCAAGAAAAATAATATGGTTATAAAAGTAGAAGAAAGAAAAGATTAGGCAATTAGAGGAGCCCAATTTAGGAGAAAATCTCATTTCTGAGTGGGACAAAGATCAAAGTTATTGTGAAATTATCCCCATTAACCCAGATGCCACTTTTAATGGTGGAACCTATAAGAAAGAATATTTCACAATAAGATAGAGAAGAATTCAAAAAAGACATATATGAAATGCTTAAGCTATGCATTATTAAAGAAAGAAAAAGCAGACATAATGGCATTACCTTCTATGTTCAAAATGAGTCTGAACGAAAGAGAGGAAAAAGACGTATGGTTATAGACTATAGACACCTTAATAAGAAATGTGAATTTAATTCTTATAAGATATTAGACAAAAATAATATAATTAATTTGATTGAAGACAGAATTATATTCAGTATGTATGATTGTAAGTCAGGCTTCGGGAAAATTAAGATGCACCCCGACAATATAACTTGGACAACCTTTAGTGTGCCCAAAGAAAAATATAAATGGTTAGTGATGCCATTTGGATATTTGAATGCCCCTTAAGTATTCTAAATATGAATGGAAAATATTTTAAGACCTCATTCATAATTTTATCTTGTTTACATAGATGATATTCTTATAGCCAGCAAAACTGAGATAGAACATGTACACCATCTTAAGAAGATTATTTTAGAATTAGATAAACATAGAATTATTATTTTCGAGAAGAATATGTAATTATTTCAGATTGAAATAGACTTTGTGGGAATCCATATCACTAAAGGAAAAATATTTTCAGCAGAACACATAACCAAAAAGATTCTTGAATTTTCAGACCAACTCAAAGACAAAAAACAATTACAAACATTGATCATCAGAATAAAAAGAAAAAATTTGTAGATATAGTTCTAAAACCTTTAACGACCCAGATACAAGATATACAACCCATGAAAAAAAAGGTTTTAGTTATAGTAAGGGCAATAGAAGAATATATGCTTTTTTTTTATCCAAATAAAAAACTAATAGATTTATTAAATGGCAAAAATTATTTAAAGGCTATGACTTCTCTGTTATACATATAAAGGGAAGAAAAACTACCATTCCAAACATCATATCTAGAGAACCTATGTTTGTTAATACTAATATAATCTTTTGTTTTATGTTAAAAACAGAAGACTTAGACATCATGAGTTTCTCCATAACAAATAGACAAAACAAAGAAGACGTTGCAGACTATCTTAAACGTGCATGACCAAATGCTAGTAAAACGACAAGATAGACTCAGACCCATATTCAATAATCCTAAGAAATACCAATACTAGAAAGTTTTGATGGCATTCTGTTTTTTCTTAGAAAATCTAGAAATGAAATCGTTGTCCAGAATAGGCTTATCGAAAAAATATATTTCCCTAATATAGACCAGACCAAAGATACCCAGACTTTATAAAATATAGATGAGAATTCTCTGATGATGAAAATACTCTTATAGACGCCATATAGTGTAATGTGAAGAACAAACTGCGGATAGAATTTAAATAGAATTTAGTAGTTGTTGCTAGATTCATGAGAATTCAAAGACTCGCGGTCACTCAACTTAGTAGTACTGTTACTCCTAGACTACAGAGTCAAACATATGCTCAAACTCTTGGAGAATCCTCTAAAACTAGACCAATTTTTTATTTTTATTATCAGCAAAAGACTTTTAATACTAAGATTATTATACCATATTTTAATAATAATCCTCCTTTTTCAAATGAGTGTTAGAAAGAGGGTGATAAAATTATTGAACATTTCAATATGTTATTTTCTGAAATTAATGCAGATACCTTGTTGATTGGGGGGTTCTTCAAAGATGTTCCAAAAACTTATCTTTTTATAAAAGCATAGATGGCACACATAATCCTAGCAGACTATGGGTTCATTGGGCTCATCCAGATAAAGACCATAAAATATGTCATTGCTCTTGGAAAGATAATCCATGAGTATGCCAAGAGGGTAGAAGAATTATTTCCTTTCTTTACCAGAATTCACCAGATTGCTCCAAGTTCCTATAGAGGAATGAGAGTTGAAGGTTTTAGACTCATTAGATTTTGAACTTTTTCATTTGAAGACATCAAAATTATATATGAAGAAGAAACTAAATACCTAACTGTAGACAAGACCAAACTCCAAATTGCCTAAGCTATGGAGACAATAAAAATTATGGAGTTATTAACAAGTTAAGAAAGATAGTATACTGTGTACCAAAAGGAATACCTGATCATCCAAGAAGATGAGCCATTCCATGGAACGCTCAAAAAGGAATCCAAAGAAATGGTAGAGATAGCTTTACCAGCTAGCATTAGACTGGTGGCCCTCATTGAAAAATACTTCAACAATAATGCTCTACCAGACAAAGACAATAGATAAGACAAAAATGGACCCTACGAAGACACGTGAATCAGAGGACTCCATTATTTAGACTCCCAATTACTTAGACCCTTTTTGAAGAAGTAAAGATTCATTCGAAACTATTACTAGAAGATAAAGTTGCTTTAGACTCAGACAAAGACGTGGATAAAATAATTGAAAGGCGTTAAATTTACTTTATGTAAAGCAAATAGTGGTAAACTTTAATCATGTGTGTTGCTTTACCCATTTAGCTTTTAATTCACCAGTTGCAAGTCAATTGTAGATGCCCTTATAACTGTAAAAGGGAGTGTCCAATGTGAATAAAGGATATCTTAAGTTTAGAGAGAGAGGGCTCCGAAAAAGGGAGAGAGAGTAATATGTATAAAAGTGAGTAAACCTCTCATAGTTAGGGGGATATGGGAGATTTTTATTTACTTATGTTCTGTAATAAAAGAATTTTATTTTTCGGAAATCTATTTTGTTAAGTTGTTATTATTCTCCAAACGTCTCTAACTTTCTGCCCATAGAGGACTGTTGTGTGAAACCTCTCGTGTAGCACGTAGGTGTTATACTGTTGAACCGCCATTAGGTGTCAATTTGTCGTGAGTCGTTAGCCAGGTGGGCGATAGGCGTGGTGACGTACAGGTAGGAAATAAGTCCAATGCCAAACTAGTGGATTGAGGTGCGATACATAAATATAGTTACAGGAGGCCTATGTCGAAGAAGAGTAACAAATTGAAGAGACGAAAGAAAGAATACAAAGGAATTGCAGACCAGAAGGAAGGTATAAACTCGAACCAAACCCCCAGCTATTTCAAATATTATTGTTCAAATTTAAAATACTTGCATGAACCTTCTAATAAATGCAGACTTTTAGCATTTGATAATAAAACAAAGCTAGACTTAACAAGAGAAATCCACGAGTGCACTCTCTGATATACCCATATATACCCTCGGCCACGCCGAGGGAGTCCTCCACCCGAACGAGGCCAAGACGATTTCTCAGCTAATATCAGACAACACTTCATTGGGTCGACCGCTCATCAGGCCCAGACGACCCTTTAGTGGGCCGACACCTCATAATATCTCAGACTACCCATCAAAGGGCCGACCCCTTATCAGGCCCAGACGACCATTTAGCGGGCCGACCCCTTATCAGGCCCAGACGACCCTTCAGTGGGCCGACCCCTCATTGTGGTCTGGATGACCCTATGAGGGTACGATAGTATGAGGCCCAATCTAGGTCAAGCTCGCTGCCAACAGGCACTTTGCCCTCGACCTCACATCATAGGCTGAGGGTGACATCATCACAGCGCGTGATTTGGGAGACGCGTAGAATCGTGCGCGTGAAACTCTTATGTCAAGTGGGAAAGACTGTTATAACAATATAGCCCCCTCACGTGAGGGAATATTATGTCTTCATTAATCACATGTGGCACCTCCAGTTGTCATCAAGGGATTGTCTAGATCATAGCTCACATGAACCATGCAAGCTTGGGGGTACATTAATCCCCCCAAGACCTATATATACTTGTCACCTATAACCCTACAAAGGGATCGATAATTGGGAACCCTAACTAAAACTCTGCTTGTACACTCAGTAGAGAGAGGGTGAGATTATGTGCATTGTATCCAAGGCCATTAGTGCCCATATTTAGTGGAACACACACTCACAGTGGATGTAGGCCTAATTGGCTGAACCACTATACATCATTGTCTTGCTCCTCTTATACTTATCCCCTTCTATACACTTACACACATACATCTCTACGGCTGCCATTGTTGTTACTGTTTGAACTCATCATCACTTATCTGGGGGTGCTAAATCTTAGCATCATCAGTTTGGTACCGTCTGTGGGAATGAGAAGACATCTCTTCCTTTACACAAATTGACCTCACCGGGAACTCTAGTGGTGAACCAGTTCTCTCCCTTTGTGGAGTTGTTTCACCATTGAAAGAGACCTATTGAGGTTCTCAATATCATTAGTATTTTGATCATTCAGCTCTCTATAGCTCAAAGACATGACACCGGAGATGCCACCACCACCTCTTCCTCCACCGGATAGTGGAGTAAGACCCAGTTCCTATCAACCACCACCTCAGTCTGAGATGGATGACGTGGCGTCCACCTTGAAGTCTCTGGCAGCAAGCCAGCGGATTATGCAGGAGTAGTTTACAACTCTTAGTCAAAACATACAACGACCACCGGGAGTCTCACCAGAGATGATTACTCCAGCGGAAACTCCACGGCAGCATGAGGCTAGGGGACCACCCCAGGCACCACATAAAGACTTGCCGCCTCCTCAGCGGTGGAGGGATGTTGCTGACCCCCGACGTCTACGCCTGGGGAGGCAAGGAAACCCTTGCCCAGAAGACAGGTATGATGATCTGGAGGGGGAGGAGGCCCCCATAGAGTGCTGGGAGCCATATGAGGTCTCCAACAATACTGTGTGACCTCTCCAGGAGAGCAGAGGGAAGTGTGGAAGGTAAAATCCTGACGATCGCCCGAGGGGCTCTTCTTTCGATCGTCTGAGCAGAGGGTTGGCCTTTGAGAGGCTAGGCCCAGTAAATGACTTGCGAGAAAAATTGTCCCGATCGAGAAGTGTTGCGAGGTCCAGAAGGGAGGCAGCAGATGGTCGACCCCATGGGGGACGACCCCACAGATGGGACGACGGACAGGGAGAAGTAAAGAGCCGACACAGACCTGCTGCAGCGGAACCCTATTTTCACCTCAAAGAGGCGGCAGGGGATAACATCGGCCAAGCCAACCCTACGAGGCCCTGGAATGACTCGATCCAAAGCTTGGAGGATAAGATTGGCGATATTCTGAAGAGTCGGGACCCTCTTCAGAGAGGATACTCCATAGGCTTACCCTTTGTGGCGAAGATAGTCAACTTCCCAACGCCATCTAAGTTCAAGCCACCTGTGGTAACCCCAAGGTATGACGGGAGTACCAACCCTGCCCATAATATTGAGATGTATCAATCAGCAGCAGACATATACTCTATCTCAGATGAGATGAGGTGTCATGCCTTTTCTGGTACTCTGACTGGAGCTGCACATGTCTGGTATATGTCTCTTCCAAAGAATTCCATTGAAAGCTTTAAATAGTTAGCAAACCGGTTTATCCATAAATTTTTCTTTGAAGTGAGGCCACAGAAGAAGACCACACACCTGCTCTATGTTAAGCAGGGGAAGAATGAGAGTCTGAGAGACTACATAGCCAGATTTAATAAAAAAAAGTTAGAGGTCGAAGACTATGAGGAAAGCATTTTCATAACGGCCCTTATTGGAGGACTCTAGAAAGGGAAATCTATTATGGAAGCTTGCTGAAGACCCTCCAAGGACAATGGTTGAATTGTTGTTAATAGCAGGAAAGGTGATGAACGCCGAAGAGGCGATGGAAGAAAAATACGAAGATGAAAAAGGAGGTACTGGTGGGGGTAAGTACCAGAAAAAGAACAAAGAGGGGAATAAGAGGCTGGCAAATGACAAATTTGCCGACTATACCCCTCTGACGGTCAGTTGCGAGCACATTCTGAATGAGATAAAGAGTGACAAATCCTTCAAGTGGCTTGTGAAGTTGAAGGCAGCCAATCACAAGAGGAACAAAAACCTATGGTGTGAATTTCAGCAAGACCATGGCTATGTGACGGACAAGTGTTTTGCTCTGAAAGACGAAATTGAAAAAATGTTAAAAGAATGGAAGCTAAGGAAATACGTTGACAGGAATGCCTACAAGAGGGGCCGAGGGGACGACCCCAGGAAGAAGAGGGGTGATACGTGCAGAGAAGATCCTTCAAACAGGAAAGACGACCCTTCAGATGATGAGGACGACCCTGACCTCCCGTCGAGAGACGACCACGGCCCTGTCAAGAGACTCAATATGATCTCAATCGGTGTTGGGATGATCTCCGAGGGACTAGCACGAGGAGTGTCAGAGGTCGTAGACAGGAAGGCCCATATGGCCGAAGCCAAGGCCATGACAAAAGATGTGCATTCAACCTTTATAGGAGCAAAGTCAGACAAGAGGAAGAAGGTTGATATGGATACTCTGATATTGGGGTTCTCAAGAATGGATTTCAAAGGCCTCTTAGACCCACATGATGATCCTCTCGTCATCACTACCAGGGTACACGGGTGTGAGGTACCGAGGATCCTAATAGATGGGGATAGTTAGGCAAATGTGATGTTATGGCCGTGATTTAAAGCCTTGGGCCTCAGCCATGCAAGGCTCGTCCCATACCATCATCCCTTTATTGGTTTTAGTGGGGAAAAGGTTCACCCCCTAGGAGTGTATGAGGCTGATGTTAGAATGGGGGGCGAGTGGCCGAGATGGCTAACCAAGAAGGTCAATTTTTTTGTGATGGACGAACAAGTCTTCTCAGCCTACAACATTATACTAGGGCGAGTGGCCCTCAAGTAATTTGAGGCCATACCGTCCACTGTTCACCAAATTATAAAATTCCCGACCCCTTATGGGGTAGGATAAGTTCAGGGAGACCAGACGATGGCACGGGAATGTTACTTTAACTCCACTGAAGAAAGAGAGGCGTGCAAGAAAGCAACAGCTACTTACAATATTGATACCCTTGACCCCTGGGATGAGACAAAGTTGAAGAAAGGAGAAGTCACAGAAGAGGTAGAATCCATCATCCTCAATGAGGATGAGCCGAAAAAAACCATCCAAATAGGCAAAGCTCTGAAGATAGACATAAAAGAAGACCTCATCAAGCTTCTAAGGAGAAGACAAAGTGTCTTTGCATGGATTCACGCAGATATGCCGGGAATCGACCTCGAAATTATGAGCCACAAGCTCAACGTGGTAGAGGGTGCAAAGACAGTATAGCAAAAGAGGAGAATCTATTCTCGAGAGAAGTATGAGGTCATTAGGGATGAGTTCAAGAAGCTAGAATATGCAGAGTTTATCAGGGAGGTCATCTATCCTGAATGGCTGTCGAACGCATTCATAGTCCCAAAAGATAATGAGAAGTGGAGGATGTGCGTAGACTTCACAGACCTCAATAAATATTATCCCAAAAATGGCTTCCCTCTCCCTCGCATTGATCATATGGTAGACGCTATCGCAGTCCATGAGATCATGAGCTTCATGGATGCCTATTCAGGGTACAACCAGATCTTTATGAACCCTGAGGACTCATGGAAAATGACCGTCATTACCGATTAAGGGACATACTATTATAGGGTCATGCCATTTGGCCTAAAAAATGTGGGGGCAATGTATCAACGCCTTGTGAATAAAGTATTTGAAGACCAAATTAGGAAGTCCATGGAGGTTTATATAGATGACATGCTGACCAAGAGTTTAGAGGCCAAGGATCATGTGACCGGCCTCGAGAGGACCTTTAACACAATGGACAAGTTCCGAATGAAGCTCAACCCGGCTAAATATGTCTTCGGGGTCAGAACAGGGAAGTTCTTGGGGTTCATTATCAATCAAAGACGTATCGAGGCCAACCCTGAAAAGTTAAAGGCCCCTATAGAAATGAGGACCTCCAAGACCATCAAAGACGTTCAAAGTCTCACAAGGCGAGTGGCTGCTTTGAATAGGTTCGTGTTTAGAGACACAAATAGGTGTTTATCATTCTTCAAAATTCTCAGAAAGGCCTTTGAATGGAGCGAAGAGTGTGATTAGGCTTTCAAGGAGCTAAAGTCATACTTAGGGTCTCCCTTGATTTTTTCATGACCAATGCAAGGCGAACGCCTATATGTGTACCAAGACGTCTCAGAATCATCCATTAGCACAGCCACTGTGAGAGAAGAGGACGGAGTACAGAAGACTGTGTATTTCAATAGAAAGGCACTCCAAGGGGTAGAGCAAAGATACCTAAGGATGGAAAAGTTAGCATATGCCTTGATCCATGCATCAAGAAAGATGGAGTTGTACTTCCAGTCCCATACAATGGTCATCCTCACAGACTTTCCTTTCAGACAAGTCTTACACAAGCCAGAAAAATTGGGGAGGCTAATGGCCTGGGCTATAGAGTTGGGGGAGTTTGACATTGTATATCAACCTAGGGTGTCCATTAAGGGGCAAGCATTAGCAGATTTCGTGGTTGAATTTACTTGGGAAGATGATGAGGCTGAAGATGAGAGCCACAAAGAGAGAGATACACGACAGGGCAAAATTGTTGACCCATCCGCAGAAAAGGCTAAAACAAGCACCGCTAGAGAAAAAGTGGAAGAAAACGGAGAGGGAAGATATCTTTTTAAACAGGGGTCCCTCATCGAGGGAAATTCCTCAGAGGAAAAGACCATGTGGAATCTTTTCGTTGATGGGTCCTCTTGCGAAAGCGAAAGTGGGGCTGGATTAATTTTAACAGCACTTGATGGAACAGACATTGAGTACGCCCTATGGTTTAACTTCAAAGCCTCCAAACATGAGTCTGAATATGAGGCCCTGATAGCAGGCCTCTCCTTAGCTAAGTCTCTTAGTGTCGACCATATTGTGGTTCGTAGTGATTCAAGACTAGTGGTGAATCAGATACTAGGAGCCTACGTGGCTAAGGATGAGAGAATGGCCAAATATTTACAAAGGGTAAGGGCACTATTAAAGAGCTTCAGAGAAGTAAAGTTGAAGAAGATACCTAGGCATGACAATGGCCGAGCCGATGCACTTGCTAGGCTGGCCTCAGCAACTAGGACAGAAGTCAGGAAAACAGTCCTAGTAGAAATTTTGCTTCGACCAATGATCGAAGAAGAAGAGGGAACACTTGGCTTTTGCTTAAACATCAATAGGGAAGCTTCGTGGATGGACCCTCTAATCAGATACATTAAAGAGGGGGAGATACCAAAGGTAAAATAAGAGAGGAAGAAATTGAGACATAGAGCTACGAAATTCACTGTCATCGGAGACACCTTGTACAAAAAGGGGTTCTTATTCCCCTTGCTCAGATGTGTGCACCCATCTGAGGTCCCTCACATTCTGCAAGATGTGCACAAGGGGTCATGCTCCAGCCATATTGGGAGCAGATCGTTAGCAAAGAGGATAGTAACCTAGGGATACTGGTGGCCGACCCTGGGGAAAGATGCCACGGCATACGTAAAAAGTGCGATAAATGTCAAAGATTTGCCACAATCCCTCACCAACCCCATCAGCCTCTCACCTCCATCACATCCCCATGGCCATTCGCAGTATGGGGAATCAATCTAGTAGGATCTTTGCCCAGGGCCGTTAATAACTATCGATACTTGATCGTGGCAATTGACTATTTTTTTAAATGGGTGGAGGCGGAGCCAATGGTAACGATCACAGAGCAGAAGACCTTCCAGTTTATCTGGAAAACCATTATATGCAGATATGGTCTCCCCAACACCCTCATCTCGGATAACGGGACTCAATTTAAGAATATATCTCTGGAGAAGTACTGGGAAAGGGTGAGTATCAAATAATTCTTCTCTACCCTAGGCCGACCTCAATCCAATGGGAAAACAGAAGTTACAAATAGGATAATCCTAGACGGGATCAAGAAGAAGCTCGAGGAGGCAAAAGGAAGATGGTTCGAGGAGTTATATACTGTACTGTGGGCCTACGGGGCGATGACAAAGACGCCTATCGGAGAAACCCCATTCATGCTGGCTTATGGTTCAGTGGCCGTCATCCCTACCTAGATTGGGTTTCCTACTCACGGGGTCCAAATGTATGACCCCCAGAGGAATATGGAAGAAAGGAGACTTGACTTAGACTTGATCGAAGAAAGGAGGGAAGATGCTGAGATAAGGCAAGCTGCCTACCAGCTGAGGACTGCCAGGTTTTACAACCAGAGGGTGAAGCAAAGGCCAATCGCAGTGGGGGACTTAGTCCTCAAAAATACTTGGCAAAAGCCTAACAAGCTCCACCCAAATTGCCATGGCCCATATAGGGTCATTTATGAAGTTGTCCCTAGAACCTATAGGCTAGAAAACCTTTAAGGGGAACCCTTCTCGAATCCGTGGAATGCAGATCATCTGAAGAAATACTATCAATAATGTTGTAATGTCCTATCGGATTACCGTTGTAATGAATGTATTGCTCCGGCATAACATTTGGAATGTTAATGAGAATGCCATATTGGTCCCTCATCTTGTTTGTTAATTCTAGTATAATTGGGGTTATACTTGGTGGCAACTCCCCTCGGTTATAATGAGGGTAAATGGTGGGGACGACCCCCCATTCACCCTCAAGAAAGACGAGGGGGGATTTGATTGAAAACATCATTAAGTTGGTGGTAACCATCCTAGGCTATAATGAGGGTAAATGGTTGGGACAACACCCCATTCACCCTCAAAAAAGACGAGGGGGGACTTGAAATTTAAAACATCATTAAGATTGGTGGTAACCACCCTCGGTTATAATGAGCGTCAATGGTGGGGACGACCCCCCATTCACCCTCAAGAAAGACGAGGGGGGACTTAATTAAAAATCATTAAGTTGATGGTAACCACCCTCGGCTATAATGAGGGTCAATGGTGGGGACGACCCCCCCTTTCACCCTCAAGAAAGACGAGGGGGACTTGATTTAAAACATCATTATATTGGTGGAAACCACCCTCGGCTATAATGAGGGTCAATGGTGGGGACGACCCCCCATTCACCCTCGAGAAAGACGAGGGGAGACTTGATTTAAAACATCATTATATTGGTGGAAACCACCCTCGGCTATAATGAGGGTCAATGGTGGGGATAACCCCCCATTCACCCTCAAGAAAGACGAGAGGGGACTTAAAATTTAAAACATCATTATATTGGTGGAAACTACCCTTGCCTATAATGAGGATCAATGGTGGGGACGACCCCCCATTCACCCTCAAGAAAGACGAGGGGGGACTTATAAGTTAGGGGAACACAACAGCTAAGTCAAATCATACAAGAGACAAGCATAGAAGACAGGAAGAGATAAATTCCATTATAAGAGAAAATTTCATGACAAAGTGCTACAATATTTGTCCAAAAGAAGTCAAGTACAAAATATTTACATGCAGAGGGTATGGGTCACATATAGCCACCCTATTGAGCAACATCAGAGGGCAGGGCTTCAATAACAACAGGAGTCTCTTCGACGACCAATATAGGCCGATCCTCAGAGGTGTCGATGCCTTAAATGTTCACCTGTGACTCTACATGGGCCAGCGCCTCAGCAATCAGGGGGTCGTTCAACTCCACCGCTTCCATAGAGGGGCGGACAGACGATACAGCATCAGCGAACTTCAGGACGACCTACCGATAGGCTATCCTGATCCCCCTCTCCAAGTATTCAAAACCAAAGCCTTGAAACTCGTCTGAGAGTTTGTAAGCTTCCACTGCATTAGCCTCGGCCTTTTTCACTGCCTCAGCTAGTTCGCTCTTGAATTGAGCGTTCAGGGCTTCTTCCTTAGGCTTGAATAGGTCATCCTTCGCCTTCAGATCTGCATCGTGCTGCCTCGTAAGCCCATCCAGGACCCTAGAGTGCTCAGTCCTGGCACTCTCTAATGTTGTTCTGGTAGTCTCGAGCTCGGTCTGAAGCTTAACATCGAGATGGATAGCTCTTTCGACTTCATGAAATTTTTGTTGATTCTCAGCCATCCATTTGGTGGCCGACGTGAAGGCACAAATAGTCTGCACAAAAGTAAGCACATAGTAAGGGGCCGAGGGAATAGTTAGTGAAAACTTGACTGAGGAAATGAAGTACAAACACGTACCTGGGACAGAGTACGCAGACCGTAATCATACACCTTGGCAGGGGCATCTTTGATAAAAAGTCGTAATCAGCGGCCGAGGGAGTAGAGAACATGGAAGCCTTGATCGCCCTCAGGTTGTCTATGAGGGAAGATGGTTTAGCCTTCAAAAATGTCACATTTTGAGACCAATAAGCCCCCATACTGGAAGAGGAGCCGGTCCCCTCAGACGTCTCCACCCTCGCCCTCGTCCTAGAATCTGACCGACGATCAACAGGAACTTCTGGCTCTTTTATTTTACGACTGTCGATAGTCAGCTCAACATGTGTCGGCCCCCCGGCCTTTGTCTTCCTCGGAGGCTGCTAAGGCTT
The DNA here is from genome assembly GCA_949130495.1 of Sambucus nigra. Lineage (NCBI taxonomy): Eukaryota > Viridiplantae > Streptophyta > Magnoliopsida > Dipsacales > Adoxaceae > Sambucus > Sambucus nigra. The sequence continues at coordinate 577,757,400 of OX422216.1, forward strand.
TTTTCCCTTTTTCTTTCCCAAGCCAGACAGTAAGTTTGGGAAGTCATCTCCCAAAGTTGGTCAGAGATATTTGCAGGACAACCTGAAAAGGAGACAACATATCAAAAAGATACAAAGACAAAGATGAAACACTTGGAAAAAATCAAAAATTACGCAAAAACCCACTCATATAGTTCTGTCAGGGAGCCGACAACCCTCAGACCAGCTTCTTTGAGGAAACGAGGGGTCATCAAATCTTCAAACTTAGCAAGTTCACCCTCTCTCCCTCGCTCCCTCAGGTAGTCAACAATGACCCTCTCCTCCAAGCTGAGTCCGGGGTCTGATCGCGCTTTCATTGAAGGGTTGGACCATACCCCTGGTATCCTCGGACCGTCTTCTACAGGCTCGCCCTCGGCGGTGAATTCCCAATCCCCAGAGATAAAGAAAAAAAATCCAGTCATGGTTGGAAGTCTGAGCCACGTGGAGAAGCTTCTTGTCACACTTCCTAGCCCCCAAATGGAAATACCCAGGCTGTTTGGACGATGAGGTGATGTTATTGTAGGCAAAGAATACATCGACCGAGGGCTCGTCGGTGAATGAATTCTTTCAAAGCGAGATGTAGCCGGGGATAGTCCTCCACGAGTTGGGAGGAAGTTGAGAAGGAGCAACCCCAAGGGCAGACAAGATGTCGACTATAGTAGGGTGTAGAGGGAACCTAACGCCTACCCTTAGCATCTGCTCATAAATAGCAATCTATCCCTCATCCCCCTGGAATACTCTCTCAGATTCAGTTGGGACCCTCATACTTATATTGGGTTGTATGCCAGAGATATTCCTCCATACTAAGAGATTGCGGTCCTTAATTGACGATACATAATTCGAGGCGCTTGAAGTATCAACTTGACCATCGTCATCAGAAGAACCCTCATTGTCGTCCTCAGCTCTCTCGTCCCCGGATCCCCCAGCCTCGTCGCCTATCGGGGGACCATTTGGAAAGGCTACTTGAAATGTAAGAGGGGACAGGGCTGTTATAGGAACAGCCTCAGAAGGTGATGTGACCTCAGCCTGTCAGCTTGGGCTAAGAGGGGATGTCTCTCCCCTCCCGAAAGGACCAGTACCCACTGGCGACGATGCTCTTTGATCCATTTCCCCCTCGTACGATTGACTCTTGGATGGACGACAAGATGACCCACAAGACTCAGGGGGTATTATTGTGGCTAATGGGATGGGGAAAATGGTTCATACCCAATTAGGTTTGGCCCCTCATCTTCTCTTGTCCTCTTCCTCTATTCACCTAATCTCTACAAAGAACTTCTCTCTCCGGGATGGGAATTCCTCGGCTAAATCATAAAGCCTCCTAAGCATTAAGGGGAAGACCCTACACTTAAAGGAATTTGGCTAACCTAACTACAAATAAGTTTGTAGTTGACTAAGTTAGACTTTTGGATTAAAACCAAAGAAATAAAGGGTTTTCATCAAGAACACTCAAGAACAAGAAGAATAGCCCATCGGAGAAAAATGCCAAAAAATGCAAAACATCCAAGGAGAAAGAAAAAATAAACCCAAATGCAAAATGCAAAATGCAAATTATAGTTGAAGGCTCAAGTAGGAATCTAAAGCAAAGAAAGGTTACCTGAGAATGAAGGCGAAGACAGCGAGGTTTGATGCAGAAGAAATCGCAGAAATGGCTATAGAGCTATTGAGAAGCTACAAAGAGAGTTAAGGCGCGAAGAAGAAAAAAGGAAATGACTTCAAAAAATCATTTAAATATCTTGCTAATGAGTGGGTCCATTAACCAAGGCAAAGCACGGCCCACGAGGAGGGTGTCATTAGGGCACAAAGTCCCAAGCCAAGTGTGCAGCCGCCACGTCTGGGAAACTGGAACGACGATGGATATCTGCCTCGGTGTCAAATCATCTTGACAAGGTGTCACTCACCAAACTGATCATACACTTGTCTCAAAAGTATCACTATCCCCCAGCCATCTCAATAACATCGATGGCTAAGGGCTGGGGGGTGATTGATATACCCTCGTCCAGGCCAAGGGCGTCCTCCACCCGGACGAGGCCAAGATGATCTCTTAACTAATCTTAGACAACCCTTCATTGGTGCGACCCCTCATCAGGGCCAGACGACCCTTCAAGGAGCCGACCCCTCATCAAGCCCAGACGACCCTTCAAGGGGTCGACCCCTCATCAGTCCCAGACGACCCTTCAAGGGGCCGACCCCTCATCAGGCCCAGACGACCCTTCAAGGGGCCGACGCCTCATCATGTCTCGAACGACCCATCAAGTATAGGACCCCTCATCAGGCCCAAACGACCCTTCAACGGGTCGACCCATCAGGCCCAGAAGACCCTTCAGTGGGCCGACCCCTCATCGTAGTCTGGACGACCCTATGAGGGTACGACAGTATGAGGCCCAAACTAGGCCAGGCTCGCTGCCAGCAGGCACTTTGCCCTCGGCCTCACATCATAGGCCGAGGGTGACATCATCATAGCGCGTGATTTGGGAGACGCGTGGAATAGTGCGCGTGAGACTCCTATGGCACGTGGGCAAGACCGTTATAACAATATCACCCCCTCACGTGAGGGAATATTATGTCATCATTAATTACATATGGCACCTCTAGTTGTCAGCAAGGGATTGGATAGATCATAGCTCACATGCACCATGCATGCTTTGGGGGTACACTACTCCCCCCAAGACCTATATATACTTGTCACCTACAACCCTGCAAAGGGATCGATAATTGGGAACCCTAGCTAAAACTCTGCTTGTACACACAGTAGAGAGAGAGTGAGCTTATGTGCATTGTATCCAAGGACATTAGTGCCCATATTTAGTGGATCACACACTCACAGTGGATGTAGGCCTAATTAGCTGAACCACTATACATCGTTGTCTTACTCCTCTTATACTCATCCCCTTCTATACACTTACACACATACATCTCTATGGCTGCCATTGTTGTTACTGTTTGAGCTCATCATCACTTATCTGGGGGTGCTAAAGCTTAGCATCATCACTCTCATATACCCCTCAGATAAACAACTTATAGAAATTGCTTTAATATACACAGGAGGTACCTATAAATATATAGACCGAATTATTGAGTGGTTAACAACAGAAGTACCTAAAATCAAAATAATGAGAACAGAGATATGTGACCTCTTCAAACAAGATTTCAGAACTTAAGATTTTGCAGAAGAAATTTCAAGATCTAAAAAATACCAAAAAATATACTAGAATACTTACACATACTATAAATGTATTAAAATATATTAGACGTAAAAGGTTAGGTAGGACAAGAACTATCCTAATTAGATTAGGAGGAATTTATCCACTCTTTAAATTCGTAGAGACGGCTTCACCAAGAACATATAGAAGATTTTTCTCATCATATGGTGACATTGATTTAGATAAATTTATGTAAAATGATATAATTCATATTGCTAATCAGTTATATAAAGAGATTAAGCAAGTAAAACCTCAATACCACATAAGGTGTTTAAGGTTAGATTTTTTTCATTCAAAACCTCTTGAAATCTCTAGAAACCCTAAGAAAAATATTTATACAGATAATCCTCACTATTCTGAAATACAATACAAGAGTGACGAAGAAAGCTTAAGAGGTAGCCCCACATTCCTCATTACAAATTAAATTATAGCAGATTAAATTATACTTTAAAATAAGCTTAAAGACTCTAGAAATTGTTGGGGAAGAAATTTATATTCCATGAAACCTTAAAAAAGGACAATAGTATAAACATATGAAGCGGTCCCTAATAGTAGTCCCTAAAAAGACTAAAGTGGTCCTAAAACTATTTGGACGATAGTTTGTCCGTCATTTAAGCCCGTTAATTTAGTCCGTCAGAGAGCCATATATATATATATATATATATATAATAAGTTACAAAACTTATGTATGTCATAAGTTTCAACTATGACATCACAAGATGACTTATTAATATATTTCCTATTTTACCCCTTAAAAATTTAAGTTTCCTCTCTCTTTCACTCAATCTAACTTATGTCTCCCTTTCTTTTAAAATTCAAAAATAAGGTAGAATGCAAGGCACGAATGGATGGTTGGGATAGATTTGACGAAAAAGGGTGCACAACATTCAAAGGAATATTTTAAAACTTTTTAGTCTTCTACACTATACATCCACGCTTGCTCCCACCTGTTTTGTTTCTCAGACCTCGAGCTCCTTTACTCCTTACTTTATCAGACCTCGAGCCATGTGAACCAATAATCATTTAATTCGAATGCAGCTCTCACCCACCCCACAATTTAATTTCAACCCTTTCTCTGAACTCAGCTCTCACCCACCCACCCTTTCTTTAATTTCAAATCCTTTCTCTCTCTCACTTTGAACGTAGCTACCTTTCTTTTAAAGTACCAGGTGGAGGTGAAGGTGGGGGACCTTAATCCAAGCTTTCTTTCGTAACCATTTTCATCCTCAAGGTGGGGGTTACGGTTTTGTGCGTGCGTAGTAGCAGGTGTAAGGGAGTGGGTACTGTTGGGTAGATGCTTTCTTTCGTAACCTTTCTTTTAAAGTACCAGGCGGAGGTGAAGGTGGGGGACCTTAATCCAAGCTTTCTTTCGTAACCATTTTCATCCTCAAGGTGGGGTCTACGATTTTGTGCGCGTAGTAGCAGGTGTAAGGGAGTGGGTACTGTTGGGTAGACGGTGCGTGTGGGGAGTTATCTCGATTTGTGAGTGGAAGGAGAAGTAGTAGGTGTGATCAGTCCCCCATACACGCATAAACCCAACTCTAATATTCAGTCCCCCCCAGACACGCATCTCTCTCTCTCTCTCTCTCTCTCTCTCTCTCCGAACTTCTTTCCCATGGATGTTCTGTGTTGGATTTTTTTTTAGTTTGCTCTATTGCTTTATATATGTCATGTGTTGTTTCAATCAATGTGTATTAATATTTGAATCAATTTTTTTGTTCGGATTGAAATCACTTTTTTTTTACAGATATGAATCGATTTAAGATTCTCGACTTCTAACAGGGGAAACGAAGGTATTTCTCATTCTACATCTGCATCTCTCTATTATGTTTCTCTTATGGTTGATTTGTTAGTGGATCTTTAATTTTTACGGTTTGTTGTGGAAATTGTTAATGTCAGAGCTGTGTTGTGGGTGGAGACTGTTAATGTCGGAGCTGTGTTGTGTGTTGTGATCCACGAAGTGGGTTGTGCCCTTTATCACGAACTCAGGTACTAAAATCACGAACAAACCCTGTTTCACGAAGTGGGTTTCCAGTTAGAGTTTTTTTTCTCTCTCAGTCCGTTTATGTTGCTCCATAGCTTCTGTCCGTTTCTATTGTTCAGGTACAGGACGGAGGAAATGGAATGGATCAGGCCAAATCTTGCCTCCTTCGTGACCACATCATGGACTCCATTAAAAATGGATCTTTTGTTTCTCCATTAAAATTTGAGATTCCCCTGCACTTTCCTCTATCCTGATGTAGTTATTTACACCTTTTGATTTTTAATTTTGCTGATATATTTGATGTTTACGTGTTAAAAATTAGAGAATTTTTATTTGACAAATTGAAGACAGTAATGTGTTGAAAGTGTGAATATATTTATATGCATGCCAAATGTTTGAAAAATATCCACATTGGGTGCTCGATTTGGTGTCTTATTGTTTTAGAATTTATTGTGAAAATTTGTATGTTTCTTTGGTTGAAATGGAATGCAGGATCCATATTCTGCAGCTGACAGTTTCTTAGGGTATGTGTGTTTTCTTAGGTGTTGTGATTTCTTTACAGTGGTCTTACACATTGTTGGTGGGAAACGACGTTTTGATTTGTAGCTACTGCAATTATGTTTTGTGTATATGTTTTGTAGCTACTGCAATTATATTACGTTTTAAACTTTTTTTTTATTTATTTTATCTAACTAAATATGTTTTTTTTGTTTTTGATTATATTATGTTTAATCAATTATAAATTTTTATTCATTTTGTGAATACGTTTTAAATTTTTTTATTCAATTATATTATATTTTTATTATTAATTTTTTTTAAACATTTGTTGCAAAGTATAACTCTTAAAAGAGGTAGGCTCTTATTATGTTTTTTTTATTTTGAAATTTTATTTTATATTTGCATTTTTTCAATAAAGTTTATTTGTCAACATTTTCTTTAGATAATAGAAAATATGAAAGTGGATTGACCATAATATATATATTGAAAAAATATTATAAACAATCATGGGATAAAATATATTAATAGAATTTTCATCTAAAAGTGTGAGTGAAACTAATTTTAGATTTAAAAATATTTACTTAAGATGTCAATATATTACTATATATGTGCATTATATATAACATTATTAAAAAGGTTTTAATTTTGCATGTGTCTTATAACTATTACTAAACATGCCTTTCGTAAAATCGATAATAGGGTAAATTGAGTTTGAACAGAGTTTTTGGAAATGATGAATTACAGATTACGAAAACTAATTTATCACGGGAATAAATTTATTTTCTCCCCATCGACATGGGGGACAAAATACCATGGGAACAAATTTGAACACCCTTAAGATTTAGAACGTTGTGATCCTTTTGTAAAATCAAAGACGAAAGCACATGTTTAGGGGAACACCCTTAAGGAGAGTTCGACTATATTGACTAAATTGTTTACACATTCAATATTTTGTTGGAGATCGAAATTTTTGACGCTTCGCAATTTTATACTTAGGAAATATTTGTCATTTTACGATTACGTATTTTAAAAATTTTCGTCGTGCCTTCAGGCACGGGCATACCCTAGTATATATATATATATATGTGTGTGTGTGTGTGTGTGTGTGTGTGTGACTAATTTGTAGTTCAGGGGTTAATTTGCCTAAACTTTATAGTTAGTAGTTGTCTATTGAGTCATGGATAATTCGTAATTAACTGAATAGTTCAGGGTATTTCTCCCACTTCATTCTTGATTTAATGCAATTGAAAGATTTGTGATCTTATTAATAATCTTTCTTTTCATTCTCATTTTCCTAACAATTCCGGACTGAAACATCTGATCCTTGTGAGTTTCCCAAAATAGTGAACAAAATTATTATTAACCATGAATTTTTTAGTTTCGGAGCTAATAAAAACCATGAAGTTAACATATACTAAAACCTGATTAGTCAACACCTAGACCCGATTAATCCCCACCTATCCCAGCTATCCTTATTAAAGCCCGCCTAGATCATCTAATCTTATTAATCCTCAATTTATCAATGTTCCACCCAGCCTGCCTAAGAGCTATCCATCCGTTTTAAATAGTCTGCCCGACCAATTTCTATAAAACCTAGATGGTGCCTAGAACGCTTTATAGTATAACTGAGGTAACTACGATAAATTTTGTAACAATACAACTGTTAGGTATAAAATCATGATGTAAATTAGAGTGTTGACATTAGTTTTTTTATTTGGTGTTCTCCCTCCCCTTTTAGTATCTTATTTAGTATTTCGATTTTTAGTTTGTTAGAGAGTCTTTCATAAGGAATACAATAGTTAACCTTTATATTCGTTTCGTTCTTTATTAATGTAGCCTTATTTTACTCTTAACTCTATATCTTTAAATAGATTATAGTAGCCTAGTTGTTAATCACTGAAAATATTTGAGAATTTTTAGCTTGGTTTCGCCTCTTTGTTTAATCCAAGCCAAAACTTCTCAAATATTTACAATGATAGACAAGAGGGGTAGCGTCTTTTTGGTTCAGCTACTAACTTCTCAAATATTTTACACCAGTAGTCCTTCTTTCATCTTGTTTAATCCTTCTTTCATCTAGCACCACCATGGAGCGTCGTTTTGGTTCAACTACCAACTTATTGCTCCTAGATCAATCTTTACGGTTCTGACACCCTCTTCTTTGATGTTGACCTCCACCTAAGAAGACACGTGGGAGATGGACCTTTGCAGGCTTATAGCCACCATATGACCTTGTGTTGCAATCTCTTGCCCTGTGTGACGGTGACTTGGGCCTTAACAACCTTCACAAAGGCACTACCAATCTATACTACTTTGACAACAAAGTTGAGAAAGAGAAAAGACTCTTCTTGCTCAACCAACCATGTGTCATTATATCAGAATATATATTATAAATTAAAAGACTAAACATGGTAAGGCACCTTGATTGACAGGATTATCTTAATCAAGGATTAGTACATTTAAACTTCATGTTGGAATGAGAGTACAATAAAAAAAAAAAAAAAAAAAAAAGGATTATCTTAATCTGGACCTTAGTGCCCCAATTCGTCCACCTAGGCCAACGTACCTGCCCTCAAATCGCGGATTGATGGATCCGGGGTGAATTCGAGGTGAATGCGCGACTTCCTGAAGTCAAATTGGCGTTCTGCCGTGGTCAAATTCGGCCTTAACAAAATTCACCTTTTGACCACCTTTTTCAAGAGTCTGCCCCACAGCAAAAGCCTAGAAGCATTTACTCCATTGCCTGACATCAAACAATCCTCATTTATAAACTCTAGTGTTGAGGCCTGAATTCCCATCTAACGATGTGGGACTTCATGTTCATATCATGTCTTTTACTTTACTAGTGTAGTATGTTATGAACTCATGAGAATCTCCATATGTCATGTTATAAGTCTTCATTTGTTTGTACATTAAATACTTTTTGTATTTAAATTAAAATACATAATGCTCTAAAATATATATGTTTTTAAATGAAAATTTAAAATAAAGTATTATAGTATCATAAAATATCTATTTAACTAAACATTGACTTTAGTATTATTACCAACTCAACAAAATCCTTCTAAATATTTGGTATTGGTTATATTGATAATTTTTCTCTATTTGTATATATATATATATTAAAAATAATAATTATATATTAAAAATATATTTTTATACGTTAAATATATAGACGCACTCGTGGCGCTCTAAAATTTTCGTAACTTAAAAATCATAATTATGGTTATATATATTAGAATACATATTTTAATATATATTATGATTATATATATATTAGAAATCATAATTATATATTATAAATATAAATTTATATGTTAAATATATAGACGCACTGGTGGCGCTCTCAAAACCCGATATTTTGAAAATCGACGCATTGACGTACTCGCATTCGCTCCCACTCCCGCACCCGCATTAGGGCACTAAGATCTGGACACATTGTATTATCTAATAGAACTTTAAAAAAATAATGGTTGACTTCCCTTCGTACCAATTGATTGATTGAGTAAAATCTGGGGGCTTGATATCCAAGAAGTGATACAGAGCTAATGGTAATGAGTTTGACTCTTATTCCCTTCATTTGTCGGGGGGTGCATAATTGAACGTACAGGATGATACTGAGACAAGTTGACCGAGTCAATTTATCATTGCATTATTTCATTATAACGTGGTGAGATCTCTTCCAAAATTATGAAAATCTAAGCAGCTGTCTCTGATCATTGGTGTCAACTTCCAAATCTCCAAGAACTTTGAGTCAACTCAGAAAATTTGTGATTTATTCAAATCAACTCGGCAATATAAAACACATGACAATTGCTACTAATTTAATTTGATTCAAAGTTTATATTCTTACCCATTTTCATCTTTACATGTTGATTTAGCAACTTGACAAATTGTGATGACTTAAGTTTTCATCCACTTTAAGTGTTCCATTATCGCACATGTAGCCATATTAAAGGGTGTTATATAAATTAAATGGTTCTTTGTGATCACCTAATTATCATATATTATTATTCTTATTTATTATAAATTTTTACAAGTTTTTGAGTGTTTTTGGGCTTCTAAAACAGTGTCGTGTTGCATATTTCCCTAAAATGATACCAATCTCGACACCCACCCACCCACTTAAGCTAAGGTGTAGATGATAATCACTTCTAACTTGTTACATAAAGAAATGATAGTCTTTTTTCTTTCATAAACACTTTTCGAGTTTGAAACATAAAAGGCTAAAGGTAACGCGAGCCCACAAATGGAGCTACAAATCCAGTGAGCCAAAATTGAAAAATATTTACACCCGGCAACAAAAGACTTATAATATGGGCCAAGAGCTTTGCTTTAAAACACCTATAACAAGAGATGCTTCATCGTCCATTAAGAAAGTGTCCATGAAGTGAAGTGATCCATCAAGCGGTATGCTTTAAATACAAGCATGAAGGATATTACATTACTTAGCAAGGTAAGCCTATAAAAAATTTCGTTCACAAACAGTGTGCTTTTAGTACCATCTAACAAGAAAGGGTGATGAATTCAATCGATAAAGGATGATGAAAAACCCATAGTTATTAAAGGCACTAGGAGATCCAAGGTCCCAAAGCCTAAGCGCAATCGAAGTAAGACAGACATTTTTGTGTGACATGCAAAAATGTAGATCTATTGTATATTTATTTCTACGTAGTTAATAGAGACGCTTTTTGCGTATTTTTGTCGTTGTTGAAAGCTCCTCTAATCAAAAAATCTCAATTAGCTACAAAAATATATAACAAATCTAAAGAATAGTGGTAAGTGAGGTATCAATCTAAATCTAAGGATGAAACATGCAAGAGAGGAAATATGTAATTGATTTGTTCATTATTCTCTTTTTCGATTTTTACATTTTCTATTTTTTTTAGTTTTTTCAAATATTAAAACAATTTTGAGATTAAGGTGAAATAAAACTACTAAATCAAGGATGTAAATAAAAGTAAGTGAAGATATTAAGTAAATTTAACTAAATAAAAATCTAAAATATGATTGGGTGAGGAAATAAAAGTGAGGACTAATAAGGGATAGGATGATACCATATATTCTAGTAAATTAAAATTAATTATCCCAAGTTAATATCAAAATCACAAATCAACTCTCGTTGCAAACGTAATTTTAATAATAACTTTTAGAAAATTAATTTTAACAATCCTACAACTCTTGAAATGTAGATCCAAACATCATCTAACAAATCATCCGCTAGGATCGATTGATTAAACTAGTTTAAATCATAAAAGTAAGCCTAGAGTTGAAATTAAAGGAATGATACCACACTTGAGAAACCCATATCTCTAGTTCGAATCTAAAATGGGTATTATAGCTAGAATTTTAATTTTTACTCGAAAATCATTTACTCTCTCTCGAGGCGTAAATTAAAATGTAAGAGTGCAAAATTAATCATCAAAGGGACATTTAATTTAAATTAAATAATTAAATTAGTATTAACATCAAATAATGGGTCACACCACCCCTTGAAAGGAGTTTTAGCCTAACATGATATTAAACATGATGAACAGAAAATTAAAGGCATATAAAATAAAAGAGTAGAGAAAGAGAACAAATCTTCAACAAGTCTCCTTGAAATTGGCAATTTGAACTTTATCCTCTTCAATACAAATCAAATCACTCACAATTAACTCTCACCAATTCTCTAAAAAAATAAAAATAAAACTATTTACAAAATATTTTTCTCCCTAATTTATTTTCTACTCTAAATTATCTTTCTTCTTCTCCAGTCTCTCTAGATGCCAAATGAGCTTTTGGGTCTTCATTTATAGTGAGGCACATGGAGCTAAGGGTAAATTGGGTAGAGATGATAGTGAGGGTGGGTTGAGCACATGTGCATGGCAAAGGTGTGAGGTAATGGTGAGAGGAGCATGGGTGAGTATCATATCTGATTTGGTTATGAGGATAATTTGGGTATTGGGGTAAAAGGAGTTAGTTGGGGGTAAAATGGGTATTGGAGGCTAAGTGGCATTTAAAAGACATGTGGTGTTATTTAACATTGGTCTTGGCTTGTCTTGGTTTTATTCAGGTGACAAAATCAGGCATAAGAACTCATGGGAAATGAGTCTTGAAATGAAATGGTTTTAGAAGATAGGTTAAGGAGGTTTGAGTTGGCCGGACCGCGGGTAGGGGAACGGGTCAGGCCGGGTTCGATTATGTCAGGTGATTCCGTCGGTTTCTGGGTTTCCAGGTTTGGATGGAAGGTTGGTCGCTCGGGTTAGAGGGCTGGCAGGGGATGGTTCAGGTCTGGGGAGTAGGCGGTCGAAATTGTTTTTGTTGGGCTGAATCGGCCGGAGGTGGGGGTCCACGGGTTTAAGGTAGTGGGAGATCTGTCGGGTTGGAGGGTCGGGTCGTTTGGGCTTGGTGATGTTGGTACGGAGTTATGGGTGGGGTGAGGTCGGTTGTTGCGGTGTTAATGGAGGAAATAGGAGAGAGAAGGTGTTGTTGGGGAAGAAGATGAGGGTGGGTGTAATTGTGTGTGTGTGTGTGTGTGTGGAAGTTAGTGTGAGGGTGAGGGTTTAGTTTAGGTGTGTGTGAGTGTTTAATTTGTACCTAATAACAATCTAATTAAAAATAATAAAACTAAAAATTTAAATCCTAACGAAATAAAAATAAAAACCTAATAAAATTAAAACTAAAGTCCTAAAAATAAACTAATAAAAATAGAAAAAATAAATTCCTAAAACTTATCCTAATAAAATAAAAAAATCAAAATCAAAATAAACAACACTAAAAAAATACAATTAATTCCTAAAAATCTTAAAAGTATAAATTCTAAAAATAAATAAATACTATTAAATTCCTAAAAATAAAAACTACAAATCAAATAAAAATAAAACTTAAAGTCCTTAAAATATAAAATCAAGCAAGATTAAAAATAAAGACTAAAATTAAAATCTAATAAAAATCAAAAATAAAAAGAAATTGAAAATAAATTCTAAAAAAATAAAATAAAATAAATAAAAGGGGACAAACCAAACACACACGGAACATGGGTGATGATTTTGGGACAGGATAGAAAGGGTCTGGGCTAGTCTTAAGGTACGGGGATAGGTTTAGGCTCAGTTTAGGGTTGGGTAAGGTACGGGACAAGGGAATTAGCTCCAGAAATCGCACATTTGCCTTGAAATAAGAGTCAAACTTTCGCAAACGGTGATCACTCCTGCACATTAAACATTTACGAATATAAGACCCATTTTGTCAAGAATTAGCAATAAAAATGCGTTTATTCGGGATATAAATATAACACTTTTGGGTGCTTATCACACCACCCCCAAACAGAACATCGTTAGTCCTCGAGCAAAATATAGATAGAAGGAAAAAGATAAGAAACCAAAAGTGTACCACTTTCGCGGGAATTTGCGATTGCACTTAGCATGTGCAACAAGACTTTAAACCTATAGGTTACCTTACAGGACGAGTTTTGTCTCATGAGGGTTTGCAGGGAATATTCCCACAAAATTCATTATTTGCAAACGACAGTCAATCTCTTATTAGACATAGAATAATCGTACGATCCATCATAAGAAAAATATTTTGAGAAATACAAGTTATAAGTGTACAAAAATTTAGCTATGTGAATACACAAGGCCCATCCTTCCTATAACTCAACGTGTGTAGTGTGAATCAGTCATAACGGGTCGAGTATCATAAGAGTAATTCCTAGATTGCCTTTTCAGAATCAACGCTTCAACTTCAAAATCTCACAGATATAGCTCTCTCAAATGAACTCTTGAGATTTGGGTAAGTGTATCGCTCTTGTGTGTGAGGAGGTGAGTAAATATAATCAAGTTCAAACGTCTCACACACACATAAGAAAGAACGAACTTTTTTTAAAGAATAGTGATCTCATGAAAGAATGCTAATCACTATAGTGAGAACGTTGAGTTATTCACCACGTTGACTTTTATTTTCCCGAACACCTAGGGGAAATATGGACGTTTATGGGTGAGGGGGGAAATGAAATGGGGTAGGTATGATAGGATGGGTGATGGATGAAAGATGGATAAGATAAGAGTGCTTTATACATGAAGAACAAATGTCTTTATTACATAAAAACTAACTACAAACTTTATTTTTCTTTTTTTCGCTCTCTTTTCTTTTTTTTCCTTTTTATTTTTTCTCGATTTTTTTCTTCTTTTTTCTATTTTTTTTCCTTTTTTTCTTTTTTCTTTTTTTTTTCTTTTATACTCTCAACATGGAAAACATTTCACATTTGAAAAACACTCTTTTTCTCAAAAATGATGGATGATATATGAATGGAGTGGGGAATGTATACGGATGGTCAGGGGAATATATGTGAATATGGAATAATATGGGAAAGTAATGGGTGAAATGAATGGGAATGCGATATGGAAGAAAATCTAGTGATCGGGATAAATTTCAAGACACGTGTTTCTTACAACTCGAAAGTGATGTCGTTCTCAGTGATCAATCCAAAAATTATTATGAAAAATCATGAGATCATACAACGATTTACAGTGAGGAACCAAAAGAAGTTGAATCAACTTGTGACTCGAAGATTACGTAAAACACTCTGAATGAGTGAAAGGCACAAATCTCACAAGCTAAAGTCTCTACTAGTGATCCTTAAGGTTCTCTTGAGAGTTGTAGTACTCTTCAACTCTAAACCGTATTGACGTGATACGTACGTAAATTTTTGTTGTGTCTAAAAATTCATGGTGCAACATGCCTTGTGATGTATTACATAAGCTATAGAAAAAAATAAATCATCTAGCTTGATTCCTAGACTAAAAGATGGATGATAGAAAATTCACATCAATGAATGAGATAAAAGAAACTGGACAAAAATTTTAAAAATCAAGTTTAATTTTCTTTCAAAAGAGGTACGATTTTGATAAAATTACCCACCCCCAAAGAAAAAGGAACATCGTCCTCGATGTTAAGTAAATGATTTTTAAAATTAAGAGCATAAGGGAGGAAAGAGATTACCAGAATCAACCGCTAATGAAGTGAAAAGATGAAGACAAGAATAAACCAGAATAAATTATAAGAGGAAAAAATGTGTACAAGTCTATAACATAGTAAAGCATTGGGTGATGTGAAACACCACCCCCAAACAGGATGAGCCTCATACAAGAAACGGTAAGTTGCCTCCCAGTAGCTCTAAGTTTCATGTCTTCAGTCAGACCGATGGTATTTCACCTTAAAGATAAGATTTATGAAAGCACCGGGCAGCAGAAAAATTGGGTGATGAGAATCACCCCCAAACAAGACTAAAGCGTCAGTCTTGTTGGATAAAGGCTAATAATGGTCAATTCACTTGTATGGAAAAGTGCTTCACACGATGCAAAGCATCGGTGGACCAATGGTGGGTGGGTATTAGGGTAAGGGTGAGAAAGGAAAGATTAAGGGTGAAGAGGTATCGGTCATGGGCCTTGTTGAGCCGAAAAGTTAGGGCAACAAGGGCCTGTAAGCATGATGCTCAAGCTGGATGGGGAGGAGAAAGGGTGCAGAAGTAGTGATGGGATGGGCCTCATATAAATCACACGACTGTTCTATGAATGGACGATGATAATGATCGCGTCGTGACATGACGGGGAGCTGTCGATGGGAAAAATCAACACCACAATAGAGTGGCGGGCATGGGGTAACAATCTCGGTGTCAAGAAAGTGGAGAGTAGCATCACAAATACTCTCATGGAAGGTGGAGCATGGTTTTAGGTGAGGATCTAAAAATGTTGATGGAAACATGAAATGTGTAAAAGCAAGATCCAAACCAGGTGGTGGGGTGAAAGGGACAATGGGTGGTATAAAGGATGGATCGGTGGGATAAATGGCGGGGCAAGATGATCCAACTCAAGAGTGGGAGACACATACCCCTCATAAGGCACGAAGTGATCCTCAAGGGAACTCACAAGAGGAGGTGTGGGAATAAACGATTGAGTGATCAACTTATCCACCATTACCTCACCATCCGAGGTGGTGGGAAAATTAAACGAGGCACCAAGATCTGAGATTGAGGAATCACTAGAAATAGTGGGCTCAAAGGGAGCCACGCATAAGGTAACAGGATCCATATCCGGAGAGGTAGAAACCATCTCGAATTTAATCTCGAGAAAATGGTGAGCACTCATAGCCGGAGCTAACCTAAAATAAATGGGCATGTCTGAGACATATGCAATTGGGACATAAGGTAAAAGTTGGGGCCTATTTTTGGATGTAACGTGAGTGGGAATGTAAACCTCAATGGTAGGTTCATGTGGACTTGGTGGGATTTGATCAGGCTCACTATCGGCGGACAAATCAACACAAGTGTCAACTTGAGGCCCGGACCATGGAATGGTCTCAACGGAGAGATTCTCGGGGTGGTAGGTTTGGTCACACTCAAAATCAATGGTACAAGATAACGCAACATCACTCCACATGGGGGCAACAATGGGTTGACTTGGGGTGAAGTCCGAGTCTCGCTCACACTCAATTTCATTTAATCTTTTTCAAGTCGTTGGAGGGCTTCATTTTGAATTTGAGTGGCTTGCTCTTACTCGATGATAAATTTTTGCAAGAGTGCCTAGAGAGTCGAGGTGGAAGGCGGTGGTGGAGTGATGGGTGGTTGAGGTGGACACAACTCATTATGGACATGATTAGACGAAGAATACTCGGAGGAAGTGTGGAGAATGAGGTTAAGTGTATCATACATGGGAAAAGCATCTCCATGAGAGACAAAAGGCTGAGAATCATTGGGTGCGTAGTGAGGAAATTGATCGGGATAGGGTGAACAAGGTTGCCATGACGACTGTTGGAACATGTGAGGATCCACAACATAGGGTTGGGATTCGTATTGCGTGGAAGGGTGATCTGGCCACCATGAATAGCTAGGGTACTCACACAACTCGGGATTAGATATATCATGACAATAGGCCAATGTGGGTTTCGAAATAGTGTCATATGGATACACATGTTCGATGGTGGCTTCAGATGGATATGAAAAGTAAGGGCACTCATGGGACATATGATCGGCATAAGAATAATGGGTGCACAATAAAGTATGCGACACGTCGACACTTGACACCAAGGGTGATGGAATAGGAGGTGCGTGCATAGATGGTGCAAGAATATCAACGATACTCGTGAGAGAGTTGAAACCACTAAGTATATCATAAATAGACGGCTCGGGATCACTCTCACACGTATCGCGTGACAATGGAAAATAACCAAAGTAGTCCCGTAAGGGACGTTCTTCGGTCATGTAGAGAGAAATATTTTTTTGGATTTTTTAAATTTGTTCAAAAGGAAAGAAAATATTTTTGAATTTTTTTTGAAAACTAAAGGAAGAAAATATTTCTGGATTTTTTTATTTTTTTGAAAAATAAAGGAAGAAAATATTTTTGGATTTTTGTGGGAAGAAAAGAGTGGGAAAAATATTTGAACTCTTTGAATTTTGACGAACTCACTAAAACCGACTACCGAAAAATGAATTGGACACACACAAGTCAAGGATAAATCCGAACTAGCACACAGACAATTTTTATCTTTAAATTTAGTGAAAGGGTAGTCAAATTTTAAATAAGTCCGCGGCGATAAAAATCACGAAAATTATCTTTGTGATCGCCTTTGCAAAAATGTTCTCCTATTGCGCTACCTAGTTAGTGAAGCAAGTGACTCAGGTGATCAAATCCCTTCTCGTGAATGACCGGGTGAGGTCTTAGTTGATTAATTTATCACACACATTCAAAAATAAATGCGAGAATTAAAATCAAATAATAGAACATAGGCACACACAATAATGGACTCGCTAACAGGAGAGGTGCGAGGGTTTAGAAATGTACCTCTCATGATTTTTACGCCGTGGGGTGATGAAAAAATTGAGTCGATCGGGGGGAGATTACGCCGATCTCAGTCGGCCCCGGGAGTCCTACCGACCCAAAGTAGAGAGACTGTTTTTCCTCACCTTGGACGCCATCTCTCTACCTTGTCCGGTTTTCCTACCACGCATTTCTTCTTTTTATTAAAAATTTAAATGAAAAATAAATTATGTCTCTAAGCACCGCAATACAAGCCAAGAATAAAAATCCTACTACAAGCCATCTAAAAAAATAAAAAACGGTACGAAAATGAAAATTATAAATGGATCACAAAATGGATCCTCTCAAATGCTTCAAGCTCCTACGGCGCCATTTAAATCTCGTCGTTGAGACCATTCCATCCAATACCCAAATTACCCTCAAAACCAAATTCGATATGATCCTCACCCATGCTCCTCTCACCATTACCTCACACATTTGCCATGCACATGTGCTCAAACCATGCTCACTATTATATCTACCTAATTTACCCTTAGCTCCATGTGCCTCGCTATAAATGAAGACCCAAAAGCTCATTTGGCATCTAGAGAGACTTGGAGAAGAAGAAAGATAATTTAGAGTAGAAAATAAATTAGGGAGAAATATTTTGTAAATAGCTTTATTTTTATTTTTTTAGAGAATTGGTGAGAGTTAATTGTGAGTGATTTGATTTGTAGTGAAGAGGATAGAGTTCAAATTGTCAATTTCAAGGAGACTTGTTGAAGATTTGTTCTCTTTCTCTACTCTTTTATTTTATATGCCTTTGATTTTTTGTTCATCTTGTTTAATATCATGTTAAGCTAAAACCCCTTTCAAGGGTGGGGTGACCTATTATTTGATGGTAATCCTAATTTAATTAATTAATTTAAATCAAATGTCCCTTTGATGATTAATTTTGCACTCTTACATTTTAATTTACGCCTCGAAAGGGTAAATGATTTTCGAGAGAAAATATAAATTCTAGTTATAATACCCATTTTAGATTCGAACTCAAGTGTGGTATTATTCCCGTAATTTCAACTCTAGGCTTACGTTTTTTATTTAAGGGATAATTATATTTAAGTCCCATTTGTCGGGTCAACATTCATATAAGTCCTATTGACTTTTCAACAATCCTATAGGTCCTATTCCAACTTTTTAGGGAATTTTTTCACAATTTTACCCTTTTATAACTAATCATCCGTAACTTCCTTTAGGAAGTTACATAAGTGGTTGGACTTTTTTTTTTAATCTTCAAATGATCATAACTTTTGATTCACAAGTCCGTTTTTTGCAAAATTACTATTTTTTAAATCTGCTCGACGAGATCTATCAAACAAGATCCATGAAGGCTATAAAATTCCAAAGAAAAAAATTTACACATATAGTAAACTTTACTGTATGCACTAGAATATGAAATAGTTTTATATATATGACATTTTCACAAACAGACAGTAATATTTACTGTGGTAATATTACACAGTGTGTGTGTGTGTATATATATATATATATATATATATTCGGTAGATCCAAACCCTCTTTTTTCAAAATTACCTTATATTTAAAGGTTCGCGCTAGCAGCATCCAATCATTACCACCATTGTTCGAGCTTCAACGACCTTCGTCAGAGCTCCGATTTGGGGTGGGTAAGGGTGGCATGTGGTGCCGCTGGCGTGGACCTTTAAAAATAAGAGACTTTTGAATAAATGGGTTTTGGATCGACCGAAGTGTCATAGGGTGCCGCTGGCGTGGACCGTTGAAAATAAGATTGGATAAATGGGATATGGATCCTCTTGAGCACCGGTTTGGGGTAAGTAGGGGTGGCATTAGGTGCCGGTGGCACAGAGTTTTAAAAATAGGAGCATTATATATATATATATATATATATATATATATATATATATATATATAATGTGATAACACAGTAAATGCTATTGTTTGTAAAAATGTCATAGATATTAAACTTTATTGTATACAACAGAAAATGAAATAGTTTTATATCTGTGACATTTTCCCAAACAATAACACTTACTGTGTTAATATATTTATGAAATAGTTTTATATATATAACATTTTCACAAACAGTAACATTTACTGAGTTAATATTACACAATATATATATAGCATTTTCACAAACAGTAATATTTACTGAGTTAATATTACACAATATATATATATATATACATGGTAGATTCAAACCTCTTTTTTTTCAAAATTACCATATTTTTAAAGGTTTACGGTAGCGACATTCAATCCCCACCACTACCCACCCCCATTGTCGGAACTTCAACGACTTTCATCAGAGCTATGATTTGGGTGGGTAGTAGTGGCATAGGGTGCCGCTGACTCGGACCTCTGGAATTAAGAGAATATTAGATAAATGGGGTTTGGATCCATCGGAGCTTCGATTTGGGGTGAGTAGGGGTGGCATTGGGTTAGGTTTATATCTATAACATTTTAACAAATATTAACATTTATTGTGTATATATAACACAGTATATATATATATATATATATATATATATCCAAACCTCTTTTTTCTGATATTATCTTGTTTTTAACGGTCCGCGCCAGCGGCATCCAATCCCCACCACCACCCACCCCCTTTGTCAGAGCTCCAACAACCTTCATCAGAGCTCTAATTTGAGGTGGCATGGGATGCCGATGTAACATTTTCACAAACAGTAACATTTATTATTTGTGAAAATATTACAGATATAAACCTAACCCAATGCTACCCCTACTCACCTCAAATTGGAGCTCCGGTGGATCCAAAACCTATTTATCCAATATTCTCTTATTTCTTAAGGTCCGCGCCAGTGGCACTCCATGTCACCCCAAATCAGAACTCTGATGAAGGTTGTTGGAGCTTCGACAATTGGGGTTGGTGGTGGTCGGGATTAGATACCGCTAGCGCGGGCCATTAAAAATAAGACAATATCAGAAAAAAGAGGTTTGGATCCACCGTATATAACACAGTAAATGTTACCGTTTGTAAAAATGTTATAGATATAAACCTAACCCAATGTCACCCCTACTCACCCCAAATCGGAGCTCCGGTGGATCCAAATTTTATTTATCTAATATTCTCTTAATTTCAGAGGTCCGCGCCAGCGGCACCCTATGCCACTACTACCCACACAAATCATAGCTCTGATGAAAGTCATTGAAGCTCTGACAATAGGGGTGGGTAGTGGTGGGGATTGAATGTCGCTAGCATAAACCTTTAAAAATATGGTAATTTTGAAAAAAAAAAGAAGTTTGGATCTACCGTATATATATATTGTGTAATATTAACTCAGTAAATGTTACTGTTTGTGAAAATGTCATATATATAAAACTATTTCATAAATATATTAACACAGTAAATATTATTGTTTATGAAAATGTCACAGATATAAAACTATTTCATTTTCTGGTGTATTCAATAAAGTTTAATATTTATGACATTTTTACAAATAATGGCATTTACTGTGTTATCATATATATATATATATATATATATATATATATATATCCAACACGCTCTTATTTTTAAAGTTCTGTGCCACCGGCACCTAATGTCACCCCTACTCACCCCAAATCGGCGCTCCAGAGGATCCCGATCCCATTTATCCAATCTTATTTTCAAAGGTCCGCGCCAGGGGCACCCCATGATACTCCGATGGATCCAAAATCCATTTGTTCAAAAGTCTCTTATTTTCAAAGGTCCGCGTCAGCGGCACCACATGTCACCCTTACCCACCCCAAATCGGAGCTCTGACGAAGGTCATTGAAGCTTCAACAATGGTGGTAAGGATTGGATACCACTAGCGCGAACCTTTAAATATAAGGTAATTTTGAAAAAAGAGGGTTTGGATCCACCGGATATATATATATATATATTATCACAGTAAATGTTACTCTCTGTTATGTCACATATATAAAACTATTTCATATTCTAGTGCATACAGTAAAGTTTACTGTTTGTGTAAATTTTTTTCTTTCAAATTTTATAGCCTTCATGGATCTTGTTTGATAGATCTCGTCGAGCAGATTTCAAAAATAGTAATTTTGCGAAAAACGGATTTGTGAATCAAAAGTTGTGATCATTTGAAGATTAAAAAAAAAAGTTCAACCACTTATGTAACTTCCTCAAGGAAGTTACGGATGGTTGGTTTTAAAAGGGTAAAATTGTGAAAAAAAGTTTCAAAAAATTAGGAATAGGACTTATATGTAAGGGGAAAACATGGTGAGACTAGAATGTCTAAAAGAAAGTTTAATAGGATCTAAACGTGAATGCCCCTTTATTTAAACTAGTTTAATCGATCAATCCTAGCAGGTGATTTGTTAGATGATGTTTGGATCTACATTTCAAGAGTTGTAGGAGTGTTAAAATTAATTTTCTAAAATATTATTATTAAAATTACATTTGCAACGAGAGTTGATTTGTGATTTTGATATTAGCTTGTGATAATTAATTTTAATTAATTCATTCATTTTAATTAACTAGAATATATGGTGTCATCCTATCCCTTATTAGTCCTTACTTTTATTTCCTCACCCATCTCATATTTTAGATTTTTATTTAGTTAGATTTACTTAATATCTTCACTTACTTTTATTTACATCCTTGATTTAGTAGTCTTATTTCACCTAAATCTCAAAATTGTTTTAATCTTTGATAAATCTAAAAAAAATAGAAAATGTAAAAATAAAAAAAGAGAATAATAAACAAATGAATTAGATATTTCCTCTTTTGCATGTTTCACACTTAGATTTGGATTAATACCTCACTCACCACTATTCTTTAGTTTTGTTATATATTTTTGTAGGTAATTGAGATTTTTTATTAGAGGAACTTTCAACAACGACAAAAATACGCAAAAAGTGTTATTAGTTAATTTTAAATATATAGCATAATTCACAAGCTCTACGCGACGCAACGACGGGTTTATAATCTAGTAGCACAAATCTTCTTACATTATAATAATCAAATTATCATTATTAGTAAGGCATCGTAGTATACCAAACACAGATCAATCAAAGTCGGAACATATTAATTTATCTAAGGTTACTACACCATTTTATGTATTTTTGGTCTCGTCTAGCTCTTTCATTTTCCATAGGGAACAAGAGAATCCTCTTTTATTTTTAGTAATGATTGAGAGAAAAAACTGTTCTACGCCTCGAGGTTTCTTTTGTTTTGACTTCGTCAACTTTGGTGTGGGAGTTAACCTAGGTGCTAGGTTTAATTTACTAAATAACTAAAATCAACATATCAATCATTCCACGAATTTCACCAGTCTTTGATCGGCAGGGAAAAATTTCAATGGTTTTAACATGTTTACTCGTTATATAGTCTGTTTGTAATTTGATAATGTGGTGCACATAAATCCAATAATTCAATGCGTCATTATTGGTTGCGCACTTCGATTCTTGTTGAGGGATATTGTTCATGCACTTAACAATCCTATTGGTTCTCTATCAACCTTCGAGGCCATGCAGTTATCTTTATGTGCTGAATGTTATTCTATTGTTTTTAGTTCATTGAATTTATTAGATATAGTAGTGTTAATGACTAAATAGTAGAATAACCATCACTATGCTCTCCTGAGTGATTGGTTTATAACTTCCTGAGATTCTCTGACGTCGTGTTCTATGAAAATTAATGATTAGTTAATTCTCTTGTTTTTGTTCCTAATTATCTGCAACACTTCCCATAAAAAGCAACATAATAGCACCCAAAACCTTCAACAAATACACGTAATTCCCCGCGACACTGAACAACTTCAAACAAAAAAGAAGCTTTGGCCCTTTGAGCATGATCCAGCTTAAACTAACACTACTGCCCAACTCCTTAGTATAAAGGAAAACTTTTCCCTTCCAAAAGCCTTACAAAATAAGCTAGCAAAGATGCTATGAATATGATCTTTAGCCGTAACTCTTACCTTTCTACCTATTTGTCCTAAATAATTATATTGTTTCTCCCCAACCATGTGCTCAACATCAGGTGTGGCATTTTTAGAAACAACACAAAAAGACGACAGGGAATGACACAATTTGTCATGTTTATGTTCGTGTTCATGTCAAAAATTTTAACGCGAAGTTGTGTCATGTTTGTGTCAAAATTATGAGTCATATTTGTCGTGTTACTGAGTCTTGTTGTTTCAGTCGTGTTATTATGTATACTTTTGTTTAATTGAGCATAAATTTAAGAAGTTGTATTAGTGGTGTCGTGTTTTATATGGGCCATTTTTGTGTCAGGTAGAAAAAACACAAAGTCATGTCGTGTTGCGTTGCGTTCATGTTAAAATAACCCTTGTCATGTTGTCGTGTTGGCCCAAAACCAAACCCAAAAACATGAATTGTCACCCCTATTCAACATTAAGGCCTCTATACATCTCCATAAAGACTCGTCCTTCTTCCTATCGCCAGAAAGAATCCATATCGTATAGAGGAAACTCTTCTAACATATGGAAAAAACAACCATGAGCCCTATATTTTATAGGACCAACTTGCGTTATAGCACCTTCCTATCACCAAGTACTGGGATTTGTGTATTAAGTTTATGCAAATAGACCTTGAGAGACGATCCCAAGGGTATAACCTAGTGGCATGAGCTCTTGACTCACAACCTAGAGGTCAAGAGTTCGAATCCTCATGGGTCCACCTCCTATAGTGTGTTCTGGTGCATGCGGATTGTTTGATCTAATGTACCCTTGGGGATAGTCAGGTTCTCTAAGAGAACTGGATACCCTAAGACATTAAAAAAAATTGCCTAGAAAGACACTAGGACCACTATGGTGATGGTTGGATTTGAAGTCGCCAGAGGAAGGGGATTGAGGCAACAAAGACCTCGGGATTTGGGTTTTGGATCACAACGACTGAGGTTTTTTCCACGTCGTCTGGCAGCGGGTGCTGGCATAAAAGTTTGGTTGTGGTGAGGATCATAGGGGGGTGACTGGTGAAGAATTTTTGGGCCTGTTTATCAACAAAATGACTCCAGATTCTCTGGGACGTGGGGCCTAACAAAATGAATGTGAGTAGTGACCGAGGGGTGTCAAAGGACCATTAGGATTAAGAGAATGTTGATCTGATACCATACGCTTATTAATCGAAAGCGTACTATGGACCCGAATACTACACTGAATACACCATTCATTATGTAATATTAGAGTATTCATATAAAATATTCTTTACTTTACCAACAATTGACCACTAAAATTAAATAATTAAAACTGGATTTCTTTTTGGACTCCTCTTCACGCACTGTCCCTCTTGCATATACATCAATATATGCCAATTCATTTTTGTAAATGAACAGACCATGTTTATATATTTTACCTGGGTATGATTTCCTCCATATCCTCTCATCCGGATATATATATATATATATATATATATGTGTGTGTGTGTGTGTGTGTGTGTGTGTGTGTGTGTTTTGGTAAGTGGGGGTTCTATCTCAGATTTGTTTGATTTGGAGATTAAATCATTTCTGGCTCTGTTTTTCCTGTTATCATGTATAAAGCTATTGCTATAGTCTGTAATGAAGTTGACATATCAATTGAGTGACAAGTTGAGAGACACTTTAAATATATGGGTTCCTCTAATATACAGACAACTAATCATCATCGATTAATAGAGAAAGATATCTCATAAAGATGTTTACTGAAGAATATATCTTCAATATGTCCTCCACCGGTAACTCTCTCCAAGGTACTAGAACTATAAGTAGCTGTTTACATAGTACCACGGTTTATGATTTTTATTTGCCTGTTAATAAACAAAACGATATGTCATTAGAATGAGGAGAAAGGTATAATTGGGGTGGAGAAGTTGTCCTCCTTATAACATAATCCATAAACCTCTTAAAAAACAAACATCAACTGATTACATATTTCCATTTATATTGCATTGTATCAAGAGAGTATCATCTAAAAGCTAAATAGGATAGACCAACCAACACGTCTACCCATAATGGATCAATGCTCCTTTTCCCATCTCATGGGGTACGTACTTAAAGAGAGTTTAGACCCTTTGATCAAGGTCCAAGTTTTTCTGTTAGAAATTCTAAACTGCCCTAGAGTCCCAACCATTTCCACACAACCTATATACTTTATAATTGAGTACTAAAGGACCTTGTTGAAGCATGAATCTTCATCACTATCTACCTAGAAAATCCATGTCTCTTGGAAAATGATAACTAATACCGAATCTCCATTTATGTTAGCTTGTCATGTATTACGGCGATTTGTCAAGTGTTTGTTCCTAGTTTCCCCACTATTACCACCAAAGGCAAGGTTTCGTCACACTCACCCACACAATTCAAAACTTCTAACAAGTTCTAGAAACTCAATCTTTCTATCATATTACTAGATTATATAGATACTTATTGGGTGTTATTCATGTCATACTACTATTAGACATAAGACTCAAAATTAGGAAACTTAGAATCTTTATACCTGGACAATTTTTCTTAAATAAAAGAAGAGAATTTGTGTGTATGTGAGAGAGAGATAAAGAGGGAATCATCTTCACTCACTTAGAAAAGCATAAAACCACCAATCACATAGTTCCCACAATGTGGAGGTGGATCACAATACCTAAATGATAGCGATTCTAAGAATTTCATGGAATATACATGCTCCCAATCAGGGAATTGATATGTAACAACCGTCGAATAATAAATAAGTTAAACATTAACTTACACAAATACTTTTAGGGTATTTTTTACTCCTTCATGAGATAAATTGGTAATTAGACATACCTCCCCACACCACTATGTGCATGACATGTGCGTACCAGAGTAGGTGATGGTGTAAGTCCAATTATTACAGTGTAAAAATATATAGTTATGTCATTTAGTTATGTCATTCCAATGGGTTGGTATGGAATTATTGTTGCGCTAAAGCAAGACTATCTCTAGCGACCAAGACGACAAAACTCACTCGGGAATTTTATCAAACACTTGGTGTGCGAAAAACACCCAAGACCTTGTTCCCAAAATGAACTAGTGTGCAAAGTCCCAATCAATTCAACCAAGCATCGATGAAGAGACAATAAGAACATACAAACAATCATCAAAGCAAAACAACAACGATATACCGTGGTTCACCCAAATTTGGGCTACATCCACCAAGGAGGATTTCTTCTTTCTATAGATAAATGGAGGAACCCAAAGGTTATACACACACACACACAATTTATCTCTCTTAGAAAGTCACTCACAACCTCACAAGAACTCACCCCTCAAATGGAAGCTCTATCTCTCTTTAGCTTTGATAACTCTCAAAATAGCTCTTAAACTTGTCCTCTCTCAAAACCTATAAATGACACTTGTATTTATAGATTTGAGCCAAAATGGCAAATTCGTAAATAAACCAAAACTGAAAAAATAGGAGAGCCAAAATCAACAAACTCCACCTTGGCGATCCTGACGATCCAACCAATCTCTAGAATGCTGAAATTGAACCCGCTTGAAGACTGTCCCACCATCTACCAAGCTAATGCGATTCCCCCAGGCGATCCTCACGATCCAACCGAACTCGAAATGCAAACATCAAATCCTCTCTAAGATTATCCCGACATCTAACAAGCCAATACGCTCCACCCGACGCTAAGCCACCTCAAACTTCAACCATGAAGTGAGATACCGCAAGTCTTCACTCCAAGACTCCAAACGACTCCACCCGTCGAGGAACCAAGTTCTAAACTAAGAACTCCCCTGAATGCTTCCCATGTAACCATACGGTGAAGCTCGCTCCTCATGTAACCCGGTGAGTACACCCCCACACAATACATATAGCATACACCTTCTTTACACGAAACATTCAAACACATCAACACCGTCTTCCACCTTGAGAAATAACCACGGATGAGAGGGAAAATTCCTCACCTCTCATACCCTCCAAATCTCACCCTCGAAAGATATACCAAGTCTTTGTCACGAAAAACTCCCGTTTGCCAATGCTCGCAAACAATAACTCATCGACCTTCCTTGAACTAGCTACACACACCTCGAATCCATCACAGTCCTACACCTCCTCGATTCGAATCGGCCAATGCATGTGTGCAACTAAACCGGGTCAACATCACCCGTTGGCCCTAGAGGGGGACTTCGATCCATCCCCTCCACTAGTAGGTATTCTCCCATCACTACCGTCTACTCTTGGAAAGCTAGCACCCAATGTCTCCACTTTGTTCACAAATGAGACATGCCTCGAACGTTCGATCACTTGTGCACACCGCTTCCCAATCTTCCTCGAAGTTTGATTTAGACGATACAACCCCTCTCTCTCCTCTCCCCTCGCTAGGACCATACAACCGCGTGTGACTTTCAAGACTCTACCCGCCACCGACACCCGGCAACCCTTGGAATCCAAATGGCTAATGGATATAAAATTCTTTCGCAACTTTGGGACATAGGCCACACCACCCAAAGTGCGTTCCACCCCATCGAACATCTTGAGTTTCACCGTCCCGACACCCTCAACGGAAACCTTCTCTCCGTTAGCCAAAGACATGGAACCTTTTCCATTTTCTGTGAAAGTCTCAAAATATTCCCTCTTGGAGCAAACGTGATCCGACGATCCCGAATCTAATATCCAATCATCTTGGGAAAGAGAGTTAACCTTGGAGATTGTGAGAAGTTCTCCAAGTTCATCTTCATAATTCGCACTCGCTACCGTTGCCCTCTCAGAATCAACCTTGCCCTTAACCTTGTCGTTCCACAAAGGACATTCTCGGATCATATGACCCCATTCCCAACACTTATAGCATTTCGCCCCTTTACCACCAACGCCTCTCGATCTAGACCTACTACCGTCATTAAATCCCCGGTTGGAGTTCCTCCCGCCATTTTGCCCACCTCCGTCTCTCGCCATAAGGCCTTCATTATGGGAATACCCGTCACCTCCACCTTCCTTCTTTCTCATCGTGACATGAGATTGAATATCTTGCACAACCTCGTTGCATCGGAGCGTAGACTTCCCAAACATGAGCGTGGTCATAAAATGCTCGTATGAATCGGGTAATGATGCAAGCAACAACAATGCTCGATCCTCCTCAATGAATTGAACGTCTATCCGGTTCAAGTCATTTATCAAGGCATTAAAAACGTTGATATGCTTCATCATATCCTCACCCTCCTTCATCTCAAGCTTGAAGAGTTTCTTCTTGAGGAACAATTTATTTGACAACGACTTTCCCAAATAAATCTCTTCAAGCTTATCCCACATGCATTTAGCCGTGGTCTCCGCTATCACGTTATTCAACACATCATCCGTGATAAGCATCTCAATACACGAAGCCGCTCTTTGATCAATGTCAATCCACTCGGCATCGGTCATGCCTACCGGTCGTCCCTCTACCCCCAACAATGCTAATTGTAACCTCTGTTGGATAAGAACGCCTCGCATTCGTCTTTGCCATAACCCGAAATTGATCTTCTCATCAAAAGCCTTCATGTCCGTCTTCATTGAGCCACTCGATCCATAACTTGAATCCCATCTCTTAGAGCCTCCGCTCGTAGAGGTTGATTCTCGATTACTCTCCACATTTTCCGTCATTTGGAACAAAAACAAAAGCTATGCCAAAATTGATTCAACCTCGAACCAAAATACCGGGCAAACAATGCAACCAAAGCTCTGATACCACTTGTTGCGCTAAAGCAAGACTATCTCTAGCGACCAAGACGACAAAACTCACTCGGGAATTTTATCAAACACTTGGTGTGCGAAAAACACCCAAGACCTTGTTCCCAAAATGAACTAGTGTGCAAAGTCCCAATCAATTCAACCAAGCATCGATGAAGAGAAAATAAGAACATACAAGCAATCATCAAAGCAAAACAACAACGATATACCGTGGTTCACCCAAATTTGGGCTACATCCACCAAGGAGGATTTCTTCTTTCTATAGATAAATGGAGGAACCCAAAGGTTATACACACACACACACAATTTATCTCTCTTAGAAAGTCACTCACAACCTCACAAGAACTCACCCCTCAAATGGGAGCTCTATCTCTCTTTAGCTTTGATAACTCTCAAAATAGCTCTCAAACTTGTCCTCTCTCAAAACCTAGAAATGACACTTGTATTTATAGATTTGAGCCAAAATGGCAAATTCGTAAATAAACCAAAACTGAAAAAATAGGAGAGCCAAAATCAACAAACTCCACCTTGGCGATCCTGACGATCCAACCAATCTCTCGAATGCTGAAATTGAACCCGCTTGAAGACTGTCCCACCATCTACCAAGCTAATGCGATTCCCCCAGGCGATCCTCACGATCCAACCGAACTTGGAATGCAAACATCAAATCCTCTCTAAGATCATCCCGACATCTAACAAGCCAATACGCTCCACCCGACGCTAAGCCACCTCAAACTTCAACCATGAAGTGAGATACCGCAAGTCTTCACTCCAAGACTCCAAACGACTCCACCCGCCGAGGAACCAAGTTCTAAACTAAGAACTCCCCTGAATGCTTCCCATGTAACCATACGGTGAAGCTCGCTCCTCATGTAACCCCGTGAGTACACCCCCACACAATACATATAGCATACACCTTCTTTACACGAAACATTCAAACACATCAACACCATCTTCCACCTTGAGAAATAACCACGGATGAGAGGGAAAATTCCTCACCTCTCATACCCTCCAAATCTCACCCTCGAAAGATATACCAAGTCTTTGTCACGAAAAACTCCCGTTTGCCAATGCTCGCGAACAATAACTCATCGACCTTCCTTGAACTAGCTACACACACCTCGAATCCATCACAGTCCTACACCTCCTCGATTCGAATCGGCCAATGCATGTGTGCAACTAAACCGGGTCAACATCACCCGTTGGCCCTAGAGGGGGACTTCGATCCATCCCCTCCACTAGTAGGTATTCTCCCATCACTACCGTCTACTCTTGGAAAGCTAGCACCCAATGTCTCCACTTTGTTCACAAATGAGACATGCCTCGAACGTTCGATCACTTGTGCACACCGCTTCCCAATCTTCCTCGAAGTTTGATTTAGACGATACAACCCCTCTCTCTCCTCTCCCCTCGCTAGGACCATACAACCGCGTGTGACTTTCAAGACGCTACCCGCCACCGACACCCGGCAACCCTTGGAATCCAAACGGCTAATGGATATCAAATTCTTTCGCAACTTTGGGACATAGGCCACACCACAAAAAGTGCGTTCCACCCCATCGAACATCTTGAGTTTCACCGTCCCGACACCCTCAACGGAAACCTTCTCTCCGTTAGCCAAAGACATGGAACCTTTTCCATTTTCTGTGAAAGTCTCAAAATATTCCCTCTTGGAGCAAACGTGATCCGACGATCCCGAATCTAATATCCAATCATCTTGGGAAAGAGAGTTAACCTTGGAGATTGTGAGAAGTTCTCCAAGTTCATCTTCATAATTCACACTCGCTACTGTTGCCCTCTCAGAATCAACCTTGCCCTTAACCTTGTCGTTCCACAAAGGACATTCTCGGATCATATGACCCCATTCCCGACACTTGTAGCATTTCGCCCCTTTACCACCAACACCTCTCGATCTGGACCTACTACCGTCATTAAATCCCCGATTGGAGTTCCTCCCGCCATTTTGCCCACCTCCGTCTCTCGCCATAAGGCCTTCATTATGGGAATACCCGTCACCTCCACCTTCCTTCTTTCTCATCGTGACATGAGATTGAATATCTTGCACAACCTCGTTGCACCGGAGCGTAGACTTCCCAAACATGAGCGTGGTCACAAAATGCTCGTATGAATCGTATAATGATGCAAGCAACAACAATGCTCGATCCTCCTCAATGAATTGAACGTCTATCCGGTTCAAGTCATTTATCAAGGTATTAAAAACGTTGATATGCTTCATCATATCCTCACCCTCCTTCATCTCAAGCTTGAAGAGTTTCTTCTTGAGGAACAATTTATTTGACAACGACTTTCCCAAATAAATCTCTTCAAGCTTATCCCACATGCATTTAGCCGTGGTCTCCGCTATCACGTTATTCAACACATCATCCGTGATAAGCATCTCAATACACGAAGCCGCTCTTTGATCAATGTCAATCCACTCGGCATCGGTCATGCCTACCGGTCGTCCCTCTACCCCCAACAATGCTAATTGCAACCTCTGTTGGATAAGAACGCCTCGCATTCGTCTTT
The DNA here is from genome assembly GCA_949130495.1 of Sambucus nigra. Classification (NCBI taxonomy): domain Eukaryota; kingdom Viridiplantae; phylum Streptophyta; class Magnoliopsida; order Dipsacales; family Adoxaceae; genus Sambucus; species Sambucus nigra. The sequence continues at coordinate 577,789,072 of OX422216.1, forward strand.
GTCATAACCCGAAATTGATCTTCTCATCAAAAGCCTTCATGTCCGTCTTCATTGAGCCACTCGATCCATAACTTGAATCCCATCTCTTAGAGCCTCCGCTCGTAGAGGTTGATTCTCGATTACTCTCCACATTTTCCGTCATTTGGAACAAAAACAAAAGCTATGCCAAAATTGATTCAACCTCGAACCAAAATACCGGGCAAACAATGCAACCAAAGCTCTGATACCACTTGTTGCGCTAAAGCAAGACTATATCTAGCGACCAAGACGACAAAACTCACTCGGGAATTTTATCAAACACTTGGTGTGCGAAAAACACCCAAGACCTTGTTCCCAAAATGAACTAGTGTGCAAAGTCCCAATCAATTCAACCAAGCATCGATGAAGAGAAAATAAGAACATACAAGCAATCATCAAAGCAAAACAACAACGATATACCGTGGTTCACCCAAATTTGGGCTACATCCACCAAGGAGGATTTCTTCTTTCTATAGATAAATGGAGGAACCCAAAGGTTATACACACACACACAATTTATCTCTCTTAGAAAGTTACTCACAACCTCACAAGAACTCACCCCTCAAATGGGAGCTCTATCTCTCTTTAGCTTTGATAACTCTCAAAATAGCTCTCAAACTTGTCCTCTCTCAAAACCTAGAAATGACACTTGTATTTATAGATTTGAGCCAAAATGGCAAATTCGTAAATAAACCAAAACTGAAAAAATAGGAGAGCCAAAATCAACAAACTCCACCTTGGCGATCCTAACGATCCAACCAATCTCTAGAATGCTGAAATTGAACCCGCTTGAAGACTGTCCCACCATCTACCAAGCTAATGCGATTCCCCCAGGCGATCCTCACGATCCAACCGAACTCGGAATGCAAACATCAAATCCTCTTTAAGATCATCCCGACATCTAACAAGCCAATACGCTCCACCCGACGCTAAGCCACCTCAAACTTCAACCATGAAGTGAGATACCGCAAGTCTTCACTCCAAGACTCCAAACGACTCCACCCGCCGAGGAACCAAGTTCTAAACTAAGAACTCCCCTGAATGCTTCCCATGTAACCATACGGTGAAGCTCGCTCCTCATGTAACCCGGTGAGTACACCCCCACACAATACATATAGCATACACCTTCTTTACACGAAACATTCAAACACATCAACACCATCTTCCACCTTGAGAAATAACCACGGATGAGAGGGAAAATTCCTCACCTCTCATACCCTCCAAATTTCACCCTCGAAAGATATATCAAGTCTTTGTCACGAAAAACTCCCGTTTGCCAATGCTCGCGAACAATAACTCATTGACCTTCCTTGAACTAGCTACACACACCTCAAATCCATCACAGTCCTACACCTCCTCGATTCGAATCGGCCAATGCATGTGTGCAACTAAACCGGGTCAACATCACCCGTTGGCCCTAGAGGGGGACTTCGATCCATCCCCTCCACTAGTAGGTATTCTCCCATCACTACCGTCTACTCTTGGAAAGCTAGCACCCAATGTCTCCACTTTGTTCACAAATGAGACATGCCTCGAACGTTCTATCACTTGTGCACACCGCTTCCCAATCTTCCTCGAAGTTTGATTTAGACGATACAACCCCTCTCTCTCCTCTCCCCTCGCTAGGACCATACAACCGCGTGTGACTTTCAAGACTCTACCAGCCACCGACACCCGGCAACCCTTGGAATCCAAACGGCTAATGGATATCAAATTCTTTCGCAACTTTGGGACATAGGCCACACCACCCAAAGTGCGTTCCACCCCATCGAACATCTTGAGTTTCACCGTCCCGACACCCTCAACGGAAACCTTCTCTCCGTTAGCCAAAGACATGGAACCTTTTCCATTTTCTGTGAAAGTCTCAAAATATTCCCTCTTGGAGCAAACGTGATCCGACGATCCCGAATCTAATATCCAATCATCTTGGGAAAGAGAGTTAACCTTGGAGATTGTGAGAAGTTCTCCAAGTTCATCTTCATAATTCGCACTTGCTACCGTTGCCCTCTCAGAATCAACCTTGCCCTTAACCTTGTCGTTCCACAAAGGACATTCTCGGATCATATGACCCCATTCCCGACACTTGTAGCATTTCGCCCCTTTACCACCAACACCTCTCGATCTAGACCTACTACCGTCATTAAATCCCCGATTGGAGTTCCTCCCGCCATTTTGCCCACCTCCATCTCTCGCCATAAGGCCTTCATTATGGGAATACCCGTCACCTCCACCTTCCTTCTTTCTCATCGTGACATGAGATTGAATATCTTGCACAACCTCGTTGCACCGGAGCGTAGACTTCCCAAACATGAGCGTGGTCACAAAATGCTCGTATGAATCGTATAATGATGCAAGCAACAACAATGCTCGATCCTCCTCAATGAATTGAACGTCTATCCGGTTCAAGTCATTTATCAAGGCATTAAAAACGTTGATATGCTTCATCATATCCTCACCCTCCTTCATCTCAAGCTTGAAGAGTTTCTTCTTGAGGAACAATTTATTTGACAACGACTTTCCCAAATAAATCTCTTCAAGCTTATCCCACATGCATTTAGCCGTGGTCTCCGCTATCACGTTATTCAACACATCATCCGTGATATGCATCTCAATACACGAAGCCGCTCTTTGATCAATGTCAATCCACTCGGCATCGGTCATGCCTACCGGTCGTCCCTCTACCCCCAACAATGCTAATTGCAACCTCTGTTGGATAAGAACGCCTCGCATTCGTCTTTGTCATAACCCGAAATTGATCTTCTCATCAAAAGCCTTCATGTCCGTCTTCATTGAGCCACTCGATCCATAACTTGAATCCCATCTCTTAGAGCCTCCGCTCGTAGAGGTTGATTCTCGATTACTCTCCACATTTTCCGTCATTTGGAACAAAAACAAAAGCTATGCCAAAATTGATTCAACCTCGAACCAAAATACCGGGCAAACAATGCAACCAAAGCTCTGATACCACTTGTTGCGCTAAAGCAAGACTATATCTAGCGACCAAGACGACAAAACTCACTCGGGAATTTTATCAAACACTTGGTGTGCGGAAAACACCCAAGACCTTGTTCCCAAAATGAACTAGTGTGCAAAGTCCCAATCAATTCAACCAAGCATCGATGAAGAGAAAATAAGAACATACAAGCAATCATCAAAGCAAAACAACAACGATATACCGTGGTTCACCCAAATTTGGGCTACATCCACCAAGGAGGATTTCTTCTTTCTATAGATAAATGGAGGAACCCAAAGGTTATACACACACACACAATTTATCTCTCTTAGAAAGTTACTCACAACCTCACAAGAACTCACCCCTCAAATGGGAGCTCTATCTCTCTTTAGCTTTGATAACTCTCAAAATAGCTCTCAAACTTGTCCTCTCTCAAAACCTAGAAATGACACTTGTATTTATAGATTTGAGCCAAAATGGCAAATTCGTAAATAAACCAAAACTGAAAAAATAGGAGAGCCAAAATCAACAAACTCCACCTTGGCGATCCTGACGATCCAACCAATCTCTAGAATGCTGAAATTGAACCCGCTTGAAGACTGTCCCACCATCTACCAAGCTAATGCGATTCCCCCAGGCGATCCTCACGATCCAACCGAACTCGGAATGCAAACATCAAATCCTCTCTAAGATCATCCCGACATCTAACAAGCCAATACGCTCCACCCGACGCTAAGCCACCTCAAACTTCAACCATGAAGTGAGATACCGCAAGTCTTCACTCCAAGACTCCAAACGACTCCACCCGCCGAGGAACCAAGTTCTAAACTAAGAACTCCCCTGAATGCTTCCCATGTAACCATACGGTGAAGCTCGCTCCTCATGTAACCCGGTGAGTACACCCCCACACAATACATATAGCATACACCTTCTTTACACAAAACATTCAAACACATCAACACCATCTTCCACCTTGAGAAATAACCACGGATGAGAGGGAAAATTCCTCACCTCTCATACCCTCCAAATCTCACTCTCGAAAGATATATCAAGTCTTTGTCACGAAAAACTCCCGTTTGCCAATGCTCGCGAACAATAACTCATCGACCTTCCTTGAACTAGCTACACACACCTCGAATCCATCACAGTCCTACACCTCCTCGATTCGAATCGGCCAATGCATGTGTGCAACTAAACCGGGTAAACATCACCCGTTGGCCCTAGAGGGGGACTTCGATCCATCCCCTCCACTAGTAGGTATTCTCCCATCACTACCGTCTACTCTTGGAAAGCTAGCACCCAATGTCTCCACTTTGTTCACAAATGAGACATGCCTCGAACGTTCGATCACTTGTGCACACTGCTTCCCAATCTTCCTCGAAGTTTGATTTAGACGATACAACCCCTCTCTCTCCTCTCCCCTCGCTAGGACCATACAATCGCGTGTGACTTTCAAGACTCTACCCGCCACCGACACCCGGCAACCCTTGGAATCCAAACGGCTAATGGATATCAAATTCTTTCGCAACTTTGGGACATAGGCCACACCACCCAAAGTGCGTTCCACCCCATCGAACATCTTGAGTTTCACCGTCCCGACACCCTCAACGGAAACCTTCTCTCCGTTAGCCAAAGACATGGAACCTTTTCCATTTTCTGTGAAAGTCTCAAAATATTCCCTCTTGGAGCAAACGTGATCCGACGATCCCGAATCTAATATCCAATCATCTTGGGAAAGAGAGTTAACCTTGGAGATTGTGAGAAGTTCTCCAAGTTCATCTTCATAATTCGCACTCGCTACCGTTGCCCTCTCAGAATCAACCTTGCCCTTAACCTTGTCGTTCCACAAAGGACATTCTCGGATCATATGACCCCATTCCCGACACTTGTAGCATTTCGCCCCTTTACCACCAACACCTCTCGATCTAGACCTACTACCGTCATTAAATCCCCGGTTGGAGTTCCTCCTGCCATTTTGCCCGCCTCCGTCTCTCGCCATAAGGCCATCATTATGGGAATACCCGTCACCTCCAACTTCCTTCTTTCTCATCGTGACATGAGATTGAATATCTTGCACAACCTCGTTGCACCGGAGCGTAGACTTCCCAAACATGAGCGTGGTCACAAAATGCTCGTATGAATCGGGTAATGATGCAAGCAACAACAATGCTCGATCCTCCTCAATGAATTGAACGTCTATCCGGTTCAAGTCATTTATCAAGGCATTAAAAACGTTGATATGCTTCATCATATCCTCACCCTCCTTCATCTCAAGCTTGAAGAGTTTCTTCTTGAGGAACAATTTATTTGACAACGACTTTCCCAAATAAATCTCTTCAAGCTTATCCCACATGCATTTAGCCGTGGTCTCCGCTATCACGTTATTCAACACATCATCCGTGATAAGCATCTCAATACACGAAGCCGCTCTTTGATCAATGTCAATCCACTCGGCATCGGTCATGCCTACCGGTCGTCCCTCTACCCCCAACAATGCTAATTGCAACCTCTGTTGGATAAGAACGCCTCGCATTCGTCTTTGCCATAACCCGAAATTGATCTTCTCATCAAAAGCCTTCTTGTCCGTCTTCATTGAGCCACTCGATCCATAACTTGAATCCCATCTCTTAGAGCCTCCGCTCGTAGAGGTTGATTCTCGATTACTCTCCACATTTTCCGTCATTTGGAACAAAAACAAAAGCTATGCCAAAATTGATTCAACCTCGAACCAAAATACCGGGCAAACAATGCAACCAAAGCTCTGATACCACTTGTTGCGCTAAAGCAAGACTATCTCTAGCGACCAAGACGACAAAACTCACTCGGGAATTTTATCAAACACTTGGTGTGCGGAAAACACCCAAGACCTTGTTCCCAAAATGAACTAGTGTGCAAAGTCCCAATCAATTCAACCAAGCATCGATGAAGAGAAAATAAGAACATACAAGCAATCATCAAAGCAAAACAACAACGATATACCGTGGTTCACCCAAATTTGGGCTACATCCACCAAGGAGGATTTCTTCTTTCTATAGATAAATGGAGGAACCCAAAGCTTATACACACACACACAATTTATCTCTCTTAGAAAGTTACTCACAACCTCACAAGAACTCACCCCTCAAATGGGAGCTCTATCTCTCTTTAGCTTTGATAACTCTCAAAATAGCTCTCAAACTTGTCCTCTCTCAAAACCTATAAATGACACTTGTATTTATAGATTTGAGCCAAAATGGCAAATTCGTAAATAAACCAAAACTGAAAAAATAGGACAGCCAAAATCAACAAACTCCACCTTGGCGATCCTGACGATCCAACCAATCTCTAGAATGCTGAAATTGAACCCGCTTGAAGACAGTCCCACCATCTACCAAGCTAATGCGATTCCCCCAGGCGATCCTCACGATCCAACCGAACTCGGAATGCAAACATCAAATCCTCTCTAAGATCATCCCGACATCTAACAAGCCAATACGCTCCACCCGACGCTAAGCCACCTCAAACTTCAACCATGAAGTGAGATACCGCAAGTCTTCACTCCAAGACTCCAAACGACTCCACCCGTCGAGGAACCAAGTTCTAAACTAAGAACTCCCCTGAATGCTTCCCATGTAACCATACGGTGAAGCTCGCTCCTCATGTAACCCGGTGAGTACACCCCCACACAATACATATAGCATACACCTTCTTTACACGAAACATTCAAACACATCAACACCATCTTCCACCTTGAGAAATAACCACGGATGAGAGGGAAAATTCCTCACCTCTCATACCCTCTAAATCTCACCCTCGAAAGATATACCAAGTCTTTGTCACGAAAAACTCCCGTTTGCCAATGCTCGCAAATAATAACTCATCGACCTTCCTTGAACTAGCTACACACACCTCGAATCCATCACAGTCCTACACCTCCTCGATTCGAATCGGCCAATGCATGTGTGCAACTAAACCGGGTCAACATCACCCGTTGGCCCTAGAGGGGGACTTCGATCCATCCCCTCCACTAGTAGGTATTCTCCCATCACTACCGTCTACTCTTGGAAAGCTAGCACCCAATGTCTCCACTTTGTTCACAAATGAGACATGCCTCGAACGTTCGATCACTTGTGCACACCGCTTCCCAATCTTCCTCGAAGTTTGATTTAGACGATACAACCCCTCTCTCTCCTCTCCCCTCGCTAGGACCATACAACCGCGTGTGACTTTCAAGACGCTACCCGCCACCGACACCCGGCAACCCTTGGAATCCAAACGGCTAATGGATATCAAATTCTTTCGCAACTTTGGGACATAGGCCACACCACCCAAAGTGCGTTCCACCCCATCGAACATCTTGAGTTTCACCGTCCCGACACCCTCAACGGAAACCTTCTCTCTGTTAGCCAAAGACATGGAACCTTTTCCATTTTCTGTGAAAGTCTAAAAATATTCCCTCTTGGAGCAAACGTGATCCGACGATCCCGAATCTAATATCCAATCATCTTGGGAAAGAGAGTTAACCATGGAGATTGTGAGAAGTTCTCCAAGTTCATCTTCATAATTCGCACTCGCTACCGTTACCCTCTCAGAATCAACCTTGCCCTTAACCTTGTCGTTCCACAAAGGACATTCTCGGATCATATGACCCCATTCCCGACACTTGTAGCATTTCGCCCCTTTACCACCAACACCTCTCGATCTAGACCTACTACCGTAATTAAATCCCCGGTTGGAGTTCCTCCCGCCATTTTTCCCACCTCCGTCTCTCGCCATAAGGCCTTCATTATGGGAATACCCGTCACCTCCACCTTCCTTCTTTCTCATCGTGACATGAGATTGAATATCTTGCACAACCTCGTTGCACCGGAGCGTAGACTTCCCAAACATGAGCGTGGTCACAAAATGCTCGTATGAATCGGGTAATGATGCAAGCAACAACAATGCTCGATCCTCCTCAATGAATTGAACGTCTATCCGGTTCAAGTCATTTATCAAGGCATTAAAAACGTTGATATGCTTCATCATATCCTCACCCTCCTTCATCTCAAGCTTGAAGAGTTTCTTCTTGAGGAACAATTTATTTGACAACGACTTTCCCAAATAAATCTCTTCAAGCTTATCCCACATGCATTTAGCCGTGGTCTCCGCTATCACGTTATTCAACACATCATCCGTGATAAGCATCTCAATACACGAAGCCGCTCTTTGATCAATGTCAATCCACTCGGCATCGGTCATGCCTACCGGTCGTCCCTCTACCCCCAACAATTCTAATTGCAACCTCTGTTGGATAAGAACGCCTCGCATTCGTCTTTGCCATAACCCGAAATTGATCTTCTCATCAAAAGCCTTCATGTCCGTCTTCATTGAGCCACTCGATCCATAACTTGAATCCCATCTCTTAGAGCCTCCTCTCGTAGAGGTTGATTCTCGATTACTCTCCACATTTTCCGTCATTTGGAACAAAAACAAAAGCTATGCCAAAATTGATTCAACCTCGAACCAAAATACCAGGCAAACAATGCAACCAAAGCTCTGATACCACTTGTTGCGCTAAAGCAAGACTATCTCTAGCGACCAAGACGACAAAACTCACTCGGGAATTTATCAAACACTTGGTGTGCGGAAAACACCCAAGACCTTGTTCCCAAAATGAACTAGTGTGCAAAGTCCCAATTAATTCAACCAAGCATCGATGAAGAGAAAATAAGAACATACAAGCAATCATCAAAGCAAAACAACAACGATATACCGTGGTTCACCCAAATTTGGGCTACATCCACCAAGGAGGATTTCTTCTTTCTATAGATAAATGGAGGAACCCAAAGGATAACACACACACACAATTTATCTCTCTTAGAAAGTTACTCACAACCTCACAAGAACTCACCCCTCAAATGGGAGCTCTATCTCTCTTTAGCTTTGATAACTCTCAAAATAGCTCTTAAACCTGTCCTCTCTCAAAACCTAGAAATGACACTTGTATTTATAGATTTGAGCCAAAATGGCAAATTCGTAATAAACCAAAACTGAAAAAATAGAAGAGCCAAAATCAACAAACTCCACCTTGGCGATCCTGACGATCCAACCAATATCTAGAACGCTGAAATTGAACCCGCTTGAAGACTGTCCCACCATCTACCAAGCTAATGCGATTCCCCCAGGCGATCCTCACGATCCAACCGAACTCGGAATGCAAACATCAAATCCTCTCTAAGATCATCCCGACATCTAACAAGCCAATACGCTCCACCCGACGCTAAGCCACCTCAAACTTCAACCATGAAGTGAGATATTGCAAGTCTTCACTCCAAGACTCCAAACGACTCCACCCGCCGAGGAACCAAGTTCTAAACTAAGAACTCCACTGAATGCTTCCATGTAACCATACGGTGAAGCTCGCTCCTCATGTAACCCGGTGAGTACACCCCCACACAATACATATAGCATACACCTTCTTTACACGAAACATTCAAACACATCAACACCATCTTCCACCTTGAGAAATAACCACGGATGAGAGGGAAAATTCCTCACCTCTCATACCCTCCAAATTTCACCCTCGAAAGATATATCAAGTCTTTGTCACGAAAAACTCCCGTTTGCCAATGCTCGCGAACAATAACTCATTGACCTTCCTTGAACTAGCTACACACACCTCGAATCCATCACAGTCCTACACCTCCTCGATTCGAATCGGCCAATGCATGTGTGCAACTAAACCGGGTCAACATCACCCGTTGGCCCTAGAGGGGGACTTCGATCCATCCCCTCCACTAGTAGGTATTCTCCCATCACTACCGTCTACTCTTGGAAAGCTAGCACCCAATGTCTCCACTTTGTTCACAAATGAGACATGCCTCGAACGTTCGATCACTTGTGCACACCGCTTCCCAATCTTCCTCGAAGTTTGATTTAGACGATACAACCCCTCTCTCTCCTCTCCCCTCGCTAGGACCATACAACCGCGTGTGACTTTCAGGACTCTACCCGCCACCAACACCCGGCAACCCTTGGAATCCAAACGGCTAATGGATATCAAATTCTTTCGCAACTTTGGGACATAGGCCACACCACCCAAAGTGCGTTCCACCCCATCGAACATCTTGAGTTTCACCGTCCCGACACCCTTAACGGAAATCTTCTCTCCGTTAGCCAAAGACAAGGAACCTTTTCCAATTTCTGTGAAAGTCTCAAAATATTCCCTCTTGGAGCAAACGTGATCCGATGATCCCGAATCTAATATCCAATCATCTTGGGAAAGAGAGTTAACCTTGGAGATTGTGAGAAATTCTCCAAGTTCATCTTCATAATTCGCACTCGCTACCGTTGCCCTCTCAGAATCAACCTTGCCCTTAACCTTGTCGTTCCACAAAGGACATTCTCGGATCATATGACCCCATTCCTGACACTTGTAGCATTTCGCCCCTTTACCACCAACACCTCTCGATCTAGACCTACTACCGTCATTAAATCCCCGGTTGGAGTTCCTCCCGCCATTTTGCCCACCTCCGTCTCTCGCCATAAGGCCTTCATTATGGGAATACCCGTCACCTCCACCTTCCTTCTTTCTCATCGTGACATGAGATTGAATATATTGCACAACCTCATTGCACCGGAGCGTAGACTTCCCAAACATGAGCGTGGTCACAAAATGCTCGTTTGAATCGGGTAATGATGCAAGCAACAACAATGCTCGATCCTCCTCAATGAATTGAACGTCTATCCGGTTCAAGTCATTTATCAAGGCATTAAAAACGTTGATATGCTTCATAATATCCTCACCCTCCTTCATCTCAAGCTTGAAGAGTTTCTTCTTGAGGAACAATTTATTTGACAACGACTTTCCCAAATAAATCTCTTCAAGCTTATCCCACATGCATTTAGCCGTGGTCTCCGCTATCACGTTATTCAACACATCATCCGTGATAAGCATCTCAATACACGAAGCCGCTCTTTGATCAATGTCAATCCACTCGGCATCGGTCATGCCTACCGGTCGTCCCTCTACCCCCAACAATGCTAATTGCAACCTCTGTTGGATAAGAACGCCTCGCATTCGTCTTTGCCATAACCCGAAATTGATCTTCTCATCAAAAGCCTTCATGTCCGTCTTCATTGAGCCACTCGATCCATAACTTGAATCCCATCTCTTAGAGCCTCCGCTCGTAGAGGTTGATTCTCGATTACTCTCCACATTTTCCGTCATTTGGAACAAAAACAAAAGCTATGCCAAAATTGATTCAACCTCGAACCAAAATACCGGGCAAACAATGCAACCAAAGCTCTGATACCACTTGTTGCGCTAAAGCAAGACTATCTCTAGCGACCAAGACGACAAAACTCACTCGGGAATTTTATCAAACACTTGGTGTGCGGAAAACACTCAAGACCTTGTTCCCAAAATGAACTAGTGTGCAAAGTCCCAATCAATTCAACCAAGCATCGATGAAGAGAAAATAAGAACATACAAGCAATCATCAAAGAAAAACAACAACGATATACCGTGGTTCACCCAAATTTGGGCTACATCCACCAAGGAGGATTTCTTCTTTCTATAGATAAATGGAGGAACCCAAAGGTTATACACACACACACAATTTATCTCTCTTAGAAAGTTACTCACAACCTCACAAGAACTCACCCCTCAAATGGGAGCTCTATCTCTCTTTAGCTTTGATAACTCTCAAAATAGCTCTCAAACTTGTCCTCTCTCAAAACCTAGAAATGACACTTGTATTTATAGATTTGAGCCAAAATGGTAAATTCATAAATAAACCAAAACTGAAAAAATAGGAGAGCCAAAATCAACAATTATCACATAAATAGTTACTTTACCCAACCACTAATATGTTTATCATAATGACCTTAATCCAATACCCAGATAAACCCAATCACTTTAAGGTTATCAATCATGAACTAGTATTCATAAGAAAATACAGGAAGTAGCAAGGTAATAAAAACAAGTAACATAATAAAACAGAGGACGCAAATCGCTAACAATTGCAGTAGAGAAAAATCATACACTAGTAGTATCTAACTCCCAATCACAAAAAATCCCAATAAATCGAAAAAATAATCTAAACACGAAAAGCGCCATGTATATATCGTTCATCATGTGTGGTTGGTGGTTAGATCCAATAAATGTATGGATCCCGTTTGCTAAACACGACTAGAAAGCACAAATAGAAACCAAAGTAACACCCAATCACCATGAATAAAATTAAATTTCATATTTGTATCATTTCAAAATTATAGGGTATTGGATTCTCCACCACAATGTGAGACATTATGTGTAGGTTGGGGGCTCCTATTCCATTCCACGTCATCAAGACAAATATCTTTATTCGCCTTCCCAAATTAAATCACAAAAAAATTAGGAAACATATATAAATAGAAAGTATTGTAAAAGTTAATCATAAGTTTTAATTTCACTTGAAACTTATGAACTAAAAAAGTGTCTTAAAGAAGAGATATGCTGGTGGAAACTGTTTGTTTTTAGGTTTAATGTCTAATGTTGATCCCATAACCTTATTTTTGTTAGCCCACGTTGATGGAAGTTTCACAAAGTTAGTTAATTAAAGCATTTTGCATCATTGGCCAATGCTTTATTTTTCAAACGGCACCTTTCATATTTCATATTTTTCAAATGGCACCTTTCATTGGCCAATGATATAATGTAATTATGTTGATGGAATAAAAATTGATATCAATCATGCGGTAATTTTTGAGATTTTACTATATTGGGTGTTTTAAATGGTCCACATCTACCGTGGATATTTTTAATAGTATTGGAATTATGATTTGATGGTCTAATTTATAAATTATATCAACTACTGTAAACCTGTCTGATTAAATACACAATGAGTTTTGACGCACAAGATATTTGTCTGATTAAATACACATTGAGATTAGTTTGATGATTAGATACGTTTAAAAATTTTGACAACATTAATTGTCAGATTAAACTCATTTTGTCAGATTAACATAAGGGGCATTTACGTTTAGATCCTATTAGACGTTCTTATATACATTCTAGTCTCATCTTATTTTTCTCTTACATATAAGTCCTATTCCTAATTTTTTGGAACTTTTTTTCCAATTTTACCCTTTTAAAACCAACAATTCGTAACTTCCTTGAGGAAGTTACATAAGTGGTTATACTTTTTTTTTAATCTTCAAATGATCATAACTTTTGATTCACAAATCCGTATTTCATAAAATTACTATTTTTGAAATCTGCTCGACGAGATCTATCAAACAAGATCCATGAAGGCTATAAAATTCCAAAGAAAAAAATTTACACAATCAGTAAACTTTACTGTATGCACTAGAATATGAAATAGTTTTATATATTTGACATTTTCACAAATAGACAGTAACATTTACTGTGCTAATACTACACAGTGTATATATATATATATATACGGTGGATCCAAACTATTTTTTTTCAAAATTACCTTATATTTGAAGGTTCGCGCTAGCGGTATCCAATCCTTACCACCATTATTGGAGCTTCAACGACCTTCGTCAGAGCTCCGATTTGGGGTGGGTAGGGGTGGCATGTGGTGCCGCTAGCGTGGACCTTTGAAAATAAGAGACTTTTGAATAAATGGGCTTTGTATCCACCGGAGTATCATGGGGTGCCGCTGGCGCGGACCTTTGAAAATAAGATTAGATAAATGGGATCGGGATCATTTGGAGCGCCAATTTGGGGTGAATAGGGGTGGCACAAAACTTTAAAAATAGGAGCATATTGGATATATATATATATAATTTGTAAAAATGTCATAGATATTAAACTTTATTGTATACACCAGAAAATAAAATAGTTTTATATCTGTGACATTTTCACAAACAATAACATTTACTGTGATAATATATTTATGAAATAGTTTTATATATATAACATTTTCACAAACAGTAACATTTACAGAGTTAATATTACATATATATATATATATATATATATATATATATATATATATATATATATATATATATATATATATATATATATAGAGAGAGAGAGAGAGAGACTATTTTTTTTTCAAAATTACCATATTTTTAAATGTTTACGCTAGCGACATTCAATCCCCACTACTACCCACCCCCATTGTCGGAGCTTCAACGACTTTCATCAGAGCTATGATTTGGGTTGGTAGTAGTGGCATAGGGTGCCGCTGGTGCGGACCTCTGAAATTAAGAGAATATTAGATAAATGGGGTTTGAATCCACCGAAGCTCCGATTTGGGGTGAGTAGGGGTGGCATTGAGTTAGGTTTATATCTATAACATTTTCACAAGCATTAACATTTACTGTGTTCATATACACAGTATATATATATATATATATATATATATATATATATATATATATATATATATATATTCAAAGTTTTGTGTCACCCCTATTCACCCCAAATTGGCGCTCCAAATGATCCCGATCCCATTTATCCAATCTTATTTTCAAAGGTCCACGCCAGTGGCACCCCATGATACTCCGGTGGATCCAAAGCCCATTTATTCAAAAGTCTCTTATTTTCAAAGGTCCGCGCCAGCGGCACCACATGCCACCCTTACCCACCCCAAATCGGAGCTCTAACGAAGGTCGTTGAAGCTCCAACAATGGTGGTAAAGATTGGATGCCGTTAGCGCGAACCTTTAAATATAAGGTATTTTTGAAAAAAGAGGGTTTGGATCCACCGGATGTGTGGATATATATATATATATATATATATATATATATATATATATATATATATATACTGTGTAGTATTACCACAGTAAATGTTACTGTCTGTTTGTGAAATGTCACATATATAAAACTATTTCATATTCTAGTGCATACAGTAAAGTTTACTGTTTATGTAAAAAAAAATCTTTGGAATTTTATAGTCTTCATGGATCTTATTTGATAGATCTCGTCGAGCAGATTTCAAAAATAGTAATTTTGCGAAAAACGGATTTGTGAATCAAAAGTTATGATCATTTAAAGATTAAAAAAAAGTCCAACCACTTATGTAACTTCCTCAAGGAAGTTACGGATGGTTGGTTTTAAAAGGGTAAAATTGTGAAAAAATTTCCTAAAAAGTTGGAATAGGACCTATGGGATTATTAAAAAGTCAATAGGACTTATAAGCTTATTGACCCGATAAATGGGACCTAGATATAATTACCCCTTAACATAATGCTACAAAATAAATAATCCAATTTTGTGGCATAATGCCTGATCTTGTAACATTAATGGAAGCCAATGTGCTGCTTTGAAAAAACTCCCTTTGAAGTAGACCGAGTGCCTTTTGGGATAAAAATTTATCACATCTTTTATAATCCCATATATCAATTTGATATCGTGGCCAAGATATGATTTTAGGCCCTCGGTTTGGGAGGGATCAAATGATTTTCACCACGTGAAAATTAAATGGTGAAAAAAAATTCACATATTCAAAGTTAAAACTAATCTTTGTTTAAATTTGTAAATACATGTACATTCTATGATTATTTGAGTTTTGGAGAATAGTGAAGAAAATTTAACTCCGGTTAGGTGTAAAATAGTTTTTACATTTTGCTTTTCACTTAGAGCATCTCTATTGGTGATACAAAATGCCAACAAAATTTGTAAAGATACAAATTGAGACGTCTACACTGTTGTGATTTATGAACAAATTTCGTCCCTCAATTTATAGTGGTTCTCCAAATATACAAAACGCGAGCAGAATTTGCAAAGGGTTCCTACGAACTTCATTTGTTCGTAAGAATTCCTACGAACAAATGAAGTTTGTAATAAATATAAATAATTATTTTTATTATATATTTGGGTTCTTACGAACAACATTTGTTCGTAACATTTCCTACGAACAAATGTTGTTAGTTAGAAGTGGATTGTTACTTCCTACGAATAAAAGTAGTTCGTAGGAACTTCACTTGCAAATTCTTCTTAGTTCACCCCTGTGAAGCCATACTCCGGCTAAAAGGTAAGTTACCTTTTGAGTTTGTAAAGTTTCCTTTCACGAGCATCAAACTTTGTGGATTCTCTTAGGTGGTAAAATATTTCACCCCAAGCCAAATGGAGCCTTAAATAGAGATTTATCTTGAAGCATGTGATGTGGATTCTTAGGTAGTCAGTTTAATGTAGAAAGGGGAAAGATTTAGACTTTTCCTGAGAACACACATTTTATATTTTACAACCTGATATAATTACTTAATGAGACTTTCCCCCTAGAAGTTGAAAACTTAAGGGTATGTTTAGTTGTGGAAAATTGTTTTCCATTTTCTATATCTTTGCCAACGGGCCATTAAGATGGGAAGGAAGAGTGGAAAACTGTTTTTCAACTTAAGCAATTCTAGAAAACATATATTTTCCTTGAAACCACATTCTTATTCCCATTTAGAGGGCATATTTTGCCAAATTATAACACAAAATATGAAAAATAGAAATAGAAAACTATTTTTCGCAACTAAACGCACCTTAAGACTCCCCTCCCCCACCCCCAGGCTTTGTATCAACCCGCAAAACGCAACAAATCAGTATCTTACAAAGAAAATAATTGATTAAATAATGCCTCAGCTCAGGTGTTTCATCAATTGAAATAGTTATGTTTCTCAATTTGCAGGCTGCGTGGGTAGCTTTAATTGATGCACTGAATCAGACTCCAATCAAAGATCCTACTATAATTACAATAATGGAGCACTATATTCAACAAGTGAGATCATCAAAAAGGAATGGTGATGAAGTTGAATCAGATGGAATTTTGAGGAGGAAATTTTGACATGTAAATGTGATGTATTCAGTCACTCATCTTGACTTAATACTTGGCATTACCTGATTTACAAACTTGACACCTCTGGAAACTGTCCTTCAGTGAGTAGAACTGTTCAAGAACCAATCTTTGAAGTGGTATTTCGAGTTGGGACCCACACAGTAGGAACACGTATCAATAATTTTGCTTTATCAGGACTTTCTGCATGAAATTTTGCTTTATCAAGAATTTCTGATTGGAAATGCTCAAAATATATATAGATAGATAGATAGATAGATAGATAGATAGATAGATAGATAGATAGATAGATAGATAGATAGATAGATAGATAGATAGATAGATAGATAGATATATATAGAGAGAGAGAGGGGGGGGGGGGGATGGATATTATATTTTATAATGTTTGGTGTGTTTGATTGCATAAATTTGTCTTGAAATTTTTTTCACCCACCTAGAATGTACAAGATGTTAAACCATTTTCAACTTTAATTTTCTTACCCCCCCCCCCCCCCCCCCTCCCCCCAGTTTCCAAGGCCAATTTTGATTGGTTTCACCTAAATAAAACAACTACAATCAAACACCCAAAAATTGTAACTTTTGCATGAATTAATTTTTTTTAATAGTTTACCCCTAAGATAATAATAAGGTACAGATGGGATGATGCACATTCGGGATGTTGACACTAAATAATGAACATGTATGGGATTTCTTTAAATTCCTAATTGTCTCAAGGGTAAGAAAAATTGTAATTTTCATGAAAAAAACTTGCATGATTGTTTTTCTTGCTTTTTTATGAAACAGGCCCTAACTTGAGATTTGAATAACTAGGTAAGTAGTGTACTAAGAGCTAAATCCTCTATTATTGGACTTCTTGTACCTTGTGAAACTTCATTGAAGCATTACCTCATTTAGTGGTTTCTTGGGATCTTAGTCAAATTGACTTATTTATAAAGATGATTAACATTCTCATTAGTCACGAATCATCTGAGACTGCCACACACGAAATTAAAATTTGGACATGTAATGCCGCATTAAAGATATTTAGGTTTCTTCTGAGAGGAATCCCAAATATTCATAAAACCTCCCATAAGTTGTAATGAGTTAATGCCATGTTTGAGTGCGACTTTGAGGTGCCTAAAGAAGATATGTGAAAATTCAAATTCAGAGTTTTTCCTAACTTCTCTCCAGTTTGTTGTGGCGGTTACTGAGGAGTTAGAGCCTTCTATATTAGGATCACCTCTTTATAAGATGGCATCAGATTTCAACCAAATTGACAAATTAGACTCAGAATTTACACATTAAAAAAATATGGGTATTTTCTTTCTGGATTATATGAATATGGTTTTGCCCATAGTTTGTTTAACACTACTTTATTTTGGTCTAGTATATAAATCTACTTTGAGTTCACCTGAAGTAGAGATCGTATCGATGTTCGGATATGCAAGATCTTTATTTTCTTTGTATGATCCTATAGAGATTCCCAATATCGTTATTGGTTTATTGTATAAACATATGAGGTTCAACTGCTTAAACGCATGGATGGCTATAGTGAATTGTTTAGAAGATTACATAGATGGTGTTGAGGATTTCTCACAATTGGACAATGGTTAATCTTTTAGCACGTCAACTCTTGTCCTACCCATTTACTGTCTTTTCCTGCAAAAAAGAGTTTGAGCTTGAAACGGTTATCAGAGTATGGAAATCATTTTTTGTTTCTGTTTCGCAATTTGGGTGTTTTTCATTGAATAGTTTCTCTGAAGATATTTGTTCCTGTCCTGGGAAGCGGATCGATCCAGTGCTCTGAAATTTCTAAAAAAATTCGTCTCTTGTATTCCTAAATGGACGTAGTGGAGGAATACTTATGAACTTGTGAAAATAATATTGGGAGATATATTATTTTATAGTAGGCCTATGAGGGGAGTTCTAAAGTGAAGTAAACTCGTAAATAAATGGTAAAGTACGGTGAATATTAGAGAGAAAAATATTTTCTACTAGTATAAATAATTTGGTTGTGTAAATACCTATTATATTGATACTTAGGTTGTGTTAGTACCTAAAGTATGCTTAATTAGGTATTGGGGTCGATGATTATCCGGACCAATACATGAAAGCTCGATTTGGGGTCAATGATGATCCGAACCAAATCGAAGTTAAAAGATATTAGGGTCGATGAGTATCCGGACCAATATACATATGCATAGCATTTACTTTGGGGTCGAGGGATATCCGGATCAATGTAAATGATAGGATGATTGGGGTTGATGATTAGCCGTACCAATAATCCTTATAGTATATATTGTGTGAAATATATTTACTTCATGATATTCTACTTATGTGCGAAAGTAGACTTGTAGATGATATATATATAGATGTACATTTAAATGATAAATTAAGTAGAGAGAAACTTAATTTTAAGATAAAAAATAGATTGGGAATATCTATAGTAAATTAAGTAGTGAAAATTAATTATGGACGTCGAAAAAATATATCTTAAATGTTTTATGAGTTAAGTAATGAGACTTGATTATGATGATTAAATATAACACATTTGAATGTTATATAAAAACTGAAATACACGAGGATGGGCGGTGCGGATGAGTAGACCATTGATAAGATCAGTTATATACTTTTGTCGAGATAGCTTGGGTATGATGGCTAGTTGGGTTAAGTATTGGACGTTAGGTGTGTGCATTAGATGATAGGTGAGGAGATTCAAAAGAGTGTGCGTTAATCTAACATGTGTAATCAATAACCGATTTTAATTGCGATAAATTACTTGTTAAATGTTTTCAAACTGTTTTGAGTACTAACTCATGCTATAAAAATATTTTCAAAACCTTTTAGGTGTCGAGCCACAAGGGCGCCTTGCGTTCATTCCAGGGATTTGGAGTTGTAGCACTGTGGATGCTGACAAGATCATTGAGTAGCCAACTCTTTTATTCAGATCTAGTCTAGGATCCCATTCTTATGTTTTATATGTAGACATGTTGTCAGTTGACTCCATTACAGTTCCAAATTTGTATCAGTTTTACTTTGTAGTTGGATTGCGGATTTTTGCTTGGTTGTGATTTTAGTCGACAGTTTATTCGGCTTGACGTAGTTGCTGTTACATATTAGTGTTGGTTTGCATTCTAGTATCTTTTGTATGTTGTTTTAGTTTTCAACTATTATATCATCCTGTTTTATTTGAAAGATAAAATTTGGCATCGATTTAATTAACTTAGGTGGCTAGCAATTAATTTGTTTTTCGACAGTGATGCTAAGAATGAACCGTATGGGAAACTTTTTTTGATTTTATAAAGTCCTGATCACCCGATGTTTAATTAGACGGGGTGTCACAGATGGTATCAGAGCATCGGGTTCTAGTGTCCATAAGATCTGTACAACTTACTACTGTGGTGACAATTATTATGCAACACAGATAAATATGAGAGAAGCAATTATCGAGAAAGAACAACGAAAACAAAATGTCGATCACACAATAAAAGATATACGTGGTTCAGCAAAGATGTGCCTACGTCCACGGTGGTGCAGTTAGTATTATTTCTCTATATTCTCGAGAATGATTACAGAGAATACAACTTGTCCTTTTGCCCCGGACCTAGGGTTTAATATATACATTTACATGTAGGTGAGTGGAGGTGATGGGTTCCTCCACGTTTCCCATATCCCCTATAACTTTCCTTTATGGGATCGTGGGGGGAGACCGGATCAATATAAAAGATGAAGGGCCTGGACTTTGGGCCGCCAGGACTGGGCTACTCGTCCAGGCCCATGGTTCTAAATTCTGGGTACCCACAATTGCCCCTAAATTTGTTATGCCATGTATACGGGCCCAACAGATTTAAATGATTAGCCATAATGGTCGTGTTGCAATTCCTCAGGAGCTGTGGAGTTGATTTTGGCGGCAGCCGCTTCGCTTACTGTGCACTATGATTAGATTTTGAAGGCTCGTTGGAATAACAACATTTTTTCCGTCGTTTCAGACTTTCCAGCACTCTTCTATCTTCTGAGAACTCTTAGCGCCTCATTCCTTTTGCTCTCAATCTCCATTTCCATTGCTTCTTAGTCATCTTGAGCTCGTGCTTCTTCATCACTTGAACCGATCTTCTATTTTGTAAGTTTTTCGTGCCCTTTCTTTGCACTTCTCTTTGGTTTTTAGCTTTTCTTTGTGCTTTCGAATGGCGAAGATTGGAAATAGATCAATCTCTGAGTTTAGAAAGTTCTGCAACATCCCTGAGTGGGTAGATATTGAGTGTTGTGCCTCGCCTCTTAAGAACGTTAGGGATATAGAGGATGTCCACTGGATCCATGTTTTGTTGCTTTCTCAGGGGGGGCTTACTTTTCCCCCTAATGATCCATTTTTTCATTTCTTTGGCTATTTCAATATCGTCCCCACACAATGCTCGCCGAATGTGTGGAAAATAGTGAACGGCGTGTATAGGATAAATCAGTTGTATGGCACTAGGTTAGGACTTGACGAGGTCTGTTTCTGTTACTCCTTTTCTCAAACTAGCTCAGGTGTCCTATACCTCAAAGCCAGGAGTCCTGACAGGGTATTGGTAGTTAATCTACTTGATTCCCACAAGGACTATTGGCAAGAGGGTTTCGTTGTTAGAAATTGGCAATTTTCTCCCCAATTTGAAGGGTCGAGGTCTGAGAGGTTTACTGTTCCCTTTTATGGGGAAGAATATATAGGTAGACATTGTACTGTTATTTCAATCTCTGTTGATTTATGACTTTTCTAACTCCTCTTTGCTTTTTCTTCTACAGCGACGTCAAAGAACTTGGAGCCTGCTCTTAGCGAGGTTCGTATCTCGGAGTTGGTGAAAGCTTGGAATATCAGAGAGCCTTTGGGTGACGGCGAGTATCCCAGGTCTGCTGCTTTTTTGCTAGAGTATAAGAACGTAGGTTCCAGCTTCATAGCACGGCCTGTGGATAGTGTACCAGAGTTTGATTCCTTTGGAGAGACTACTGCTGAGCCTATCCAGTTGGACGAAGAAGAGAGCAGCTCTGAGAGTGAACCTGCAGGAAATTTGGGTGAAGGGAGCTCTGACAATAGAAGTTCTTCTGACTCTGAGGAGAATTCTAAAGCTCGAGGATCGTCGAGCACTTCCAACAGTTCGGCTGAAGAGATGCCTCCAAGAAAGAACCTGATCAGAGATGATGATGATGATGACCACGTGCTTCTTGCACAAAGGTCAAAGAAACAGGAGTCTGCTTCTGGGGCCGTGGCTACTGGTTCTCGGCCTTCTACTCAGGAGCAAGAGAGGAAGAGGAGAGATGAAGAGCAGGTTAAAGAGAGGGAGAGAAAAAAGGAGGAGGAGAGAAAGAAGGTGGAGGAGAATAAGAGAATGGAGGAGAGGAAGAGAATGGAGAAAGAGAAGGAGGAGGAGAGGAGAAAGATGGAGTCAAGGACAAAGGCAGGGCAAGCCTTGGTACTGGTATCTGCTTTGCCCGAGGGGGCTTCAGTTGCCATTTCTCCTCAGCTAGCTCCTGCGCTGCTTGAGAGGGCAGTTCTCCCTGTAGATCGCCAGAGGGCGCTAGGGTCTGATCAATTGTCCCTGCAAGCTAGCCAGAGGCTAGCCTTGGTAAGATTCTCTCCATTTTTCAATTCTTTAACAAATTTTAGTTGCTTCTCCTTCTTGATTTCTTCTTTATTTTTGGCAGTTTGTGACTAATTTCGGTGTGCTCTATCGCTCTCGTGACGAACTGGTGAGAAGGAACGGCGAGCTAGAGCAACAGAAGTCCGCTCTGGAAGTCAGGGGTTCTCAGCTGGAGGCTGACTTAAAGACTGCTGACACAGCTCGAGTTTCCTCTGATCTGGCCCTCGTCAACTCTAATCGAGAGGGGGATGCGGCGGTTAAGGAGCTGAGCGAGCTGAGGCAGGCTTATAACTTAGTCTGCTCCAGCAAGATGGATCTCGCGGAGGAGAACAGGGTTCTGACCGAGGAGCTAAAGGTGGAAAAGTCCCAGGTAGCCACAATCAAGGAGGATTCATACAACTCCGGGTGGGCTGCTTCTTACGAAGATACTGAGGTTCAGATAGGCTACATCAGCCATCTGAACTTCAAGAAGGGCTGGAACAAAGCTCTTTTAGCTGCTGGTGTTGATGCTAAGTCTCCTCTGTTGATGAGCATGACCCGGGTCCCAAGCCAACTGTGGATGAAGAGGCTCCTGCCCCAGCCATCGAGGGTGTTGATCTTTCCTCTCAGACAGTTTCTGCTGGTGTTTGCCCTGCTCAGGTGACTGAGGGCATCCCTGCAGAGGGGGATGTCTCTGCTGCTGCTGACAAGGGGAAGCAGCCAGCCACCTCTGGGCAGGCTGAGGTTTCCAGTTGATCTGCTTTTAGGATTTATTTTTATAATTTTTCTTGTAATTTTCTAAGTTTCTGCTCGATGTACTTGACTTTTATTAATGAAATGAGAAGATTCTTCTTTTGCTTGTGCTGATCTCTTTCTCTCCTCTATCTTTATTTTACTTGTAGTTGGTTGATGTTGATGACTACATTCCCGCTACTTCCCAACTGGGTAGGACCCTTGGTCCTAATGCAAGCCTTGTAGTTCGCCAGGCCTTTATTAGACTTTGCAAGTCACTTAGGTCTAGGAACCAGAAATATAAAGAGCAGTTCGAGCTAGTGGCTAAGCTAAAGGACAGGCTGTAGGAAATAGAAGAAATTGGTGCCTCGGTGCAAGAGGAAGTCAGTGTACTGAGAGCAAGGCTACTAGAGGCCACCGAGATCAATCAAGTTGGGGATTTCCTGGAGCAGGAGAATAAAGATCTGAGGAGGTAAGTCTTAAAGCTTAAGGAGCATGCGTCGAGCACCGCTTCAGCAGTCCTACAAGGTTCCTCATCTTCGCGAGCTGGATCTCGTCCTCCCCTTCCGCGAGCTGGTAGGGGCGCCAGGGGCAGGAACAGGGAAGCCGAAGAACATCGTGATAGGGAAATGGAAGAGCTCCGTGATGATATCCGGCGAGCCTATGTAATTGCTGCCGGGCTCCAAAGGGACGTTACCCGACTGCGGCATTTATTCAAGAAAGGTCCTCGACAAGCGTGGGCTGATGGTTATGATCAAGGCTGACTGGATGCTCCAATAAGACTATCAAAGTTCGAGGAACTTTCTTTCATCAGAGGGTGGTTAAGTGCCCTGAAAGAGCTGCAGGTCCCGAGGAACTCGGTGTTATGGTATCGTCACGAGATTTCCTCCTCCACTCTGATGCCCAATCCATTCAGGAGGGATGATCAATGGATCCCCATCGATGCTATTCCTCGACAACTACTGGAGTTGGACGTAAATGAGGTCGTGGAAGAGCTAGCCCCCGCTCCTGATGATGGAAGAAGAGCTAAAGTGGCAGACTATCTTGTTCGGAGGCTTCCACCTCCTTGAGATTTTGCAAGTTGTTATTCTTTAGTTCTTTTTGATAATGTAAATGCTTTGGGCGAGCTTCGCAGACTAAACATGTATTATCATTATTGTAAATATAAGAGATTAATGAAAAGTTCATGTTTTGGGCAATTTTACCGACTAAACGTGTTCATCCAATCTTTTTATATTCTCGCTGCTTCATAATCCTTCTTGTTTTGTCCTGCGAGTGTCCCCCCAGTCCAGTATAATGCTAAAATACCATTGTGCCCTACTTTACCTTTTAGGTTGTGTCATCACACTCCGTTAGGCCTAAGTAGGGCAATTAGCGAGGACACACCTGGTATTGGATGTCTTCATCCGATCAGGATTTTTTTCAACCAAAGTAGGTTTGATGCCTAAGAATACTCTGTAGGGCTTCATATATTGCCAGGGGCAATGCTAAGAGGCCTTTCGTGCTTCATGACGATGACCTGAGGAGGGGTGTTCCCCCGCTATGTCGACCATCGTGCCTGTGATTTGGAAAGGATGTGTAATAAAATGCAACTTTCACTAATCAGAGAGTAATCAACTAAGAGACTTTCATTAGTGATAAGGGAAATGAACTGTCCTTTTACATAACAAATACAAGAAAAAGATTCAATAATAGAATTCCTAAAAATAGAATTTCTTGAGATTAGCTACGTTCCATGCTCATTGTATCTCCCTTCACTCTATCGTTTCCAAATGATAGGCACCTTGCAGGTCGTCTCTAGTTATTTTAAAGGGTCCTTCCCAGCTTGGGCCTAGCTTGCCATCTGATGATTTCACCGCGTTGCCCAGGACTTTTCTTAGAACATAGTCCCCAAATTGGAATCTTCTTGGGTTTACCCTTTTGTGGTACTGCTTTGCGAGCTGTTGCTGATAGCTCGTAAGTTTTATCAATGCAAATTCTCTACGCTCGTCGGCCAGGTCAAGTTCGGCGAGCAATGTCTCATCATCTCTGTCCTTGCTCGACAAGGTCGGATCTCATTGTTGGCAATCCCGCTTCTAGTGGGATGATCGCCTCCATACCATATGTTAGTGAGAATGGCGTTTCTCCTGTTGCTCGCCGAGGGGTAGTTCGGTATGCCCATAGGATGTAGGGTAGCTCGGTTGCCCATGCGCCTTTGGCTCGCTCTAGCCGCTTCTTTAATCCATCAATTATAGTTTTGTTGGAAGCCTCTGCTTGTCCATTGCTCTGAGGGTAGGCCACCGAACTGAAGTTGTGCCTGATCCCGTGTTCGTTACAGAAGTCTTGAAAGGGACCACTCTCAAATTGTGTCCCATTATCAGTGATGATGGTTCTGGGGATTCCGAATCGAGTGATTATATTTCTCCATATGAATCTTATCATATCTACATCTCGGATGTTCGCCAATGGTTCTGCCTCGATCCACTTGGTGAAGTAGTCAGTTGCGACCAACAGGTATTTGCGATTATCGGGAGCGGTGGGTAGTGGTCCCACGATGTCCATTCCCCATTGGGCAAAGGGCCATGGGCTGGTCAGGGATTTTAGGTCGCTGGCGGGTTGGTGGACCATAGGAGCGTGGAGTTGGCATTTCAGACATTTTCGGACATATACCGCGGAGTCCTTTTGCATATATGGCCACCAATATCCTTCCTTCATTGCTCGAAAGGTTAGAGACCTTCCTTCGATGTGACTTCCGCAGATTCCGTCATGAAGCTCGCGCAATACTTGCTCGATGTCGCCTGGATGGACGCATCTATGATAGGGGCCGTAGAAGGATTTCTTATACAAGTCACCCCCTATAGATAAGTGAAAGCGAGCAGCTTTGACTCTTATCTGGTGGGCGGTTTTCTTATCCTCTAGGAGCGTGCCCTCCTTTAAATAGTTTTTTAAGGGGTCCATCCAACTGGGGGTTGATCCCACCTGGATTATTTGTCCCATGTTTGACAGCTTGCTATTGTGGTTAATGCTCGGACAAATGAGGAAATCGATGGGGATGACCCTTTTAAGGCTGGAGTCAACTGCTGAACTTAGGGCTGCTAAGGCATCAGCATGACTGTTTTACCCCTAGGAAACTGCTGGATGTTGATCTCCTCGAAGCTCATCATTAGTTTTTTCACCAAGTCTAGGTAGGCTCCCATTCTTTCATCCTTCGCATTATAATCTCCACTTATCTGGTTGGAGACTAGTTGCGAATCACCGAATACCTGCAAACGTTTTTCTCCCAGAGTTTGCGCTTTTTGGAGACCTGCTATTAGGGCTTCGTATTCTTCTTAGTTGTTGGAGGGTGTGAATCCCAGCCTAATTCCTTGTTCAAGGATTGTGTTTTCTGGAGTGATGATAAGAATGCCTACCCCTGCCCCCTTTGAGTTCGAGGCTCTATCAACGAATAGTTTCCAATCTTCCACTGTCGCTTGGTTGTTTTGCTTTGTTGGCTGAGGCTGGTCGGAGAGTTCTTCGCCTGTGAATTCGGCTATAAAATTAGCAAGGATCTGTCCCTTGATAGCTGTCCTTAGTTGAAATTGGATGTAAAACCGACCGAGCTTGACTGACCACTTAGACAGTCTGCCCGACAAATTCGCCTTCCTTAGGACTGCCTTGAGGGGGTGTGATGTAAGGACGATGATAGTGTGAGCTTTGAAATAATGCTTTAGCTTCCTCGAGGCTATTACTAGGGCGAAAGCGAGCTTCTCCAATGGTAGGTACCTTTGCTCGGCATCTAATAACGTTTTGCTCGCTTAATAAACGAGGTGTTGGATCCCTGCCACCTCGCATATTAGCGCAGTGCTGACGGCATGATTGGATATAGATAGGTATAGGTATAAAGAGTCCTTTTGTTGTGGTATGACAAGTAGTGGTGGAGTGCTTAGGTAGGATTTAAGCTCGTCCAATGCTCGCGAGCAATCTGGGTTCCATTCTATCCATTTATTCCCCTTCAGGAGCTGGAAAAAAAGGCTTACATTTCTCGGAGGATCTGGAAATGAAGCGATTTAAGGCAGCGAGCATCCCAGTGATCTTTTACACGTCCCAGATTGTGCGAGGAGGTTGCACTCTTTTGATTGCATCGATCTGGTCTGGATTAGCTTCTATGCCTCGCTTACTGACCAAGTACCCAAGAAATTTTCCTGACTGGACACCGAAGGAACACTTGCTCGCATTAAGCTTCATCCGGTACTTCCTGAGGGTTTCGAAGGTACTTGACAGGTCCGAGAGGTGATCTTCTTTCTTTTTCTCTTAACGAGCATGTCATCGATGTATACCTCCATCGTGTTCCCCATTTGTCTCTTGAACATTTTAGTAACTAGCCGCTGATAGGTTGCCCCGGCATTTTTGAGCCCAAAAGGCATGACCTTGTAACAATATAAACCAACTGTCATGATGAACGCCATCTTGTCGTGGTCCGGTGCATACAAGAGGATCTGATGATATCCCAAGTATGCGTCCAGGAAACTCATTCGCTCGTGAGCTGCGGTGGCATCTACTAGTTGGTCTATCTTTGGGAGGGGGAAGCTATCCTTGGGGAATGCTTTGTTGAGGTCGGTGAAATCGATGCAAACTCTCCACTTCCCATTACTCTTCGGAACTACTACTGGGTTGGATAACCACTTGGGGAATTGCACTTCCCGTATGGATCCTGCATCCAGCAGTTTCTCGACTTCCTTTTCTATCTCTTTAGCCTTCTCAGGTGCAGTTCGTCGTGCCTTCTGTGTGATTGTCTTGAATGTGGGGTCGACGTGCAACTGATGACAGGCCATACTAGGATCAATTCTGGGCAGCTCGTAGGGTTCCCATGCGAAAACATTTATGTTGCATCTCAGCAAGGTCGTCAATTCCTTCTGTTCTTCGTTGGTGAGAGACGCTCCTATCAAGAAAACTCTGCTACTGTCACCATCTTCGGCCATAATTTCTATTAGGTCCTCGACAACATGCTCGGAGGGGAGGAGCCTAGTTTCCTCTACTCCGGGTCTTCCGTACCTTAATTGCTATTTGGAAGGCGTCTCACCTTCTTCATCTTTCTTGTTGGGTTGACCGGCTTTCTTCTCTGGATTTGGTCGGATGGCTGCTATGAAGCACCTTCTCGCCATTGCTTGGTCACCGTGAATCTCCATTACTCCTTGCTCGGTTACATATTTGAGCTTCTGATGGTAGGTCGAGGGGACTGCCTTCATCGCATGAAGCCATCCCCTGCCGAGGATGGCCTGGTATGGTGAGTCGATGTCGACTACCAAAAACTCAATCATCTTGGAGATGTTTCCAGCACGTACTGGCAGTACTATCTTGCCCAGGGGTATGGTCATTTTCCAGTGAAGCCGACCAAAGGAACAGTAGGTTCCTTTAGGTCAGCGACGCTCAACTTCAACTTTCTGAATAAGTTGAGGTACATTACTTCAGATGATCTTCCTTGATCAACGAGCAACTTGTCAACGTCGAAGTTGGCTATCCTGAGTGTAATGACCAGAGCATCATGATGTGGGGCCCTTACTCCCACCAGATCTTCTTCTGTGAAAACAATATGCTTGTTATAGTTGACGTCCTCTGCTCGTCTAAGCTTTCCTGACTGGGACTTTGTTGGATCGATTTGAAAGGCTTGCATTACCGCCGTAAGTTTTTTCACTTCCATCCGAGCTGAGTTCCCTTATATTTTCTTGATGTCATATGCTCCGTGGATTACTGCGAACTCATGTCCAGCGTCTTCCTCCAACACGTTGTCGGGTCTCGCTTCTCTGTTGGAAGCCACTTTCTCTACCCTTTTTTCCACGTAGTCACTTAAGTGCCCAGACTGGGCCAACTCCTCGAGGTGAGACTTAAGAGCTTTGCAGTGTTCGGTCTTATGTCCTCCCTCTTTGTGGAAAGCGCATATTAATGCATTGTTCCTCTTCGAGGAATCTCATCCCATTTTCCGGGGCCACTTGATGAATGGCTCATCCTTGATCTTCGCGAGAATTTTGTAAATTGGTTCTTTGAAGACGGTGTTGACCGCCTGGAATGATTTCGACACATCAGGGTTCCTTCCGTTCTTGGAGCCATTTTTCCCCCACTCTTTCCTCCTTTCTTTTGGTTCTCAGTTTTCTCACTTCCCTTGGTAGTGAGCTTAGCTCGACCGTTTTCTCCTGCATTAAGGAGGGTGACATCTTCCACCTTTGCGTATTTCTCGATCCGGTCCATCAGGTCGTCAATAGTCATATCTTCCTTCTTCGTCAGGGACTGGTAAAGGAGGGAAGATCTAGGAAGCCCAATTTTGAAGGAAGCCACTACCACCTCTTCCGCGTAGTCCTCAATCTCGTTGAATAACTCCCAGAACCTTTTCGCGTAGTCTCGTAGGGTTTCCTGAGGCGTTTTCTTCATTTTTAGCAGAGCATCCATCCTTTTAGGGTGGGAACTACTGGTAATGAATCGGGTCGTAAAGAGTTCAGCTAGGGATTTGAAATTCTTGATTGAACGATGGGGAAGCCTTTCGAACCACTTCTGTGCTACATCGTGCAAGCTCGAGGGAAAAATACGACACATCAGGGCATCTCGGTGATTCCAGAGGGTCATGGCCTGTCGATATTGTCGGATGTGATCGATGGGATCAGTTTTCCCGTCTTAAATCTTGAACCTTGGAATGGCAAATTTCTTGGGAGCCTCTTCCTCTTCGATTTCCCTTGTGAAGGGTGACTATTTGGGTTTTTAGAGCTCTCCTCACGAGTTCTCTGGTTGATCTTGCTCTGTGGCGAGTAGGATGTTGGTCCATTTCTCTGCGGACTAGGTTTCGTATGTTCTTGTCGCTGCGAGCAGGGCTCTGGTAGCGGCGAGCTCTTCGCAGCTGTTCGCGAAGGTCGTTGTCTGATTCGCCACCTTCGACCTTTTGAGATTCTCGCCTAGGGCTCCTTCCTCGGCTGCGAGACTTGCTCGCCTGAGGGATAGGAGTGAGATATGAGCGCCTTCTGGTATCAGGACGTAGTTCCCTCTCCAGTCTTTCCAATCTTCTTTTCAAGCGAGCATTCTCAGACTCGTATCTGCGAGAAGACTCCCTATGCTCGTGGAGCCTTACCTCATATGCATCAATTAATCTGGATATCTGTGTGGACCTTGTTGTTCCCTGACTTTCCTCTGAGGCTAGCCTTTTCGGGCGAGCTCTCTGATCTGATCGCCGGACTTCAGACCTAATCCTGCGAGGAGCAGGTGGCTCTTGAATATTCCCTGCTTGAGGGGCCTTGTTGCTGTGACTAGACATCTTAGACTCCTTTCTTGGTGTGGGCTCTTCTCAGGGAAAGATGAACGCTTCCCACAGATGGCGCCAATTGTGGTGACAATTATTATGCAACACAGATAAATATGAGAGAAGCAATTACCGAGAAAGAACAAGGAAAACAAAATGTCGATCACACAACAAAAGATATACGTGGTTCAGCAAAGATGTGCCTACGTCCATGGTGGTGCAGTCAGTATTATTTCTCTATATTCTCGAGAATGATTACAGAGAATACAACTTGTCCTTTTGCCCCTGACCTAGGGTTTAATATATACATTTACATGTAGGTGAGTGGAGGTGATGGGTTCCTCCACGTTTCCCATCTCCCCTATAACTTCCCTTTATGGGATCGTGGGGGGAGACGGGATCAATATAAAAGATGAAGGGCCTGGACTTTGGGCCACCAGGATTGGGCTACTCGTCCAGGCCTATGGTTCTAAATTCTGGGTACCCACAACTACGTTTTCAGCGAATCGTTTATTTGACATAAAGCCCTATTATTAGGTTTGTTGCTTATTTCTTTGCGCGCCTTGAGATATCGTGCTTCTGCTATTAAATTTTATATAAAATGTGTGCTTATACAATTCGATCTATTTTTAGATGTCAGCAATGAGAGAGAGAGCTAAGGGGACCGCAGCCAGAGATGAGGTGGTGGAGGATCCTCAGGAGCAGCAGGTACCGCCACCATCACCAGAGATGATTTCTACTACTTAGATGATAGTGATAGTGGCTTAGGCAGTAGAGACGGCTATGAGGGAAATGGGAGCCCACTTCCCTAGCCTCAGGCTCAGTAGCCCCCAGCACCAGCTATTCTGACGCAGTAAGGGACACCCACTTGGCATAGCATCAGAGATCATCCGCCCGAGTTTCAAGGTGGCACGGATGTAATGGAGGCATGTCTTTGGAAAAGAACATTCAGTGACACCTTCACATGCTAGATTGTAGTGAGGTTCAACGATAGATGTTGGCCACCTTCAGGCCAACAGGGGAGCCCTTCAGTGGTGGGAGTCAGTGACCATAAATGAGGAGAGAGACTCGATGACTATTTCGGAGTTTTGGGTGCGGTTTAACCGCAAGTACTTTCCATCGGTAGTGGAGGAAGAGATGAGTAAGAAGTTTGGTGAGGTATGTCAGGGAGACCGCTCAGTTGCTGATTATGAGGAGGAGTTCACCCGTCAAGAAAATTTTATGCCAGACGAGGTGAGAAACGAAGAGAGGAATAAGGCAAAGTTTATGGATGGCTTGGCCTGGAGGATTAAACGACACTTGATACGTAATCCCTCATCGATGACGTATACTGATATTATTAACGTAGTACCTTTTCACTATCAGGACTTCCGTTTCCATGGTAAAGGAAGTAAGAGGAGAGCAAAGTCTATGTAGAAGGGAAAGGCTGGGGGAGCAGTATTAGTGGGACACCACCCCATCAGTAGTAGACAGGGGGCACACAGGGGCAGAACTCCCAGCAAGGGAACTCTGCCAAGAGATTTAGATTTGGTGGGTACCGATCAGATAGACAGGGCCAGCAGGGTCCCCAATAGCAATAGCAACAGGTTCCTCAGGGTCATCAGGGCTAGGGGAACCAAGAGTGTGGCCAATAGGGACAAGGCCAGCAGGGCCTACGTTAGGTCCAGCAGGGCTAAGGTCAGAGGCAGTTTCAGGGACAGTGTTTCACATGTGTCCAGTAGGGTCATAAGAGTAGGGGTTGTCCACAGCTTATTGGGGGCACCGTCCGGGTGCCCAGCAAGGGCAGCAGGCTCCAGCTCCAGCACCAGCGCTAGCCTCACCCCAGCAGCAGGGCCAGATGCTCTATAGGCATGTATTCAACGTCCGGGATATGCCTATACCTCCAGTACCACCAGCGCCACCTGCAGTAGCGGATACATTTTCTATTCATGGATCTGAGGGTAGAGTATTATTTGATACTGGAGCATCTCACTCATTTATTAAGACTAGATTTGCATGAACCATCGGTTTATTAGTGACAATCGACAGTCTCCTTATGTGTGTAGAGTCACCGATGGATGGTGGTTCATTGATATATGCGATCTGTAGAGGAGCCGACATTATAATTAGGAAATTGAGCTTAGCGACGGACCTCCTAGTATTAGATATGGAGGGGTATGATGTGATTCTAAGTATGGACTAGTTAGCAGGCTACAGAGCGACGGTAGATTGCTATGAGAGGATGATTGTGTTCTCAATTCTGGGATAGGAAATGTTATTAGTGGCGAGGCCTCTTCCTAAGGAAGGATCGCTCACTCATTTATATTACATCAAGGAGGAGACCTCATAGGGTGTGGTCGTTCCCTTATATTCGATTCCTGTAGTGAGGGACTTTAAGGACGTGTTCCAAAAGATACCCGAGCTACCATCGAGCCGAGAAATAGAGTTTGTCATCGACTTAGCAACGGGGACGAGACCGATTTCCAGAGCACCATATCACATGTTCCCCTTAGAGATATGGGAGCTGAGAGAGAAGATTCAGCAGCTCTTGGGTCAAGGTTTCATATGGCGGAGTACATCGCCTTAGGGTGCTCCGGTGTTGTTTGTGAAGAAAAGTGATGGTTCACTTCGCTTGTGCGTGGATTACATGGAGTTGAACAAGGTGATGATATGGAACAATTATTAGTTACCTAGGACTGATGACTTATTTGATCAGTTAAGAGGGGGTACGTACTTCTCCAATATTGATTTTAGGTTAGGCTATCACCAGTTGCGTATTTGGGAGGAGGATATTCTTAAGATGGCTTTTCTGTCGCAGTACAATTCCTATGAGTTCAGGGTGATGCTATTTGGGCTCCCAATGCGCCTGTAGTGTTCATGGATCTCATGAACAGAGTATTCCGGGAGTATCTGGATCAATTTGTGATAGTATTCATTGATGACATCCTGGTTTACTCACAGATGGAGGAGGAGCATGCTGAGCATTTACGAATGGTTCTACAGATGTTACAAGAACATTAGTTTTATGCCAAATTCAATAAATGTGGATTTTGGCTTCAGGAGGAACAGTTTCTCGACCACATTGTGTCTGATAGGGGCATAGTTATTGATCTAAGTAAAGTATCGGCGGTGAGGGAGTGGGGGTAGCCCACTACACCGATCGAGATTCGCAGTTTCTTGGGGTTGGCAAGATATTATTGTCGCTTCATCAAGGAATTCTCAAAGATTACTGGGTTTTGACGAAATTGACTCTTAAGGGAGTACCATTTGTGTGGAGCAACCAATGTCAATTGACCTTTGATGAGCTGAAGGATAGATTGACTTCAGCACGCATACCTGGACTGCCTAGGAGTGGGGTAGAGTATTTGGTCTACACGGATGCATCCTTACAGGGAATTGGGGGGTGTTATAGCAGGAAAAGAGGACGATAGCTTATGCGTCTCAAAAGCTAAATCCACACAAGAAGAATTACCGCACCCACAACCTAGAGTTAGCAGCTGTCATTTTTACGTTGAGGATATGGAGACATTACCTATTAGGGGAGCAATTCACATTGTTCATGGATCATAAGTCACTTCAGTATCTCTTTACACAGAAGGATCTGAACATGAGGCAGAGGCGGTGGCTATAATTTATGAAGGATAACCAGTTTCATATACAATATCATCCTGGAAAGACTGATGTGGTGGCAGACGTATTAAGCCGATGACCTACTGGAAGTTTAGCAGTGGTATGGAAAGAAAAGTGGGATAAGCTCCAGCAGGAGGATGAGGTTGTCAGAGCATACATGGCAGTTATGGATATCACTCTCAAGATTATTATTTGAGTAGTAAAGACACAGGTAGAGAATCAGTTCTGTCAGGATAGAGTAAGGTAGTTATTAGATGAGGGTGCAGAGGCCTACTCAGTTAGCTCTGAGGGAAGCTTGCTCTTTAATGGGAGGTTAGTAGTACCCAAGGATGAGGATTTGAGACATGCAGTTATGAATGAGTCTCATGCTTCCAGATTTGCGGTACATCTCGGTGAGGAAAAGATGTACCAGGATATGAGGAGACACTACTGGTGGGTCGGAATGAAGAGATACATAACAGAGTTTGTCTCAAAGTGTGTTACTTGTTAGTTGCTGAAGGTTGACCATCAGAGACTTTCGAGGATGCTACAACCACTTGATATTCCCATATGGAAATGGGAGAGCATCTCGATGGATTTTATTACTCGGTTACCTACTTCACAGCAGGGTCATAATTCAATATGGGTGATAGTGGATCGATTGACCAAGGTTGCCCACTTCTTGCTAGTTCGCACAGACTACAACACGATGTAGTACGCGAAGCTATTAATTTTAGAGATTGTGAAGCTGTACGGAGTCCTGCTTAATATTTTGTCTAATAGAGACAAAGTATTTGCGTCGCATTTCTGGAAGATTTTTCACGAGGCTATGGGTACTGACTTGAGATTGAGTAGGGCATAACACCCCCAGTCGTACGGACAAACAGAGAGGGTGAATCAGATGCTAGAGGATATGCTAAG
The DNA here is from genome assembly GCA_949130495.1 of Sambucus nigra. Lineage (NCBI taxonomy): Eukaryota > Viridiplantae > Streptophyta > Magnoliopsida > Dipsacales > Adoxaceae > Sambucus > Sambucus nigra. Next base: position 577,823,850 of record OX422216.1, read on the forward strand.
TATGTGTATCCTGAACTTCGGGTGAAATTGGGAGCGATAACTTCCATTGGTAGAGTTTGAGTATAACAACTCGTACCAATTTACTATCGGGATGGCACCATTTGAGGCACTATATGGGAGACCTTGTTGTTCGCCCGCATGTTGGTTGGAGGTGGGGGACAACAAGTTGTTAGGACCCAAGATGATTCAGAAGACTACTACCAAAAATGAGTTAATTCGAGGACACACTCTGATAGCTCGGGATAGGCAGAAGAGTTATGATGACTCCGAAAGGAGACATGTGGAGTTAGAGGTTGGTGACCAGGTGTTGGTTCGAGTATCATCTATGAAGGGGATTATGAGTTTTGGCGGGAAAGGGAAGTTAGCACTGAGGTATGTGGGGACGTTTCCTTATTATAGAGAGGGTGGGACTGGTAGCATACAGACTGGGACTTCTAGAGCATCTTCAACGGATACATGATGTGTTCCATGTGTCATCACTGAAGAAATACAGGAGGACCGAGAGGGATTATTGGCGCGTTCCACTTGAGGAGATTGATTTACATCTAGAAGTCTCATATGAGGAGAGTCCTGTGGCTATTCTAGATCATGGTGAGCGTAATCTATGGTCCAAGGTGGTACCCTTTGTGTGAGTTCAAAGGGGGATGTTGAGGAGTCGACTTGGGAGCGGGAGGATGACATGCGAAAGGAGTATCCAGATTTATTTACCGCAGGTATGTCTTTATTTCAAGGAAGAAGTTCCTTTATAAGGGGGGAAGTATGTAACACCCCGTATTTCTGGGTATTTTTAAATTAATTAAATCAAAAATTAATTAGGAAAATACATTTTATTTAAATTACACAAGTGAAGTAATTTAATGGGATTTAATTAATAAATGTGATTATTAAATATAATCGAGCGATAAATACTGATTAATATTTTGATAAAATTTACTAAGTGTGAATAGTAAATAATAAATGATTATCATTATACGGCATAGCGAGTGATATATGCGTATTATAGTTTATCTCAACAGGAGTTATGTGTAGACTATTTCGAGGTGAGGAATTAGAAATATATTTTAAGTGAATCGAATGGTAATTTAGAGGTCACGGATGATTTCGGATGGGTCAAAATAGTTGGAATAGTGTACCCGCCGGGGGTATAGTTTGGGCCTCGTGTCAATTTGGATCAAACCGGAACCGATTAAGGGCGCTACAATCATTTTTCTAAAACAGGTCAAGGGACCTCAGAAAATTAGAGCTATATCTCTGATATTTAGAGATTGGGTTTAGGTCTCATAACACAAAATATTATAGAGGTCGTTAGAGAAATTAGAGGACCAGTTTCCCAAAGCCTAAAGAGAGAATTGAGAAGGTGGTGAAGGGCTTCTTGCACCTCAAGACAATTGGAGAAAAAGCAATCAATCATCAACCAAGAACCACAAAATCTGATCGGCCAATCTAAGGCAAGTGTTTTGCAAATTTAATTGAAGTTATAATACCCATGTGTAGGGATTTTATGAATAGATTGATTTTTATTTCAAAACCTTGATGAAAAGTACCAATTGATTTCATGTTGGGTAAAATTGCATGTAGTTAGGGTTTATATTTGCAGAGGATTGTAAATCAAAGGAGTTTTGATTGTTATTACGGATTTAAACCTGGTTTTTGAATTGAATTTAATGGATGAACAAAAAACTACTTTATGAAAGAGTTTTGGGGGTTTTGATTCATTCTTGATTGTTTTCGGTGACATTTTAATGTGTTTGAAACATTAGAAATCATCCTAACTCTGGTAGAAATAGTTGGAACAATCGATTGCGAATTTGGTGAAGAATTTATGAGATTTGGGTATCAAAAAGGTGTAAAAAAGAGGCTGTGAAACAGAGAACTGAGTTACAGAAAAATGGACCGATCCGGTCCGGTCCTGGTAAGCGGATTGATCCGGCCTTAATAGAAAAATGAACCAGTCCGGTCCTGGGAAGAGGATCGGTCTGGTGCTCTGAAATTTCTAAAATCTTTCTTTTTTCTCTTGTATTCCTAAATGGACGTGGTACGGGAATACTCATGCACTTGTGAAAATAATATTGGGAGATATATTATTCTATAGTAGGCCTACGAGGGGAGTACAAAAGTGAAGTAAACTCGTAAATAAATGATAAAGTAAGGTGAATATTAGAGAGAAAAATATTTCGTACTAGTATAAATAATTTGGTTGTGTGAATACCTATTATATTGATACTTAGGTTGTGTAAATACCTAAAGTATGCTTAATTCGGTATTGGGGTCGATGATTATCCGGACCAATACATGAAAGCTCAATTTGGGGTCGATGATGATCCGTACCAAATCAAAGTTAAAAGATATTGGGGTCGATGAGTATCTGGACCAATATACATATGCATAACATTTACTTTGGGGTCGAGGGATATCCTAACACTTGTAAATGATAAGATGATTGGGGTCTATGATTAGTTGGACCAATAATCCTTATAGTATATATTGTGTCAAATATATATACTTCATGATATTCTACTTATGTGAGAAAGTAGACTTGTATATGATATATATATATATATATATATATATATATATATATATATATATATATATATATTAAGTAGAGAGAAACTTAATTTTAAGATTAAAAATAGATTGGGAATATCTATAGTAAATTAAGTAGTGAAACTTAATTATGGAAGTCGAATGATAAATCTGAAATGCATTATGAATTAAGTAGTGAGACTTGATTATGATGATTAAATATAACACATGTGAATGTTATGTAAAAATTGAAATACGCGAGGATGTTAATAATAAAGCGTGCTATATGGGCGATAAGGGAGAGTAGACCATTAATAAAATCGGTTATATACTTTAGTCGAGATAGCTTGGGTATGATGGATGGGTGGGCTAAATATAGGACGTTAGGTGTGCACATTAGATGATAGGTTAGGAGACTCAAGGGAGTGTGCATGAATCTAACATGTGTAATCAATAATCGATTTTAATTGCGATAAATTACTTGTTAAATGTTGTCAAACTATTTTGAGTACTAACTCTTGATATAAAAATGTTTTCAAAACCTTTTAGGTGTCCATCCACAAGGGGGTCTTACTTGAGTTCATTCCAGGTATTCGGAGTTGTAGCACTGTGGATGCTGACAGGATCATATAGTAGCCGACTCTTTCATTCAGATCTAGCATAGGATCTCATTCTTATGTTTTATATGAAGACATGTTGTCAGTTGACTCCATTACAGTTCCAGATTTGTATCAATTTTACTTTGTAGTTGGATTGCGAATTTTTGCTTGGTTGTGGTTTTAGCCGACAGTTTATTCGGCTTAGCATAGTTGCTTGTTGGTTTGGATTCTAGTATCTTGTGTGTGATGTTTTAGTTTTCAACTATTCTATTATTTTGTTTTACCTATTATATTGATACTTAGGTTATGTGAATACCTAAAGTATGATTAATTCGGTATTTGGGTCGATGATTATCCGGACCAATACATGAAATCTCGATTTGGGGTCGATGATGACCCGGACCAAATCGAAGTTAAAACATACTGGGGGTCGATGAGTATCCGGACCAATATACATATGCATAACATTTACTTTAGGGTCGAGGCATATCCGGACCAATGTAAATGATAGGATGACTGGGTTAATGATTAGCCGGACAAATAATCCTCATAGCATATATTGTGTGAAATATATATATTTCATGATATTCTGCATATGTGAGAAAGTAGACTTGTAGATGATATATATATATATACATATATATATAGTTGTACATCTAAATGATAAATTAAGTAGAGAGAAACTTAATTTTAAGATTAAAAATAGATTGGGAATATCTATAGTAAATTAAGTAGTGAAAATTAATTATGGAAGTCGAATGATAAATCTGAAATTCTTTATGAATTAAGCAGTGAGACTTGATTATGATGTTTAAATATAACACATGTGAGTGTTATATGAAAACTGAAATACGTGAGGATGTTAATAATAGAGCGTGATGTATGTGCGGTATGGGAGAGTAGACCATTGATAAGATCGATTATATAGTTAAGTCGAGATAGCTTGGGTATGATGTCTAGGTGGCCTAAGTATAGGACGTTATGTGTGCACATTAGATGAGAGGTGAGGAGACTCAAGGGAGTGTGTGTGAATCTAACATATGTAATCAATAATCGATTTTTAATTGTGATAAATTCTTTGTTAAATGTTTTCAAATTGTTTTCAGTACTAACTCTTGCTATAAAATGGTTTCCAAAACGTTTTAGGTGTCCCGCCACAAGGGCACCTTACTTGAGTTCATTCCAGGGATTCGAAGTTGTAGCATTGTGGATGCTGACAGCATCATTGAGTAGAGAACTCTTTCATTCAGATCTAGCATAGGATCTCACTCCTATGTTTTATGTGTAGACATGTTATCAGTTGACTCCATTACAGTTCTAGATTTGTATCCGTTTTACTTTATAGTTGGATTGCGAATTTTTGCTTTCTTGTGGTTTTAGCCGATGGTTTATTCGTCTTGACATAGTTGCTTTTACATATTAGTGTTGGTTTGGATTCTAGTATCTTGTGTATGTTGTTTTAGTTTTCAACTATTCTATTATCCTGTTTTATTTGAAAGACAAAATTTAGCACCGGTTTAATTAACTTAGGTGGGTAGTAATTAATTTATTTTTTGACATTGATGCTAAGAATGAACCATATGGGAAAGCTATTTTAATTAAATAAATACCTGATCACCCGATGTTTAATTAGGTTGGGTCTCACAATATGTCTCTCTGAATTGAACTTTTTGAGATTTGGGTAAGTGTATTTCTCTAGTGTGTGAGGAGGTGAGTAAATGTAAATACACTTATAAGAAATGACGAATACATGAAAGAAATTAATCTCACGAACGAATGCTAACCTCTATGTTGAGAATGTCGAGCCATTCACCATATAAACTTCTCATTTGCCCAAACACCTCACCAAGGATGAACCATGGGGTTTGTGTAAGGCATAAGGAATGAGATGAAGAAGATAAATGATGTCATGGTAGGGTAGGGTAGGGCTTTTGAAAAGAGTGGAACACAATCTGAATAACCAATGCCTTCATTTTATCAAACTTTGATCGCAAATTTATTTTTCTTCTTTTCTTCTTTTCTTCTTTTCTTCCTTTCTTCCTTTCTTTTTCCTTTTATTTTTTTTCTTTTCTTTCTTTGTCACAATTTTTTTTGGTGCGATGCATTTCTCTTTTCAAACCAATAATGAAGACATTTTATATTTGGACTTTCAAAACTCTTTTTCTCAAATAAAATTATGGATGGCAATGATTGCAAATGATGTATGGATGGTGTGAGGAATATTCAAGGATAAAGGAAATATGGGAAGGTAATTGGTGATGTGAATGGTAATGTGATATGAAGAAATGGTAAGTGTATGGTAAATAATGGTTTGGTGCTCAGGACAAACTATAACACACGCGTTTCTTATGACCCAAAGGTGATATCATTCTCAGTGGTTATGCCAAAGATGAAGAATAATGAGATCATGCAACAACTCAGTGCGGTACCCAAAGAAAGTCGAGTCATCTTATGACTCGGAGATACGTAAAAACCCTCAAAAAGGTGAATACCTCAAATCTCACGGGTTTAAGTCTCCACAAGTGATCTTTTAGGGCTCTCTTGAGAATGTATTTACTCTTCAACTTTTGATTGAAAACATGAAAGTGCAAATTTGCTAAGTTTAGGAATTCATAGTGTAAATACGCCTTAAGAGGGACTACCTAATTTTATAGTAAAAGCGTAATTTGGGCACGAACAAGGGTAATCTGAGACTTATAAAAGAGGGATGATTGACGTTTCATGTCATAAAAAAATGAGTAAAATTGCACAAAAAAATTAAAAATGACTTGTTTCTGATAAAATTTTCAAAAGAAGTATGATTTTGATAAATTTTCCCACCCCCGAACAAAAGAGAACATCTTCCTCGATAAGTAAAAGTTAGGAAAGAGATTACCAGAATCACGCTAATGAACTTGGACTGCATGATGGAATGAAGGAAAAAAACTGAAGTACAACAGCAGCACAAAAATATGTACAAGTGTATATAGCATGACAAAGCATTGAGGGGTGTCAAACACCACCCCCAAACATTATAAGACTTATATATCGAAACAAGATATGACGGTCTGCCTCTTGGTAGCGCTAAGTTTAATGTCTTCATCCAGACCAAAGGGAACTCACCCTAAAGATAAGTACTGAGATGACTCGTGGTGGAAGAAAAATGAGTGATGATAATCACTACCAAACAAGACTGAAGCATCGGTCTTGTTAGATAAAGACTACAAGGATTAATGCACTTGTATAGCAAAGTTCTTTACACGATGCAAAGCATAGGTGGACCAAGGGTGGGTGGGTAGAAAGGTATATGGAAGAAAAACAGGGGTAAAGGTGAAGAGGCACCGGTCATGGGCCTTATTGAGCCGAAATGTTATGGAAACAAGGGCCCTATAAGCATGGTGCTCAATTTGGATGGGGAGGCGGAAAGGTTTTGAAATTAGGATGGGGTGGGGATCATAGAAAGCACAGGACCGTTCTATAAATGGACGATGATAATGGTCATGTCTTGACACGTCACTGAGCTGACAATGCGAAAAATCAACACCACAAGGAAGTGATGTGCGTGAATGAGCAAGCCCAATGTCACCGGTAAGAGTGGCACCACATTTACTTTAAGGAATGGTTGAGGGTGGTGTCAAGTAAGGACTTAAGTGGGTAGATGAAAATGGTAAGGGAACAAGGTCCGAAACATGGTGGTGTAGAGTGTGAACTAATGGGTGGGTCGGGTGGAATAAAAGGTGAAAGAAGGTGATCCAACTCAAGTGTAGGGGACACACACTCGTCGGGAGAAGTAAAGGAATACTCACAAGGGAGCGTGGTTTCCAAAGATGGAGAGGCCAACTTTTCCACCCGTAAATCACCATCCAAGGTGGTGGAAAAATTTGACGAGGCACTAAGATCGGAGATAAAGGAATCACAAGAGATATTGGGATCAATGGGAGCCATGCATAGTGGTACATCATCCATATCAATAGAGGTGAGAACCGTCTCTGATGAATCTCGATAAAATGGTGAGCACTCGTAGCCGGAGCTAACCTATGATGAAGTGGTTCCTTGGGAATACACATGGTGGGCTCAATAGGTGTAGAATTGGGCATTTTTTTGGATTCGTCAAGAAAGGGAGTGCGAACCCTAATGGTGGGTTCTTTTGGACATAGTGGGGTTTGATCAGTCTCACTATTTTTGGATAAGTAAACACAACTGTCAACTTGAAGCTCAGACCATGGAATGATTTCATCTTCGAGATTCTCGGGATGATAGGGCTGGTCGAGCTCAAAATTAGTGTCACAAGACAACTCATCATTGTTCCACGTGGGTGCAACAATGGGTTCACTTGGGAGGTAATGTGACTCTCTCGCACACTCAAATTCATTAAGTTGTTGTTCAAGCCAATGGATAGATTGATTTTGATATTGAGCGGCTTGGTATTGCTCGAGGATTAACTTTTTCTAGAGGCTTTCAAGAGCGGATGTGGATGATGGTGGTGAAGGGATGGAGAGTGGCGACAGTGGTTGAGGTGGACACAACTCTCTATTGACATTAGGAAGTGGAGAATACTCATATGAAGTGTGAGGAATGGGATAAAATGATTTATACACGGGAGAAGCATCTCCATGAGAGACAAAATGATGATAATCGTTGGGCGCGTAGTGAGGGGACTGATCGGGATGGGGTGCACTTGATTTCCATGATGACTGTTGGAACGTGTGAGGATCCGCAACATAAGGTTGGGATTCATATTGCGTGAAAGGGTGATCAGGCCTCCACGAATAGCTTGGGTACTCACACCACTAGAGATTGGATATATCATCACAATAGGCTGAAGTGGGTTTCCGAGCAGTGTCATATGGATACACTTGAGCAATGGTGGGTTCGGATGGATATGGAAAGTATGGACACTTATAGGGGAAGTGATTGGCTAGAAAGCAAGAGGTTCACGATGAAGCATTGGACACATTGATACTCATCATCGGAGGCGATGGAATGTGAGATGCGTGCATGGGCGACGCATGGGTACCAACGGTGTGTGTGTGAGAGTGGAAACCAATAAGTAAAATATGGAGGTGGGACTCGGGCTCAACTTTAAACATGCTTCGAGATGATGGGTAATGGCCAAAGTATTCCCTAAAGGGAATTCTTCCGCCATGAAGAGAGAAATATTTTTTGGAATTTTTAAATGTTTTTCAAAAGGAAAGAAATATTTTTGTGGTTTTTTTTAAATAAGGAGAAAAGAATATTTTTTGATTTCTAGAAAAAGAAAAGAAGAAATTTTTTTATCTTTTTTTTATTGTTGGAAGAAAAGACGGGAGAAAAATATTTGGACTCTTGGTCTGGACAAACTCACTAAAATCGACTACGAAAAGATTGAATTAGACAAACACAAGTCAAGGATGAATCTTAACTAGCACATAGCCAAATTTTATCTTCAAAATTAGTGAAAGGGTAGCTAAATTTTAATTAAGTCCGCGGGCGTCAAAAATCACGGAATGTATCTTTGTGATCACCTTTGCAAAAATGTTCTCCTTTTGGGCTGGCTAGTTGATTGATTTTAAATTTAATGATAGCTAGGGTAGCACACGATGGATAAGAGAGTGAGATAGGTGATGAAATCCCTTCTCGTTTCAATAAACCATTCAAATTAAGTGCGATGCGATAATCAAAAGCACATATGAGCAAATAATTCCACAAAAAATGAATTCGCTTGCAGGAGAGTCGCGAGTGATGAAGAATGTACCTCTCACGCCTTTTACACACGTGAGGTGAAGATCGAGTTGAGTGGACTGGGGGGAAAGTCACCTCCCCTACGTCGTCCCTATAGACCCAAAGTAGAGAGACTTATTTTTCTCGCCTTTGGATGCCCTCTCTCTACCTTTTCCAGTTTCCCTTTCACTATTTTTTTCATTTGTTTTTGAATTATTACAAATTTAAATGAAAAAAAAATAATGGTGTCTCCAAGCACCGCAATACAGGCAAATGATAAAATCCAACTACAAAACTTCTAATGAAATGAAAAATAGTACTACAAAATAAAAACATAGAACAATGAATTACAATACAAAATCTTCGCAAGTGCTTCAAGCTCCAAAAAGTGACAACGGTGCCATTTGATAAACGTGCTTTTAGTATGTCGTTGTGGGAAAGCCTCTATAATAAAAACTCCTTCATTACCTATAAAAAATAATAACATGAACTCGTATAGAGGTAAATAAGGGTATCAATCCAACTCTAAGGAGTGAAACACAAGAAAAGTCGTGTGATTCAGTTTTCTATTTATTTTCTTTGTTTACTTTTTCTTTTTTTTCTATTTTTTATGAATTTTTTTATATTAAAGCAATTTATGACGATGGTGAATTAACTAAATTAAATGAGAAAAAGTAATAAAAGTATAAAGAAAATCTAAAAAGTGTGTGATCAAAGTGAGAGAAATATAATTAAAAAAATGTAAAATACAATATGAGTGAGGAAATAAAAGTGAGGGCTATTGGATTACACCATATATTCTAGTTGATCTTATTAATTTATTCATTCAAATTATTTGTCCCAAGTTAGTATCAAAATTATAAATCAACTCTCGTCACAAACGTAGTTTTAATAATAACGTTTTAAAAAATTTAATTCAACACTTCTACAACTCTTGAAAAGTAGATCCAAACTTCATTTAATGAATCACCCGCTAGGATCGATTCATCAAAATTCATATAAATCATAGAAAATAAAATTTAGAATAGAAATTCATGTATAATACCACACTTGAGAAACCCCTGTCTGTAGTTAGATTCTAAAATTGGTTATATCTCCAATTTTGATTTTCTCTCGAAAATCATTTACCCTCTCTCGAGGCGTAAATCAAAATGTAAGAGTGTAAAATTAATTATCAAAGGGACATTTAATATAAATAAACTAATTAAAGAGGGACTAACATCAAATAATGGGATCACCCCTCACCCCACCCCCACCCCCTGAAAAGGGTTTCTAGCCTAACATTGTAATAAATCACAACAAATGTAATATTATAAACAAACTAAGCATGAAGTTAAAAAAAATTAGAGATAAGAGAACAAATCTTAGAATCAAGTCTCCTTGAATTGCAAGTTGAACTCTAAACCTTCAATACAATCCAAACTCTCACAATTTAATTCTCACAAATTTTCTAAATAAACTAAAAATAAATAAATAAAACTATTTAGAAAGGTATTTCTCTCTCTATTCTAAACTATCTATTTTATTTCTCTACTAGTTATCTTATCTAACTCACTCCTTTTTTCAAATGGGTGTTCAAATGCTCTTAAAGGAGATGCACGTGGCTAGGAGTAAAATAAGAAGGGTAATGGTGTGCATGAGGGGTGTGAGTTGTGAGAGGGATAATGTGGGTAATGCGCACATGTTCATGTGGATGAGGTGAGGTAATGAGAGAGTGGGAATAAGTTAGGGGTATTTTTAGAAAAATGGGTAAAAGGCATTTAGAACATGTGAGGATTTTTTTTTTATTTTTGGTCTAGTTTGGATTTGGCATGTTGTTGAAATCGTGTAAGACATGTGTGTATTTAAAACGGGGAGATGTGTTTTGGGTCTTGGGTCTATGAAATTAATGGATCGGGTTTGGGTTTTCAGGTATGGTCTGAGATGAGATGGCCATCAGGTATGGAAGGTAGCAGCTGCCAGAAGTAAGGTTTTTGGAGTGTTCGGTGGTTTTTAGTTTAGAGGTCGTAATGGGTTACGGGTCGTGGGTCAAGTATGGGTTGTAGCAGGTGGTCTAAGGTTGGTTGCGATTTGGGGCAGCAATGGATTTAGAGGTTTTGTGGGTTTAAGTGTTGGTAGTTGTTTTTTGGGTAAAGATTTATTAATGGAGGAAAGAGAGAGAGTGTGGTTGGAGGTTGCAGAAGGTGGAAAAAAACTAAAATCCTAATCTATTCATAAAGGACTCAAATAAAAATAAAACTTACCTGGTAAAATAAAATAAAACAAATAAGATAAAACAATAATAAAATTAAAGTAACTAAAACCTAAAAAAAATAAAATAAAATAAAATAAAATAGAGGAATATATGGATACAAACACTCAACGCACATATTAAAAATACTCGAGCCCTAATATTTACAGTTACACGTACATATTTAAAATACAAAAACTCTAAAACATACACGACTCGAGATAAAATAAAATAAAAACTAAATTAATAAAATAAAATTTTAAAAAATGCACACCTAAATATATCAGATACGAACATAACAACACACACACCAGGGATTATTTTGGGCCAGTTTGGGGGGGTCAGGGCTTGGTTCAGGATAGGTTTAGGCTACGAGACTTGGGTTTAGCACTTTTAACTGCATCTTCGATGCATTTTGCCTTGATTCTTTAAACTCTGTAAACGGCGTTTGACCTACAAGATAAACATGAACGTGCATAAGATCCATTTTATCGAGAAATTGCAATTAAAGACTGTCTATTTGGGGTTTTATTTAAACACTTTTGGGTGCTTATCAGTGTCCATTCGAACGAGGTGCTAAATGTCGTTTAAACGACATTCAAATGAAGGTCAAATGAGATAGTTCTGTTAACCAGGAAAAATATTGTTTGAAGCTCATTCAAAGCCTGATCAAATGAAATTTTCATGATCATACGAATGAGTTGTGGTTTTGGTTCGAACGAGAATGATAGTTTCGTTTGAACGGCCATCTGTTCTCATTAGAACTAACCCTAAAAAAATTGTCGCCTAAAAAATGTTTTCCTATATAAAGGAGTGTTTGCATCAACTTTTATCGAAAAATTATGGCAAAAAATTGTTTCGATACCAAGAACATACAAACCCTAGTTTTACACCTAATTTGAGATCCAAGTTTCATTTTCATATTGCTTTGAGATCTCATTTTGTGATCCAAGGTTTACTCTTCATCTCATTAAATATTGTTTAGTGTGGTGGACTCTGTACCTTTTATTATTTATGCATGGGGGACTCTGTGTTTGGTATTGTAGTGAAGAAATGATGGACTTCGTTATTTGATTTTTTGATGGTTGTTGAGCTTATATCGATGAATACCAAGGTGTAGGAGGATCACACCTTGTTAAAATGCGCGGGTGGACTCCTATCTGTTGTTGTGGTAAAGGTCAAGGGAACAAAGACGTGCCAAGGCTTTAAGGGAGTCAAGTTCTTTGTGTAAGTCTTATATCACATCCTTGCTTAATTCCTTTATGTAACACCCCGCACTTTTATGTCATTAAAATTGGTAGCATTATATTATTAAATTCTGTGAATAAATTGCTTGAATATTATTGTGCATGATTTAGTAATTCGATTATACCGAATACGTGCATTAGTAGAATAATTGAATTGCATGTTGTGTGAATTATTATTATTATATGATTAGTACTAATAAAATGTGTAATTTATCGTAGAATTGATTTGAGTACGTTTCGGAGTGATATAGGAACTCCTTTAGGCATTTTAATCATCTTAAGTTGGTCTAGGGGGATAGATATGCCCTTAGGATAAACTTTTTATCAATTTGAGTGTCATTCTAGGCTTATTTGGGGGCCCGGTATTGGGTATTAAGAGGAGATACGGGATTAAGGGATTTAATAACAATATATCCAAACTCAATTACATATTCCATCCACTTCTAAGTTAACACAACAACCTTACACCTTCTGTGGGAAGTTACCAACCTTGGAGAAGAAGAGAGGAATAAAGGCTCAAGGGAGGAAGCTTCTGTCATCTCTAAAAGCAAGAATTTTCTTGCAGAACTTTTAATAAGATGTTTCTTGATTCATATGAATGTCTCTCGTACCAATTTCGGGTTATAAGATTGATTGGAAATTTAATTATAAATGGATTTGGATCTAGGGATAGTTAGAATTAAATGATGTTAATTATATCTTGAGAATTAAAGAAACCCAAGATTGATATCATAAAATTAGAGAATTTTTTATTAGAATCCATGTGGTAGGATTGATTTATATTGTTGAACTTGAATCATGTATTGATCTTATTATGCTGAAAATCTTAAAATAAGAATTCTGAACTTGTCGGGTTCAGACAACTTATGACTATCATCCAATAACTTGAATTATAGGGACTATCATGTGTACATTGGTTATAGACTCATGTAGACACGTTTTTATTTATTATGATTCGTTGTTATTGAAATAAAGTTGTATAAAGTCTTAAAAATGATTATGGAATTTTGAGGAAGAAACCTGTATTGAAAATTAAAAAATTTGGGCTCACTGCCAGAAGCGAATCGATTCGGCTCTCGGGGAAAATTGATTCAGCCCGGAGAGAATCGATTCAGCTCTAAGGGCGAATCGATTCGGCTCCTGGGGTCTAGGTCGGGGTTAGACCATGGAAACGTTTAGGGAATGATTACGAGTCCAAGCTAGTATATAGGAAGTTATCCAAGTGAAGGGATATTTAATTAAAAATAGATTTGTGTCGTTACTTAATAAACGTTGAATTTAATAATTAACTAAAGTGCTAATATTCAAGGCAAGGATTTATAGTTTGAGAATTATAAAATAAAATTGTGGTAGTTATGACATTTATTACCTATACATATTGTGTGCTATATGTATGTATTTATTTCTTGTGCAGACATAGTCACGTTCGTGAAAATCCAATCAATTGGGGTTGCATTCGTCGTCGGACCATGTACCACCCGCTAGCTGAGATGTGTTAGGCATAGTATAGGCCATTATTTTAGGCCATATGTTCAGGGACACCACTTCATAATGAGAGAAGTAGGATGGACGGATCCATATACATAACCGGGGGTATGGCTGTGAGATGGTTACTACGTAGTGATCGTCCTGCTTATGTGTGTTTTGATAACATCCGTTTGGTGAGGGACTCTTCCAAACTTACTGATAGAGCATGATATGGACACCAAAGGTAGACTCCTTCTTGTGCCCTATATATTTAAAGGTGTGTATATAAATTTCTATAAATCGATTATGCAATGAACTTATATAGTCTGATGACGTAGATAACTGCTAATGGACACAATGCTACGCAAAATACATAATGTGATGCAATTGTATTTTGTGGATAGTATTGTGGGGTTAGTCTCTGGGGATGTAATCATACAAGTAGACATTCACCTGCTAATTATATGTGGGCTAGTTGTCATTAATATTGTCATGTTGGCATAAAGACCAAATCACATGCTTGGACTTGGGTTAAATATGCGTATAGTATTATACTTCGATACGGGGTGAGATACTTAATGCATGTGAGAGACAATGGGCGGTATCTAATGTGAATTGACTGCATTATTATCTATTAGTTTTGTAAGTTAATTCTTGAAACTTTAGGGTGATGATCCAAATTATCAAAAAAAAAATCAGGTTATCCTAGACAGGAAAAGCAGGGTTGACAGAGGATCAGATTTACGGTTTCACTTTCTTAGTAATGGATTCAGCTCCTTGAATCTAGCATAGGTTGCTACTATTTTTATTATTTTAGTTTTTATATTCTAGAGATTGTATGGGAATAAGGCCTAGATGTATTTATTTCATTCAGTTACTTCAGTTATGTTTGGGGCAAATGTTTTATAATTTATGAGAGTTGTGACTTATTCATTATCAGTTATTATTGCATATTGATTTATTGTGCGTGGTTTGTTTAAATTAAAATTATATTTTTACGATTGATGCTAAGAATGGTGAGAATTGATAGACGAACCCCATCTTTGACTTATTGAGTCTAGCTAACTATAATGTGGAAAATAAAGGTCATTATAGTTGGTATAATAGCATCCAGGTTCTAGCATCTTTAGGATCTGTATTGTGCCTGTCACATTTAGCGTTGTGTTCTTTGATATGTAAAGCCCTATGTTTAGGAATTATTATACTCTTTACAATCTGTTCCTAATACAAATCTTGTTTGCTTTCAGATAGAAAACACTCAACGTGGAAGACAACGACATGATACCAATGAGGATGAGGAGGATAGGGCGTAGCAGGAGCCACAACCATATCCACAGCCATAACTAGTGCCACATATGGTTACTTTAGCAGACGTGGATACCATAGTGACTTAGGCAGTCTCAACAACGATGGTTGTCATGCTACAGCACTTTCAACCATAACAGCAACCACCACCACCACCGCCCTGCAATTGATGGTACTACCGATTCAGCCACAGGGATCAGTTTGAGAGATATCTAGGGAGGCCTTCACTAAATTACACCCATTAGAGTTCATGGGGCATATAGATATCTTAGTCGCAAGTCATTGGAAAAATGAGATTCAAAGACACTTGAGGATGGTTGGGTGCATGGCAGTGCACATGCATATGTTGGCCTCATTATGATTGGTAAGAGCAGCCTTATAATAGAAGTGCCCTCGAGGCAATCATGAGGCATAGGAGTAGGGAGTTCAGTGTGGATATCAGGCACCTTAAGGGCAGCGTCAGTAGTTGCCAACCCTGCAAGTGCTCATAGTGCCAGTGTTACCAGCTCCACCCTCCCCACCTCAGGGGTAATAGTCGCAATTATAATATAGGCATGTGTATCATATCACACTAAAAAAGGTACCAAAACCAGAATAGGCAGTGGAGGGTATGTTCCCTATTTTTGGGCATATATGACGCATTTTATTTTATAATGGTGCATCACACTCATTTGTTATTACTAGTTTTTCTTGGTCATCAGAGATAGTAGACTTAGCATCTGACACAGTAATTTATATTGATTCAACCTAGGTCGAGGGGCAACTATACTCTTCGTGTGCAGAGGTATAGGGATAGACATTGGGAGACTTAGGTTAGTGGTACACCTACTTGTATTAAATATGTTATAGTATAACGTTATCCTGGGGATGGATCGGTTAGCTACTTACAAGGCATGTCTTCATTATTATAGGAGGTCCATTATCTTTTCCATTCTAGAGCAAGTGATGTACTTAGTTGAGATTCCACAACCTAAGGGAGGTTTGAGCACGTATTTATACTACATTGAGGAGGAGACTTCTAATGAGACCATTATATCTCTAGACTCCATTTCGATTGTTAACGAGGTTTTAGATGTGTTTCAAGAGATTTCAGGGTTACCACCAAGTAGGGAGATCAAGTTTATGATTAACTTAATTTTAAGTAAGAGACCCATCATCCATGAACCCTAATGTATGGCTCCTTTGGAGATAAGTGATATTAAAGATCATATTCAACACCTACTAGGTCAGGGATTCATCAGAGGAGTACTTGACCTTGGGGTGCTCTCATCCTATTCGTGAAGAAAAAGGATGAAGCATTAAGGTTGTGTATTAATTTTAGGGAGTTGAACAAGGTCACAATACGAAACAAGTATTTATTACCCCATATTGATGATCCGTTCGACCAATTGAGGGGTGCATCATATTTTTCTAATACTGATTTGAAGCCGAGATACCATCAATTGATTATTCGGGATCAAGATGTTTTGAAGATAGCTTTTTTTATGAGATGTGGGTCTTACGAATCCATGGTTGTGCCTTTTGGTGTAACCACGCACCGTCAGTGTTTATGGACCTAATGAATAGGGTGTTCATGGACTTCCTAGACCAGTTTGTTATTGTGTTCATATATGATATGTTAATTTATTCTCGAACCGCAGATGAGCACTAACAAAACTTACGAATAGTCTTATAGACATTATGGGACCATCAGCTTTATGCCAAGTTTGAAAAATATAGATTTTCGTTTAAGGATGTTCAGTTCTTAGGCCATGTTGTATATGAGAAAGGGATATCAATGGATCTTATGAAGGCTTCGGTGGTGATGGAGTGTAGATATCCCACTAAACCTACGGAGGTGCGTAATTTTTTGGGTTTGGCAGAGTACTATCATTAATTCATGAATGGGTTCTCAAAGATAGTCGAGTCTCTAACGAATTTGATGCAAAAGGGTGTACTATTTATTTGGGACGATGCGTCTCAGCATTCTTTTGTTGAGTTAAAGGTCAGGTTGACTTTAGCTCCAGTACTCACTTTACCTCGTGGAGGAATAGAATACAAAGTCTTTACTAATGCATCTTTGTGAGGACTTGGAGCTGTATTGATGCAAGAGGAAAGGTTGATAGATTATGCTTCCCGAAAGCTTAAGTCTCACGAGAGGAATTACCCTACTCATGATTTGGAGTTGGCAAAAGTAGTGTTTTCTTTACGCATTTGGGGACATTATCTTTTAGGGGAGATATTTCAGTTATACTTTCGAGCAATATGCCAATCTATTTCTTGCATAGATTATGAAGTTGCACGGTATACCACTTAATATTGTGTTGGAAAGGGACAAGACATTTATATCCTACTTTTAGAGGAGCTTCCAGTAGGCATTAGGGGCGGAGTTGAGGTTGGGTACCTCATACCATCCACAGAAAGATGATCAGATAGAGAGGGTGAATCTGATGTTGGAGGATATTTATCGATGTGTATATTTCAAAGGTAGTTGGGAGCAGTACTTACTAATGCTGGAGTTTTCTTATAATAATAGTTACCAGTCTACAGGGATGGCACTTTTTGAGGCATCGTACAGGAGGAATTGTCGTTCGTTCTCTTATTAATTAGAAGTGGGGGATAACAAGCTTCTTAGATCGGAGTTCATCCAAGAACATTGGAGAAGGTGGAGATGATCATGACCATGATAAGAATATCCCAGGATTGATAAAAGGGTTATGATGATGAAGATAGGAGGCATTTATATTTTGAGTTTAGGAATCAGATGTTAATCGGGGTGTCTCCCATAGAGGGAGCAATACAGTTTACAAAGAAAGGGAAGTTGGCTCCCCGGTGTGTGGTATCGTTCCCTATTATTGAGAAGATTGGAGCTATAACGTATCATTAGCTTTATCGAATCACTTGCAGAGGATCCACTACATTTTCCATGTTTCTGGATTACCAAGATTACTTAGAGATGATGTAGCTTATCAGCACATAGATTTCGACGAGATAGAGCTCCAGCCTAACGTGAGTTACGAGGAGAAACATGTAACCATTATGGATCGTAAGGAGCGTAGACTTAATTCCAAGGTAGTTCCTTTAGTATGTGTGCAGTGGGGACACCACAACAAGGATGAGTCAACATGAGAGAGGGAGGATGACATGTGAGAGAAGTATCTAGAACTCTTCGAATCCGGTGTGTTTCGAATTTCGAGGATGGAATTTCATTACTAAGGGGAGATAGTAACACCCCGTACCTTTATGTCATTTAAATTGGTAAAATTATATTATTAAATTGCTTGAATATGATTGTGCATGATTTAGTGATTCGATTATACCGAATGTGTGCATTGGCAGACTAATTAAATTGCATATTATGTGAATTATTATATGATTAATATAACGAAAATATGTAATTTATTGTGGACTTGGTTTGAATACATTCTGGAGTAATTTAGGAACTCGTTTAGGCGTTTTAAAAATCTTAAGTTGGGCCGAGGGGACATGTATACCCTTAGTGGAGATTTTGGACCAATCCGAGTGTCATTTTTGGCTTATTTAAGGGCTCGAAATTGGTTATTAAGAGGAGATATAGAATTAAGGATTTAATAAGAATATAACCCAACTTAATTACATATTCCATACACTTTTAAGTTAATCTATCAACCTTATACCTTCCGGGGGAAGTTACCAACCTTGGAGAAGAAGAGAGGAGCAAAGGCTCAAGGGAGGAGGCTTCTATCATCTCTAAAGGCAATGATTTTCTTGAAAAACTTTTAATAATATGTTTATTGATTCATATAAATTTCTTTCATATCAATTCTGGGTTATAAGATTGATTAAAGGTTGAATTATAATTCGATTTGGATCTAAGGTCGTTTAGAATTAATTGATGTTAGGTATTTTTTGACAATTAAAGACCTTGGTGACAAACATAGAATTGATATCATATATTTGGAGAAATTTTTGTTAGAATCCATGTGATAAGATTTAATTATATTATTGAATTCAAATCATGCATTGATATTACTATGCTGGATATATTAAGATGAGAATTGTGAACTTGTTGGATTTAGACAACCTATGACTTTATGATCCAATAACTTGAATTATAGGGGATTATCATGTGTATATTAGTTATAAACTCGTGTAGACACGTTATCGATTATGATATAGTTATGGTTATTGAAATTGAGTTGTATAAAGCCTTAAAAATGATTATGGAATTTTGGGGAAGAAACCAGTATTGAAAATCAATAAATCTTGGCTCACTGTCAAAAGCGAATCGATTCGGCGCCCAGGGCATTTCGATTCAACCCGGAGCGAACTGATTTATCTCCAAGGGATAATTGATTTGGATCCTGGGGCCCGAGTCAGAGTTAGATCATATAAACATTCAAGGAATTTTTATGAGTCCAAGTAAGTATATGAGAGGTTATCCAAGTGAAGGGATATTTAAATAAAAATGGATTTATGTCGTTATCCAATAAACGACGAATTTAATAATTAACTAGAGTGCTTATATTTAAGATAAGGATTTATATTTCAAGAATTATGAAATCAAATTGCAGTAGTTATGAGGATAACTACCTACAAATATTAGTGTTATAGGTACATATTTATTTCTTGTGTGGACATACCCGTGTTCATAGAAGGTCTATCGGTTGAGGTTGCGTCTGTCGTCAGATCGTGTACCACACGCTGACTGAGATGTGCTAGGCATAATATAAGTCGTTATTTTAGATCATGCATTCAGGGAAATTTCTTCAAGATGCGAGAAGTGGGATGGCGGGATCCATCTACATAGTCGAGGGTATGGGCATGAGATGGTGTATTACATAATGATCGCCCCCGCTTATGTGTGTTTTTCTTACGTTTATTTGGTGAGGGACTCCTCCGAACTTACTAATAGAGCAAAAGTTGAATACAGAGGGTAAATGCCTTTGTGTGTTGTAAATATATATAGCCGAGGGTATGGGCGTGAGATGGTATATTGCATAGTGATCGCCCTGCTTATGTGTGTTTTGCTTACATTTGTTTGGTGAGGGACTCCTCCGGACTTACCGATAGAGCACGAGTCAGACACCTAAGGTAGATGACTTCGTGTTTCGCATATATATAAATTTATATATATAAATTGATTAAGCAATGAACTTATATAGTCTATTGGCGTAGACAATTGCTAATAGACACAATGCAACATAAAATACATAATGTGATGTAATTATATTTCTTTGGGGTAGTATTATAGGGTTAGTCTTTGGGAATGTAATCATATGAGTAGACATTGACCTGCCGATTATAAGTGGGCTAGTTTCCCTTAATGTTGTTATGTTGGCGTAAATTCTTAATAATGAATTAAATTCCCGATTTCTATTTCTTAAGGAATTCCTCCTTTTTTTATTTTTATGATATTTTCAACTTTAGAGCATATAATAACCCATATTTCCTTTTCGATCGTTTCAATTGTAATTACAATTGATTTGATAAACTTATTCATTGATGAAATCATAAAACTAGATGGTTCGTTCGAACACCAAATCACATGTTTAGGCTTGGGTTGGATATGCGTATAGTATTACACTTAGATAAGGGGTGAGATACTTACAACATGTGACAGCCGATGGGCAGTATGTAATGTGATTTGACTTCATTACTATATAATGGTTTTGTATATTAATTATTGCAACTTTTGGGCACTCCAAATTATCAAGATTATTTTACAAGTTATCCAGAATAGTAACAGTAGGGAAGATAGAGGATCATACTTGTAGTTTCACTTGCATAGTGAAACTAATGCTCTAAAGTTGTAGCTTATAAGAAATGCTCTAAAGATTCACTTTCATAGTGAAACTAATGCTCTAAAGTTTCACTTGCATACTTGTAGCTTCTAATTCTCCTTGATTCTATCATAGGTTGCTGATCTTTATATAATGTCAGTTTTTATATTCCAGAGATTGTATAGGCATAAGTCCTAGACGTATTTATTACAGTAAGCTATTTTTAGTTATATTTGGGACAGATGTTTTATGATTTTTAAGAGTTGGAACTTATTTATTGTTAGTTATTATTACATGTTGCTTTATTGTGCATGGTTGGTTTTAATTGAAATTATATTTGTACGATTGACACTAAGAATGGTATGAATTGATAGACGATCCCCATCTTCGGCGTATTGTTTTTAGTCAACCATTACATGAAAAATGGGGGTTGTTACACTTTACATATTGAAGTTTACGTGGTTGGGTCATCCAAAGTTTTTTTTATTTGGGCTTTCTTCGTACATCGGTTTGTTATGTGATTGATTTTATTTTATCCTCCTATCACCTAGATGCATGCTTTATCGTAAGAGAAAATTGGTTAATCGTTTTGCATAACAATCTACTTAAATTGATGCTTAGTTTGTTTGTGTTAATTAATTATTTAATTAAATTTGGATAAATATTAAAATTTGATCCCTTCAATAAACCGTTGTTTTTCACTAAATTCGTAGGTTCCTAAAAGACCTATTTTTGGCCTCCAAATAAGCCCAAAATACTATTCAAACTACTTCAAGACTTAGCACAAAGGTATACCTATCCTATATGCCCAATTCAAACTATTAAAAACACATATTCGGGTTCTATGACACTTCATAGTCCATTCCAAATGATAGTACCTACAATACACGGTGATACCTCTCAACATAAATAATTTATACACTTGATTATTATACACGTAACACATAGTCCAATATTTCATAATTAATATCACCAATAAATTATTTATAATCCACAATACAAAATCACATCACATGCAAAATGTAATTATCATCTAAATTATGCATTTTTCTTATTACAAAATCACAGAAGTAATAATTTCTCCCATTAATTTATTTATTTCCCAATTAATAATTAATTCAAAGATATACGGGGTATTACATTAATGTTCCCAAACTATGTAAGTTGACTAAAAGTAAAAATATTAAGGTGTGTTTCATCCAAAAGTGGGCAAATGGCTTCAGTCATAAATTTGTCTTGGTAAAATTTGTCATGACAAAAATTTTCATGGAAAATCCTATAATTTTTCAAGTTGGTGTTTGATAGCATTTATGTTTCAAGGGGCAAATCACAATTTTAACAAAATAAAAATGTTTGTAATTAAACAATAGTTTATAACAAAACAAAAACAGTTTAAAAAATAATTTTTAACAAAAAGAAAACAGTTTTTTAATAAAATAAAATAGTTTTTAACAAATTAAAAAACATTTTAAAAACATTTGCTAACAAAACAAAACAATTTTTAACAAAATAAAAAAAGTTTTTAATGGGAAAAATAGTTTATTAAAAACATTTTTTTAATAAAAAAATATTTTAACAAAGAAAAAAAAATAGTTTTAACAAGGGAAAAAACAAGTTTTTAACAAAATAAAAATAGTTTTTAATGAAAAACCATTTTTAAAAAATGATTTTTTAACCAAAAAAAATTTTAAGGAAAAAAGATTTTAATAGAAAAATAGTTTTAGGAAAAAATTTATCTAAAAACATATTTTAACATAATAAAAACGTAGCAAAAAAATAAAGTCAATTTAAAATAGCTCTTTAAGAAGAAACGGTTTTTAACAAGTAGAAACAATTTTTTACCATAAAAAATGATTCTAACGGAAAAAACGGTAGTTTAAGAAAAAACAGTTTTAGCAATAATAAACATTTTTTAGCAAAAAAATAATTAGATTTTGACCAAAAAAACAGTTCTTAACAAAATAAATAAAAAAATTAACGAAAAAAAATCAACAGGAAAAGAAGTTTAAAAAATCATGGGAAATTTTGTGGGAAATTTTTTCTTTGCCATATACGAAAGCAAATTTTGCCCAAAAAAACTAAAAATGATCGCATGTGGGCATAGGTAGCGATGGAAAAAAAATCATGACAAATAATGTTTGCATGTGGGCATAAGTATCTATGAAAAAAAAATTCACGACAAATAATGTTAATTAAACACCAAAAATAGTTGGCAAGTCCTTCAATTGTCACCATTTGTCACATTTGTCATGGCAGATAAGGAGTATCAAACACACCCTTAAACGATCCATAATAGGTACCATAAACCCACTGTGAATCCTTTAAAGCGTATCAAAACGGGGAGAGCAACAAGTAAAAGAGGGAGGGGATCCGTTAACACTCCCTTAGAGTTATGGTAAAGCTACCGAATTCGCTATGGGAGGACCAGAGTTCAGACGGAGAACTTTTGGATGTCTAGAGTTTAAACGTGGGATATTCCTTCATCTCAGCAAGAAGTGGGAAAATGTCCCTTTCATACATGTCTAAATGTAAAAATCTTCCATAGCTAAAGCTATTAACTATTTCTTCTCTGTAGCATTAACATTATTCTTATCTCTAAGTCAAAGAATGTTGCCTATTGCTTAGAATTAGACCAATCAGTCTTTGCAATTTTACTTTAAATTATCATAAAATTCCTAGCCTCTAGACTGTCCTCAATTTTACCTTCCATTATTGATAAATATCAAATAGGTTTCATTAAGGGTGGGAGCATTTATGACAATATCCTTCTTTGCCAAGAGATTATGGGCATGCTAAGGAGAAAAGCTCATGGATTAATTATGGTTATAAAACTTGATATGTCCAAGGCTTATGATAAAGAATCATGGTTATTCCTCATTAAAACCCTAAGAAAAATTGGCTTTTCAGAAGTTTGGATAGATAGAATTTGGAGATGCATTGAAAACCATTATTTCTCCATCATCATTAATGGGTATAATGTTGGTTTTTTTTAGTCCTTTAAAGGCTTAAAACAAGGTGATCCTTTATCCCCAGGGCTTTTCGTTTAAGTTTCTGGAGTTTTAAATAGATAAATTCATAACCTTGTGGTCAAAGTCAAAGTTAAAGCTAACTCATAGCCTAGTAGAAGCCCTGTTATCAGTAACTTAAGCTTTGACGATGACTACATTATTTTATATAATGGGGGTACTAGAGGTCTTAAAAACTTACTCACTTTTCTCAATAAATTTGAAAAAACCTCACGTTAGCTATTGAATTTTGAAAAAATTAGCTTTATAACCCATGAATACCTAAGCACGTACTGAAGAAAATCCATATCAGAAACCTTAAACCCCAAACATAAGAAAAATCCATTAAAATACCTTGGTTTCCTATTTTTTATGGCAGAGGAAAACATGTATACTTTGAAGAACTAATCAATACAATAAAAAAACAAAGTGGCAGGGTGGAAAACCAAATTTCTATCCTTTACTTGGAGGAGGACTCTTATCTTATGAGTCTTATCTTCAATCCCCATTTATGTAATTTCTAATTTTAAGACTCCTACAAAAACTCTCAATCATGTCCAGAGAGTCTTAAGCAATTTTGTATGGGGCTCTACTCTGGAATTTGGTAAAAAACATCATTGGTTGAAATGTAAAAGATTGTGCTATCCTTTAGAAGAGGGTGGTCTTGGATTCAAAGATCTTTCAGATATATGCACTATTGTCTTAATGAAAATTTAGTGGAATCTCAAAACTCAAGACATTTTATGCAATTTTTCTGGAAAAAAATATAAAGATGGTTCAACAATTACTGGATCAATTACTTTCAAAGGTACCAAGATGATCAAAGAAGACACCAACAAGCTCATTTAAAAAATTGATGCATATTTATACTGTAATCCCTATACTGATGGGAATTTGTCTACAAAGACTACTTGGCAGTCCATCGGGTCTCCTATCCCTTCCTCATTTCTTTATAAGCCCCTATGGAATCCATCTTTACCTCAAAATTTTCTATATTCTTGTGGAAATGCATTTATAACATAGTGCTTATTGACAAAAATATCCAAACCATGAGAATTATTTTAGCTACTAAATGCATGTTGTGTAATCAAGCAGAAGCAAAGATATGCCATATGTTTATTCATTTTCCAATTATCTCTGAAGTATGGAATTACTATGCTAATGCTTTTAGAATAATAATTTCCTTTATATATGTTGATGCAAAAACTAGACTGTCCTAATTAATTGATCACAGATAAATATGAAAAAATGAGATAAAGAATTTTTAAAGTGTCTCGGCTATAAGAGAGAGCCTACGTCCACTATTGTGTATTGACTTCGGCTTGTTCAATTGCCTCTTGTCTCATTTTTCTCATGTCCCTTAGTTTTAGGGTTTACAATGTATTTATAGCCCTTTGTGGATGTACAAGAGTTGGAATATTAAAGGATAAAATGCCTTTAGAACATAGGCATTTACATATGTACAATGTTTATAATGTTTACAACTGTTATTGATTTCTTGTCATTGATGGTCGATATTTCTGGTGTTGGTCGGCATTCCTTCATTTGGTCGGTAACCTGCTCTTGCTGACTTGGATTAATACCCAGATGGATAACATGTGTTATTATATGATTGGTCCACGTAGAGGGATAATTTTTGGTATCAACATAAGCCACCAATGTTTCATGCTTGAGGTTTTTACAAGAGTATGGAACATTTATCTCTTAAAGTTGCTCGGGTAATAAGTTTGAGGCTTGGTCGATTACCGACTTCCCATACTTGTAAATTTAACCACTTTAACTATCGGCACATAATGAGAATGGTATTTTTGTAATTATCCACAACTTTAGTGAACCGTTTTTAGATAAATACGTCTTTTTTGTCTTTAGCCACCAATAATTTAATCAACATTTCCTTTTAATCATTACCTTTCCAATTTTTAAGACAACCTATAAAGACAAGAAAAGCCATAAGCATCTCCTACCTCAAACTTTTTGAGTTTTGTCCTACCATTGTGTCTTCAATATTTTTTCTCTCTCTTGTGCGATCGATTTATATTCTTCAGTTCTTGCTTAATCCTTAAGTTCTGTAAGAATCTTTTTCTTTTCACTTTTCTTGCTCATCAATCATGGTTTATCCTATTGCTTCTCTTGATGAATTCAGAAATGAATGGAATATTCCTTCATGGGTAGAATTAAAACATCCCACTTTGCCCGCTGATCTATTTTCATTAGCTAAGGGTCACTAGTTTCCCTCTATTTTTATTGCTGAATGTGGGTTTACCTTTCCCCCAAACCCATTTTGTTTTGAATTTTACCAGTATTTTGATATCATCCCAGCTAGAGTAGCCACCAATACCTGGAGGGTAGTTAATGGAGCATATAGATTAAACCAACTTCATAGGAATCATCTAGGTATCCCAGAAATTATGTTATGTTATAAGTGGGTAACCAGTGATACCACTTTTTATTTGAAAACTAGGGCTGTGAACAAGGCATTAGTAGTTAACCATCCTGACTCCAATAGGGATTATTTTGAACATTGAGTAGTTGTTAAAAATTGGCAACATTCTCATTTGACTGGGAATGCTAAGTATCAGGGGCCCAAGTGCCCACCAAGTGGCATTGGGATATGTTACATTTAATTTCTTGTAATTTTTTACACAATATACTAACCAGTAATACTTATGTATATTTCATTGACTTTTACTTTTAGTTGACCAAAAGAGAAAGCGTCCCAAGGAGAGTGATATCAACCTCAGGGAGTTGAAGTTCAACTGGGGAATTTATCATAAAGTTGGAGAAGAGCATACTAAATCAGCTTCATACCTGCTGAAGTATAAAAATACCATCACTTTCTTTGTTGCTTTCCGAATTGTAGCTACTCCTTCTCTTTTAATTGACCTTGATCAAGACCCCTTCTCCACATCCTCTGTTACTGTATCTGGGAGTGGTGAACTTTCTGCTGCTTCTTCTTCCTTAGATTCAGACCTACCCCTTGTTGTTGCTACGGGAAAGAGGAAGTTTCCCAATATCTTGGGTGATATAGTTGTTACTGGCCCCTCTAAATAAGCTGCTGATGGAGCCAAAAATAAAGAAGATACTGGGAATAAGCCTCCATCTAATAAGGGGGATGTTGTGAAGAAGTCCCCATCTAATAAGGGGAATTCTAGGAAGAAGCTTCCTGTTGAAGAAGCTGATAAAATTCAGCTCAAGAGGTTGAGAAGAGGACTCCCTTCTAAGCTGGCAAAAGGGTCTTCAACCAACATCGACCAACGAGAGTTGGTTGATTTAGCTGTTTCTGGTTCACCAGTGGCATTTAGCCCTGGTTTGGCCAGATAATTAATAAAGTCTGGTACTTTTCCAGATCATAGCTGGTGTTGCAGCTGCATTGCCCCGATCAAGGAGTTCTAAAAGGGCTACTCAAAGCCTAGCTCTGGTAATTTTCTTTTTCTTCTCTATCCCTTTGTTTGATATTTCTGATATTAACTCACCTTGTTTTCTTTATACTATTTCTTATTGACTTAAAAAACATGCTGGAGAAGGATGATGCTTTGCATTCTTCTTCTCAGGAGGTTGAAGAAGCTTTTGATGAGCTTAAGAAGTCATTGCTTGATTCCCAATAAGCTAATGAGCAGGAGAAATGGGAGAAAAAATTGAGAGGTGTTGCTGTAAGGACATATTTTTATAAGTCCGTTATCAATTTATTATGTCATATCCCGCTACACCATCGAAGAGCATTCAAGAGCCATCTACATCAAGATGGATTTGAATTAATCAAGTTCTTCATCAAAAAGATTCTGCAAAGTTTACTTTGGTAAGATTTTGTTTTAAATACCTTAACTTTCCACTTAGAGCTTTTGGGATATTTTTTACAAAATATTTTCTAAGTGTTGGAGTGGACTTTTTCGTCAAAATTTGAAAATGAGTATTTTTTCTAAGTATTGGAGCGGACATTAAGATAATATTTTTTTATGCAGCAGTCGTTCAATTGACATAGCACTGTCATTCGAGCGACATAGGCATGTCGCGCAATCTCGTTCGAGCGACACAGGCATGTCGCGCGATCTCGTTCGAGCGACACGTGTCCTTCATTCGAGCGATGTGCTTATCTCTTTCTAACGAGCTCTAATACCGAGGCAGCACATTTTTGTATAAATACTCATTAAATGATTTCGTTTTCATTAAGAAGTCCCAGCATTTTGAAAGACAGAAAACTGCGAAATAGCGGAATCTTTTTTACTTCTTCTTCTAGGGTTTAATCTCTTTTGGTTTACAATTCACAAAAAATCCCATATGCTTTGGTGAATTGTTTTGGTGTTGAAGAACACACTTTTTCTTTTATTTACCTTTGTGGGGGAGAACTCTACAACCATAGAGCTACGTGCTATTGTGGATGGAGTCCTTATAAAGTTCACACTTGTGGAGAAGTCGTTGTCTTCTTCATTGCTGACCATCTGGAGTTCTTGTGGGAGATCCAGCCGACGACATTTCTAGCCGTTGCTTTGAAGGTTTGACGAAGACACCATGCGTTACATTTGTGGGAGATTATCAGGTTGTATGTAAGTCAATGGTTTTGTGAATTCTTTAAAGTTATAGAAATAAAAGGTTTTGCCCTTCAGGGATTTTTCCTGAATATTTGTGTCACATGCTTTATCTATTTATGGGTTGACACACGCACACACGTAGTTGCATGTTTAGGTGCTGAATTGATTTGATTTGAATAGACTCTAATTAAATAAGTGTGCCAAATTAGAAAGTTGTGAATTAATTTAAATCGGTATCACACACCACATTTATGTCGTTTTACAGTTACGACTGATCGGGACCAAGTTGCTACTCTGCAGAAAGACTTGGATGCTAAAAAAGACAAAACCACCAAGTTGTAGAAGGATTTGGATGCCGAGAAGGCTCTATTAGTTTCTGAGAGAGCTAAGAGACTAAGGCCAGGGAGGCTGGCTTCAACAAAGGCTGTAACAAATCCATTGGGGCTGCTTCTTTGCAAATTGGCTTTGAGAAGAAGAAATGCTTCAAGGATGGTTGGTCGGCAGCCCTGGTGGAGGTTGGCAGCCCTCAAGATTCTGAACTTTTCCTCATACATAATCCAAGGGGTCCCCCTAACATAGATGAGAAGATTGAAGATGATGGGGGTTCAAGTAAATCCCTGTTGGAGTTGGATG
The DNA here is from genome assembly GCA_949130495.1 of Sambucus nigra. Lineage (NCBI taxonomy): Eukaryota > Viridiplantae > Streptophyta > Magnoliopsida > Dipsacales > Adoxaceae > Sambucus > Sambucus nigra. Next base: position 577,852,808 of record OX422216.1, read on the forward strand.
CTCATCCATCTGACAGCCATCCACCTCTGCCTGCTCCTGCTTCTACTTCTATTGAGCCTACCCCAGACATGAAGAAGGTGTAGATCTATATGAGCAACTTTTTTTTTATTTTCTTAAGCACTTGTAATTTTTCCTTTCTTGATGTATTTGTACTTAATAAATTATCAATAAAAAAATCTTTTTGCCTTGCTTTTCTTTCTCCGTACTTTATATTATGTTATTGATTGGATATACTTCTTGCTTTTAATAGTTTAAAGATAAACTGGAATACTTCTCCTCTACTGGCTCCGAGCTACTCTAGAGATGAAACGAACTTTTTAAAGCTGGTCATTTATCTCTAACTGAGGAAGATCAACTGAAGTTGCTTGGGGAAGGTGTATCTGAGCAAGCAAGGATGCCTATCTTCATCTGAAATGCGTTCTTGATCGGGCAGTGGCCAATAATATTGTCTACTACAAAGTGATTGAAGAGCTACAGGAGGAGAATAATGAGGCCAAGTCTCTTTTGCATTATAAGTATGAGAAGAAGTATAAGGCTTTGAGTGAATGCTGGGGCTTTGATCAGAAGTTGGAGAAATTTTCTTCTCATTTTTTAAGATAAGAATTTCTGCTCAACCGTGAAGTAGAGGAAGCCAGGGCCATTGCCAAGCTGCTGGAAGAGCAGAATAGCAATTTAAGAGATGAGCCAAATACTTTGAAGTCTTTTTCTACTAATGTTACTACTACGGCTAAAGGCCTTTTTTTCTTAGAAGCTGAAAATTCTAGATTAATGGAAGAATTCGAGGTACTGAAAAGGACTAAGTCTGCCTCTTCTTCTCAAGCAAGAAATAGTCCTAGCCGAGGAACTACGAATGAGACTAGGACTCAATAAACCCTTGCCAACCAATATTCCCAGTTAAAGGCCAAAAACCAAGCCCTTGATGAGATATCCCAGAAGTTTCAAACTCAAACTGAGCAACTCGCCACTCAGCGCTCTAAAATACAAGCTAAGGATGGAATGTTAAAGAAATTATATCATCAAGTTGAGAGGTTGACCTTCCAGTTTCACAAGAAACTAAGAGAGATCTGTATGGAAGGGTATATTGAAGCTTTGGGGCATTTTAATACTAGGTTTAAATAGGCCTGGAATGAAGGATACAAATGGGGTTGGACCAATTGTCTAACTGTTTTGAAGGTAGAACATAATAGTCCTTTCTAGAAGTGGTATTCCTGTGTTGTGAGACCTTGAAGATCCTCCTTTTAGACTGGATGTTAACTGGATTCCTACCAACACTATTCCCCAAGCCCTGATTTCTAAATATCTAGGAGATTATGAACTACACGACGAACAAAAAATTATTCGACCTCCTCATCTATTAGATTGGCCAAGCAGCAGCAATAGGAGAATGCTTTAAGACTTTAATTTTATCAATTCTCCTTATACTTTAGATGATCCTCCAACTGGCATGGATCATGTTTCCAAAGATGAGGGAAAGAGCCATTTAGAATAATGTCATGTATTTCTTATGTGAACATAGTTATGTAATCATTATTCAAATGAATGAAAAAAAAAACATTTCATTATCTTATCTAGTTAATATCTGAATGTGTGAATGATTTCTTCTTTTTCATTACTTCTATTGACACACTTAGATTAAAATCTAAATTTGGATCTAGTTACCCATGTGTCTCCAAAGGTTTCACTAACACACGTAAATGATTAGGTTTTCTATATTAGTTACCAGTGGTATGACCATATGTATATAAATATATGCCTACATTCCTCTTGAGGAATCTTCGCAACGTTCTTCCTGCACTTTGCCTAGTAGGATAAAGATATGGTTTTATCCTTATATTTATTGACCATCTTGAGGTCGTAACTTATTTGGCGAGTAACTTATTGCTTGTGCCGATCAAGTTTTGCTTATTCCGAGCAACTTATTGCTTATGCCGAGCAACATTTTGAAGCTTTTATGGAAACTTCAAATTTTAAGCATTTAAGATCAAGTATATAGTATATAGGTAGTGCATAGCACTATTACTCCCAAAAATTTTGGAAAAATAGAATGTGGCCATCCACCCCACCCCGATCCTCGCAACGGGTGGGACGGAGAAGAGCGGGCGTCTTCAATGTCGAGAGGATCTTGGTCCCACGCATCCCTCTCGGGAGCGCTTCGGCCGGCGTTGGTGATGAGGTGAAAAATATAGAGAGATGGAGTCGCCAGTCTATTTTAATCAAAATAGACAAAAAAAATGGAGCCGTCCCGAAGGACAGTATCCAAAGACATACTGATACATACGAAACCAAAAATTATTCGGAAAGGGTATGGAGGCTAAGTTACGAAATGGGAAGGTGTTAGGCACCCATTCTGCCCTTACGGTCTCTCATGGGTTATTAATATTTTCCTTTATTTCCCCGTGATATGTGTGCATGTGTATATGTAGTGGAGATAGGAATCATCGACTTGTATCACGGAAGAGATAAAGTGAGTCATCCGTAGCAATGTTCCTAAAAGTAATATTAGAAAAATAGGATTTACACAATTATCCTAGTGTTGATCGTTATAACGGAATGATAACACATATGGAATAATACGCCACTAAGCACAAATATACGCATATGTAAATATATAGAATCTAAGAGAGTTAAGTTTAAAGAACGTAGAAAAATAGAAAATGAGAGAAAAGTAGGAATAGGACTCGCGTCTCGGGTTTTACCCCGAGACGCCTACGTAGCCTATAGAGGCATCAAATTTCACATAGTTCGTATGCAAAATGAGGGATGGGGTTTATCCCGTAAATCCAACCAGGGACTTCTCTTATATGTGTGTGTGTAAAAAAGTGTTTTAGTTGTGAGAAAAGTGTGAGAATTCCCGTTTGGAATTTATGAGCAAACCCTCTTTTCTAATTTTTTTTGGATTTTATTTATATGAAAATAAGAGATGTGCAATAATACTAGATAAAAATTATATTAGGATATGTGAGATGTGAGAATAAAAGTGCTAAGTAATAAAACAAATTAATGCGAATTTAGGAGAATTTAAAGAGAGTTGAGAAAGTTGGACCTTCTTGAAGATCTTGAGCTTGATCTTGGATGTTGGAAAGCATCCCTTGCACTTGGGTGATGATGGAGGATACTTAATTCACCAAGTTTGATGAAAAAGGTGATGAAAGGTGAAGGTTGGAAAGGTATTTGGGTGTGGAAATCACCTAGACTTCGAGAGGGTTTTTTTGGGCTTGTTGAGAGTGATGAATTCCAGATATTCTCCCACTCTTAGAATGAGGTCAGGACCTCCTTCTTATAGGACCAGGGCATTGTCGATCGACATAGCCCTGGTCCTGCCAATCGGCAGCTGTGTTTAGGCACACTGCTGATAGGCAGGGTTTGGAACCTGCCGTTTGGTAGTCTCTTTCAGGTTCCTTCGAAAAATTGGTCGCAGAGCGCAAAACATTGATCCAAATCATACACGTGGTGAACCGTTTGAAAGGTAATTCAGATACCTTCAAAATTCCTTTGGATTTCTCTCGATTCCGGGAGTTGACTTCGGGTTAAATGTGGCTTGGAATCGTTCGTCGGTCCTTTGAACGGGGAATCTTCGGATGCAAATGGATCGTTCGTTCACATGGTAAGTCTGAATCGTGCATGGGGTGGACCGTTGAAAATTTTAGGAGATGTACTTTGACATTCCAAAGAGCTTGACTTGGTTTGGGAAGTTGACTTTGGTCAACCGGGGCCTGGAAGCGTTTGGTGACCTTTCAGAGTAAAATGGATCATTAATCCGCACTGTAAGTCAGAATCGGGCTCGGAGCAGACCGTTGAAAAGGGGTTTTAGTGTGCTTTGAAGATTTATTCAGTCTCAGTTGAGCTGAAGAGTTGACTTTGGTCAAACGAAGCTTGGGAGCGTTTGGTGACCTTTTGATCAAGTTTCGAGGGGAAAATTGGTCGTTCGTCCGCACCGTAAGTCAGAATCACATACAGGACTGACCGTTGGAAAGGGGTTTTAACGCTCTTTAAGGATTCATTCAGTCTCTATCGAGCTGAAGAGTTTGACTTTTGGTCAAACGGAGCGTGGGAGTGCCCGATGGCCTTTAGGTCAGTACTCGAGGTATGTCTTAGGTTTATAGCGATGAGGGAAGGTGCTAGGGAAAATACGGAGAGGTTAGGGGGTGGGTGTTAGAATGGGGTGTCTATAGAGCCCCTCTACGGGTGAGTTTGGAATAAACGATAGCCGTCGAATAGACACCACATGATGCCTTTGAAAGAAGATGACCAATTTAGAGGGTCGAGGCCGATTCTGAGGACCTGGGGATGAGGATGACCAATTCTGTGGGTCGAAGAAAATTCTGAGGGCTTAAGGATGAGGGTGACTGATTCTATGGGTCGAAGCCAATTCTGTGGGTGGAAGCCAATTCTGAGGGCTTGAAGATGAGGGTGACCGATTCTATGTGTCGAAGCTAATTATGAGGTCTTGAAGTTGAGGGTGATCGATTCTGCGGGTCAAAACCAATTCTGAGGGATTGAAGATGAGGGTGATCGATTCTACGGGTCAAAGCTAATTCTAAGGGCTTGAAGATGTGGGTGACCGATTCTACGGGTCGAAGCCAATTCTGAGTGCTTGAAGATGAGGGTGACCGATTCTACGGGTTGAAGCCAATTCTGAGGGATTGAAGATGAGGGTGATCGATTCTGCCGGTCAAAGCCAATTCTGAGGGCTTAGGGATGAGGGTGACAAATTCTGCGAGTCGAAGTCAATTCTAAGGGCTTAAGTTGTGATGACCAATTATGCGGATCGAAGCCAATTCTGCGGGCTTAAGTTGAGATGACCAATTTTGCTGGTCGAAGACAATTCTGAGGGCTTGAAATGAGGGTGATCGATTCTGCGGGTCAAAGCCAATTCTGAGGGCTTAAGTTGAGAGTAACCGATTTTGCGAGTCGAAGCCAATTCTGCGGGCTAGAAGATGAGGGTGACCGATTATATGAGTCGAAGCCAATTCCGAGGGCTTAAGTTGTGATGACCAATTTTTCGGGATTAAGTTGAGATGACCAATTCTGCGAGTTGAAACCAATTCTACCGGCTTAAGTTGAGATGACCAATTCTGCGGGTCGAAGCCAATTCTGAGGGCTTAAGTTGTGATGACCAATTCTGCGAGTTGAAGCCAATTCTGTGGGCTTAATTTGAGATGACCATATCTACGGGTTTAAGTTGAGATGACCAATTATGCGGGTCGAATCTAATTCTGCGGGCTCAAGTTGAGATGACCAATTTTGTGGGTCAAAGCTAATTCTGTGGCCTTAAGTTGAGATGACCAACTCTATGGGTCGAAACCAATTCTGAGGGCTTAAGTTGTGATGACCAATTTTTCGGGTCGAAGATAATTTTGTGGGCTTAAGTACGATGTTCTCGGGGAAGTTACCTCATGATTTTGATTTGAGCTGGGGAGCTGATTGTTGGGGAAATCCTCATTTCTTTTGGAGACATTGCGAAGGGAACAACCATTTTGATGCTATAAATTCCACTAGGGAAGCGATTAGGTGGTCCATACTTTGTTCGGGGAGGCTTAAGGCCTTTGGGGAATTTGGGATACTTTAGAGGTCCTCCGGGGAGGTTACCGGGAGGAGATTCACTTGGCTTTTGAGAGTTCCCCTGGGGAAATAGGGGTTCCACTTGAGGGAGTGCAAAATTTTCTTGGTGAAAATGTTCTAAATCCTTTTCCTGATTTTTAGGAATTTTCAGAGGATTTTTTAGGGTTTTCTGGTATTTTCTGGGAATTTTTATACAAAAATTAAGGGGGGTGACGATCGGCATGGTGTAGAGGGTGCCATTCAGCAGTGGCACAAACTTTTGGACTGCCTCGAGAAGGTAAAGGGTCAGTGCCAATTCGTAGGTTGGGGGTTAATGCCGATTGGCATGACCCTTGGCATCCTATAAAAAGGGGCGGGTTCCCCTCATTTTTCACAGCTTCTTGGCTTCTCTCTCTCTACAATTTTCTTCTGCGAATTGTTCTAGCATTTCATAATCTAAAAAATGGCCGCTTTGTGAACACTATGGTATACAGGGAGCAGTTGATTGTTGATGATTGGGCAAACGTGGAGTGGCGGGCTAGGGCGGCTCTTGCTTTAGGGAGTGAGAACGTTTTTTACGCATTCGAGCCAGTTGTGGATGAGCGAACTTTGATGTAAGAGCCATTACGTCATCGCTCTTCGAGGGTGGTGAACCCTGGCGGTTATGTAAGTAAAATGACTTTTGCCGTTCCTTTTTTATGGTTTTCCTTTTTTTCTTGGATTTTGACAAGGTTTTTCTTTTGGCAGTTTGATGTTTCTTTGATGATTATGCGTGCCCACGGGACGACGGGGCTTAAGGATGTCTGGGAGCATCTTCCACATGTGGTGCGTTGGGTGGTATCATCAGCTGGCTTTGGGAGGCTGGCGTCTATGCTGGATGAGACGCCTCGTTCGACGACAGTTTTATGCGCTCTGAGGGAGAGGTGGTGGGACACTACCCATACCTTCCATTTTGGTTTTGGGGAGATGACTGTGACTCCCATAGCTGCTAGGGATGGATTACGATGGATAGCAGATAGAGGTGGATCGCTCCCTGTGGGTGAGGCTGGAGGTAGTGCGGGAGGTGCTCGGTGATGTGGGGAGGATAGAGTCTGGGGACTCCATCCGTCTGTCCCTGCTGAGGGATGTTTTACTGGGCAAGGTGATTGATGTGTAGGACGGGCTACAGGTGAGACAAATGGCCCGTTTGTTCATTTTACTGGTTTTAGGGGGATTTCTGGTGGCGTCGAGCGGCGACGTTGTCCATTTATGGTTTTTACCATACTTGAGGATGTTTTCGAACATCCTTCTTTATGCTTGGGGGAGCCTAAAATTGGCGACCCTTTATTTTTCTCTGGATGCATTCAGCCGGTGCTATCGACGGTCTTTTATTGGATCCACGTATCTTCTTGAGGTATCCTTTAGTTTGCGCATTGTCCTTTCATGCATTCGCATTTTCTTTATGCGTCTATTTTGATTGTGGATTTCTTGTCTTTGGCAGGCGTGGTTCTATGAGGTGATTGGGTGTAATACCCAACTGATCGCTCTGAAGGATGAGACCGTTGGGGACTTTTATCGATTGTATCGGTGGCGTAAGGCCAATCGACAGTCGAGGAGGTCTCTCTCTCTGGAGGCAGTGTGTCAGATCTTGAATGGCCTGACCAGTGATAGGGTAAGACTTTCCTTCTTCAGTCTTAGTCTTTATGTGCTTTGATTTCTGTATTTAACTCATATCTGCTGGGGATTTTTTAGGTAGCTTTTTACCCTTGGGGGATGACCGTTCAGGATATGGGGTATACTGGAGTGAATACGCAGATGAGGCATTTGCTGCACATGAGTTTGGCCACTCTTGGTATCTCAGGGAGAGGGTGGTTAGTCAAATTGCTGAGGAGGAGGTGGTGGTGCCACCTACAAGGCTCCCTATGTCTATGAGGCAGGAGTGGCTATTTCCAGAGGATGCGAGGATCGCGATGATGATTGGTGAGTCCTATCTATTGTACACCGATACGACTGTGCCATGTGATTATATAGACTTTATGATGGGTTGGCTGATGGCACCCAACATATATGATGCACTGACCTTCCCCCCTACGGGTTCGAGTCGGCCAGTGGGGTCCTCCCACAGTGATGGCGATCCGTCGACATCTGCGGCATTGACGACTTCGGAGGTTCCCTTTGTGAGGTTGCATACCCCTTCATATAATATTCGACGGACTGATGGAGGGATGGTGCCTATGTTGCATCATCCTCATGCGATGGACCCGTAGGAGTTGGGCTTGACAGAGGAGGTTCTTCATCCTGAGGTATATCTTTTATGTTCTTTTCCTTTGGTTTCTTTTGATCTTTCCTGCTTGATACTAATTTTGCCTTTTTTTGCAGCAAGTTCGGGTGTCCATCACTTGGCTGAGGGATATTAGGGACTGGATATCTTCGACGACTGCCCATATTCGGGATGCGATTCCTGTTCCTTCTTGCTTGGTGTCGTCTGCCTCATCCGAGGAGGAGTCTGGTTCGGGTAGGGATGGTGCGTCATCTCGTCGCAGGGGAAAGAGAGCACGTCGCAGGGGTGGAAGCTCTTAGGAGAGAGAGGGTGAAGGGTAAGAGAGAGAGAGAGAGAGAATGTGGGTTTGGGTTGAGTCATGTTGTTTTTTATTTTCTTTATTTCCTACGAGATTGATGTAACACAGAGAAATATCTATGCAATGCAATGAAGTTAAATGATGAATGAATACATGCACATGCGCTTTTTACTTTGCTGCTGAAACCGTAAAAAGAAATATTTTTGGAATTTGAAGGAAAATTTTAATTAAAATGAGAATTTATATAAAGATGAAAAGGGAATTTTTAAAATTCTATTGAGAATATCAATTTTATTTTTATTGAGTTTTCAGATTTTGACAAAAGAGGAAAAAGGTAAGTTTCCAAAAGTAGGGGGTTGCCAATCGACAAGCACCTTGTCCTGCCTATCGACAGGTCAGTCTAGTCTAATCAATCAAAGCTTTGATTTGTACCCTCTTCAGCCTTTGGTACCTTGTGGGGAATGGTTTCCTCCGATTTATGCAGGGGTTATAAGGGTTTTCAAGTATAAAAGAGGGGTAAGGGTGGAGTGTTTTCATCACACCCTCACATTCCTACTTTCTTATTCTGTGAGATGGCTCTCCCTAGTAATGTTGAGTTTACCAACTACCTCGAGACTTTGGAGGTAATGTGATCCTACAATGTCGACTATGATGCTTTCAACATGCGTCGAGTTTCTTTATGACGTAATTGGCCCATAAAATAGAACATGCTGGTGGCGGGGTACAATTCTGGTACCCCGAATACCATTTATTCTGCTTTGGCTTGGAAGAAGTTAGCCCGACTTATGAGAAATTTTTTTCCATGTTGGGAGTAAATCCTAGTGTCGGGGCTGATATGCCTAAATTTTCTCGGTCTCCCCGGGAGCTGTTGGTTGGACTTCTCCGCGTCTCGCTCTCGGCGGGTAGATCCTTTGTTACTGGAGGAATAATTTCTCTTCCTGCGGTGTTGTGATCCGTGCATTTTAAGGAGGTTGGTGATGCTGGATATGCCAGAGCTGTCATTCTGGGCTTGGTTTCGAACTTACTGCCGGTGATCGGGGAGCTGCTGATGGACCCATAACTTGTAGCTATTACTTTATGGACGTCCTATCGCAGCAATTCTGCGACGGTGATACTGGCAGAGACCCTGAATGGCCTGGATGCCTGCGAGAAGGTCGTTCTGACTTTCTGAGGGCTAGCCCTGTGATGCTGTTCATATGGTTGTCTGAAAGATTTCGCCTGGTGACTCCTCTGGAATACCCTTTGTCGGTTGTACCCAACTTCTTTTCGCACCATTTCATCAATGTTGGTCTGGATATTGAGATCTGGGAAAACTGGTTCGTGGAGCATGGGGCTCTAAATCTGTACTGGTCAGTGCCTTGGTGGCGACAGTTGCTACCTATTATGGAGCTGGGGGAATACCCGTACGTCCGACTGGTTGGTTTCAGAAAAAACTCTTTCTATTTCCCTTGGCGGCTTCTGCCCTAATTTGGTTGGGAGTAGATTGTGCCACCTCGGACACTGGATTTCTTTTCGATAGAAGATTTGACAAAGCATCTACGCATGCGGCATGGCTCTTTGTGGGAGAGTTGGCATCCGTCGACCCGTCCCTCTCAGTCTGTTGGGAGAGTTTGGCACATCCATGGGGATTATATGAAGTGGTTATCAAGATGTTGGAAGTGGAGACTGGACAAAGGTGGTTTCTTTTATCTGATACCATGGAGGGAGGTGTGGTAGTTTTTTCGAGGCTGGTTTGAGCTTATCGGTCCATGGAACGTCTGCGGCACTCTATTCAGGAAGGGGAAGCTTGGGGACCCCAGGATGTAGATGATGACGATGGAGTGGGTTCCTCTGGTAGCTGTGGGTGGGGCTCTTGGAGAGTTTGTTTTGTAATGGGGAATAAATTTGGGAATTTTATTTGTCATTTTAGGAAGGTAGGGGGAAGGGAGTCATCCATTCCTTTTCTTATGTAATTTCACTGTAATTTCTTATTAGTGAAATAAACAAGTTTTTTATCATCCAGTTGTTCCTTTTGATGAATTTTGCATTTTTGCATTCTCTATACCGATCGCTAAGGCATGCATAATCCTTTTGTTCAAGTATATGTTAGAATGAACTGTCATTCTCGAAGATAAGAAAAGAATAGTTTTTGTGAAAAAGAAAGGGTTGTGCTCATGTAGGATGTATGAGCTTCTTACGTACCTCTGGGATTTTTGAAAGATTTTAATTTTTCTGAGAATGATTTTTGCAGAGGATCAGGCCCACGTAGTTCTGGGCAGAGGGAAATGAAGAGTTTTTTTTTAGAATAGAAGGGAGATGAGAAGAGTCGTATCACCCCGAGATTTCGGACTAGGGTTAGAACTTTTTGAGATGGTCCAGGTTGACTAGATGAGCCATTTCTTCTCCATCTAAGTCGGTGAGAATGGTGGCACCGCCAGACAAGATTTTCTTGACGATGTATGGGCCGCTCCAATTGGGCTTGAATTTTCCTCTGGAGTCCCAGATGGGCTCTACTATTTCTTTGAGGGATAAATCCCCTTCTCAGACACCACAGTCCTTGACTCTCTTATTTAATGATCGCGCTATCCAGCGATGATACCCTTGTATATGATACAGCGCTTTCAGTCTCCTCTCGTCCAAGAGTGATAGCTCATCGAGGCGGCTTTGATGCCAGTCCTCCTCACTGACTTGGCTTTCGAGCATGACACGAAGTGAAGGAATTTCTAGCTCCACATGTAGGACTGTAATACCCCGTATTTTTATGACTTTTAATTTTGGAGATTTATTAAATTTAATTAGAGATATTAATTTAATATTAATTCGAAAAATCATTTAAATACTTACTAGCGTGACGAGAGTTAGTAATTATTGGAATTTTTTTGTAAGTTACTTTATGAGTAAAGTAAGAGGTGTATTTAAATTTAGTAAAATTATCACGAGAATCTAAATTGATAATTTTGGAAATTTATCGGGACGCGCTTGTGTCATGTCGGGATTAAATTCAGACTATTAAAAGTGAATAAATTATAAGTCACCCATATGGTCATTTTGAGTGCGTCAATGTGTCCGGAAGGGTCGAGATAGTCAAAATAATGTACCCGGGAGTTTAGTTTGGGTCTCGGGGAGTTTTTAGGCCTAATTAACACCCCGGGAGGGCGTTTTGGACATTTTACATTTTGGGCATGAAAACCCACGAAAATTCTAAGGGTATATCGGATGCTAAGAGTCATCTTCTAGGGTTAGAATCACCATAAACCAAAGACGGCCGTTGGAGAGGAAGAGGAGAAGCTTTCCAAGGAGTTCTAGGCTAAGAACTCCACCGTTTGCACCGCCGTCGCCGCCAAACGTTAGATCACACAACGAGAAACACAACCACACCAGTCTCTCCACAAATCTGAACTAAGAATTCCCAGGCAAGTATCTATCTTTCTCTATTTCAGTTAATGCTTCAATAATATTAGCCTAGGAATGATTTGGACTAGTTTTTGTGAAAGGAAAAACTATTTTGGAGACTTGAATTGCATGATATATGGGAAATAGATGTATTCTGGAAATCAAACTCACATGTAGAGATTGAACCACGAAATTACAGTAAATTAGGAGTATGAAATCTGGTAAAATAATGGGAAGGAACTAAACAAAGAAAATATTAGGGTTCTTGATATTTTTATGGATTATGCCCCATTTAATTCGTTATTCATCATGAAAATCCGCATGCCTTACGTAGAATATCCTTTATTTGAGAGTATAACACTGGTAGTATAAATTGTTGGGAGTTTGGAAATCAAATATATTACTTTGGATGATTTTGGAAGAGGAAACCCGTAACTGGAAATTCTGCAGATTCGCCATACCTGCTTGATCGATCGATCGAACCAGGAGTGTCGATCGATCGACGCATCGATCGATCGAGCACCTGCTATCGATCGATCGACCCCTCCTGGAAAACACAAATTTCCCTCTTTAACTAGGGATCCCAATGAAAAATGAATAGAAATTCTTGGACATTATTGTTAGAATATTTTGGGAGGTAAAGAAGACCAGTAGGACTTTATGAAAATTGAACCTTTAATCTAAGATGAGATTTAATCCTTAAAAAAGGTATTTTACACTTAAGAAATAATGGGAACGTGTGTCTAAAGGGTGAGACTCGTAAGGGAGTTACGTCGTAGAGTAAAAGAGTACCTACTAAAATTACATTTGTGAATATAGGGTTTCATGAGTATTAGGACGTAAGTCAAAATAACCCCATAAATACGAATAAAAGAGATAAAGCGTTATACGGGCTAATCAAATAATGTGCGATAAGAATAAATATCATAATTATGGGTCGTGGGAGTGTACCTAAATTTGATATGGGAATAGTAGTATACATATATGACTGTGATTGTGCATATACTATATACGTGTGAAAATCACGCCCGCGCTACTTGCTATCCCTGAGGTTACCACGCTGGGACAGTCTTATCTCGATAGGACCTTTATGGGGGATATTGACTTGTACCCTAGAATATAGGAATCCTTGGTACAGGCTATCGGATCGATAGTCAGACGGTCCTAAGAGATATGAGGGTATGTGCTGACCTCTTAGTGACTTGGAACTATGCTTCGCCTCAAATTTGTATGTGTTTTGTGTTAATACGGTTCGAGAGTGATTCCGAACTAGTATTTCCCTTAGTACGAGTGATACGGGGACTGGATAGCAGAGTATGCCAGCACAATAAATTGTATGTGGGGTGCCGTTGGTATATATATTATATGTGTAGATAATATATATTTAAACTTGAAATTTGGAAACTACCTACTGTGACTAATAGTACGATAGTAATAAATAATTATTTCAACTTGGGAATAAGTGTTTGAAAAGTATGATGCGTTACTGAGAAACTTTAAAATCAAATGAAGCTTATGTGAAAACCTTGCTGTTTAATAAAATTAACTTCCTTAACATTTGAGAAATGTCGGCATGGAATCATGTGAGTACCTTAAGATAACCTAAATTATTGGGAGTATTAATGCGATAGGTGTGCACATTAGAAGAGAGGTGAGAATTTCTCAAGAGAGTGCCGCACTAATATGATTGTTGCATTAACTGGTAAGCATTTTAAATACTTGCGAAACTAATTTTAAACTGTTTTACGATCGGGCTCTGGCCCGTTTCCATTTTCTTTTCTCTCTTGTATATGTATGTATATATTACAGGTTCCCAGCCACAGGGGCGTCTTGCATAGGATCCTTTGGAAGGAACGTGCTGCAGCTTAGATGGGAGTTGCAGGTCTCTTGCTTAGACGACCTCATTATTGATTCCACTTCTAGATTTATTTTATCCAGTTCGTCATGTGTCGCCTTTTACATTATTCAGTTAGTTTTATCAGAGATTGTGATTGTCTATTTCCAGTATTTATATTTTGGGATTGTTACTGTCAGGATGTTTTCCTTCGAAGTTTTCATGTTGGAATTATATAGTTGATCGCTTATATTACTTGGATTAATTTCCAGTATTGTTGTTGTGAAATTCTTAAACTATGGATTATGTAAGGTTTTAAATATTGGTTTTAAATTAAATTTGGAAATTGAAGTCTAAAAATGGTTTTGTTACTTAGCTTAATTATTTAGGGTGTTTAATTGGAAAAGTTATTTTGCGATAGTGATGCTAAGAATGAACCAACCGTTCACCTTGATTATAATTTAATAAAGGACTGATCACCTGATATTTAATTAGGCGGCGTGTCACAAGGACTTCTTCCATGTCGTAGACTAGAGAGTAAGGGGTAGCCCCAGTAGAGGTTCGGATTGAGGTTCAGTAGCCTCGGAGGGCGTAAGGGATTCAGTCGGCCCAATCTTGACAACTTTATGTCATCTTACTGATGATTGCTTTGAGGTTCTTGTTGGCGGCTTCGACTGCACCATTGGTTTTAGGTTGGTAGGGAGAATATTTGAAATGTGAATACTCCTCCCAATGAGTGTGTGTCTACCACGCTTGAGTTGGATCATCTTCCTCCACCCTTTGTCCCACCCGACCCACCCATTACCCCTTCCACTCTGCCAAAAATAAATGCAACCCGTTGTCCAACACTAGCTCGTGCGGGACTCCATATCGGTAGATGATATTTTTCTTGATGAATTTGGCCACTTTCTTGGCATTCAGGACTGCCTATGACTCAGCTTTGACCCATTTGGTGAAGTAATCAATGGAAACTAGGGTGAACTCATGCCCGTTGGAAGCCTTGAGTGTAACCTTCCCTATGATGTCGATGCCCCAGGTGGAGAACGTCCAGGGAGAAGTCATGTTATATAATTCTCGCGGAGGCAGGTGCTGAAGGTTATAGAACTGTTGGCATCTGAGGCATCTCCGGACATAGGCAGTGTAATCCTGGATCATGGTGGTCCAGCAGTAGCCTTGTCGCATGATCTTCTTGGAAAGCATGTGACCGTTCATGTGGGGCCCGCATTCCCCGCTGTAGATTTTCTGCATTACCTCTTTAATGTCATCCCCTGCGATGCAGTGTAGATGGGTTCTATCGAAGTTTCTCTTAAATAGTGCTTTATGACAGATGATGTACTGGGTGGCCAGTCTTCGAAGGGTTGCCCGGTATTTCTTGTTGGAACCCTCGGGATACCTACCATACATAAGGAGGCGCTTGATATCATAATACCAGCAATTGGCTAGTTCGGGATTTTCTTTGGTGATGAGCACAATGTGGTAGCAGTGGGTTGGTTTGTCTTGCTTTTAGACTAGGAAGGGGGTCATTGTTATTCCTTCGGGCATGTCAACCATGGAGGCCAAGGTAGCAAGGGCATCGAATAGGTTATTTTTTTCTCGAGGTAGGTAATAGAAGGTGATGTCTTAGAATTGAGTGGCTAGTTCTTCTAAGTGGTCATGGAAAAGCTGGAGTTCTTCGTCCTTGACTTTCCATTTTCTGAGCACTTGACCAATAATGAGGGCAGAAAATCCGTAGACTTCAAGGCATTGAATACCTTTCTTGAGAGCAACTTTGAGGCCTACCGTACATGCCTCGTATTCAGTCATGTTGTTGGTGTAGGGGAAATCCAATTTGATGGCGATAGGAGTGTGGGAGTCATCTGGGGCGATCAGAAGTATAATAATGCCATATCCCTTTTTGTTAGAAGCGCCGTCAAAGAACATTTTCCATTTAAGGTCATCTTGAGCTGTGTAGAGGATGTTTTCATTTGGGAATTCAGAGATCCAGTCATCAGCTTCTTCCATCGGGTAGTCAGTCAGGTAGTGAGAGATGGCTCTTCCTTTCATCACTTTCTGCGTGACGTACATGATATCAAACTCGTTTAGGAGCATCAACCATCGATCCATTCGACTGGATAAGGCGGGTTTCTTAAGCATGTACTTGATGGGGTCTGTTAACGCAAAAATTCTCCATCTACGAGGACCAATCATAAAAGGACACATGTCATCCTACGTGGAAATATTCAACACCCGAGGAGAGTTGGTCAGCATCCGAGGAGAGTTGGTCGGCACCCGAGGAGTGTTAGTTGGCACCCGAGGAGAATTGGTCAGTACCCGGGGAGAATTAGTCGGCACCCGAGGAGAGTTGGTCGGCATCCGAGGAGAGTTAGTCGGCACCCGAGGAGATTTGGTCGGCATACAAACAAGGAAGATCAAAGGATAACTATGCATTTAATGTGCATTAATGAAGATGGCAGCGCATTTAATGAGCATTAATGTACATTTATACTGTAGATGACAACACATAGCATACCAAGAAATTCAACAATTAGATTCGTTGAATGTAGACATAATATATAAATGTCTACATACAATGAATCTCTTTATCTCCCATGACTATAAATACATGTATTCCCTTAGCCAAAGGGGAGAGATCCGACAACGATGAGAGACACCATACACAAGATCCACACCTTTTTCTCTCTCTACACCACATTGTGCTATTATAAACCCCTGGGAATAAAATAACAGTGGGCATAGTCTTTTCCTTATAGCCGAACCACTTTAAAAATCTTTGTCTCTCATGTGCTTGATTGGATTGCTTTTATCTATTTATCTGTGATCATAAAAATGAGATTCAGTCCAGTTTTTTGCATCAACAGATTGGCGCTGTCTGTGGGAACGTGTTACAAGCATTGTTTCTCATCAAAAGCTAAGTTTTTATTTTCTCTACGTATAATCAATTATACATACATCTTTTGATTCAATCATGATTTTTATGTTTATATACATAAATTAATTGTCCAATTTTTATCTGCAAAATATTGCATATCATGATTTTAAAATCATAACTGTTAGATTAATTCTTATTTAGAAATATGAAAAATAATGGATTTCATAAATCATAACTTTTTGCTTGATTCTCAAGTTTCAATTTTATATCATGGAATAAATATTTTAAATGATTACATATACCAATATAAATGACGGTGGTAAGATTTGATAATTTTCATTATAAATTTTGTAAGATCTTTGATGTCTATTAAAATTCCCATCATATTTTTAATCAGAGAATGGGAAAAGTTAAAATCAAGAACAATTTCTCTCTCTCGATAATCACAATTCTGACCCATATCTGCTTTAAAAGTTCTCATCAATTTGATTCATAATATATATATATATATATGTTTATATTCAGTGTTAGACAATTTTCATCATGAACGTTAAGCATCTATGACTCTTCTTGAAAATGTTCTGGGCAAACACGTTTATGTAATGAGTTACATCAAGAAAAAAGATTTGACATATGTTGATTCACATATTTCACATCTTCTACAAGGGAGTAAAAATTCAAAACCATTATTTTTCCTCTTGGATATTGATCATATTTTCTCTTAGATCTGATGATTTCTATTGGTTATCTCTTAGATCTAAGAATTTTGATTTGTTACGATTTAGTAATTCTGATAAAGATTGATTTATTGGTTCGATGATTGATTTTTGGGTATAATTATCGTAATGATTTTTATCATCCACCGTATTTTTTATCTCCACAAATGGAAAATAGGAAGGAAACCCAAAATAACCTTCTCTCTCCTAAAAAACCTTTACCCACATTCGTAAAGAAGATGAAAAATGAACAGTCGCTCAAGAAAGGGCAATGGAGAAACTTTCCCAGGAAGATGAAAACATTTTGGATTTATTAAATTCATATCAATCATTTTGACTTCAACCGTCTACACCAACAAAAATAATGAAACTGGACGGCATAAAAAAAACCCTACAATTCAAGGACGATCATCCACCTCAAAACTTGGTTCGGTTTCAGATCAACAAAAAATTTCAATCCCAGGATTATATTACTCTCCGATTCAAAGTCTGCCTGCCTTGGGCTCAAAGGTCCCATAAATCTGCAACTACTGTTTAGCATCAATTGTGTGAGGATGAAAAATCCAGAAGAAGGTCGTCGGATGAGTATTTCTGGTCGGTGAAAAACTATGTGAATTTTTGCTCTACTTAATCGGAATAAAGAATTAATCTCCTCGGTATATCTCATTGACAAGTATTGTTGGTCGGCAGCATTTTTGTTGGTCGGAACCATCTACTGTTGGTCGGCGACATCTGGTCGTTACCCGACCAAAATTTGTTTATCGGACCATCCTTACTGGTTGGTGGTCACTTTCGAAGAAAACACGAACAACTTCACCAAATTTTCCAATCACGGTCAACAAAATCTTCTGGTCGGAGGCACCTGATTCTAGTTGGCAGCAGTTAAATATTGGTCGGTGGAGGGCTTCACCCAGGTTGAAATGCCTCCCGACCAACTAAACTAGGTGAAATTTTATTGTTCGGAGACATCTAATGGTGGTATGCAATTGGTTTGTGAACCTATTTGTTGATCGAGAATTTCACCAGACCATTTTTGTTGGTCGGTGGTAGGCTGTGAAGATCCATAAGCAACATTGGAGTAGATCGGCAACATCTCGGTGGTTGTTTCAAAACAATAACATCTGGTCGACATCTACTTTTGATAACAAAGAAATAATTGGTCAACAACTTAAAAGGCCAAAGTTGGTCGAAAATAAGTGTTAGCCAAAACAAAGGCTTCTTGATCGTATGTACATGGTCGGCAGATCAAAACGAAGGCATCCCAACACTGACGTCACACGATGCTGGTCGGCGATACCACTGGTCAGAGATGGTTATCACCTATTGACGAGGAATGCTAGAATGGAGGGATGACAAATTTATTTGCCCAGATTATTAATCTTGACAAAGTCCGAATTATTACCATTGCTACCTATTTATTTTTCTCACACTTCTCTAACAAAATAAATGTTTTAAAATTAAATAGAATATATCCCTGAACTTTATCTTAGAATAAATTTTTCGATCCCATATTTGAGCATTTATTTAAAAATAAAATTATTTTATAAAAAGCCCAAATCAAACTTTATGACATCTAGTTGATAAAAAATTGCTCACATTGACACACATTTGGCATAAAATATTTTATTTCATATTTTGAAATATTTATTGCCTTATGTCTGAGCTGATACATATTATATGATATTTAGCTGAAAAATTTTGCTAATGATAATTTCTATGAGAATCAATCTCAACAGGTGTTCGAGCAACTTATTAAATGCCGCATGTATAAGATTCACCCCCAACAGTTATCCTTTTATCATGTATTATACATAAAGAGGAGCTCCACGACTTACTATTTGTTGGTCGATGGCATCTATTTCTACTCGGCAGTTCTCATACACTTGGTCGGCATCAAGTCGGCAACAATCCTCCACCGAATTTCAGTTTACCAATTCCAGTCATCAACAAAGAACGGTTGAAAAACTTCTGGCACAGGTCAGCTGTAAAAGGTCGGGGCACCTCATAATTGCAAGTATGGCCGAATGATTGTTAGCAGGTCGGCAAGCAGTATTACAACAATAAACATGACCAGCACCAAATTCCTAATTGAAAAATCAAATGTTGGTCGGAGGCATTTCATTATGATCGGTGATGGATATTATGCAATTCGAGGAGTTCCCGAGCTCACATTCGTTGATCGGCTACATCTATTTCTACTCGGATGTACCTATTGTTGGTCAGCGTGTATATAGTTGGTCAAGAAAATCAATTGTTGGTCAGCAACATCTCAACCTTGGTCGGAGGCAGTAGGAAGCTAATACCAAAATTGAAAATTGACGATTCCTTTGGTTCTCTCTTTTTGATTTTGACAAAATCACTACTTCGCTGCCAAAGGACAAGACTATTCCCTTATTCTTATCCTTATCCTTTATTAATTCAAAACATGAAATTCCTAATTGAAAATTTTCATGGAGAAAAATTAAAATGCATACTTGGTTATTTTCTAATCCACATACACTTTATGTGAAAAATATTCCAAGACCAAAAAATTATATTTGAGCATTTATTGAATTTCAAATAATTCCTAAAGTGATAAATAATTTCTAAAAAAACAATTTATATTTGGTCTTTTACTTAAAATTAAAATGCCTAGCATTTTTATTAAAATTTGCTCATGAAATACACGTGTGGCACAAAAATATTATTTCATATTTGAAATTTTTATTATTTTATACTGATACACATCACATATTGTTTGGCTGAATAATTCTTCTCATGATAATTATTATTTTCTCTAGTCTCGACAGGTGCTCGGGCAGCTTATTAAAATTTCATAGGGACGAGATTCAATCCCGATGAAAGCACTTGTAAACCTCTGGAAAACTATTATTACTCCACATCAGGCAATTTTGCCTCGACATATCAACCAATATATATTATTTCATTTTTTGAAATTAATATTTTTATTTCTCAAACATATACCTATCATATATTTATTGGATGATTAAATTATTCTCATGACTAATCAATTCAGCCTACACATATGGTAGAGCAACATAATAATTTTTACAGGTACAAGACTCAACGCCGACAAATGCTCGGAAAATTTCTTCTCTCTATATATATTCAGCTTCGAGGAAGTCTCCATCATTTATTATCAAAATCTATTCCCAAAAATGCCAACTAAGGTTGGTTAGGAAGCAAAAATATTCCTAAAAATGCCAACTCAGGTTGGTTAGGAAGTAAAACTATTCCTAAAAATGCCAACTAAGGTTGGTTATGAAGTAAAACTATTTCCCAAAAATGCCAACTAAGGTTGGTTGGGAAGAAAAAATACTTTCCAAAAGTACCAAAGTTGGTCGGGAAGAAAATCCACCAACTCGGGTTGGTCGGGAATCAATCTCCATCAACTCCGGTTGGTCGAACAGCAAACAGCAGGTGAAACAAATCTTATTGTCTATGCAAAACAGGGAAATCTTTCTAATAACATACTTTAAGGCTGAGAAAGCATTCAAATATCATATTCCACACTTGGGGGCTCTATTAAAAATCCAGTTGTTCATTCGGTGGCGCATTCTCATAACATCATGCAGTCGAGCATCCGATTCAGCCCCAACTAATTATCATTCAGAAGTTATTTTTCGTGCTCAGGAGCTCATTTTGCTAATGAAGTTCAGGAGTTATTATGCACATGCTATTGAAGTTCAGGAGGCTATTGAAGTTCAGGAGGCATATTCAGGAGTTATTATGCACATGCTATTGAAGTTTAGGAGGCGTATTGAAGTTCAGGCGGCATATTCATGAGTTATTATTCACATGCTATTGAAGTCAGAAGTCAGAAGTCAAATTCAGCGTCTATCGCACTGAGATCTTTGCTACTACTGTCTCGACCAATATTGAAGAAGAAGTTGTATGAAAATGTTTCGAAGTCCACCACTAGCTTGGTACTAATCAGATTGAAGAGTTGGGTTCAAAAGCTAGTATGTTACTCGACAAAGTATTTGAGGAGCATAAATCAAAAAAATCAAGCACGTGATGTTAGCACTCAGTTGCTCGAAACAGGAGGCAGTTAGTCGGCTAGCAAACCAATCAACATACTTGAAGATTATGACAAGCTACAAGCTGCATACTATGGCATGGCTACATCCAAATTCTCAGGGGTGATACATAGCACACGGAGTTCCTCAAAAGAAAGATTAGCAACCATCTATCAGCCTGCATCATATGTCGTTCAGGAGATAGTGCACTTTTTGTTGAACAAATCAAGAAGGTAGATCATGAATTTCACGAGCACCGAGCAACACTACAGAATAAATACTCCATCATTTTAAGTAAACCATCAAGCATGGAGCATTGGGGGATTCTGTTAACGCAAAAATTCTCCATCTACGAGGACCAATCAGAAAAGGACACATGTCATCCTACGTGGCAATATTCAACACCCGAGGAGAGTTGGTCAGCATCCGAGGAGAGTTGGTAGGCACCCGAGGAGTGTTAGTTGGCACCCGAGGAGAATTGTTCAGTACCCGAGGAGAATTAGTCAGCACCCGAGGAGAGTTGGTCGGCACCTGAGGAGAGTTAGTCGGCACCCGAGGAGAGTTGGTCAGCATACCAACAAGGAAGATCAAAGGATAACTATGCATTTAATGTGCATTAATGAAGATGGCAGCGCTTTTAATGAGCATTAATGTACATTTATACTGTAGATTACAACACATAGCATACCAAGCAATTCAACAATTAGATTCGTTGAATGTAGACATAATGTATAAATGTCTACATACAATGAATCTCTTTATCTCCCATCACTATAAATACATGTATTCCCTTAGCCAAAGGGGAGAAATCCGACAACGATGAGAGACACCATACACAAGATCCACACCTTTTTCTCTCTCTACACCACATTGTGCTATTGTAAACCCCTGGGAATAAAATAACAGTGGACGTATGCTTTTCCTTATAGCCGAACCACTTTAAAAATCTTTGTCTCTCATGTGCTTGATTGGATTGCTTTTATCTATTTATCTGTGATCATAAAAATGGGATTCGGTCCAGTTTTTTGCATCAACAGGGTCCATTCGAGATACAAGTTTAATGGGGAAGGCGAGCATGTAGTGTCGTAACTTTTGGGTGACCCAAACAAGTGCGACACATGCTTTTTCTAAATTAGTGTAGTTGACTTCGTATTCGACCAATTTATGACTGGCGTAATAGATGGATCTTTCTTTGTGGGAATCCTCAAGGTATTGGGATAGAAAAGCCCCAGCTATGGTGTCAGTTATGGTTAGGTATAGAAGCAAGGGGAGACCAGGCTGTGGTGGCATGAGTACCGAAGGTCGGGTCAGATATTATTTGATTTGGTCAAAAGATTCTTGTCAGGCCCCGTTCCAAACTTTGGTTGAATCCTTTCGGAGGATTTTGAAGATAGGTTCGCATATGGAGATCAGCTGGCTGATGAATCGGATTTTGTATTGTAATTTCCTAAGGAAACCACAGACTTTTTTCTCCGCTCGAGGAGGTGGCATCTCAAGTATGGCTTTCAGTTTGGAAGGATCTGCTTCTATCCCTTTCTTACTAACTATGAATCCCAAGAGTTTTCCCTTTGTAATGTCGAAGACACATTTCTGTGGATTGAGTCTCATTTAATATCGTCGCAGTCATTCGAAGAGGTTTCGGAGAGCGGGGATATGACCGTCTATAGTTTTGGATTTGATAATCATATCATCCATATAGACCTCGACTTCTTTGTGAATCAGATCGTGTAGGATGGTCGTGGAAGCCCTCTGGTAGGTAGCCCAAGCATTCCTGAGACCAAATGGCATAACAGTGTAGCAAAAGGTTCCCCGTGGGGTAATGAACGCGGTATTTTCTTGATGATCCTTTTGCATTTTGATTTGGTTGTACCCGAAAAACTCATCGACGAATGACTTAAGATCATGACTGGTTGTTTTGTCCACGATTAAGATCATCCTTTAGAGAGGCTTTGTTCAAGTCCCGGTAGTTTACACACATTCGAACTTTCCCTCCTGATTTCGGTATAGGCACTATGTTTGCTAGCAATGTGGGGTACTTGATCAAACGAATGAAACCCATATTCAGCTGTTTGACCACCACTTCTTTGACTTTGAGCGACCATTCGGTGCAGAGCTTTCTCAGATTTTGTTTAACCGGCTTGTAATCTGGAAGAGTGGGGATCTCATGTTGAGCTATTTCAGGATCAATGCGGGGCATATCGTTGTAGGACCATGCGAAGACATCCACGAATTCCTTCAATAATTCTTTGAGTTATGCGTGCTCATGCTCATCGAGCGTAGCCCCTATCCTAATCTTGCGCAGTTGGATACTAGAATAGAGGTTAATAATAACAGTCTCTTCTTCATTAACTTGAACACGATTATGTTGTTTGTTATTAACCTTATTTAGATCAGTTAAGAATTGTTCATTTACAAAATTATCATCATCAAAAGTTTGATTATAATCCAAACAGTTAATGTAAGGCACAGCAAGATACTCAAAATCTTTGTTTATTTCATTGATAGGAAAAATAGTGTTGAGAACCTCATCAAATGAGGTCTCGATTGCATTTGAGAAAGGATAGACAACAGAAGAAGAAATGGGGTAAACATTGGGGTTAGGTGGGATTTTAAAAGGTATAACGGGCGCAGTATGCTAGTTGAAGAGAGGTGTATCATCAGCTTTAATCAGGTGGGATGGATCTAGTGATGTAGTGCTTGAATGAACCATACAGAGTGTTAGCCCCCAGTGTTTGTAAGTTTAACGAATCCACAGAGACACTTTCCTCAATCTCTTCGGTATCTTTGGTGAGCGGTTATACAAGGTGTTTGGAACTTTTAACCCATGGGTAGATGTCCTGGAAAAATATCTCCATTCCAGGCTTCATCTTCTTGTCTGTATGGTCATACCAGGGTTTCTAAAAGCCACAAAAGGGGAAGTTTTTGCCCTCTTTGATGAATCGTCCATTCAAGGAGTCACCTGGGATAGTCTGGATGCAGTCTAGTTTTCTCTTTGGTCGAGACTGGCAGATCATTCTGAGCTCTTGTTCTGATGGTTGATACCCCAAACCACAAGTAGGGAAAGCTTTCTTCAGTTCAATGGGCTCAAGTATCCCTTGTTGTCTTTAGCCTAGCCCTAGTCTAGGCATGAAGTGCATGTTTCTAAACATCTGAATCACATTGACGTTGCCATGAGGGTCGTATTCTAGACAAACCCTTTCTTTGAAATCATCCCCTGTCGGGTGTAGAAGTGGTTCAACTCGAAATCCTAATAGGAGCATATCATTCGACCCGTGCTGTATCTTAAGGATTGGACTGCTGGTACTTGCACCCTCGGTATTATCATCGTCGCCTAAAATGGTGATGACTCGTCCATCGGCAAAGAAATTTAATTTTTGATGGAGTAAGGAAGACACATCCTTGATACTGTGGAGCCAAGGCCGTTCGATTTTCAGGTTGAAGTAGGTTGGGATGTCAATAACTTGGAATTCGACGACATGGTTTATAGGTCCAGCCCCTATTACAAGCTTTATGGATCCCATCACTTCTTGACGAGTATTATCATAGGCGCATACAGCAGCGGAGGTTGGAGCGAGGTCACTTTCCTTCAGTCCTAAGAATTTAAAGGTTCTTAATGGGTAGACATTCAAGGCGGATCCGTTATCAACAAGAGAGAGTGGTACGATCTTCCCCGTAACTTCGAAGGAGATATTGAGCGCATGATTGTGGTTTGGCCCAATTCTGAGAACTTCTTCTTCGAAAAAGGATAGCATTCGGGTAGAGGTCAAGGATCCGACTAAATTTATCGCTTTTTCTGGTGTATTGGAAGGTGGAACTGTGGGTCCAGTGAGAAACTTGATCAAAGCATTTCTGTGTAGCTGGAAGACATGAAAAGCCCCCATAGAGAAATGTTAGCTTGAGTTTTGTTTAGTTAATTGAGAATCTTTCTTTCCTCGATGGTCATTTATGTCATAGGAAGGTTTTCAACGCCCTTCCCCTTGTCATTGGCTCGTAGTGAGCTTGGGATCTGGTAATGCCTCCCTGATCTGGTCATATGATTTACTGAAGAAGGGAAAAATATAAACCATGTTTCTTCATCGATCTCGGGTTGTTCTGCCACTTTGTTTATTTATTTGAGGATCTCCTCAAATGATATCATCCCACATATGTCGGCTACCAGGCCAATTTTCTCGAAAGCTTGTTCTTTATTCGAATCTTTGAATTCTCCCTCCTATTCGGTGGCAACAATTCCGTCTTTCCATGTAAGTCAATGCATTCCATAACTTTAATGGATTCTTCACACATGTCTTCCCATTCTGTGGGGATATGTAAGGGTGAAGGGACTAGGCGTCCTTATAGCTTCAGAGTATCAAGTAACTCGGTCATACTGCAAATATCATTAGTTTGCCTGAATAATTCTGCCATGATCTGGACAGCGTCATCTAAGTTGACTTCATCGGTTGGTACCACCCAACTGTGTTACTCTCGGGCCCATTTTCGTGCTTCTAAGAATAGTGTATTGAACCTCTGACAATTAATAATCATCTGTGCGATCGATTTCAGCCCGAACTATAGGAGTTGGCTTAACATTTCTGATAATTCAATACTTCCATCTTCAGAATGGGTACGAACAGCGATGCATGCTTTGGTGAGGAGTGACAGTGCTTGATCAGTGAGGCTAACAGGGTATAGGAGGAAATATGAGAAAGTTTGGAGAGGTTTGGGAGAGTGTATGGGCATGATTTGAGTTGAGGGATCAAATTCTGGGTCCATTTCTAGGAAGATAGCATTGGTATGGTTTGGGAGTGGGTTGTGAGTAGTGTTTAGCTTAGGATTGGCTGGTAGGGCAATGGTACCCCGGTCAATTAAACCTTGGATTATGTTTCGGAGGTGAAAGAATTGGTCGGTGGTATGGCCAACAGTTTGGTGAAAGGCGCAAGGGGAATCTGCCTTGAAGTTTCTTGGGAGTGGATTTGGCAATGAACGGGGGTCCAAGGGTTTGATAAGGTTTTGTCTTAACAGGGCCTGATAAACTTTAGAGAGGGGAGCATGATTCTCAGTGTATTCCTTCCAGACTGGGACATGGCGGTTTTCTGGTGCCCATGAAGTGGCTAGTTGAGAGATGTTGTTGATGGTTGAGACTGCAGCACTGGCAGGTTTGTCATATTTTCTGGGGATGAACTGTCCGAACACTTTCTCTGGCTCAACTTTTGTCTTAGCAGGACTTTTTTCGATTTCTACTCTTGCTTCTTTAAGATCTAGGAAATGGGGATAGTATTATCCTCCCATCGTTGCGTAAACATGGGGTAAGAAGTTCTTCTTCACTATGTTGATTTGTTCTTCCTGGGATGGACAAATGGTCATAGTGGTTGCCTTTTCCCTTCATCGGGATATGAAGTTACTGACTGATTCCCCAGAGTTCTATTTGAGCAACTTTAAATCACGACGGGTGACCATAAGCTTTTCGTTATATTTGTACTGCGATATGAATTCACGGGCTACATCTTCCTAGCTACAGATTCTGGACTCCTCGAGAGAAAAAAACCATCAAAGGGCGCTATTCTTCAAAGTTTGCTGAAATAATTGGGCCATTTCTTCTTCAGAAGCCCCTAGGAGAGTCATGGAACGGTGATAACTGCGAAGGTGAACAATCGGGGGTCCACTTCCTCTGAATCTCTCGATATTTGGCATCTTGAACTTCCAAGGTAACCTCACCTTAGGATAAGGAGACATGAGGGTGTAGTCCATGTAATTCCCAGAGATTCGGACTTGGTATAACTTCTTAGTTAGCATCTTGAGATCTTCTTTGAACTTGTTCAACTCTTCCTCTTTTGGATCAATGATCAAAGGCAAGTTAGCCCCAGGCTGGGCAAGGTTTGGCATAGGAAGCTGGGTAGACGGCGGCACATTAATAAAAGGGGTACGTGGAGTCTGCCGATACTCTTCGGGAACCCAGATAGGCTAGGGTGGACCCATAGCATGAGGGAATATGGCCTATGGCTCTTGAGGAATAGGAACCTAGTTTCGTTGCATCTCTCGAACCTCAATCCGGAGGTTATCAATCTTGGACACGATCTGAGCTAAAACTGCCGTCATATCGGGCTGCACAACTGGTACTTGATCTGTGTTCTCCATAGAAAATGGATGGATACCGAACTCGGAAGAAGTAGAAGACGAACTCTGGGGTGATTTGACTGAAAACCGAATCCAATAGGGAGCCAAGCAAAGGGCATGCGATCGACCTGAGAATTCGCAAAGTGGGATTTATTTTTGGGAAAAAGAAGAATGAAAATATTTTAACACTTTTTTTTTTAGATTGAAAGACAAAATATTTTTGGATTTTTGATAAAGAACGGAAGAAATGTTTTTGGATTTTTTTATAAAGGAAGGAGAAATGTTTTTGGATTTTTGATAAACAATGGAGAAATGTTTTTGGGAGACGGGTCTCAGCATGATTATTATTATTATTATTATTATTATTATTATGTTCTCACTTGTATTAAATTCTCCTAAATGCAAAATAAAATGTCGGATGGGACCCGAGCTTGGAAAAGTTGGGTTTGTAACATATGCAAAGTTATGGTTGGACTTGTAACCAAGCTCATGGGCAGGGTCCCATTTTAAAAGTGGGCGAAAATTAGAGAGGGAGGCCGACCCAGAATTTCGGCAGAGTTTCGGGTCAAAATCGGTAATATAACATGTGTGTCCTATGCATGACACCTATATGCGGGTATGCAGTTTGATTGGGTGAATCGGAAAGGGTTCCCCCCTTTGGCGTGGCTTCCACGATATACGTCTTGCTTTTGAGGGCAATCGGTACGTGTGGACAAGCCATTTGATATACCTGAGTGTAAGTGAATTGCCTCACTATATACCTCATGGGGACGGTACGTGTGAAAGCGAATTCGATATACTTGGAGTAAGTGAACGAGTTCCCTGTGATATACCTCCCGTTATGACTTCGTTCCATAGGTACGATGCGGGGGAACCGTTCGATATACGTCGAAGGTACTTGGACAATGGAAGTTGAGAGTCATATCACTTAGGCTAACTGCACCTGCCGGACCAGCGCCCATCACGAAGTGACCCTCCATTTACTGGATAAAATTTAGTCAATCACAATGCACTTTGATGATTTCGTCTGAATCATGCATGATTCTCTTATTAGTATCTTATGATGAGAGTATCTTTCTTGATCATGCCCAAAGGGAGCAAAGCACGAGTACCAATGGTATACCAAGTATATATGGGTGATGCGTGCAACATGTGGACATATGTGATCTTAGGTGCACGTGGTGTGAAGTGTACATGGAGAATCTTCTATAAGTGTGTGAATAGAAGCATAAGCATGAGGTACACATGAATACTAAAACAGGGCCTTAAAAATAGGGGAAAATATAAGCAAATATAACACCCATGTAAATAGAGTCTAGCCCTCAAAATAAGTGTCCCCAGCGGAGTCGCCACTGTGGACATCCCCCCCCCCCCCCCGGATCATCGCAGCGGGAGGGACGGAGAAGAGTGAGCATCTTCAATGTCGTGAGGATCTTGGTCCCGCGGGACATACTGATGCATATGAAACCAAAAATGATACATACGAAACAAAAAATTATTCGAAAACGGTCCGGAGGCTAAGTTACGAAATGGTAAGGTGTTAGGCACCCATTCCGGCCTTACGGTCTCTCATGGGTTATTGTTATTTTCCTTTATTTCCTCGTGATATGTGTGCATGTGTATATGTAGTGGAGATAGGAATCATCGACTTGTATCATGGAAGAGATAAAGCGAGTCATCCGTAGGAATGTTCCTGAAAGTAATATTAGAAAAATAGGATTTACGCGATTATTCTAGCGTTGATCGTTATAACGGAACGATAACACATATGGAATAATACGCCACTAAGCACAAATATATGCATATGTAAATATATATAATCTAAGAGAGTTAATTTCAAAGAACATAGAAAAATATAAAATGAGAGAAAAGTAGGAATAGGACTCGAGTCTCGGGTTTTACCCCGAGAAGCCTACGTAGCCTATAGAGGCATCAAAGTCCACGTAGTTCGTATGCAAAATGAGGGGTGGGGTTTATCCCATAAATCCAATGGGGGACTTCTCTTATATGTGTGTGTGTGTGTGTAAAAAGTGTTTTAGTTGTGAGAAAAGTGTGAGAATTTCCGTTTGGAATTTATGAGCAAACCCTCTTTTTCTTGTTTTTTTGGGTTTTATTTATATAAAAATAAGAGATGTGCAATAATACTAGATAAAAATTATATTAGGATATGTGATATGTGAGAATAAAAGTGCTAAGTAATAAAACAAATTAATGCGAATTTAGGAGAATTTAAAGAGAGGGTTGAGAAAGTTGGACCTTCTTGAAGATCTTGAGCTTGATCTTGGATGTTGGAGAGCAGCCCTTGCACTTGGGTGATGATAGAGGATACTAAATTCATCAAGTTTGATGAAAAAGGTGATGAAAGGTGAAGGATGGAAAGGAATTTGGGTGTGGAAATCACGATGACTTCGAGATGGGTTTTTTGGGCTTGCTGAGAGTGATGGATTTCAGATTTTCTCCTCCTCTTGGAATGAGGTCAGGCCCTCCTTTTTATAGGCCCGAGGCATTACCGATTGGCATAGACCTGGTCCTGCCAATGGGCAGGTGTGTTTAGGCACACTGCCGATAGGCAGGGTTTGGAACCTGCAATTTGGCAGTCTCTTTCAGGTTACTTCAGAAAATTAGTCGCAGAGCGCAAATCATTGATTCGCATCATGCACGAGATAAACCTTTAGAAAGGTAATTTAGAGACCTTCGAAAGTCCTTTGGACTGCTCCCGAGTCCGAGAGTTGACTTAAGGTCAAATGTGTCTTGGAAGCATTCGTTAGTCCTTTGGATGGGGAATCGTCGGACGGAAACGGATCGTTCGTCCGTATGGTAAGTCAGAATCGTGCACGTGGCGGACCATTGGAAATTTTAGGATATGTACTTAGACATTCCAAAGAGCTTGACTTGGTTTGGGGAGTTAACTTTGGTCAACTGGGGACTGGAAGCGTTCGGTGACCTTTTGGAGTAAAACAGATCGTCCGTATGCATCGTATGTCAGAATCGGGACCGGAGTGGACCGTTGGAAAGTGGTTTTAGCATCCTTCGAAGATTCATTCAGTCTCAGTCAAGATGAAAAGTTGACTTTGGTAAAACGGAGCCTGGGAGCATCTGGTGACCTTCTAATCAAGTTTTAGGGGGAAAACGGGACGTTCGTCCACACCGTAAGTCAGAATCACACACGGGATGGACCGTTAGAAAAGGGTTTTAGGGACCTTCAAAGATTAATTCAGTCTTGGTCGAAATGAAGAGTTTGGATTTTGGTCAAACGGAGCCTGGGAGTGCCCGATCGCCTTTGGGTCAGTACTCGGGGTATGATTTAGGTTTGTAGCGATGAGAGGAGGTGCTAGGGAACCTACGGAGAGGTTAGGGGGTGTTATAATGGGGTGTATACATAGAAATTGTAGGAAAGATCATTTTATTTTTACTAAAAATTAATATTGAACCGAGTACACTTGATTACTAAACTGATAATATTTTTTAAAATGCTCAGCGCGCCATGGATTCTTGAATTCTTCCCCCTCCAAAGTATGACTGCAAAAATACGATAGGGCCCATAGCAGTTGGCTTCCAGCATATTGTTTTTCTAGATCACCTTCTTCAGCACATAATATCCCTCATTTAAGTTGGTTAGCTTTATCCTTTTATTATAAAATCGAGTTATTCACTGTTGGTAATCTGCATTTCTCAGAGCAGCGTCTTCTCGCACCTCTTCTAGCATATCCAAATCCAACCTTTGCATTAGATCATTCACAGGAGAGTTAAAATTCAAAAGTCTATAGGATGGAAGACCCAACTTGGCAGGTATAACTGTTTCAATCATAAATGCTAACATGTATGTATATTCTCCAGTTACAGTCCTCGGGGTTGTTCGGTACGCCCATAACACTGAGTATAGCTCGTTGATCCAGTTTTCCTTCGCATCATCCAATATTTTCTTCAACCCATTCAGCAAAGTTGTATTTATAACTTCAGTTTGCCCATTACTCTGAGGGTGGCCTGAAGCAGAGTGTAATTTTTGGATGTTGGACTGAGCCTAATAAAATGCGAATTCCTCATTGTCAAACTGCGTTCCATGGTCGATGATAAAAGCATAAGGCAGCCCATACCTGCAAATGATGTTCTTCCAAATGAATTGGTAGACCTTCTCATAAGGCATATCTATCAATGTCTCTGCCTCCACTCACTTTGTAAAGTAGTCCACTGCAATAATCAAGTACTTGAATCTTCCTCGGGTGGGCGACAGTGGCCCGACCAAGTCTATTCCCCACATCGCAAATGGCCAAGGTGAAGTGATTGGGGTGAGAGCAGCCTATGGAGTTTTGCAAATACTGGATACCTTTGGCACTTCTCACATTTCTTAGAAAAAGATGCACAATCCGCTCTCATAGTTGGCCAGTAGTATCCTTACGCACTTATTTGCTGCAGAAGTGTTCTTCCTGCAATATGAGCTCCACAAGAACCTTTATCTACTTCTTGAATTAGATTTGGATCTTCTAATGGGTGAACGTAACGCTGCAAATTGACTGTCAGTCCTCTTTTATACAAAATTCCTTTGTCTAGCACATATCTGGAAACTTTACTTTAACTTTTTGGCTTTAACCATATTTACTAGTAAGGTTCCTTCTTCAATATATGCTCTGATGGGATTCATCCATAATGGCCCCATATTTACAGCAATAAAATTAATCATCAAATATTCAGCTATACTCCTGTTGGCCAAAATCTTAATAGGAATAGTTCATCGTAGTTCAATTCTGACAGCTGAAGTTAGCCGAGTAAGAGCATCTGCTCGGGAATTTTTCACTATTGGAATTCTATTCATCCGAACAACTGGTAATTTTGCTATTACCTCCATTGCTTTGGATAAGTATTTGATTGTCAATTCACTTTTAGCTCCATACAAGCTCAAGATTTGATTTACTACCAACTGGGAATCATTATGTGCTATAATTTGCTCGGCATTCAATGATTGGGCTAGACTTAAGCGCACAATAAGAGCTTCATATCCTGCCTCATTATTTGAGGCTTGGACTTGAAATCGTAGAGCATATTCAATCTCAATATTATTAGGAGTGTTAATTATTATACCTGCTCCACTGCCAGTTGCACAAGATGACCCATCAACGTACAAGTTCCATATTGGGAGATCGTCGGTAAGTGCTTGGTCTGTTAAAATTTCGTAGTGGAATATTTTTCTCCCTACTTCTTCACACTTCTTTGACATCTCCTTTGTTCTTGAAGAAAAATTTGGTAGTCGACAACAGCCTCTCCTGGTAAACGTTCCTCAAGAGCATGATTGTCAACAACTTTATTTTCTCCTGATCCTTGCTCGGATTGATGGTTTTGTTGCTCAGGTACCTCAGGGTAAGTGAATTCAACTATGAAATTCGCTACTGCTTGGCCTTTTAAAGAAGACATTGGTTCATAAATAATGTCATACTCTCCTAATTCCACTACTCAATATATTAATCTGCCAGACTTCTCTGGCTTGTGCAAAGCCTGCCTTAGTGGCATATCAGTGTATACTATTATTGTATGGACTTGAAAATAGGGTTTCATGCGTCTAGATGCTTCAATCAACGCTAGTGCCAACTATTCTAAGCGAGATACTTGATTCCTACTCCTCGAAAAGCTTTACTGGTATAGTAAACTGGCTTTTGGACTCTATTCTCTCTTATCAAAGCAGAGCTCACGGCAGATTCAGAAATAACTAAGTACAGGTACAACTTCTCCCCCATAACTGGTCGGGAAACCAGTGGAGGTGACCCTAAATACTTCTTCAATTCCCAAAAATCTTTTTTGCATTATTCATTCCATTCAAAACTCTTTCTGAGTACTTTGAAAAATAGTAGGCACCTATCTGTATCTCAGGACACAAACCTATTCAAAGGCGCTACTCACCCAGTTAGCCTTTGCACATCTTTTTTGCAACTCGAGGACTGTATCTCAAGCAATTCCCTAATCTTGTATGGGTTTCTTTCAATTCCCCTCTGATTTACTATATACCCAAGGAACATTCCTTCTTGTACTCCAAAGAAGCACTTGGTCGGGTTTAATCTCATCTGGTGCTTCTCAAGTTGATCAAAAGTCTAGCTGAGGTCACCAATATCGTCAGATTTTTTTTGCTCTTTGTAAGCATATCATCCACGTATACTTCCATATTTTTACTTATTTTCTCCTCAAAGAGCTTGTTCATCAGCCTTTGATATGTAGCACCTGCATTTTTCAAACCAAAAGGCATAACATTATAGCAGTAAGTTCCTCGGAGAGTGATGAAAGAAGTGCTTTCCCTGTCTTCAGGCTTCATTTTAATCTGATTATAACCAGAATAAGGAGTTGATCTATCCTGGGCAAAGGAAAGTGATCCTTTAGGCATGCTTTATTAAGATGTTTGAATTCTATGCACATCCTCCACTTGTTATTTTTCTTCTTGACCATAACTACATTGGCCAACCAATCTGGATATTTTACCTCGTCAATGAAGGCTGCTTTCTGAAGTTTTTCAACTTCCTCCTGTATGGCTTGGTTCTTCTCAAGACTGAATACTCTACGTCTTTGCTTCACTGCCTTGATTTCTTCATTGACATTGATTTCATGGCAAAGGAAGTTAGTGTGACACCCCGCCTAATTAAATACCGGGTGATCAGTGTCTGGTTGGTTCATTCTTAGCATCACTGTCGTAAAACAAATTTTCTTTGTTAATCACCTAATAAATAATTAAGCTAAGTGTCAAAACATTTAATTTTATAGATGAATTTCTATTTTTATGATTTAATATACGAAACCATTTTTTTATAAACACAGATAATAATATTAAAAAAACCAAACTATCCAAATGAAGTAACCAAGCTTGATTAACCGATCCAAAAAAATATATCCCAAATCGAGGATAAAGAAATAATTAAAGTAATTCCAACAATAACTGAATACTGAAATAATAAAGAGTAAAAATATCTCTCTGAACTAAATGAAATATGGAAATGGGAGACACATGCCCTATATAAAATGAACAAATGGGAGAATTAGAAGACAAGGATGAAGTCATCTCAAGGACCTGCAACTCCCACACTAGCTGCAGCACGTGAATAGTCCAAAGATCTAATCCTGACGCCCATGTGGCTGGGCACCTGTAATTAATATATATATATATACAGGAAAACGAAGGGATGACAGGAAACGGGTCAGAGCCCGAGTGTAAAATAACTTTAAAATAGTTTAGCAAGTATTTAAAATGCTTACCAATTGATATTACATACATGTTAGTACCTCGACACTCACTTGGAAATTCTTACCTCTCAACTAGTGTGCACGCCTAACGTACTACCGAATTAACCTAGTTAAATCTAACCCAGTTTACTAGTCTAACCCAATTTCCATTCACTAATCCTAATCCAAGTGATCGCATGACTATAGTTTATATCTGATAACCTTTTCTTATGAATTTGTCAAGCCAGTTATATTCATCTTAATACAGACTTAAGTTCTCAGCCACTTAACTCATTTAATATTAATTATTCAATTCTATCTACTTACAAGCACAGTAGATTAACCACAAGTATATAATTTTACCACTCATAATATATACCAATAGGGCACCCCACATAAATCTATGGTGCTGGCATACTCTACTATCATGTCCCCGTATCTCCCGTACAAAGGAAAATACTAGTCTGGAATCACTCTCGAACTGTATTAACACAAAACACACATATTGCAGATGAATCATAGTTCCAAGTCACTAAGAGGTCATCACATACCCTCACATCTCTTAGGACCGTCTAACTATCATTTTCAGATAGCCTATACCAAGCATGCTATGTTCTAGAGTACAAGTCAATATCCCCCCCCCCCCCCCCCATAGGGTCCAAATCGAGATAAGACTGTCTCGACGTGAAAACCTCCGAGATAGTAAGTAGCGCGGGTATGATTACACACAGATATTTATATAATAAATATTCACACACATATTTATATTTACATCATTCAGGTAGGTATACACACGACCCATATAATACTCTGACCATACGTGATACGTAGTGCCCGAGTCCTACGTGTAATTAACCCACTCGTACTTTATCAATTACAGTAAATCCTTAAGTGCTTCTCGACTCTCGAAGTGTATCATCTAAATAAATATAAAATTAGTAGGTGTATGCTCTCTACCCTACTGGCCTAAGTCAATCTTAATTTTCACAAGACCTAACTTAAAGTACGTACAATTTCCACTCTATTTCATACCCCCGAAATACCACGGTTAAATTCCATATAGGGTCGCATTACCCAGACCTTGTCTATACCTCGCTGGTCCTTCCTAAGTCCCATTATGATATTTAAATTATGTCCAAAGGTTCTTAGACATTGGGATTGGATTAACATTGAAAAGGGGAAATTTTTTTCCATTTCTAGGAGGAGTCGATCGATCGATGAAAAGGGTTGATCGATCGATCGACATTCTTGAGTCGATCGATCGACCAAGCAGGTATTGTCCAGAATTCTGCATATCAAGCCTACGAGTTTCTTCCAACTTAAATAATCAAACCTACATTAACATGTCCCAAACTCCCAACCAAGCATCATGAATGTTATATAACCCAATATGGAGGATTTCTAACGTAAAATATTCATTAATTCCTTAAGAATCGTCAAAAAATGGATTAATTCAAGAATTTATCATTTAACCCTAGTTTATCTAATTTTCTCAAGAACTCCATTAATTTATAGATTTCTATTTCTACTGGGCATCAAATTTCATGGTAAATATTCTACATATAATAAGATACTCATTCTAACATGATTTCTAATCCAAATTGCAATAATAGTCTCCCAAACAACATTATATTTTTTATGGGACATAGAATTATTATATCCTACACTAGCATGGATGTGTTATCAACCAAAGAACAACAAGTTAGATACTTTCCTGGGAATCAAAAGTCTGATCCGACGACTTTGAGTGGTGTAGGAATGATCCTCTTCTCCCGATCTACGTGTTGGTCGTGGAATTTGTGAGGATGGTGTAGGGTTGGTGGTTCTCCTTCTTGGAATCCTTCTCTCTTCTCTCTTCCTTAGCCTTTCTGTAACTCCAATGTTTCTAACCCTCGAGGACTCTAACTTTCATCAGATATAGACTCTCAATTTTCGTCCTTAATTAAGGACTAAAATGGAAAATTACCGAAATGCCCTCCCGGGTTACCATTTAGGCCTAAAATCATCCCGAGACATAAACTAAACCCCCGGGTACACTTTTATGACTATCTTAACCCTTCTGAACACATTAGCACACTCGAAATGATTATACGGGCGACGTGGAATTGATTTACTTTTTATTCCATTAATTTAGTCCCGACACGACACACGCGCGTCTCGACTTAATTTATATAATTGTCATATTATTCACTCGCAACAATTTTAAAAAATTCAATCTCATATATTACTTTAATCATTCAGTAATATTAAACATAATTCTTACTAATAATTACTAACTCTCGTCGCGCTAGTAAATATTCAATTTAAAATTTGGATTAATATTAAATTAATTTATCCCAATTAAATTTAATTAATCCAATAATTAAATGCCATAAAATAAGGGGTATTACAGTTAGGATCAATCTCTGACATATCTTCATGACTAGGCGAACACGTGTTTTCTCTGTTTAAGGAAGCTCACTAGTTCCTGTTTAAGAACAAGATCCAGCATTGTTCCAATTTGAGTTGTGTGCTCTTGTTTATCGTCATCTAACATAATGCTTTTTGTTATTTCTACAATTTGGCCCTTTACCTGCTCTGTCTCCTCCCTTGAGCCTAAGGTTTATACCTCAGGATCTTCTTCAGGTTCAGAGGTATTCGCGTGGTACATGGTGGTTTTCCTCTTTGTTTCATCCAGCTCTTCCTGTTCAGCAGATGAATAGCAGCATTCCCCAACTAATTTTTGCTCACCTTTCACGACTCCTACATCAAAGTTGGTCAGGAACTTCAAGCATTGATGAACAGTAAAAGGCACTGCCTAAAACTTCTTTAATCCAACTCTTCCCTGAAAGAGTGCGCGAGCGTCCAAATAGAGATATTATTTAACTAAACTAAGTTTTATGAGTTAAGTCCTAAACATGCAGCTATATGTGGTAGAACAAGGTGATGAAACATGCAAGAACATTCAAACACACACATGTGAGGAAAAATTCCCCAAAGGGGAAAAACCTTTTATTTTCATTATAATATTGTAACATATAATTTCTCGAATTACAATGAAAATACAGTGACACAGAATTACCCGCAGGCGTCAGATCTGTAGTCGGCGGCTGGAACTTTCCCTTTCTAGGAGGGCAGCAATGAAGAAGAAGGACGGTCTTCTCCACAAGGGTATGAACAGACAAAAGATTGTGTTCTTGGGTTGCAAACAGATTCACAAGGGTTTGAAAAGTTGTGTGAATCGAAACATGAGTCTTGGGACTCACAAAGGTGAAGACTTAGAGTATTTAGGACTCTGAAAATCGTTTATGAAAGTCTTTCTAAACAAATCCCCAATGTTGGTTTATAAAAGAAACCTGGGCCGAAAATATCTGAACACGATCTGCACAATTTTATCTCAGGCGGATCGATCCGCTTCTGATCCGGACCAGTCCGAGGTCAGATCGGTTCTTTTTTGAAATGGGCTTCTTCGGTTTGCAATAAATCCGTGGATTACTGGTTTGAGGCAATAGCGAATCGGTCAGAATTGAGGCAAACCGATCAGAATACAGATCGGTTCATTTTTAAAACAGTCGGACCGGTCCGATCTACCAGAAATCTGATTCCATGATTCCAAGATGAAAAATGCTTTGATATTCGGATCCGTTGATGTAGATGCGATCTTAAATTTCTTCAACGATGTAACGGCTTACGGCATACAAATTGATTTTGGACAAAAATGTCCTTACAAATCTCCCCCTATGTCTATGCCGGTATATACACAAAAAATCTGAATTATCAACTATCAAATTGCCTATACAAATCTACCCTTCCATGAACCCAAAACTAGAAAGATACTGTTGATACCAAAATTAGTATGCTGATATAGACGAATAATAAGAAGACACGTGTCGATCTACGTGGCACAATAGCAACGAGGAAGTTTATTTCCGCGACCAAGTCATACTCACTCCGAGCAACAAGTGTACTCCGAGGAACTCCAACGCTCCGAGGAACTCCTGAACGACGAGCAACTAAGGCGGTCCGAGCTGCATCTCGGCCACAGCATTGATTGCCAGATAATCAATAGTTCAACTATTCATTGAATGCTTATCATACAGACGTATACTCTTAAAGGGAATTAATTATTTACCCTTTCACATGTACAGCCTAAGGGCTATAAATACATTGTATCACCCTCATTCAAGGGGACCGGATTTTCTTGATAGAATTACGTATCGAGAACTCCAAAACACTTGGCAATAACAGAAACAGTGGACGTAGGCCATTCTTATACGGCTGAACAATTTAAAATTCTTTATCTCATTTATATTTATCTGTGATTAAATAATTAGAAGCAATCTAATTTTTTACATCAACAGATTGGCGCCGTCTGTGGGAAACGACTGTTGTTATCGTTTTTTACCAAAAATCATTCATCATCAATGGCAGATAATCCAGAATCCAGCAATCGAAATGCTGGAAATGCTGGAAATCTTCCAAATCCCTCTGCACCTCCAGATCTGGCGGGAATTATGACGAATCTGGCTCAAAGACAAACCGCCATGCAAGAAACAATGCGGTAACTCATACAAACCCTTCATGGAGGTGCACCTGCACATTCGGGACATCGAAGTGGTCAGAGGCAAACCTATTTACTTTCTTCACGATCCAGGCGCACAGATGCATATCATAATGAGGAATCTGATGATTTCTCTTATCAACCTGGGCAAACTTCATCAATACGGGCCACAGATACTGAGCAACGTATTACTCTCTCTCCAGAGAGGACCAGTGCCTTGGAAAGACTGAGCAAGGTGTCTCCTTTCAGTCGATTAGGCCCTAGGAGGAATAGGAGTCCACCTAAAACCATGTCGAGGAGTTTTCGACAACCATCAGATCTAAGAGAAGGATCAGCACAATCACGACCAGTTGCTCATCAAGATAGATCTCAGGAGGCCACGTCAGATCAATCAATTGTTTGAACTAATAGGCCAAAGGAAGGAAATGATGCGTGGAAAGGTTCCATTCAGCGGTTAGAGGATAGATTGGGAGAAATGGCTAAGGCGAAGAACCCCCTACAATGAACTTTTATTCAAGGGACACCTTTTGTACAGGCCATTGTGGATTTTCCTACACCGTCGAAATTTAAAGCACCTGTGGTGACCCCCAAATATGATGAAAAGGCAGATCCTGTTCTTCACATAGAGCAATATCAAGCTGCTGCCGACATCTATGTTGTCCCCGACGAGATGAGATGCAGAGCATTCTCAGGAACTCTTACTGGATCTGCCCAGATATGGTACAACAATCTTCCTCGGGGTAAGATTTCAACTTTCTTTCAGTTGGCTGAGTCGTTCATTGGCAATTTCTGTTTTGGAGCAAAGCCAGTAAAACGAGTAGCACACTTGTTAAGTGTTAGACAAAAATCTGGTGAGAGTACTAGAGATTACATAACTCGTTTCAATAACGAGAAGCTGGAAGTCATAGATTATGAAGAAAAGACAGCAATCACCGCCTTGGAAGCAAACTGGCATGGACCTTACCGAGTTACAGAAGTTGTTCGACCATGAACTTACCGAATAGCAACTCTAGAAGGAGAGGAATTTAAGAATGCATGGAATGCTGAACACCTACGCAAGTATTATCAGTGATGTAAAATGTAAAGCAGTTCCATCAATATGAATAAAACGATGATATTTCGCCATCTTCTCTCTTTTTATTGAAAGTTTTTCGGGGAATACTAGTGTGCAACACTACGCTGCTCGGGAGTAAAAACAACACGATAGTTCAAGCTCAGACCAACTCCGGTTGGTAAAAGGGCGAGAACAAACCATACTCCTTTGGTTAGGAGGCGTACACTAGCTCAGACCAACTCCGGTTGGTAAAAGGGCGAGTGGACATGATAGTTCGAACTCAGACCAATTCCGGTTGGTAAAAGGGCGAGAACACGACATTCCTAAAAATACCAGCTCCGGTTGGTTAGGAAACCATACTCCTTTGGTTAGGAGGCTGACACTGGCTCAGACCAATTTTGGTAAAAGGGAAAGTGGACATGATAGTTCGAACTCAGACCAACTCCGGTTGGTAAAAGGGCGAGAACAACAATCCTAAAAATGCCAACGTGTTTGGCTAGGAAGCAAAATACTCCTAAAAATGCCAATCTCGGTTGGTTAGGAAACAAGATATGCTCTCAAATGACAACTTATGTTGGTCGGAAGTTAAGATTATTGCAGAAAATACAAAATATTCCAAACTGTACCAAGTATGGTTGGGCGTGGATAAAAACCCACTAACTGTAGTTGGTCGACGAGGAGAAAATATTCCAAACTGAACCAAGTATGGCTGGTCGGGGATAAAAACCCACTAACTGTAGTTGGTCGACAAGCACAATTTAAAGACCTTGGTTGGTTGGAAAAAATTTCAACATTTTATACTCACTACTTTATTATTAGGTGATTGAGCAACATTACTGATACTTGTAACTTTTTTTGGTCAATGAACCACACAATATTGTTATGCAAGCACAAATATAAAGTGTTTGACAAATACAAGACAATAGCAATACAAATTTGCAAACAAAAACGAAACTCTTTCATTAAATTCAAAATAAATTACACAAATTTATTACATTGATATTAAATTTTGTACTAATTATTACATCAGAATTTCCTATTCTACTGGTCTTTTCCCTTCTGCTTTTGAAATAGGCTCCGCGCCAGCAGGAGGATCTTCCAGGCAAAGGGGAGAATTAATAAAGTTAAGATCTCGAAGCATTCTGACGTTCATTATTGAAGGTGTATCCAGTAAATGCTCAGGGCGAGATAATTCTGCCTATGAATGAAGGGCATAGTCACCAAGATACTTGGAGATCAAACAACGAGGAATGGCCCGAGCAGGGATACAGCTCATGTCAAGCTTGAAGGGCGGAATTGGTAGATCGAGCAGCCCAGGAGCATGGTAATCCCATAAATAATGACCTTGCTCTAGTTTCAATACACCCAGGGCGTTCAACCATCCCTGTTTGTAGCCTTCATTATTAGCATTTTCAATACGATCATTCAAGTGACAAAGGGACTCATTATAGCCTGCCATCCAGAATTCACGAGGTTGTTTATGGAATTGGAAAATTAGTCTCTCTAACTGCTCATGAAGGTTTCTGGCAAAAATATCCTTATGATCCAAAGCAGACTTCGTCGCAGCAAGTTGATCCTCCAAAGTTTGGACTTTCTTGGACAGTTCAGACAAGGCTTGATTTTTTGCCATCAATTGGAATTCTTGGTTTTCCAACGCTGATTGAGTACGAGCTTCTTCAATAGTAGGACGAAGAACTCTTGGTCGTCCCCGAGCAGGTTGAGTACTTTGTTCCTCGACAACATTCTGAGCAACTCTTCCTCGTCCACGAGAACCTCTTTCTCATCCCCGAATAGCAGTAAAAGGCCCAGCTCTTCTTAAAGCCTATAACTCTTCTCGCAACTTGGCATTTTCCACTTCTAAAAATGAGAATCCTTCATCGATGACCGGTACCAAGGCAGTGGAAGATGAAGCAGCAGAGCTCAGCTGAGCTAGTTCTTTTTGTAGATTATTGTTTTCTTGTTCCAATAGCTCAGCGATTTGCGTGTGCCCTTCGACATCTGCTTTCAATGTTCTCTCTCTCACTTCATAGCCAACAAGCATCTTGTCATAGCCTTTTTCAGCACTAAGTTGTTTGATTTTCTTCCCATACCCTTCATGCAAAAGAGTTGAAGACTCTTTATACTGCTGCTGAAGTTCATCAAGAGTACCTTGCAAGTCTTCAATCATTTCGTAATAAGCCACATTCTTGGCTACAGCACGATCAAGAAGACATTTTAAGTATTGATATGCCTCCACTGCTTGGTCTGAAGCATCTCGACCAAGAATCTCTACAATCTGGGAATTGTCCAAGTCAGTGTGGCCAGCCTTAAAATATTCATTACATTGTCGAAGCAGAGTTGTGTCATGGGCAGACAGCAATTCCATTCTAGCCATAAACTAGTAAAGAAGAGAAGGCAAGATTTAATAAAAAAGCAGACAGAACATCAACAACATAGAGGGATAAAAAAGGTGATTTTTTATTACATCATAGAAAGAAGTACAGTGTTCAGAGTACAGAGTACAAGTGATAAAAGAAAATAAAATAAATACCGAACAAACTTCACACCTTTTTCTTGTCTCCCAAGACTTTCTCGGGAGGCTGGGACGAGGAGCTTGATTGCTCGGTGGGAACAATAATTTGGATTGCAGGAGCTGGAACTTGTTCAGGTGGAGCAGGCAAAGACGAAATCTCCTCGGTGACTGTCTGAATAGGTTGTGAGGCAAGGACTTGATCACCCACTGCCATTGAAGACTCCTCGAATGCAGCTTCGTCTTCTTCCTCATCTTCAATTTTAGTAGGGGGACCAGGAAGATGCTGTTGAAACAGCTCAGAGTCCTCGTCAACCTTCAATTCTTGCAATGCAGCAACCCAACCATCTCGGAAGTATTTAAGACTCCCATACTGCACTTGGGACATCATGGTTGCTACCCCCTTGTTCCATCCTTTATCCCAGCCAGTGTTGAAGGACTTCTTTACTGCCATCTTTCTTTTTATTTTCTCCGAGGAGAGCTTCTCAGATAAAAGATCCTCGGTGGCTTTCAATTTAACTTCCACCTCCTCCTTCTGGCGATTTACTTCTCGCAGAAGGGTTAGCTCTTCCTCAGCCAATTTAAACTTATTTTCAAGCTCCCAAAGTTCGTGAGCTTCTCGGCATACTTCTTGTTCTCTCTCTCCAAATCTTTCACTTTATTTTCCAAACCCTTGGAAACTTCAACGAGCTGCACCTTCTCTGCCTCAACTGCAGCCAACTTCTTCTCCCAATCAGCCCTATCCTCTTCATACTTTTGACGGGAATCCTTCAAATATTTCGTCAATTCCAATAAAGCATCCTCCACTCTGGATGAGGAGCTAGAAGCCTTGATCGCTTCATCCTTCTTCACAATGGTGTTAAAGCAACTCACCAGCTGAAAAAAGGAGATAACGATAAGTCAGTACAGAAATACATGTATTGATGGAAAGAAAGAAAATTCAGAATAAGAGAAACTTACTGAGGCAATGTGACGAGTAGCCAGGGATGTAAGCATATCCCTAGACATATTCTCCTCAATTCCTTGGACTTCAGGAATGGTCCAAGTCTTCACCGAGCTCATAGCAGAGCTCGGAGGAATAATAGTTGGAACACCAGCTCCACTAACTTGGAGCTGAAGCACCTTATACCTTTGACTTGCTTAAGTCTACATTGTATAAGTGCTCAACTAATTTGGAAATATTGACAAAATTGGTTGTCTATCCTAGAATCTAAAAAGCCTCAGAACCTATCTCTTTAATCCTCTTCAATGATCTATGATGGTATAAAATGAATCACACTATACACAATTAGAAGTGCATACATGTGTTCATATTGCCTAAAATTGAGTGTGTGTTTAATTCCCCTTGAATTGGAGCTTTAATAATTTTTTGGGAATTTTTAAATATTTTTTAAACCTTTTTAAACATTTTTTAATAAATGTTTTTATTAATAATATGGGTTAATATAGTTTGTGGGGTTAATACACTATTTTAG
Source organism: Sambucus nigra (assembly GCA_949130495.1). Classification (NCBI taxonomy): domain Eukaryota; kingdom Viridiplantae; phylum Streptophyta; class Magnoliopsida; order Dipsacales; family Adoxaceae; genus Sambucus; species Sambucus nigra. The sequence goes on from OX422216.1 coordinate 577,896,582, forward strand.
AAACTTATTTTTTCACTGAAATGTTTGGTTGGGTACGATCTCAAAGCGCTAGAGACTTCAGGGTGATGTTTTGTAATTATTTTGATGCGCGTGTGAGAGCCACTCCCAGGCCAACACTTGTCATCCTCCGGGTGAATGTATTTGTGTTTGTTATGTGAGAGGGCTGGATGGATGTTTGATGAACGTTGGATCATTCCTAATCAAGGGTCTGCATGTGTTCTTGGTTAATCCCGGTGCTATCCATTTCAACCAATCACAATCCTTTTAAGCCACCGCTGTTTTATAACCTTTGGATCAAGTCAAAGCTGGCATGACTTGATCTCAGCCCTTGATTTGCCTCGAGCATCCAGAACCTTCCCTCAGCCCTATATATACCCTCTACTTCTTAGCCTTAGAAAATTTTTGGGCATTCGTCTTTCAGAGAGAAAAAAAATAAGAGAGAAGAGAGAAGTGAGAGAGAAGAGAGAAAAGAAAAGAGAGAAGAGAGAGAAAGGAAAACCTGTTAGCCAAACCCTAACCCTAACTCTAAACAGTTCATCTTCTCTGAAACAAACCTTCGTACATTCAACTCCAAACACAACCTGAGTGTTTGAGAGAGAGAGTGGTTTGTTCTTATGTTGCTGTAACCTCTTGATCTTTAGATCTTGTATACAACTTAAACATTCGTGTGAAGATCTAGTTTCTTTTTCATAGAAACGTTAGATCTACATACTATATGTTACATTTTCACTAGATCTGCATTTTTTATACTTGATTTAAGAAAATCGTACTGATTTGGTTTTAAAAATGTTTTCTGGTTTCTGTTTTTACAAAACTTAACTCTGACCTAGTTGGATTCACACTTGGAGGGTTTTCAATCTCATAAATATTTTCAAAAGAGATTGAGAAAGGTCTTGACTGATTTCTGAAGCAAGATCTCCGTGGAATCTGGGTTATATTTAAAGGTAAAAAAGGGTTCGAGTTCTGTGAGAAAGAAATAAACTAAAATCACTGCATATAGACTTTATATGTAATTTACTAGGACTGTTTGTAAATCTAAGTGTGTGTGTGAGTTCATGCATGTGAATAGGAATCACTACACAAACACTTAACACACTACTACACTGGAAGTGTTGTGTTTAAGATCTGAGATCAATGAGTCGACGTAAAGAAGCTAAAGCAAATGAAGTTAGCAAACTGGAGAAACATCAACAACAAATCAGATCTATGAGAAGTTAGAAGGACACCAAGGGGGTATATTCCTAAACTTAGAATAGGTTGATTTGAGTGCTTGCATGTTGTATAGTTTGTAACTGATTTTTGTTATTAGTGGATTTTTGCTTTTGTGACTTAGAAGTAACCGTGGATGTTTCCTCTGTTGGGAGAGGTTTTACCACGTTAAAAATCGCGTGTTGATTATCTTCATCTACTCACCTCATTCTTTAAGTGTGCTGAATTTTTGAAACTGCCTTAGTTTTAAAAAACTGATTATACAATATTAATTACTCTCGTACATAAGTTTCTTTGTAATCACATTTTGTTTATAATTTTTATTTTCAAAAGAAAAGGGTTTCTCCAACAAACATTCGGAGTTGCTTATACAGTTTAACCTTGTGTTAAACGACATTAGCGACGTTTTTTCAATTGGTATCAGAGCCCTGTTAACTTTTATTTCAAAAGATCTTGTGTTTCTGAAATCGTTTTCTGAAAAATCTAACTATGGACGAGAAGAATGAAAGGTTTGGTAATCTGTCCATACCTCCACTCTTTGATGGAAACAACTTTGCTTACTGGAAAGTAAGGATGGTTGCCTTCATCCAAGGGACTTTAGGAGATGATGTCTGGGACATTATCGAAAATGGGTACACTTATCCTACTAAACCAGCCACTGAAGGAAGTGATGAGAGGGTAAAGAAAATCTTAAGTGAATTTACCCAAGAAGAGAAAACCATTTCTCGAAATAACAATAAAGGCAAGAATGCCATTTTTATGTCCATTAATGAGTATGAGTTCAAGAGAATCTCATCTTGTGCCACTTCTAAGGAAGTGTGGGACACATTAATCACTGCCCATGAAGGAGACTCAAGAGTTAAAGCTGCTAAAACCCAAATGCTTATCCAGCAGTACAACTTTTTGATCATGACTGATTCTGAGTCTTTTGATGATTTTTACATGAACTTAACTGATATAGTTACTAAGTTGCATGCTAATGGTATTACTTATGATAGAAATGAAATTGTTTCTAAAATCCTAAGGTCATTACCACAAAATTTTGACAGTAAGAGGTATGCTATTGAGGAAATGAATGATCAAAACCTTACCCCTGAGTTACTCAGTAGCAAACTTAGAACTGTGGAAATGGAATTAGACTTTAAGAAACAATTAAATCATTCACAGAGAAAATAGCCCAACTCTAACTTGAGTTTTGCCTCTAAGATACCCAAACTTGAGTCCAATTTGACCAACTCTGACTCTGATGAGGAGTGTGATATAGACAAACTAGATAATCAGATTGCCTTAATGTCTAAACAATTTAATAAAATTGTCAAATTTCGAAACAAACAGGCAACTAAACAAGGCAAGCTTAATTATCCTACTCTGTCTAATCCCAAACCTCATGAGAGAGGTCTTGACAAACATCCTAAAGACAACAATTCCAGACCCACTAGAGACCTTAAAAAGATTGAATGTTTTAGATTTGGGAAACTAGGTCACATTGCTCACGACTGCAGAGTTAATCTGAATAAAGCCAACACACACAATAGAGCCAATGTCTGTAAAACTTGGAATGATTCAAGTGACTCTGATGAAGAGGAACTTGAGTCATCTAATGTACTTGACCCTTGCATGTCCTTTTATGCTAAGATCATTTACAATGATGATATGCCTGTGTGTGATAATGATGCTCCTACTCTTGCTTGTGTGAATACTCCTTTGATTGGCCTAGATGCTTTATTGTCTGAAAATGTTGCTAGTTCTAGTTCCGTGTGTGTGAGTCAAAGTGATCTCGATAATGACGATGCAAATGGGTGCGTGAGTACTAAAACTGAATCGTTAGGGGTCACTACACACACTTCACCTAGCGACTCAGACACAGATGACCTCCCTGATATCCATACCTTGTATGCTAAAACTCTTAAAAAAAGCACTAGATTGGAGAAGACTGTTAGAGACCTGACTAAGAAATTAGATGATCTAAGTCTTATAGTGAAGTTGAATGCTGAAGAGTACATTAACCAGTGTCTAACTCATCAATCTGAAATTGAAACTTTTGATCAAAAATTAAAAGATTTGACTAAAACTAATGAAACACTGGAAATGAAATATAAGGGAACATTATTAGAATTGGAGGAAGCAAAAACAAAGACAGCTACTGTTTTCAAAAAGTTTTCTAAGTTTGAAAACAATTCAAATTGTTTTACTGACTTTGTTGTTGACTCCAAGACCAATTCTGATGATAGAACCGGTATTGGATTTTGCCCTAAGAACAAACCACAAACTACAAATCTTGAACCTATCAAGTTTGTGTCTGGGGGCAAAAGACCAATTGAAACATGTCCAGACTTTCATTTGATTAAAAATGAATTTGATCAAAAACAACAACAGAAAGACATTGGAGAGTCTAGTACTTCTAAGGCTGACACTGCACTTAAGACTAAATACGTCTGTCCTTTGATCAGAAAGGGTGATTCTACCTATAAGACCATCCCTCCTAGGAATAACACTTCTGAACTGAATGATGTCAAACCTATCTTTAGAAGTTTTCCTAAGGAAATTCATCCCTCAAGCAATCAATATTGCTCATACTGTGACATTTATGGTCACTCCTTTGAAGGTTGTTATGCTAGGCGTCTAAACACCCCTGTGTAAAACACTTCTGTCTATAAAAACTTTAACTATTCTAGGCAAAATCGTAACCATTATGTCCTTCCAAGACAACCTAATAAGAACTCTAACTACAGAAATAGAAAGACCATAACTAAGAGTTCATTTAAGAGAAAGGCTCCCAGAAACTTTCCTAAACCAAAAGCTCAAATTTTTTAAAATAATCAGTTTGCTGCTCCAAATGTTTTTCGACAAAAAGCTGTGTCTCGAAAATTTTATCAAATGAGGGCAAACTTGGGCAAAATTAAAACTAGATCAATTTGGGTTAGAAAAGATGATCTTTTACCCCAAATAAAGTGTAACATTGTTATCACTGCTTTAAAAGCCGAACACACTTCATCTGGTTGGTATTTAGATTCAGGATGCTCCAAACATATGACAGGAGATGAAACCAAACTTTTAAACAGAACCAGATTTGTTGGTGGGAAAGTTGTTTTTGGTGATGGTGTTTCATCTCAGATCATAGGTAAAGGAACCCTAAAAGAAGAAGGAATGCCTGTTCTCGAAAATGTTCTATTAGTTAAAGGCCTTAAAGCCAACCTCCTAAGCATATCCAATTTTGTGACTCTGACCATACTGTCACCTTTTCAAAGAACAATTGTAAAATTCTAAATGATAAAAGTGAATGCATTATTACAGGATTTAGAACACCTGACAATTGTTATACTATCAAGACTAGTTCTGAAACCTGTAACATTGTCAGAATGGATGACAATGAGATCTGGCATAATCGTATGGGTCACTTAAGTTATGATATCCTTGGAAGATTGTCTAGTCAAGAGATTGTTATAGGTATTCCTAAAATTAAACCTATTTCAAGTGTTGTCTGTGGTCATTGCCAGGAAGGAAAAATAGTTAAGACTTCGCATAAAAAGGTTAAAGACATTCTCACCTCTAGACCTTTAGATCTCATCCATATGGACCTTATTGGTCCTTCTAGAACTGTTAGTATTTGTGGACACAGTTATATCCTTGTCATGGTTGATGATTTCACACGATTCACTTGGGTTGCCTTCTTGAAACATAAATCTGACACGTTTCAGAATTTTTTGAAAATTCTTCTAAGAATTGAAAATGAGAAGGACACACAAGTCAATCGCATTCGTAGTGATAGAGGGGGAGAGTTCATAGACACTGGAATAGTTGAATATTGTGACTACAACGGTTACAAACATGAATTTAGTGCCCCTAAAACTCCTCAGCAGAATGGCATTGCTGAAAGGAAAAACCGAACTCTTCAAGAGATGGCACGTGTCATGTTGCATGACAAATCTCTACCTAAATACTTCTGGGTAGAATCCATTAGAACTGCCTGTCACATCACTAATAGGGTCTATCTTAGGAAAAACTCTAAACAAACCCCTTATGAGTTGTGGTACGGTAAGAAGCCTAATCTTAAATACCTAAGAACTTTCGGAAGTCAGTGTTATGTCTGTAAAGATAGAGAACACCTGTCTAAATTTGAAACTCGTGGTGATAAATCCATCTTCTTAGGATACTCTCCAAACAGTCGTGCTTATCGTATATACAATCTGCGTACTAAGGCCCTTATGGAATCGATAAATGTAATTGTAAGTGACACTATTGTCGAAAACAAGATATCTGAATCACCTATTATGGTTGAATCTGAAAATGATTTCAAAACTGATTCACCAGAAATAGATGACTCATTACCTATTGAGAGTCCTGAAGTACCTGGCTGGGTCTCTAAAGATCCTCCCATTGACAACGTGGTCGGTAATCCTAATGAGCCAGTTCGTACTAGATCCCAGTTAAGAAATTATGCTAATTATGCATGTTTCGTCTCCCTTGTGGAACCGAAAAATGTTAATGAAGCATTGAATGACACACACTGGATTTCTGCTGTGCAGGAAGAACTTTTACAATTCGTTATTCACGATGTCTGGTATCTTGTACCTCGGCCTCAAAATAAAGATGTTATTGGAACATGTTGGATTTTCAAGAACAAATCTGATGAAAATGGGGTAATCCTTAGAAACAAATCTAGACTAGTTGCTCAAGGCTAATCTCAAATAGAAGGGATAGATTTCAGCGAGACATTTGCCCCTGTCACTCGTCTTGAATCTGTTCGACTTCTTTTCGCCATAGCGTGTTACTTAAAATTCACACTTTATCAAATGGACGTCAAATCTGCTTTCCTAAATGGAATTCTGTCCGAAGAAACATATGTAGAACAACCCAAAGGGTTCATTGATCCTAAATACCCTAACCATGTCTTTCGTCTAAAAAAGGCTTTGTATGGCTGAAAACAAGCTCCTAGAGCTTGGTATGAACGCCTTTCCAACTTTTTGTTGGATAAGGGTTTTAAGAGAGGAGGAAATGACCAGACTCTCTTTGTCAAACATTTTGACAAAAACATTATTATAGCCCAAGTCTATGTAGACGACATCATTTTCGGGTCAACTTCAAACTCTGAAGTTAAATCCTTTTCTGCTAGTATGCATAAGGAATTCCATATGTCCCTTATGGGGGAGCTATAACTTTTCTTAGGATTTCAAGTGAAACAGAATTCTGAAGGACTATTTGTCTCTCAAACCAAGTATGCCTTAGATCTTGTTAAGAAATTTGGTTTAGATAATGCTAAAGTTGCCAAAACGCCTATGAGTACTACTGTTAAATTATGTAAAGATGAAACTCGTAAATCAGTTGATTCCACACTCTATCGTAGTATGATTGGTAGCCTACTCTATCTAACTGCCTCATGACCAGACATAATGTATGTTGTATGTCTGTGTGCTCGTTACCAGAATAACCCTAAAGAGAGCCATTTATTGAGTGTAAAACATATAATAAAGTACATAAAGGGCACTCTCAATCTTGGACTTAGGTACACTAAGGATACCTGTAGCACCATCATAGGGTATATTGATGCTGATTGGGCCGGTTGTACTGATGATAGTAAAAGTACTTCAGGTGCCTGTTATTATGTCGGCAATAATTTAGTTGGCTGGAGTAGTAAAAAATAGAATTGCACATCTTTATCTACGGCTGAGTCCGAATATATAGCAGCAGGAAGTTGCTGTGCTCAATTATTATGGATCAAAAAGATGTTAAGTGATTATGGGATTAAAGAAGATCAATTACAATTGTATTGTGACAATCAAAGCGCCATTAACATATCTAAAAACCCGGTTCAACACTCGCGAACTAAACATATTAAAATAAGGCATCATTTTATTCGCGAACTTGTTGAAACTAAGGAATTAGAAATTCATTACCTGCCTACTGATCTGCAACTTGCAGACATGTTCACTAAACCTTTAGACTATAACAGATTTCTGTATTTACGAAATTCTATAGGCATGGTATGCGCTGATTAATCTCTCAAGACTTTAAGTTTTACCCTTTGTCCATTTGAGACAAAATGGGGGAGAAATTTGAGTTTTATGAGTTCATTTTTTTGTTCACATTTCATCTAAACTACTTGATCTTAGTGTGTATATTTGCAGGAATCTCTTCTACTGATTGTCTACCGTTTCTAGTGTAAAAATTTGTAAATAGTTGAGTTATGTAATTTTTGACTTTCTAGGAATTGGGTAGATAGTATCTTTTGTATAGGACTAGGTTTTATTTTTTGGTTCCCTACGAGTTTTAAGCTAACTCAAAGGAGATTTTGTCTCATATTTCCAAAGGTGGAGATTGAAGCACCTTATACCTTTGACTTGCTTAAGTCTACATTGTATAAGTGCTCAACTTATTTGGAAATATTGACAAAATTGGTTGTCTATCCTAGAATCCAAAAAGCCTCAGAACCTATCTCTCTAATCCTCTTCAAAGATCTATGATGGTATAAAATGAATCACACTATACACAATTAGAAGTGCATACATGTGTTCATATTGCCTAAAATTGAGTGTGTGTTTAATTCCCCTTGAATTGGAGCTTTAATAATTTTTTGGGAATTTTTAAATATATTTTAAACCCTTTTAAACATTGTTTAAACATTTTTTAATAAATGTTTTTATTAATAATATGGGTTAATATAGTTTGTGGGGTTAATACACTATTTTAGAAACTTATTTTTTCACTGAAATGTTTGGTTGGGTACGATCTCAAAGCGCTAGAGACTTCAGGGTGATGTTTTGTAATTATTTTGATGCGCGTGTGAGAGCCACTCCCAGGCCAACACTTGTCATCCTCCGGGTGAATGTATTTGTGTTTGTTATGTGAGAGGGCTGGATGGATGTTTGATGAACGTTGGATCATTCCTAATCAAGGGTCTGCATGTGTTCTTGGTTAATCCCGGTGCTATCCATTTCAACCAATCACAATCCTTTTAAGCCACCGCTGTTTTATAACCTTTGGATCAAGTCAAAGCTGGCATGACTTGATCTCAGCCCTTGATTTGCCTCAAGCATCCAGAACCTTCCCTCAGCCGTATATATACCCTCTACTTCTCAGCCTTAGAAAATTTTTGGGCATTCGTCTTTCTGAGAGAAAAAAAAATAAGCGAGAAGAGAGAAGTGAGAGAGAAGAGAGAAAAGAAAAGAGAGAAGAGAGAGAAAGGAAAACCTGTTAGCCAAACCCTAACCCTAACTCTAAACAGTTCATCTTCTCTGAAACAAACCTTCGTACATTCAACCCCAAACACAACCTGAGTGTTTGAGAGAGAGAGTGGTTTGTTCTTATGTTGCTGTAACCTCTTGATCTTTAGATCTTGTACACAACTTAAACATTCGTGTGAAGATCTAGTTTATTTTTCATAGAAACGTTAGATCTACATACTATATGTTACATTTTCACTAGATCTGCATTTTTTATACTTGATTTAAGAAAATCGTACTGATTTGGTTTTAAAAATGTTTTCTGGTTTCTGTTTTTACAAAACTTAACTCTGACCTAGTTGGATTCACACTTGGAGGGTTTTCAATCTCATAAATATTTTCAAAAGAGATTGAGAAAGGTCTTGACTTATTTCTGAAGCAAGATCTCCGTGGAATCTGGGTTATATTTAAAGGTAAAAAAGGGTTCGAGTTCTATGAGAAAGAAATAAACTAAAATCACTGCATATAGACTTTATATGTAATTTACTAGGACTGTTTGTAAATCTAAGTGTGTGTGAGTTCATGCATGTGAATAGGAATCACTACACAAACACTTAACACACTACTACACTGGAAGTGTTGTGTTTAAGATCTGAGATCATTGAGTCGACGTAAAGAAGCTAAAGCAAAGGAAGTTAGCAAACTGGAGAAACATCAACAACAAATCAGATCTATGAGAAGTTAGAAGGACACCAAGGAGGTATATTCCTAAACTTAGAATAGGTTGATTTGAGTGCTTGCATGTTGTATAGTTTGTAACTGATTTTTTTTATTAGTGGATTTTTGCTTTTGTGACTTAGAAGTCACCGTGGATGTTTCCTCTGTTGGGAGAGGTTTTACCACGTTAAAAATTGCGTGTTGATTATCTTCATCTACTCACCTCGTTCTTTAAGTGTGCTGAATTTTTGAAACTGCCTTAGTTTTAAAAAACTGATTATACAATCTTAATTACTCTCGTACATAAGTTTCTTTGTAAACACATCTTGTTTATAATTTTTATTTTCAAAAGAAAAGGGTTTCTCCAACAAACATTCGGAGTTGCTTATACAGCTTAACCTTGTGTTAAACGGCATTAGCGACGTTTTTTCAGGAGCTGGGGGATGGTTTCAGCCAAATTGACCGAGGAGGATTTCTTCGGTGGTACTGCAGCAGATTCAACCAAGGAAGAACTCTTGGTTGGGGAGATTGTGATCACTTCCTTAGGAAAATCTTTCTTGCTCGGAGCCACTGGGGGCTTCTCAGCAGCCTTCTGAGGAGCAACAGACGGGGCAGCATCTACTTTCTTTTTCCCCTTTGGGACGTCAGTCTTGCTTCTTTTACCCTCTCCCGCAGAGGTAGCCTTTTCAAAAATAGTAGGAACTCTTCTTTTTCCCATTTTTTGACTCAGAGGAATGTGAGATTCTGGAGAAGAGTCTTCAGGAACTGACATTGGATCACTAGTGTTGACCACAGGACGAGCAGTAAAGGATGATGTATAGCTCATGTACTGCAACAAGTATGAAGCAGACCTAATATGTTCGTCTGCAACTTTCTGATGCATACTCCAGATAAGTTTCAAATGCTTAATATTAACTTCTGATTCTTTTGGAGTCTCTCTTTTGCTTTCAACTGCAAACAAATACATATTGAAATGTCAATCACACATTTATTCAAACATAATGAAATCATAATTTCAGAAATAAAATAAAATGAAAATAACCTATCCCATTGCCATATGGAGGGCATCTGGGACCTTGATATACTTCATCTCCAATCAAAGGGGCATGTTGCCAATTTTTTATAACTACCCCATGTTCAAAATAATCCCTATTAGCATCAGGGAGGTTGACTACTAAAGCCCTATTCAAAAATCTAGTTTTTAAATAAAAAACATTATCTAGAACAGGCCATCTATAACAATACATAATCTCAGGAATTCCTATATGGGTTCCGTGAGTTTGATTTAACCTATACACCCCATTAACTATTCTCCATGTGTTGGGGGCTATTTTTGCAGGAACAACATCGAAATAATGACAGAACTCTAAGCACAAAGGGTTTGGTGGAAAAGAAAATCCACATTCAGCAATAAAGAGGCTGGGGAACCAATGTCCCTCAGCCAAACGAAAATAATTTGAAGGCTCAGAAAGATCCTCCAGAGTTACCCAAGATGGAATAGAAAAATCAGAACGGAATTTCTCAAGAGATTCAATAACATAAACCATGGTGAATAAAAGAAATGAAGAAGAAGGAAGAAGATCTTACAGAAAAAAAGGGAGATCTGTTGACAACGAACGAAGAAAATGATGAACGCACAAGAGAGAGAAAGACTATGGAAAACTCGAAAGCAGAAATTGGAAAAGGTAGAAGACGGTGGGATTGCCTATGAAGCTTAAATACTTTGCCTTGGGAAACGACGAAAGAAATGATTACAAAAAAGAAACTATTACGCTACCGGCGGCTAAAAGGACAAAAAGTGCGCGAAGATCGAAGCGCTTATAAAAATTCAAAAAGGCGGATTCTGCGAATTTGGAAGGAAATTCGAATATGGAGAAAATGCTCCTAAAAACCAGGAAGGTCATTTAATATTGCCATACACCGAGAAAGAATGTTTCATACTCCTCAAAGTTCGAAATATGAAACATTGGGGGCTTCTGTTGATACCAAAATTAGTATGCTGATATAGACGAATAATAAGAAGACACGTGTCGATCTACGTGGCACAATAGCAACGAGGAAGTTTATTTCCCCGACCAAGTCATACTCACTCCGAGCAACAAGTGTACTCCGAGGAACTCCAACGCTCCGAGGAACTCCTGAACGACGAGCAACTAAGGCGGTCCGAGCTGCATCTCGGCCACAGCATTGATTGCCAGATAATCAACAGTTCAACTATTCATTGAATGCTTATCATACAGACGTATACTCTTAAAGGGCATTAATTGTTTACCCTTTCACATGTACAACCTAAGGGCTATAAATACATTGTATCACCCTCATTCAAGGGGACCGGATTTTCTTGATAGAATTACGTATCGAGAACTCCAAAACACTTGGCAATAACAGAAACAGTGGACGTAGGCCATTCTTATACGGTTGAACCACTTTAAAATTCTTTGACTCATTTATATTTATCTGTGATTAAATCATTAGAAGCAATCTAATTTTTTACATCAACAGATACAAATGAATAAGACTTCATCGTTTGGTCTTAAATCTCCAGGAATCTCAATGCTTTTCTCATCATGGTGTGTAACATATGATCATTGATGTAGTACCTACACACATGAGATAAAGCAAAATACCAAGTGACATATCGAGTTTGAAATGAGATAAACATAGATACCAAAACTTCAAATCTCCCCCAAAATATGATAATTATTTCTCCCCTTTTTATGATGTCCCCAAATAGACAGATAAGAAGAATGAATCAGACAAGTAAAATTGGGGTGTCACGGTATTCAAAAACAAAGAAACACACCATGAATGAACACAAAACAACCAAGTCTATGATATCGAAAATCTACGGGTGTGATAAAATGTGATAGGAAAATCAATGCATACAAACATGACATATGTGCACGATGAATATCGAACACTCCTAACGAATGAATTCAAAAACTTCATTTGGTGTAAAAATGGAAATAAGAGACATTGACTCAATCAAATCAACAAATCAAAGCTCAAAGTGATTTCCACACCTATAACGTCCAAAACTATTTCATGCTTTTTCAGGACTTTCAAGGAAGTGCAAACCCGTTTATAGTCTCCAACCAAACTCCCTCAGATTTATATTTTCTTTTAGAGGTAATCTAAATTCTCAAACTTTGGACAATTGATGGTGAAACCTAATGGCCCATAGATGGCATAAACTGCTTTTTATTGCCTCTAATTTTTTTATTTCGGGATCCTTTAACCTCTTTGGACCCCGGATAATAAAATTCCTCAAATTTTTAGGTCTTTTTTAACGGTGGCTTAGAATCGCAAAGGCTAAATGAACCTTTCGCAACCCTTCCCCATTTTCAAATAAACACACAATCTCACCAAAATGGTTATTACATGCATTCCAATCTTGTCAAGTTTTATCACACGTTGTACGTTGTATAGACAGAATTGAGATGGAAACACTCAAACTAATATGTGATAGACAAGTAAAATAATCAAATATAGTCGTGCATGTGTGCAATAAAGGAGATAGGAGTCAAACATGTAGGAAGATATCACTAATTACATCTCAGAGACTTCAAACAATGTAAAGCGCATGGATGAAATGATGTAGCGTCTCAAATCTCTATCAAACAGTCACATGGATAAATGGAATGAAATTGTGACTCGGATATTTTAAATGCTCATCCATAAAAGGTGCAAATAAAATACAAGTTTTTTTTTGTGCTTTTCTAAAATTTTTGTAGAAAGAAAATCTTTTTGGACTTTTCAAAAAAAATTTATAAAAAGAAATAAAAAACTGTACAACAAAGCAATAATACATATAACACAAACTAGCAATAAGAAGCATATGATATGAACATGAAGAAGCATCCTATCCTAGACACGGACCAACCCCTCAGTCAACTGTGCAAATCCCCAGACTTCCTAAGACTCTCAAATCTAAGGGTATCTAAAGGTTTCGTGAAAATATCGTCTAGCTGACAGTCGGTGGGTACGAAACTCAGGGATACGACTTTCACCTCAACTAACTGACGTATAAAGTGCTCACGTATCCAGATGTACTTTGTGCGCGAATGTTGGACAGGATTACGGGATATGTGTATCGCACTCGTGTTATCACAGGAAATAGTCATGGTGTCCTGTGAGATCCTATAATCCTCCAACATTTACTTCATCCACAAGAGTTGCACGCAATAACTCCCGGCGGCGATGTACTCAGCCTCCGCAGTGGACAAAGAGATGGAATTTTGTTTCTTGCTCACCCAGGAGACAAGAGAAGAACTAAAATAGAAACACCCACCAGAAGTGCTTCTACAACCATCTACATCCCCGGCCCAATCGGCATCCGAATAGGCAGACAAACGGTCATTGATATCAAAGTAATACCAAATACAGTATGAGAGAGTCCCACACACGTATTTGATAATACATTTTAGAGTGAGTAAGTGTGACTCTTTTGGAGACGCCTGATATCGCGCACAGACTCCAACACTAAAGGCTATATCAGGACGACTGACAGTCAAGTAGAGAAGACTACCTATCATACTCCGATACAAGGTTTGCTCTATGCCCTTGCCTGAAGTGTCCTTACTAAGCTTGGTAGTGGTACTCATAGGTGTACGTGCATGCTTAGCGGAGTCTAAACAAAATTTCTTCACTAGGTCTCTAGCATACTTGGATTAGGAGATGAACATTCCATCCTCTAGCTGACGAACCTGGAGACCAAGGAAGAAAGTAATCTCACCAACCATGCTCATCTCAAACTCACTTTTCATCTCCTCCTCAAAGTGATGAGCATGTTAGGAGCACGTGGATCCAAAGACTATGTCGTCCACATAGACTTGGGCAACCAAAATAGCACCGCCATCTCTCCTGATGAATAACGTCATATCAACTCCCCCTCTCTTGAAGCCACGGGCTAAGAGATAGGAAGTAAGCCTCTCGTACCAAGCACGGGGTGCTTACTTCAAACCATATAAGGCTTTCCTCAGATAGTAGACGTGCCCTGGATGCTTAGGGTCTTCAAACCCTTTTGGTTGTTCCACGTAAACCTCCTCCTGTAGAATACCATTTAGAAAGGCACTCTTGACATCTATCTGATGTAGCTTTAAGCACAGATGACATGCGATGGCGAGTAGTAAGCGGACGGACTCAAGTCTCACAATAGGAGCAAATGTCTCCCCAAAGTCTACACCTTCTATCTGTGTGTAGCCTTGAGCGACCAACCTAGCTTTGTTTCTGATTATGGTACCATTTTCATCCATTTTATTCTTGAAAATCCATCTGGTACCTATCACATTAGTCTCTCTAGGTCTAGGGACAAGTTCCCAGGCATTATTCTTTTTAAACTGAAGTAACTCATACTGCATAGCAGATATCCAGTGTTCATCCTTGAGTGCTTCTTTGTGATTCTTGGGCTCGAGTTTGGACGTGTAGCAAAAATAGCTAACAACGTACTCGAGCTGAGCACGAGTCTTTACCCCTAGAATGGGATCACCAACAATGGCAGAAGGGTCATGGCTCTTGTGAACACGGGAGTAGGGTCCACAGAGTGTGGGTGAGGGACAAGTAAATCACTACTAGAAAAGTCCTCATCCTCACACTGAAGGTTAGGATCAATAACCATCGGAGGTTCGTCATCTTGCACGGTGAAATTTATTGATTCCATGACCTTAGAGCTCTTCAGGTTAAAAACTCGGTATGCTCTACTATTTGATGAATATCCTAGCACGATTTTCTCATCGCTCCGGGATTCAAACTTTCCTAATTGCTCTCGATCCCATAGGATGTAGTATTTACTTCCAAAGACACGAAAATATGCAAGGTTGGGTTTTTTGTCAGTCCACAATTCATAAGGCGTCTTAAGTGTGTGTGGATGCAAGTAAACCCTATTCACCATGTGGCATGAAGTAGACACTGCCTCTGTCCAAAAATTCCTAGAAACCTTACGACCTAGAAGCATAGATTTAGCCATTTCCTGGATCGTCCTATTCTTTCTCTCAACAATCTCATTTTGCTGATGAGTCTTCACAGCAGAAAACTCATGTTTGATCCCAATGCTATCACAGTAATGATCTACCTTTGCTTCCTTAAATTCAGTGTTGTTGTCACTACGTATCCTGTTAATAGTGACTCCGTATTGATTTTGCAGGACACGACACTTGGTCGTTAAAAATTCCACAACATCAGATTTCTCCCTCAGAAAACCTACAATCGAGTGTCTGGAGAAATCATCCACCATCACGAGGATATACCTCTTACCACCGAGACTCTCAATACGAGTAGGACCCATAAGATCCATGTGAATAAGCTCAAGTACACGAGAGGTGGTAATGGAATGCAAATTCTTATGGGGGCTACGAATTTGTTTTCCCAACTTACAGGGTCCACACATCATCGAAGTTGGATTTCCAAGAGATGTTAAGCCACGTACTAGGTCCTTTTTAGCTAAACGAGTTAGATCTCTAACGTTCACGTGACCTAGACGTTGGTGCCACAGATCCATAGGAGTGATTGTGGCGCTGTTGCACACAAGTGAGGATGTGGCCTCAGTCCCATAGCAATTATCTTTTATCCTCACCCCTCGCACTAAAAGTTTACCGGCTTGATTATAGACATTACATGCGTCTTGGTCAAACTTTACGGCAAAGTCAGCGTCGCATAGCTGACTAATGCTGAGAAGGTTTGCTTTCAAACCTTTTACGTATAAAACATTCTCTAGCTTAGGAAATCCTGGTAACTCTACAGTACCACATCCTATAATGCTAGACTTTCTCCCATCTCCAAAGGTGACTCTACCATCCTGATAATCCTCAAGAGAAGTAAAAAATGAGGCCTCACCTGTCATATGTCTGGAGCACCCACTATCAAAATACCACTGTGAGGTATTATGTGCTTTGAGAGCGACATGAACAACAAAGGCCTTTTTATCTTTCTTAGGTACCCAAGAGGTGGATACCTTTTGTTTACCTTTGTTGTTGTTGTTGGTTTTAGCCGGAATTCGAGAAGTATTCACTGACGGCAAAGACATCCGTCGAAATTCCTCTATCAAACTCTATGATGTGGCAGCTAAAATCTCAACTCGCTCTCTCAGACTGGTAAAATCATCAGCATGCTATGGTGGAGCAGTAGTACGTCGTGTCCGACCCATACTATAGCAAAACTCCCTAAGCTGGCCTTTTCTTTTGCAATATGTACAAAAGAACACAGTCAAAGGCGGACCTTGGTTTTCTTTTCTTGGTCGAACTCTCCTTCGAGGCTTTTGATGATGGCCATAAGGAGTCGTAGTAAACTCAGGAGCTGGTCCAGGTGCAATTTGGGACGTGGAAACACCATCATAACCTATTCCTTGCCTATCTCACCAAAACCTAAAGCGGGGCCGAGGAACATCTTTCCCATCTTACCAGATCTATCCTCAATTTGTTACCTTGACTTACCGTGCTCTCTCCAGATCATGAGTAAGCTGGGCTACAAGGGCTTCGAGATTCTTTCGAGTCTCCACGAAAGAATGGAGCTCACTTGTAAGATTAGCCACTTGTTCAGTCAAGTCCCCTCTCTCTTTCTCAAAACAACTCTCTCTTTTTCGAAACAAACTCTCTTTCTCAACACATGCAGACTCTCTCTCTCTTAAGGTAGTGCATGTGGAGGACTCTCTCTCTCTCTCGCTTTTCTTAAGTCTTCCTTTAAAGCGGTGATCTTAATAACTAACGCTTTGTTACACTTTTTAGTTTTAAATGACTCAGAATAAAGCTCGGCATAGGCGCGTTGAAGATCACTCTCACTCTCACTTGTGTCATCCTCCCCCTCACTCACATCGCTCTCACTGTCGAGGTCCCTGTGAAGCAGCATCCTCACCGTCGTGAGGAGCACTAGAAGTGCTCACATGACTAGCCATGAATGCGGTGAAGTTACACTCATGCGGTGACTCGTCTCCAGAATCCATCGATTCGACCTCACTGTCGTCACTAAGGGTAGCATTAAGGACATCTTTTCACTTTTATCTGTTCAGCCTAGTAACAGACTTAAAAGCTCTTTGACCCCTACCGTCGCACTCAAAGCATCTCTCACTTTCCCTTTTAGGAGGATCTTTAAAATCTTTTTCATTTTTCTTTCCAACTTATTTTTCTCAAACTTCTTTTTATCTTTAAAATTGCCATTTTTCTTGAATTTGAGAATTCTTTTGAAATTTTTAGCAAAAAGGGCCAAATCATCGAAGTCAAAATCACACTCAGAATCCGAGGTATCTGTCTCTCTTTTTCTAGATGACTCTCCCCTCTTTCTTGCCGACCCCTCACTCTTTCTCTCCTGGGCATTAAGTGCAATTCCCTTATTTTTAGACTTGACGAATTTAGGAAACACGTCTATTTCATACGTTTGCAAGTCTCCTACAAGTTCCTCCAATTTAAGCGTATTTAAATTACCCATAGAATTTAGCACAGTGACTTTAGGGATAAAACGCTTAGGCAATGATCTAAGAATCTTTTTAACAACTCTAGCATTAGGAATATGTTCACCAAGATTAAAGTTAGTGTTAGCAATTATAGACACCCCATTCTGTTACCCCCTAACTCTTCTTAGGTCCCTAGTACCTCCCTTCACCATACAAACCTAGGTCATATCCCGAGTACTAACCTATAAGCCATCGAACACTCCCGGGCTCAATTTGACCCAAAAATCAAAATCTTCATCTCGACCGAGACCGAATTAATCTTCGAAGGGCACTAAATACCCATTCTAACGGACCACCCCGTGCCCGATTCCGACTTACCATGCGGACAAACGATCCATTTGCATCCAAAACTTGACCCAGAGGCCACCGGGAGCTCCCAGGCTCTGTTTGACCTAAGTCCACTCTTCAACTCGATTGAGGCTGAATGAATCTTCAAAGGGCACTGAATCCCCTTTCCAACGGTCTACCCCGTGCGCGATTCCAACTTTCCATGCGGACGAACGATCCGTTTGACTCCAAAAGGTCACCAAATGCTTCCCGGGCCTGGTTGACCAAGGTCAACTCCCCAAATCGGGTCAAACTCTTTGGAATGTCTAAGTACATCTCCTATCCTTTCCAAAGGTTCACCCCGTGCATGATTCTGACTTACCATGCGAACGAACGATCCATTTGCATCCGAGCGATTCCTCGTCCAATGGGCCGACAAATGCTTTGGAGCCATATTTGACCCAAAGTCAACTCCCAAACCCGGGAGCGGTCCAAAGGACTTTCGAAGGTATTTGAATTACCTTTTCAACGGTATACCCCGTGCGCAATACCGATCAATGGTTTGCCCTCGACGGCCGATTTTTAAAAAAAGCTTGAAGCGCACTGCCAAATGGCAGGTTCCAGACCTTGCCTATCGGCACCTGCCGATAGGAAGGAACAGGTCTATACCGATCGGCAGTCACCTGAGCCTATAAAATGAGGCCTTCCCCACATTTGCAGAGGGATCCCAGATCTGATAAAAATCTCTCTGAACGAATCTTAGAAACCTCTCTCGAAGGCAGCGTGATTTGAACTTCCCAATCCCTATTTTACTTCCACTTTTCATCATCCTTTTCATCAAACTTAGTGAATTAGCCACTCTCCATCATCATCCAAGTGCAAGGGCTTCTCTCCAACATTCAAGATCAAGCTCAAGATCTTCAAGAAGGTCCAAATTTCTCAAACACTCTCTTAAATTCTCTTGAATTCCCAATAACTTGTTTTCTTACGTAGCACTTTTATTACCTCATCTCACACATCCTAATATACTTTTTTATTTAGTATTATTGCACATCTCTTATTTTCATATAAATAAAAACCCAAAAAAACAAGAAAAAGAGGGTTTGCTCATAAATTCCAAATGGGGATTCTCACATTTTTTCCACACCTTTCTCACAACTAAAACACTTTTTCTACACACACACTAACAAATAAGAGATCCCCCATTTGGATTTATGGGATAAACCCCACCCCTCGTTTAGTATGCGAACTACGTGGACTTTGATGCCTTTATAGGCTACGTAGGCGTCTCGACGTAAAACCCGAGACTCGAGTCCTTTTTTCCACTTTTTCTCTCATTTATATCTTCTCTAAATCCACTTTCCTTATATTCTATATACTTGCTTTTAGTGACATATTACTCCATATGCGTTATCGTTCCATTATAACGATCAACGTAGGGGTAATAGAATAAATCCTATTTTTCTAATATCATTATTATATCTTCCTGCGGATGACTCGCTTTATCTTTTCCATGATACTAGTCAAGGATACCTACCTCCATTATATATATACACATGCACACATATCACGGGGGGGAATATAAAGGAAAATAGCAAATATCCATGAGAGACCGAAAGGGCGGAATGGGTGCCTAACACCTTCCCATTTCGTAACTAAGCCTCCCAACTCTTCTCGAATCATTTTGGTTTTGCACGCACCAGTATGTCTTTGGATGCCATCCTTCGGAGTGGCTTCCCCTTTTTTCTTTTGTCTGTTTTGAGTAAAATAGACTGGAGACTCTGAATCTCTCTACATTTTTACACCACATCTCAAACGACGCCGACCGAAACGCTCCCGAGAGGGACGCGCGGGACTCAAAGGATCCTTCCTCCACACGCCCGCCCTCACGACGAGGATCGGGGATGGCCACAGTGGCAAATCTGCTGGGGATATGAGTATTTTGAGGGCTTGACTCTATTTTCATGGATGCTATATTTGCTTATGTTTCCCCCCATATCTGCATGTTCCCCTTTCTCATATGTATCCCATGCTTATGCTTATGTTCACACACTTGTAGAAATTTCTCCATGTACACTTCACACCATGTGCACCTAGGATCACATATATCCGCATGTTTCACGCATCACCTATCGATACTTGGTGTACCTTGGGTACTTGTACTTTGCTCCCTGTTTGGCATAATCAAGAAAGGCATTCTCATCATAAGATACTAATAAGGTAATCATGCATGAATCACACAGCATCACCAAAGAGCATTGCTATTGACCAAATTTTACCCAGTAACTGGAGGGTCACTTCGGGATGGGCGCTGGTCCGACAGGTCGCAGTTAGCCTAAGCGATATGACTCTCACCTTCCATTGGCCAAGTACCTTCGACGTATATCGAATGGTTCCCCCGCATCGTACCGCTTGACCAAAGTCATGACGGGAGGTATATCGTGGGGAATTCGTTCACTTACGCCGAGTATATTGAATTCTCTCTTACACGTACCGTCCCCATGAGGTATATGGTGAGGCAATTCATGTACACTCAGGTATATCAAATGGCTTGTCCACATGTACCGATTGCCCGCAAGAGCAAGACATATATCATGGAAGTCACGCCAAAGGGGGGAACCCATGCCGATTCACCCAACCAACTGTATACCCGCATATAGGTGTCAAACCTAGGACACGCACTTTAGATTATTGATTTCAACCCGAAACGCTGCCGAAATTCTGGGTCGATCTGCCGCCCAAATTTTCACACATTTTTAAAACAGGGCCCTGTCCGTGAGCCTGGTTACAAGTCCAAACCGTAGCTTTGCATATATTAAGACCCCCACTTTTCCAGGCTCGATTCCCGTTCGGCATTGCATTTAGGAGAATTAAATACAAGTGAAACATAATAATCATGCTGAGTTTCGTCTCCAAAAATATTTCTCCCTTCTTTATCAAAAATAAAAAAAAAAAACATTTCTCCCTTCTTTATCAAAAAAATAAATAAAAAAACAAAAAAACATTCCTCCCTTCTTTATCAAAAATCCAAAAATAGTTCTTCCTTTTTTCTCAAAAATAAATCTCATCCTACGCCTTCTAAGGTCGATCACAAGCCCTTAGCCTGGTTCCCTATTGGCTTCGGTCTTCAGTCAAATCACCCTAGAGTTTCGTCCATTCCTCTACTACTTCTTTCGAGTCCGAAATCCATCCACTTTCCATGGAAAATACAGATCAAGCACCAGTCATACAGCCGGATCTGACGATAGTCCTAGCTCAGCTCGTGTCCAAGATTGACAGCCTCCAAACTGAGGTCCGAGAAATAAAACGAAACCAAGTTCCAATTCCTCAAGAGCCCGAGGCCCTATTCCCTGGTGCCATGGGTCCACCCGAGCCTATCTTGGTTCTAGAAGAATATCAGCACGCTCCACGTGCCCCTTCTGCCAATGGGCTGTCGCCTGCCTAGCTTCCAATGCCAAACATTGCCCAGCCTATAGCTAACCTGCCTGTGGTTGCTGATCCAAAGGAGAAAAAATTGAATAAATTCAAAGAGGATCTCAAGATGCTCACCAAGAAGTTTGACCAAGTCAGGATCTCTGAGAATTACATGGACTACACCCACATGTCACCTTATCCTAAAGTAAGGTTACCCGAGAAGTTCAAGATGCCAAATATCGAGAAGTTCGGAAGGAGTAGACTCCCACTTGTTCATCTACGCAGTTATCATCGTTCCATGACTCTACTAGGGGCTTCTGAAGAAGTGATGGCCCAATTGTTTCTGCAAACTTTCAAGGATAGTGCCCTCCGATGGTTTTTATCTCTTGAGGAATCTAGAATCCGTAGCTGGGAGGATGTAGCCCGAGAATTCATGTCGCAGTATAAATACAACGAAGATCTTGAGGTCACCCGTCGTGATTTAGAGTTGCTCAAATAGAATCCAGGAGAATCAGTCAGTAACTTCATAACCCGGTGGAGGGAGAGAGCAACTACTATGACCAATCGGCCATCCAAGGAAGAACAGGTCAACATAGTGAAGAAAAACTTCTTTCCCCATGTCCGAGCGACGATGGGAGGACAATACTATCCCCACTTTCGAGCTCTCAGAGAGGCAGGAGTGGAAATCGAGGAAAGCCTCGTTAAAACAGAGGTTGAACCAAAGAAGGTGTCCGGACAATTCACCCCTAGAAAGTATGACAAGCCTGCCAGTGCTATCGTTTCGACCATCAACAACATCTCTCAATCAACCACATCATGGGCACCAGAAAGCCGCCCTACCCCCATCCGAAGGGAATACACTGAGCTCTATGCTCCCATACAAAGTTTACCAAGACATGTTAAGCCGAAACCTCATCAAACCCTTGGATCCACGTCCATTTCCAAATCCACTCCCAAGAAACTTCAAGACTGAGGCTCATTGTGCCTTTTACCAAACTACCGGCCATACCACCGACCAATGCTTTCACCTTTGGAACATAATCCAAGATCTCATTGATCGGGGTACCATCGCCCCACCAGCCAAACACTACTCACAATCCACTTTTGAATCACACCAATGCCATCTTTTTGAAAGAAAACCCAGATTTCGATCCCTCAACTCAAATCACACCCATATACTCTCCTAAACCTCTTCAAATTTGCCCATATTTCCTCCTACACCCTACTAGCCTCACTGATCAGGCACTGTCACTTCTTACTAGAGCATGCATCGTTGTCCGTACCCGTTCTGAAAATGGAGGTATGGAATTATCAGAGGTGTTAAACCAACTCCTAGAGTTCGGGCTGAAATTGCCCTCACAGATGGCCATCGATTGCCAGAGATTCAGTACACTATTCTTGGAAGCACGAAAATGGGCCCGATATTCACACAAGTGGGTGGTACCAATCGACGAAGTCAGCTTAGATGATATTGTCCAGATTATGGCAGAATTATTCGGGCAAACCAATAGCATTTGCAGTATCACCGGGTTACTTGACACTTTGAAACTACAAGGGTGCTTGGTCCCTTCAATCACACATATCCCCATAGAATGGGAGGACCTGTATGAAGAAGCCATTGAAGTTGTGGCATGCATCGACTTCACAGGGAAAGATATAATTATTACCACCGGATGGGGGGAAGAATTCGAAGATTCAAGCGAAGAACAAGCTTCAGGAAGAGCTGGCCTAGTAGCCGATATATATGGGATGATATCATTTGAAGAAATCCTCGGAGAAATAAACTGGGTGGCAGAATAACCTGAGATTGATGAGGAAATGGGATTCATGTTCTTTCCTTCTTCAGTAAATCACATAACCAGATCAAGGAGACATTACCAGGTTCCAAACTCACTACCTGCAAATAACAAAGGGAAGGGTGTTGAAAACCTTCCTATGCCAGAGATGACCATCGAGGAGAGCAAGATCCTCGATCAACTGAAGAAAACCCAAACTATCATCACTCTATAGGGGCTTTTTATATCTTCCCAGCTGCACAGAAATGCTTTAATCAAGCTGCTCACTGAACCCATAGTTCCTCCCTCTACCACACCAGAAGAAGCGGTAAATCTGGTCGGATCCTTGACCTCTACCCAAATGTTATCATTTTCTGAAAAAGAAATCCCCAAAATTGGGCCGAATCACAATCATACACTCAACATCTTTGTCGAAGTTATGGAAAGGCCGTGCCACTCTCTCTTGTCGATAACGGATCCGCCTTGAATGTTTGCCCTCTGAGAACCTTCAAGTGTTTAGGCCTAAAAGAAAGCGACCTCGCTCCAACCTCCACTGTTGTACGTGCCTACGATAATACCCGCCGTGAGGTGATGGGATTCATAAAACTTGCAATGGGGATTGGCCCTATAAACCCCGTCGTTGAATTCCAAGTCATAGACATCCCAGCTTGTTTTAACCTGTTGCTCGGACGCCCCTGGCTCCACAATATCAAGGGTGTGTCTTCCTCACTCCATTAGAAATTGAAATTCTTCGTCGACAGGCGAGTCATCACCATTTTGGGCGACAACGAAAATGTCGAGGATGCAAGCACCAGCAGTGCAATTCTTGAGATACAGCATGGGTCAAATGATATGCTCCTATCAAGATTTCGAGTTGAGCCACTCCTACTCCCGACAGGGGACAGTTTCAAAGAAAGAGTTTGTCCAGAATATGACCCTCATGGAAATGTCAATGTGATTCAGATGTTCATAAACATGCACTTCATGCTCGGATTGGGTCTAGGATAAAGGCAACAAGGGATACTTGAGCCCATCGAACTGAAGAAAGCTTTCCTTCCTTGCGGCTTAGGGTATCAACCATCAGAACAAGAGCTCAGAATGATCCACCAGTCTCGACTAAAGAGAAGATTAGACCGCATCCGAGCTATCTCAGGAGACTCCTTTAATGGACGGTTCATCAAAGAAGGCGAGGACTTCCCCTTTTGCAGTTTTCCAGAACCATGGTATGACCACACAGACAAGAAGATGAGGCCGGGAATGGAGATCTTTTTCCAAGATAGCTACCCATAGGTCGAAAGTTTCCCACACTGTGTACATCCTCTCATAAAAGATACCAAAGAGACTGAGGAAAGTGATTCCGAAGATTCCTTCAACTTAAAGATATTGGGGCTGGCACTTTATATGGTTCATTCAGGCATTACATCAATGGACCCATCTCGTCTGATTAAAGATGCTGATACACCTCTCCTCAACTGGCATGTTGTGCCAGTTCTACCTCTTGAAATCTCCCCTAACCCTAATGTTTACCCTATTTCTTCTCCTGCTGCCTATCCTTGCTCAAATGTAATCGATACCTCTTTTGATGAGGTTCTCAATGCTATTTTTCCTATCAATGAAATAAACGAAGATTTTGAGTATCTTGTTGTGCCTTACATTAACTGCTTGGATTCTAATCAAATTTTTAATGATGATGATTTTACAAATGAACAATTCTTAACTGATCAAAATAAGGTTAATAATAAACAACATAACCGCCTTCAAGTTAATGAAGAAGAGACTGTTGTTATTAATCTCGGTTCTAGTAGCCAACTGCGTGAGATTAGGATAGGGGCCACCCTTGACGAGCATTAGCGCGCACAACTGGAAAAATTTATGAAGGAGTTTGTGGATGTATTT
Source organism: Sambucus nigra (assembly GCA_949130495.1). NCBI lineage: Eukaryota > Viridiplantae > Streptophyta > Magnoliopsida > Dipsacales > Adoxaceae > Sambucus > Sambucus nigra. The sequence goes on from OX422216.1 coordinate 577,921,460, forward strand.
GCATGGTCGTATGATGATATGCCCAGCATCGATCCTGAAATAGCTCAACACGAGATCCCCACTCTCCCATATTACAAGCCGGTTAAACAAAAATTGAGAAAACTCTGCACCGAATGGTCGCTCAAGGTCAAAGAAGAGGTGGTCAAATAGTTAAACGTGGATTTCATTCGGGTGATCGAATATCCCACATAGCTAGCCAACATTGTACTTGTGCCGAAATCAGGAGGGAAGGTTCGAATGTGTGTGGACTAGCGATATTTAAACAAATCTCCTCCAAAGGATGATTATCTGCTACCTAATATCGATATGATCGTGGACAACACAGCCAGCCATGCTCTCAAGTCATTCGTCGATGGGTTTACAAGATACAACCAAATCAAGATGCACCCCAACCACCAAGAAAAAACCGCATTCATCACCCCATGGGGAACCTTTTCCTACACCATTATGCCATTCGATCTCAAGAATACTGGGACTACCTACCAAAGGGCTGCCACAACCATCCTGCACGATCTGATTCACAAAGAGGTCGAGGTTTATGTGGATGATATGATTATCAAGTCCAAAACTAGAGAAGGTCATGTTCCCGCTCTTCGAAAGTTCTTCGAACGAATGCGACGGTATCAGATGAGACTTAATCCACAGAAGTGTGTCTTCGGTGTTATAAAGGGAAAACTCTTGGGATTCATGGTCAGCGAAAAGGGGATAGAAGCAGATCCTGCAAAGCTGAAGGCCATACTTGAGATGCCACCACCCCGAACAGAGAAATAAGTTCGAGGGTTTCTTTGGAAATTACAATATATCAACCGGTTCATCAGCCAGCTAACCTCCATCTGTGAACCAATCTTCAAGCTCCATCGAAAAGATTCAACCAAGGTTTGGAATGAGGCCTGTCAAGAAGCTTTTGACCAAATTAAACAATATCTGACCCAACCTCCAGTTCTCATGCCACCATAGTCTGGCCTCCCTTTGCTCCTATACCTAACCATAACCGACACTACAGCTGGGGCTTTGCTAGCCCAATATCTTGAAGAATACCGCAAAGAAAGAGCCATCTATTATGCCAGTCGTAAATTGGTCGGGTACGAGGTCAACTACACTGCTTTAGAAAAGGCGTGTGTCGCACTTATCTGGGTCACCCAAAAGTTGCGACACTACATGCTCTCCTTCCCCATCAAACTTGTATCCCGAATGGATCCCATCAAATACCTGCTTGAGAAACCCGCCTTATCCAGTCGAATGGCTTGGTGGTTGATGCTCCCAACCGAGTTCGATATCGTGTACGTCACACAGAAAGCTATTAAAGGAAGATCCATCTCTGACTACCTCGCTGATTACCCTATAGAAGAAGCGGAGGTTCGGATCTTCGAATTCCGAGATGAAAACATCCTCTGCACCACTCAAGACTGCCTTCGATGGAAAATGTTATTTGATGGCACTGCCAATAAAAAGGGATATGGCATTGGGATACTTCTGATCGCCCCAGATGACTCCCACACTCCCATCGCCATTAAACTAGATTTCCCTTGCACCAACAACATAACGGAATACAAGGCATGCATAGTGGGCCTCAAGGTTGCTCTCAAGAAAGGTATTCAATACCTTGATGTCTACGGGGATTCTTCCCTTATCATCGGTCAGGTGCTCAGAAAGTGGAAAGTCAAGGACGAAAAGCTCCAACCCTTTCATGCCCAATTAGAAGAGTTAGTCTCCCAATTCTGAGATATCACCTTCCATTACCTACCCAGAGCAAAGAATAACCTAGCCGATGCTCTTTCTACCTTGGCCTCCATGGTCGACATGCCCAAAGGAATAACAATGACCCCCTTCCTAGTTCAGAAGCAAAACAAACCGACCCATTGCTACCATATTGAGCTTATCTTCACCGAAGATCCCGAACTAGCCGATTGTTGGAACTATGATATCTGGTGCCTCCTCAAACATGGTAGGTATCCCGAGGGTTCCAACAAGAAATATCGAATGACCCTCTGAAGACTGACCGCCCATTACATTATCTGTCATAAAGCCCTACTCAAGAGGAACTTCGATGGAACTCATCTACACTGCATCGCGGGGGCTGAGATTGAGAAGATAATGCAGAAAACCCACAGTGGGGAATGCGGACATCACATGAATGGTCACATGCTCGCCAAGAAGAACATCTGACAGGGCTACTACTGGATCACCATAATCCAGGATTACACTGCCTATGTCCGGAGGTGCCTCAAATGCCAATAATTCTCCAACCTTCAACACTTGCCTCTGCGAGAATTATACAACATGACCTCTCCCTGGCTGTTCTCCACCTGGGGTGTCGACATCATAGGGAAGGTTACACCAAAGGCTTCAAACGGACATGAGTTCATCCTGGTTTCCATCTATTACTTCACCAAATGGGTTGAGGCTGAGTCATACGCAGTATTGAATGCCAAGAAAGTGGCCAAATTCCTCAAAAAAAATATCATCTGCCGATATGGGGTCTCGCACGAGCTGGTATCAGATAACGGGTTGCATTTTGAAGCAGAAGTCACAGAAGTAGTCAACGAGTACGGGATTCAGAGACACAAATCTTTTCCCTACCGACCTCAGACCAATGGTGCAGTTGAAGCCGCCAACAAAAACTCAAAGCCATCATCAGCAAGATGACCGAAAGTTATAGGGATTGGGCCGACCGGATCCCATACGCCCTCTGGGGCTATTAAACCTCAATTCGAACCTCTAATGGGTCTACCCCTTACTCCCTGATCTATGGCATGGAAGCAGTCCTACTTGTGGAGCTGGAAATACCCTCGCTACGCGTCATGCTCGAAAGCAATGTTAGTGAAGAAGACTGGTGCCAAAGCCATCTTGATGAGCTAGCCCTCCTAGATGAAAGAAGATTAAAATCACTTTACCACATACAGGGGTACCATCGCCGAATAGCGCAATCATTTAATAAGAGAGTCAAGGACCACGGTGTCCGGGAGGGGGATTTTGCCCTCAAAGAGATAATATAACCCATCTGGGACCCCAGAGGGAAATTCAAGCATAATTGGAGCGGGCCCTACATTGTGAAGAAAATCTTATCCGGCGGTGCCGCCATGCTCCCTGACCTGGATGGGGAGGAGATGGCCCGTCCAGTCAATTTGGACTTTCTCAAGAAATTCTACCCCTAGTCTGAAATCTCGGCGCGCTACGACTCATCTCATCCCCCTTCTATTCTAAAAAAAAGAAAAGAAACTCTTCATTTCCCTCTACCTAGAACTACGTGGGCCTGATCCTCTACAAAAACTATTTTAAAACTTTTTAAAAGCCCCAGAGGTACGTAGGCAGCTCATACACCCCACATGAGTGAGGCCCTTTCTTTTTTACAAAATACTATTCTTTTCTTACCTCCGAGAACGGCGGTTCATTCTAAAAATACTTGAACAAAAGGATTATGTATGCCTTAACGATCAGTATAAATAATTCAAAATACAAAACTCATCAAAAGGCACAGCTGGATGATCAGAAACTTGTTTATTTCATTAATAAAAATTACAGTACGGATTACATAAGAAAAGGAGCGGATAACTCCCTTTTCCCTACTACCATAAAAAGCCAAATAAAATCCCCACATCCATTCCCTATTACATAAATAAACTCTCTAAGAGTCCTACCCATAGCTACCAGAGGAGCCTGCACCCTCATCATCTATATCCTGAGGTCCCCAAGTTTCCCCTGCCTGAATAGAGTGCCGTAAACATTCCATGGATCGATGAGCCTTAACCATCTTCTAAAAGACCACAACACCCCCTACATGGTGTTAGATAAAATAAACCATCTTTGTCCAGTCTCTACGGCCAACATCTTGCTGACTACTTTCCTCCATAACCACTTCATATAATCTTTGGGGACATGCCAAACCATCCCGAAAGACTGAGAGGGACGGGTCGACGGACGTTGATTTTCCCACAGAGACCCAAGCAACAGACGCAGGCGCTCAGTCAAATCTTCTACCGAAAATAAATTTGAGGTCCAAGGGGGCACGACCTGCACCCAGCCGAATTGGCGTAAAAGCCGTTAAGGGAAATAAAAAGAGGTCTGTCTGAGACCAACCAACCGCACATATGAATACTCTCCTAGCTCCAGAATGGGCTGCAACTGCCCCTACCAAGGCACTGACCAATACAGCCCATGAGCCCCATGCTCCATAAGCCAATGCTCCCAGTTCTCAACCTATAGGACAACGCTGATGAAGTAGCGTGAAAAGAAGTTGGGTACGGCCGACAAGGGATACTCTGGAGGAGTCGCCAAGCGGAATCTTTCAGACAACCACATGAACAACATCACAGGGCTACCCCTCAAAAAGTCAGAATGGCCTTCTCTCCAGGCATCCAGGCCATTGAGAGTCTCCGCCAATATCACTGCCGCAAGATTGCGACGGTATGACATCCATGAGGTAATGGCTACACGTTGTGGGTTCACTTATACCCCCCATTCACCAGCAGCAATTTTGAAACCAGGCCCAGAATAACGGCTCCAGCATAACCAACATCACCTACGTCCCATAAATGTACGGACTGCAGCACCACCGGGAGGGAGATCATTCCTCCAGCAACCAATGATCTAGCCGCCGAAGGCAAAATATGAAGAAGCCCGGCCAACAAATCCCTAGGAGAGCGAGAAAATTCGAGCAAAGCCGCAGCAACACTGGGATTTACACCCAGCATGGCAGAAAATTCCTCGTAGGTCGGACAAACTTCTTCCAATCCAAAGCGGAACACATGGCCTTGGGGGTACCACAATTGTGCCGCCGCCATCAGCACGTTCCACTCAAGAGGCCAATTGTGCCACAAGGAGACTCGACGCATGTTGAAAGCATCATAGTCGACATTATAAGAGGACATAGCTTCCAAGGCTTTGAGGTAGTTGAAAAACTCAGTGCTACCAGGGAGAGCCATCGTACAAGACTAAGAAACAGTGGGCAAGTAGATAAGAATGCAAAGGTGTGATGAAAACACTCCACCCTTCCCCCTTTTTATACTTGAAAACTCTCACAAGGGATATAATCCCTACAAAAATCGAAAGGAATCCAACCCCACAAGGTACCAAAGGCTGAAAGGGGTACCATTCAAAGCTTTCAATTGATGGGACTGGACTGAACTACCGATAGGCAGGTGAGGGTGCTTGCCGATCGGCAACCCCCCATTTTTGGAAATTTCTCTCTTTTCCTCTTTCGTCAAATCAGAAAACTCAATAAAAATAAATTGATATTCTTAACAGAATTTCAAAATCCCATTTCCTCCTTATATAATTTCCCTTTTTTTTAAAATTAAAAAACTTTCCTTCAAAAAATTCCAAAAATATTCATTTTTACGGTCTCAACAGCAAAGTAAAAAGCGCATGTGCATGCATTCATTCATCATTAATAAGAGATAATAAAAAACTCCATTGCATTGCATATATTTATTTTCTGTGTTATATCAATTTTGTAGGAAATAAAAAGAAAAGGCAAAAACAACGGGACTCAAACCAAACCCACATTCTCTCTCTCTCTCTCTCACACTAAGAGCTTCCACCCCTGCGACGTGCTCTCTTCCCCCTACGACGAGAGGATGCACCACCACTACCCGTGCCAGAGTCCTCTCCAGACGAGGCAGACGGCACCAAGCAAGAAGGAACGGGAACCACGTCCCGAATATGAGCAGTCGCCGAAGATATCCAGTCTCTAATGTCCCTGAGCCAAGTAGTCGACACCCAGACTTGTTGCAAGAAAAGGACAAATTAGTATCAAAGCATAAATGGCCAAAACAGAAAAGAAAGAAAGAGAGGAACATAAAGGTATACCGCATGTCGAAGGACCTCCTCTGTCAAACCCAACTCCTCCGGATCCATCGTATGAGGACGGTGCAACATAGGCACCATCCCTCCATCAGCCCACCAAATGTTGTATGAAGGGGTATGCATCCGCACAAAAGGGACCTCTGAGGTCGTCACCACCGCAGATGCCGACGGACCAGCGCCGCTGTGGGAAGATCCCACCGCCCGACTCGAACCCGCCGGAGGGAAGGGCAGTGCATCATATATGCTGGGCGCCATCAACCAGCTCGTCACAAAATCCATATAGTCATACGGCGTAGCCGTATCGGTGTATAGCAAGTAGGACTCGCCGATCATTACTATGATCCTCTCATCCTCCAACATCAGTCGCTCTTGCCTCATAGACGTAGAAGGTTGCGCGGGTGGCTCCACCACCTCCTCCTCAGCAATCTGACAAACCACCCTCTCCCCGAGATACCAGGAATGGCCGAACTTATGTGCCAGCAAGCGCCGCATCCGCACATTCACCCTGGTCACCCCCGCATCCTGAATGGTTGTCCCCCGGGGATAAAAGGTCACCTAAAAATCTCTAAGTGAGCATAAATCAATACAAGATCATAAGGAGAAAAAACCAAGATTGAAATGGAAAGAGTCTTACCCTACCACTGGTCAGGTCATTCAAGACCTGACGCACCGCCTCCAAAGAGAGAGATCCCTTTTGACTATCGATTGGCCTTACGCCATCGATACAATCGGCAGAAGTCCCCAACAGTGTCGTCCTTCAAAGCAATCAGCGGGCTGTTGCACCCAATCACCTCGTAGAACCACGTCTGAATTCGCAAGAAAAAAATATGATGCATAAAGAAAAATGCGAATGCATGAAAGGAAGATGCGAATGCATGAAAGGAAAATGAGAGTGCATGAAAATAAATGCACAAACTGAAGAATACCTCAAGAAGGTACGTGGCTCCAGTAAAGGTCTGTCGGCAGCACCGACTGAATGCATCGAGAGAAAAGTAAAGGGTCGCCAAAGTCAGACCCCCCCAATCATAGAAAGGGATGATCAAACACATCCTCAGGTATGGCTAAAACCATAAATGAACGACGTCGCCTCTCGATGCCACCATGAAACTTCCCAATACCAGCAAAATAAATAACCGAGCCATCTGCCTCACTTGCAGCCCGTCATCCACATCAATCACCCTACTCAGCAGAACACCCTTCAGCAGGGACAGCCGGATAGAATCCCCAGAGACTATCCTCCCTACATCACCAAGTGCCGCACGCATTGCCTCCGGTCTCACCCGCAAAGAGCGATTCAACTCTATCTGCTCTCCATCACAATCTAGCCCCAGCAGCTGCTGCACGTCTATGGGAGTTACAGTCCTCTCCTCGAAGCTAAAATGGAAGGTGTGGGTAGTATCCCACCACCTCTCTCCCAAAGCACACAGGACCTCTGTCGAACAAGGCGTCTCATCCAGCGCAAATGCCAACCGCCCAAAACCCATTGATGAGACCACCCACCGCACCACAGGTGGGAGATGATCCCAGACATCCTTGAGCCCCGTCATCCCGTGGGCACGCATGCTCTTCAAAGAAATATCAAACTGGCAAAAAGAAAAGTCTCATTAAAAGTCAAGAAATAAAGGAAAATCACCAAAATAGAAGAATGCCAAAGGTCGGGTTACTTACATAACCACCGAGACTCACTCTCGAAGAACGATGACGCGATGGCTCTCGCAGCAAGGTCCGCTCATTTGAAATAGGCTCAAATGCATCAAAGGAGTTCTCACTCCCCAAAGCAAGAGGTTCCCTAGCCCTCCACTCCATATTCGCCCAGTCATCAACGGTCAACCCCGCCCGGTGGACTGCAGTGCTCACAAAAGAGGCCATTTCTTGAAGATCGGAAGGCTAGAACGATTTGCAGAAGAATCGCAGAAAGAGAGAAGTCAAGAAAGCTGTGAAAAAAATGAGGGGATTAGCCCCCTTTATATAGGATGCTAAGCGCCATGCCGATCGACACCTCCCCCTCATTTACAGAGGGAGCCCAGATCTGATAAAAATCTCTCTGAATGAATCCCAGAAACCTCTCTCGAAGGCAGCGTGATTTCAACTTCCAAATCCCTTTTTTACTTCCACTTTTCATCATCCTTTTCATCAAACTTAGTGAATTAGCCACTCTCCATTGTCATCCAAGTGCAAGGGCTGCTCTCCAACATTCAAAATCAAGCTGAAGATCTCCAAGAAGGTCCAACTTTCTCAAACTCTCTCTTAAATTCTCTTGAATTCCCAATAACTTGTTTTCTTACGTAGCACTTTTATTATCTCATCTCACACATCCTAATATACTTTTTTATTTAGTATTATTGCACATATCTTATTTTCATATAAATAAAAACCCAAAAAACAAGAAAAAGAGGGTTTGCTCATAAATTCCAAATAGGTATTCTCACACGTTTTCCCACCTTTCTCACAACTAAAACACTTTTCTACACACACACACACACACACTAACAAATAAGAGATCCCCCATTTGGATTTATGGGATAAACCCCAGCCCTCGTTTAGTATGCGAACTACGTGAACTTTGATGCCTTTATAGGCTACGTAGGCGTCTCGGGGTAAAACCCGAGACTCGAGTCTTTTTTTCCACTTTTTCTCTCATTTCTATCTTCTCTAAATCCACTTTCCTTATATTCTATGTACTTGCTTTTAGTGACATATTACTCCATATGCGTTATTGTTCCATTATAACGATCAACGTAGGGGTAATCGAACAAATCCTATTTTTCTAATATCATTCTTATATCTTCCTACGGATGACTCGCTTTATCTTTTCCTTGATACGAGTCGAGGATTCCTACCTCCATTATATATATACACATGCACACATATCACGGGGGGAAATATAAAGGAAAATAGCAAATATCCATGAGAGATCGAAAGGGCGGAATGGGTGCCTAACACCTTCCCATTTCGTAACTAAGCCTCCAAACTCTTCTCCAATCATTTTGGTTTCGCACGCACCAGTATGTCTTTGGATGCCATCCTTAAGGGTGGCTTCCCCTTTTTTCTTTTGTCTGTTTTGAGTAAAATAGATTGGCGACTCTGAATCTCTCTACATTTTTACACCACATCTCAAATGACGCCGGCCGAAGCGCTCCCGAGAGGGACGCGCGGGACCCGAAGGATCCTTCCTCCATGCGCCCGCCCGCACGACGAGGATCAGGGATGGCCACAATAATATCAGACAGTCTAGCATAAAATTCATTAAAATATTCAGATTCAAACATGGTGATTGTTTCAAATTGAGTTGTTAAATTTTGCAGTTTAGACTCTTTCACAGCATTAGTACCTTCATGGGTAAGTTGCAAAATATCCCATGCCTCTTTTGATGTGGTGCACGTCATTATGCGTTGAACTCATCAGGTGTGACAGATCCATAAATAGCACTTAATCCCTTAGAATTAAAAGATGACCATTTAAATTCTTCTTCAGTCCATGTAGTGTCAGGTTTTAAACTAATCACATTATTAACAGTGACGGAGGGAGTTTTCCACCCTCTTTCAACCAAAATCCAGACACATTCATCAATGGCTTTTAATGCAGATCTCATGCGGCCTTTCCAATATGCATAGTTTGTCCCATAAAAAATGGCATTTTATTATATAACTTCTCATTATGAACACACTCGTTTTCAAAAATCAATTTTTCACAAAATTGATATCTTAGAAAAATTTTGCGAAAAATTACACTGTAAAATTGTGTAACTGGCTCTCATACCAATTTGAAAGAGTGCGCGTGCGTCCAAATAGAGATACTGTTTAATTAAACTCAGTTTTATCAGTTAAGTCCTAAACATGCAGCTATATGTGGTAGAACAAGGTGAGGAAACATGCAAGAACATTCAAACACACACATGTGAGGAAAAATCCCCCAAAGGGGCAAAACCGTTTATTTTCATTATAATATTGTAACATATAATTTCTCGAATTACAATGAAAATACAGTGACACAGAATTACCCGCAGGCGTCAGATCTGTAGTCGGCGGCTGAAACTTTCCCTTTCTAGGAGGGAAGCAATGAAGAAGAAGGACGGTCTTCTCCACAAGGGTATGAATAGACACACGATTGTGTTCTTGGGTTGCAAACATATTCACAAGGGTTTAAAAAGTTATGTGAATCGAAACATGAGTTTTGGGACTCACAAAGGTGAAGACTTAGAGTATTTAGGACTCTGAAAATCGTTTATGAAAGTCTTTCTAAACAAATCCCCGAAGTTGGTTTATAAAAGAAACCTGGGTCGAAAATATCTGAACACGATCTGCATGATTTTATCTCAGGCGGATCGGTCTGCTTCTGCCCCAGAGACTATCCTCCTTACATCACCAAGTGCCGCACGCACTGCCTCCGGTCTCACCCGTAAAGAGCGATCCACCTCTATCTTCTCTCCATCACAATCCATCCCCAGCAGCTGCTGCACATCTGTGGGAGTCACAGTCATCTCCTCGAAGCCGAAATGGAAGGTGTTGGTAGTATCCCACCAGCTCTCTGGCACACAGGACCGCTGTAGAATGAGGCGTCTCATCCAGCGCAGATGCTAACCGCCCAAAACCCGCTGATGAGACCACCCAGCGCACCACAGATGGGAGATGCTCCCAGACATCCTTGAGCCCCGTCGTCCCGTGGGCACGCATGTTCTTCAAAGAAATATCAGAATGGCAAAAAGAAAAGTCTCATTAAAAGTCAAGAAAGAAAGGAAAATCACCAAAAGAGAAGAATGCCAAAAATCGGGTTACTTACATAACCATCGGGACTCACTCTCGAAGAATGATGATGCGATGGCTCCCGCAGCAAGGTCTGCTCATCCGCAACAGGCTCAATCGCATCAAAGGAGTTCTCACTCCCCAAAGCAAGAGGCGCCCTAGCCCTCCACTCCACATTCTCCCAGTCATCAACGGTCAACCGCTCCCGGTGGACTGCAGTGCTCACAAAAGCGGCCATTTCTTGAAGATCGAAATGCTAGAACGATTTGCAGGAGAATCACAGTAAGAGAGAAGTCAAGAAAGCTGTGAAAAAAATGAGGGGATTCGCCCCCTTTACATAGGATGCCAAGCGCCATGTCGATCGGCACTGACCCCTACCATACCGATCGACACTGACCCCTTGCCTTCCCGAGGTAGCCCAAAAGTCCGTGCCACTGCCGAATGGCACCCTTCATACTATGCCGACCGGTACCCCCATTTAATTTCGTACATAAATTCCTAAAAAATACTAGAAAGCCTAGAAAAATCCCCGAAAAATTCCTAAAAATCCCAGGAAAGATTTAAAGCCTTTTCACCAAGAAAACTTCGCGTTCCCTCGAGCGAAACCCCTCTTTCCCAGCAAAATCCTCAAAAACCAAGTGAAAACTCCTCCCAGAAAAGCTCCGGAGGATCCCTAAGGATCACCTGATCACTTCCCCAGCTATCAGCTCCCCAGCTCAGATCAAAATCATAAAGCTCTTTCTCCAACAGAATCAAAATCCAATCTTTATCCAGTCTTGGGTCAGAATTGACCCCGGTCTTGGATCGTCACCTGAGTTAGGTCAGAATTAACCTCTATCCTCGGTCGTCACCACTCTTGGGTAAGACTTTACCCCGGTCTTGGATCGTCACCTGAGTTAGGGCGGAATTAACCTCAGTTCTCTGTCGTCACCACTCTTGGGTCAAAATTGGCCCCGGTCTTGGATCGTCACCTGAGTTAGGTCAGAATTAACCTCGATCCTCGGTGTCACCACTCTTGGGTCAAAATTGGCCCCGATCTTGGATCATCACCTGAGTTAGGTTAGAATTGACCTCGGTCCTTGGTTGTCACCACTCTTGGGTCAGAATTGGCCCCGGTCTTGGATCGTCACCTAAGTTAGGTCAGAATGACCTCGGTACTTGGTCGTCACCACTCTTGGGTCAAAATTGTCCCCGGTCCTGGATCGTCATTTGAGTTAGGTCAGAATTGACCTCGGTCCTCGGTCATCACCACTCTTGGGTTAGAATTGGCCACGGTCTTGGATCGTCACCTGAGTTAGGTCAGAATTGACCTCGATCCTCGATCGTCACCACTCTTGGGTCAGATTTGACCCCGATCTTGGATCGTCACCTGAGTTAGGTCAGAATTGACCTCAGTCCTCGATCGTCACCACTCTTGGGTCAGAATTGCCCCCGGTCTTGGATCATCACCTGAGTTAGGTTAGAATTGACCTCGGTCCTCGGTCGTCACCACTCTTGGGTCAGAATTAACCTCGGTCTTGGATCGTCACCTGAGTTAGGTCAGAATTGACCTCGGTCCTCGGTCCTCACCATTCTTGGTTCAGAATTGGCCCCGATCTTGGATCGTCACCTGAGTTAGGTCAGAATTGACCTCGATCCTCGGTCGTCACCACTCTTGGGTCAGAATTGACCCCGGTCTTGGATCATCACCTGAGTTAGGTCAGAATTGACCTCGATCCTCGGTCGTCACCACTCTTGGGTCAGATTTGGCCCCGATCTTGGATCTTCACCTGAGTTAGGTCAGAATTGATCTTGATCCTCGGTCGTCACCACTCTTGTGTCATAATTGACCCCGGTCTTGGATTGTCACCTGAGTTAGGTCAGAATTGACCTCGGTCCTCGGTCGTCACCACTCTTGGGTCAGAATTGACCCCGATCTTGGATCGTCACCTGCGTTGGGTCAAAATTAACCTTGGTCCTCGGTCGTCATCACTCTTGGGTCAGAATTGGCCTCGGTCTTAGATTGTCACCTGAGTTAGGTCAGAATTGACCTCGGTCCTCGGTCGTCACCACTCTTGGGTCAGAATTGACCCCGATCTTAGATTGTTACCCGAGTTAGGTCAGAATTGATCTTCGTCATTGGTCGTCACCACTCTTGGGTCAGAATCGACCCCGATCTTAGATCGTCACCTGAGTTAGGTCAGAATTGACCTCGGCCCTTAGTCGTCACCACTCTTGGGTGAGAATTGGCCCCGATCTTAGATCGTCACCTGAGTTAGGTCAGAATTGACCTCGATCCTCGGTCATCACCACTCTTGGGTCATAATTGACCCCGATCTTGGATCGTCACCTGAGTTGGGTCAGAATTGACAATGGTCCTCGGTCGTCACCACTATTGGGTCAGAATTGGCCCCGATCTTGGATCGTCGCCTGAGTTGGGTCAGAATTAACCCCGATCCTCGGTTGTCACCACTCTTGAGTCAGAATTGACCCCAGTTCTCGGTCTTCACCACTCTTTAGGTCAGAACTGACCTCGATCTTGGATCGTCACCTGAGTTGGGTAAGAATTGACCCCGGTCCTCAGTCATCAACAATCTTTAGGTCATAATTGATCTTGATCATTAGACCTTTACCCTAATCCCACAGATTCAGCTTTGACCCGCAGAATTGATTATCCCCAGCACACTCCTTAGGTCCTCAGAATCGGCCTCGACCCCCTGAATCAATCATACTCCCTCAAAAGCATCATGTGGTGTCTATTCGACGATTATCATTTGTTCTAAACTCACCTATCGAGGGTCTCTATAGACACCACATTCTGTTACCCCCTAACTCTCCTTAGGTTCCTAGCACCTCCCTTCATCACTACAAACCCAAGTCATGTCCCGAGTACTGACCTAGAAGCCGTCGGGCACTCCCCGGCTCAGTTTGACCCAAAAATCAAACTCTTCATCTCGATCGAGACTGAATGAATCTTTGAAAGGCATTAAATACCCTTTCTAACGGACTACCCCGCGCGCGATTTCGACTTACCATGCGGACGAACGGTCCATTTGCGTTAGAAACTTGACCCAAAGGCCACCGAGCGCTCCCGGGCTCTGTTTGACCTAAGTCCACTCTTCATCTCGACCAAGGCTGAATGAATCTTCAAAGGGAACTAAATCCCCTTTCCAACGGTCTGCCCTGTGAGCGATTCCGACTTTCCATGCGGACGAACGATCCGTTTGACTTCGAGAGGTCACCAAATGCTTCCCGGGCCTGGTTAACCAAGGTCAACTCCCCAAACCGGGTCAAACTCTTTGGAATGTCAAAGTACATATCCTAACCTTTCTAACGGTCCACCCCGTGCACGATTCAAATTACCATGCGAACGAATGATCCGTTTGCGTCCGAGCGATTCCTCGTCGAATGGACTGACAAATGCTTTCGAGCCATATTTGACCCAAAGTCAACTCCCGAACCTGGGAGTGGTCCAAAGGACTTTCTAAGGTATCTAAATTACCTTTCCAACGGTATGCCCCGTGCACGATTCCGACCAACGGTTTGCCCTCGGCGGACGATTTTCTGAAAAAGCCTGAAGCGCACTACCAAATGGCAGGTTCCAGACCCTACCTATTGGCACCTGCCGATAGGCAGTAACAGGTCTATGCCAATCGGTAGTCACTTGAGCCTATAAAAGTAAGTCTTCCCGTCATTTGCGTAGGGAGCCCAGATCTGATAAAATCTCTCTGAACGAATCCCAGAAACCTCTCTCGAAGGCAGTGTGATTTCAACTTCCAAATCCCTTTTTTACTTCCACTTTTCATCATCCTTTTCATCAAACTTAGTGAATTATCCACTCTCCATCATCATCCAAGTGCAAGGGCTGCTCTCCAACATTCAAGATCAAGCTCAAGATCTTCAAGAAGGTCCAACTTTCTCAAACTCTCTCTTAAATTCTCTTGAATTCCCAATAACTTGTTTTCTTACGTAGCACTTTTATTATCTCATCTCACACATCCTAATATACTTTTTTATTTAGCATTATTGCACATCTCTTATTTTCATATAAATAAAAACCCAAAAAACAAGAAAAAAAGGGGTTGCTCATAAATTCCAAATAGGGATTCTCACACGTTTTCCACACATTTCTCATAACTAAAACACTTTTCTACACACACACACACAATAAAAAATAAGAGATCCCCCATTTGGATTTATGGGATAAATCCCACCCCTCGTTTAGTATGCGAACTACGTGGACTTTGATGCCTTTATAGGCTACGTAAGCGTCTCGGGGTAAAACCCGAGACTCGAGTCCTTTTTTCACTTTTTCTCTCATTTCTATCTTTTCTAAATCCACTTTCCTTATATTATATATACTTGCTTTTAGTGACATATTACTCCATATGCGTTATCATTCCATTATAACGATCAACGTGGGGGTAATCGAATAAATCCTATTTTTTAAATATCATTCTTATATCTTCCTACGGATGACTCGCTTTATCTTTTCCATGATACAAGTCGAGGATTCCTACCTCCATTCTATATATACACATGCACACATATCACGGGGGGAAATATAAAGGAAAATAGCAAATATCCATGAGAGACCGAAAGGGCGGAATGGGTGCCTAACACCTTCCCATTTCGTAACTAAGCCTCCAAACTCTTCTCGAATCATTTTCGTTTCACACGCACCAGTATGTCTTTGGATGCCATCCTTAGGGGTGGCTTCCCCTTTTTTCTTTTGTCTGTTTTGAGTAAAATAGACTGGCGACTCTGAATCTCTCTACATTTTTACACCATATCTCAAACGACGCCGGTCGAAGCGCTCCCGAGAGGGACGCGTGGGACCCGAAGGATCCTTCCTCCATGCTCCCGCCCACACGACAAGGATAGGGGATGGACACAATAATATCAGACAGTCTAGCATAAAATTCATCAAAACATTCAGATTCAAGCATAGTGATTGTTTCAAATTGAGTTGTTAAATTTTGCAGTTTAGAATCTTTCACAGCATTAGTACCTTCATGGGTAAGTTGCAAAACATCCCATGCCTCTTATGCGTTGAACTCATCAGGTGTGACAGATCCAGAAATAGCACTTAATCCCTTAAAATTAAAAGATGACCATTTAAATTCTTCTTCAGTCCATGTAGTGTCAGGTTTTAAACTAATCACATTATTAACAGTGACGGAGGGAGTTTTCCACCCTCTTTCAACCAAAATCCAGACACGTTCATCAATGGCTTTTAATGCAGATATCATGCGGCCTTTCCAATATGCATAGTTTGTCCCGTCAAAAACTGGCATTTTATTATATAACTTCTCCATTATGAACACACTCGTTTTCAAAAATTAATTTTTCAGAAAATTGATATCTTAGAAAAATTTTGCGAAAAATTACACGGTAAAATTGTGTAACTGGCTCTGATACCAATTTGAAAGAGTGCGCGTGAGTCCAAATAGAGATATTATTTAATTAAACTCAGTTTTATCAGCTAAGTCCTAAACATGCAGCTATATGTGGTAGAACATGGTGATGAAACATGCAAGAACATTCAAACACACACATGTGAGGAAAAATCCCCCAAAGGGGCAAAATCGTTTATTTTCATTATAATATTGTAACATACAATTTCTCGAATTACAATGAAAATACAGTGACACAGAATTACCCGTAGGCGTCAGATCTGTAGTCGGCAACTGGAACTTTCCCTTTCTAGGAGGGCAGCAATGAAGAAGAAGGACGGTCTTCTCCACAAGGGTATGAACAGACACACGATTGTGTTCTTGGGTTGCAAACAGATTCACAAGGGTTTAAAAAGTTGTGTGAATCGAAACATTAGTATTGGGACTCACAAAGGTGAAGACTTAGAGTATTTAGAACTCTGAAAATTGTTTATGAAAGTCTTTCTAAACAAATCCCCGAAGTTGGTTTACCTGGGTCGAAAATATCTGAACACGATCTGTATGATTTTATCTCAGTCGGATCGGTCCGCTTCTGATCCGGAGACTATCCGAGGTCAGATCGGTTCTTTTTTGAAATGGGCTTCTTCGGTTTGTAATCGATCCAGGGATTACTGGTTTGAGGCAATAGCGAATCGGTCTGGCTTGAGGCGGGCCAGTCCGAATTCCGGATCAGTTCATTTTTAAAACAGGCGAACCGGTACGATCTACCAGAAATCTGATTCCATGATTCCGAGATGAAAAATGCTTTTATATTTGGATTAGTTTATATAGATGCAATATTGAATTTCTTCAATGATGTTACGGCTTACGACATACAAATTGATAATGGACAAAAATGTCCTTACATTCCCATAATTATATTATACACTGAATGATCATTTTTATCCATTACAAAAAATAGATTTTCTCTGCTCGATTCCAATAATTACTTCCATCTTGATTGTTACCAAAGGGAAAACCTTTTCACCTGCAAAACTATTAGTGATCGATGATAGGGCTCTAACTAGCTGAGCTTAAAGTTCAAGCTGTTGAAACAAGGATAAAATATAATATCTGTCGAGCTTTCCATTATCTACTAACACTCGAGAGAAAATGATATCCTCATTTCTTATTTTAATTACGAGAGGATCATTATGGGGATACAATACTCTTGATAGATCATTTTTCGAAAACCAATTACCATCTTGTCTTTATTAAACTTCCTTGGTCTATCTTCCTCTGCCAGATTAATCCTCTGTATATATGAGCAAGCTTGAGCCTCATTGAGGTAAGCTTTTGCTCTGCTGTATGTTCTCCCCCTGTAATCATTTGGTAATCAAAAGAACCAAAACTGAGTGTGAATACCTCGCGCTCTGGTTATTAAGGCTTTTTAGGCAAATCAGGATCATCATCCTGATCATCTTCATGAGCCCTCTTTTTCTCTTCTCTAGGTCGGTAGGGGGGATTTTAATCTGTGTCGAGCTCCTTCATTATTGCGTCGATCAATAAACTGATTCAATTTCCCTCTTCGGATGAGAGTTTTAATTTCATTTTAAAGAGAAATGCAACACTTCGTCGTGTGACCAAGGTCTCTATGGAACTCACAATACTTAGTTTTGTCCCTCTTGGTAGGGGAACTCCTTAACTTATCAGTCCAATGCACATCTTTATTATGTTTAATCTCCTCCAAGACATGATGAATGCCCATGGTTAGTGGAGTGTAGTTGTGATACTTCTTGAGCTTCTCTATAATTCCTTTCTGTTTTGACTCCATGTGCTCCTTAAAATCTTTGTGTCCCTTCTTATCATTTTTGCCCTCAACGTTTATCCCCGAGCTCCTCTTGGCTGCCATTGCTTCCTCGACATTCATGATTTTGGTTGCTTGGGCCATCAATTTTGCCATAGTCTTTGGGGAATCTTTAGCAAGTGTATAATATAGTTTCTCTGGGAGTAACCCACTCATAAGGGCTGTTAGAACAATTTTCTCCTCATAATCTACAACCTCTAGCTTCTCATTGTTAAAATGGGTGATGTAATCCCTGGTTCTCTCTCCTTCCTTCTGTCTCACACTAAGCACTTGTGACACCCTTTTTACTGGCTTGGCCCCAAAATAAAAGTTGCTAATAAATAGCTCAGCCAACTGGTAGAAGGTGGAAATTTATTCTCCAGAAAAGCTATTATACCAGATTTGGGCAGATCCAGTAATTGTTCCAGAGAATGCTCTACCTCTCATTTCGTCGGGAACTGCATAAACATCAATTGCTGCTTGGTATTATTCTATATGGAGGACTGGATCAATTTTCCCATCGTATTTGGGAGTAGCTACTGGAGCTTTGAACTTTTCCAGGGTGTAAAAATCCACAATTGCTTGCACAAAGGGAGATCCTTTTACAAAGCTTCTTTACAGTGGGTTTTTGGCCTTAGCCATTTCTCCTAGCCTATCCTCCAATCTCTGAATGGAACTTTCCAAGCGTTATTACCATCATCATACATATGCGTTGTTATTTTGTTGTTTGATAAACTTTCCTCTTGGGATTGTTGCTTAGCCCGAGCAGTACGTCGGGCGTCTGATCTAGACTGGGCAGAATTTTCCCTTCGATCAGATGGTCATCGAGTGTTTCTTGACATTGCCCTAGGAACATTTTTATTCCCCCTGGGTCCCAAATTATCAAAAGGAGAAGCACGACTTAGTCTTTCTAAGGCGCTTAGCCTTTTTGGAGAGTTGGACTGTGTATTGAAAGATTCTGATGTCCTGAACATTGAATCTGATCCTGGACGATAGGATGTGTCCCTTGTAGTTCTTGATTGACTTCGCCTGATACCTCTTGGTGGTGGGGAGGGGGGCATATTTTTACGGGAAGAAAGGGCAGGTGCTCCTGCTTTAAGAGTTTGTGATGGTTGACTGATAGTGTCCATTATAGCCTCTTGGTTTCTTGAAAGACTGGCCAGAATTCCAATTAATTCATTTGCCATTGGTGGGGAAGAAGGAACAGGCGGAATGCCATCGTTCCTAAGACTTGATTCAGTAATATCAACCATTTTTGGTGTTTGAATGAATGAGAACGATTAGAAATACATTCCCACAGACGGCGCCAATCTATTAATGCAAAAAACTAGATTTTCCTAATTAATTGATCACAGATAAATATGAAGAAAATAGACAAATAATTTTTAAAGTGGTTCGACTATAAGAGAGAGCCTACGTCCACTGTTATGTATTGCCTTGGGCTTGTTCAATTGCCTCTTGTCTCATTTTTCTCACGTCCCTTGGTTGTAGGGTTTACTATGTATTTATATCCCTTTGAGGGTGTACAAGAGGTGGAATATTAAAAGATGGAATGCCTTTAGAACATAGGCATTTACATTTGTATAATATTTATAACGTTTACAACTGTTGATGATTTCCTCTCATGGATGGTCGGTCTTCCTGGTGTTGATCGACATTCCTTCATTTGGTCGATAACCTACTCTTACTGACTTAGATTAATACCCAGATGGATGACACGTGTTATTATATGATTAGTCCACATAGCAGGATAATTTTTGGTACTCTAAGCACATGTCATAGTGGACGAGAAAACCTAAATAAGACTTCCGCAATTACTTATTCTACATTATACCTGGAGTTGTGATATAGGAAATACTAGTTAGAAACCCGCGCGATGCGCGAGTTATATGTTAGAGTAGGAAAAACACTCGATGAATTGCAAACACGTAAAAGATACAAAACCAAAATAGGAACTCGATTAAAAACTTCACAGTGTGGTGATTATGAATCAGAAATGGCAAAGCCATTGAGCAAGATTTACATATGCCGCAATTGATTATAATATATACATATTTTTGGTAAGCCTATTCTAAGACCAATCAAACTCATCTTCACGCTCCTCCGCTTCAACATCATCATCATCATAATAATAATAATATGAAAACTACCCCCATAAATTTGAAGACAACCCAAAATTCAAAATTCAAGAAAAGATTAAAAAACATATTGGACAGACTTGGTTTGAGAAAATAGCTTCTCCAAATCTTCCTTATTCCAAATATCCCCTTTCAACCAAATAGGATCACAAAGTATAATAAGGCAAAAGAAACTGAAAAATAAAATAAATTCGAAGTGGGTTTTGTTTTTATCTTTTTCTTTTGAATGACAAGATAAAGAAGGAAAAACACACCATATGAAACTCAAGATTTTGAGACAATTGAGAGCTGACTCTAACTCATTCAACATCCACCTCAATAGCATTATCAAGGTTATCAATGATGGAAACTCTAAAGCCTTGATTGAGAATTTCCACAACAGTATGGCTACTGATGAAACCAACCTCACCGATCACCAAAAGCATTTGGTTAAAGCAATTCATTGTAGAAAGGGAGGAGTTGAAAGAATGTGTAAGTCCATATATATTTCTCTATTTATAAAAATGGAGATATAGAGTGAGAAAATCAAGAAGATTGTTACGCTGCAAAGTTTTAGCATTTATAATAAGTGAAGAAAGGAATTTGTCCATGAAACACATAATATTAACCATACATAAAGTGGGTAGATCATAGGTAAATAAGGAAAATTACATCTAACCCCTTCAACTATCTCGAGTTCATGAATCACCCCCTGAAAAATATTGATATTATGACTGAGCTCCCGCGTGAGATACATAAAATGGGAATGGATCCCATGTTTTTTTTGTCATTAGTACCATAACTGAAAGTTATGGAAGTTACTCATCTCATGATTTTGTTACTCTTGCTTGTGAGTGGTTGTATATGTATCAATAGGACTAACAACAAAAATAAAAATACCTGAGATCAACTACTAATGATTTTTAACAACTGGGACTAAACCCCAACAGTCCCAAAAAAATACCCGATAAATTCATTTCTTTAACATTCAATTCATTGAAATTAAGCCATTTTTTAGAAACAAAATAACTAAATTGCCTCCTGAAAAAACATAACAATAAAAAAATAAAACAAAAACAAAAACAAATCAAAACCACTTCCTTATCTCTCTCTCCTCACTCCACTAACATTCACCATTTCAAACCCACCTCCACCAACCACCAAACCTCATCCACCTCCACCTTCTCACCACCCACATCTCTCTCTCTCCCCATAAACCAGCCAATGAAGAATCCCACCCACTAACAACTACCTGAACACCATTCACCAAGTGGATCTGAAGTCAGACACCAAAACCAAAAATGGATATGAAACTAAAACAAACCAAAACCCATGGAATTTAGTTTTTGAAACCAAAATGCCTGGTTCATTTTACTCAAATTCATTCCCACTGATAAAACCCATGAGCTCCACTTCTCTCTACTCACCTCCGAAAATCAAAAGCCCTTTTTGGCTTAAACTTTTCAAGAAAATAAAGAGACTTGAGATCAAGCCTAATGTTCTCACTTGCAATTATCTCCTCAATTCATTTGTGAGATACCCATCTTCACGTTCTATTTTTTTATGCAAAGAGTGAGAGAGTGATGATATTCTCATTGCCTTGGTTCACATCCATGGTTTTGATAGAAACCAGAGAGGGTAATGTAGATTATCAGAGAGGGGAAAGTTTGTAAAAAGGTGACACAGGGTGTAAACCTGCTAAGAGGAGAGATAAAAATAACAACATCAGATTCAACGCCTCCAAAAACTAAAACCACACATCATAGGAATCAAAACATTATTCCCAAATCTAATAATTAATCAACAACTAAAATAACAAAATTCAAACAATAAGCCAAAATCATTGGAAATCGTATAATTAGGAGGTTATTACATACCTTCATAAGTTCGTACGGCAGAGAAATGCAGAGTTCTAAGAAAATAAACAAAAAAAAGGTTTTCAATGGAATTTTATCAAACACGATTTCTGCCTAACAATTGAAAGGGAAAAACATGTGTGAACATTTTTTTTCCAAGGGTGCACGCAATTGGATTGCTGATTCATAAATTTTTAAAGTAAAACTACATTATGACCATCTTGTTCGAGTTTGAACACCACTTTTAAGTCCCCAAAGTTCGTAATCAAAAGATCGAACTTTCTTGAAATTCACACGAAATTACCATTTCCAATTGCTGCAGTAAAATCTGATCAATAGACGTATATGATGTGAGGTTGATGCTACGACGTTGCTGGGCCAACTTCATCATCATCAGAGGAAAAGGATACATTAGGATTCTGTTGACGTCTACGATGGTGCATAACAGTCACTGCTCTATAAAAATTAAATAGTCCCAGAAGTTCTAAGGAGGAGTAAAAACAAAAAAATGCATGAATATGAAAACCAAGAATGAACACTGGAAATTAAATCGTATATAAATAATTTAGGAATGAATCAGATAATAAGCATTTTGTTAAAACTTACTAAGCATTTGAAGGGATAAAAACAGATAATAAGGCATAATGCATGGTTATATTGAGGGGTTTAAGACTTTATGTTTCTCTTAAGCCCTATAATGTAATTGTGGAGAGTGATTCAAAGTTCTCAATTGATGTGCTTCAAGGTAAAATAAAAATAAAAAACTCCCTGACCCTAATCAATATTTTCAAGCTTATTTTAGAGATTGACCCTCAAGTCTAAGCAACTTATACCCATTTGTCGCCAAATGTAAGAGGGTGGCATGACTGGGGTCTGGTAAGATACTGAAATAGGTGAGGCGTGACCCATTTCAATGAACTCTTCCTCCAAGGTATTCAAACGTTTTCAAAGCCACATGTAAAACCTTCCCTTTTTTGGTGAAAATGGAACCAAATCTAGAACCACCTCCTGCAAATAGATGAACTTCACAACAATAATTGTGACTTTTCACAAAAAGGATCTCCTGAGAATAAGGGTTGTCAGTGTGGGAGTGAAGAAAAAAGCACTTAACACTTGGAGAGAGAGTAGGGAGAGAATACTAGGTGGTCTGGTGTGATTTTTTGACAGAGTAACAGTATGACTTAAGTTTCTGATATCTGATTTGACCTCACCAATGGTCCTATTTATAGGTGAACATGGGGCTGATTTGGGCTTTTTAGGGAGCCAAAATCAAAAGGAAAAACTTAAAGGAACAAGTACTGCAATGTACCTTTTGTCCCTACTAGGTCTGCAACCGCTTATCCCCTCTGACAGATGACACCTAGTGTGAACCAAAGTCAAAAAGCAAATATGTCTCCTAATGGAGACAAAATATGTGATTTGGTAAATATCTTTTGAAATGGTAACTTGTTGTAAAAACTTTATAAACTTGAGAGGGTCCTCGAGGACCACCTCCTCTAAAACCATTAAACTTGAGAGGGGACTTAGGAACCCACCCCTCTAAAATCATTTTTATAAAAAGTTCATTTCTTGTGAGCAACCATGTTGCTCACTTCTATTATGACTGGGTGTGAACTATGTAAGGACTGGGTGACCCCTAGGATCTTGCTACTAGAATTATCTCAATCTTAAAGTGCTAAGTGGTTGGGCTTTCTCAATAAACCTTATTCCTCGGCCGCCAAGCCAAAACTCCTAAGAGATCTCAACTGGCCTTTTTGAGCCTTGCTTGCTCAACTAAGCTGCATGTTCAAGTAAATAAAATATTAGTACTTTAATATTTTTTGGGTAACAAACCTTGGGGTGAAGGTCACTCTAGGTGGACCTCCTCACCCTGTATCATTTATGTGGTAAGTCATTTTGGAGTAGAGGGGCCACTATTGGTAAACTTCTTCACCCTTCTTCTATTGTTATGATATGTTAATTGGGACAGAGAGGAACTACTTGCAATGAGTCCCCTTGCCTTGTCCTTTTTCTATGGTCTTAATGCCTTTAGAGGGGTTGCTCGTGGCTGCCCTTCTCAAACATGCCTTTTTCTGTGGCCTGAGGGTTGGACGAGGGACTGCTCACGATAGGCTCTCCTCATCTTTGCCTATTTATTTGTAGCCTTCTTCTTGGACTCGTAGGGAGTCCACTCCATTAGATCAAACATAACATAATTTTTTTATCTCCTATAGCTTTATTGTCATTAATTCTCTTAGGTTTCAAAGTAATTTATTTCCATTAAAGGTGAATCTTATAAAGTGTCCCTTCAATTCCTTATAAAAGCCACCATGATAGGGCTTTTCTACCCACCTTATTAATAAAGTTTCTATTTTTCTTAGTAAAAAACTTAAAGTTTTTTCTATAATATTCTATGTCTATTTTATCAGTATGAGAGATGTGCAGTAATTCTAGACCGAAGACATCCCAGAGTCGAGGACATCAGGATACATGTTCAAAACCAAACTTCATGTATAACCTCTTCTACGAATGGGTTATGATCAAGAAGTGTTACCCAAATCTGGTAAATCCATTGCAGTCATGTGGACAACAAGATTCGATCATAACTAACTAACACAAGGATAAATCCTGGTATATTTAGTTGATTCTGGTAACCAATATTGACACATGGTCAAGACGACAAGATACATCCATACGAACAGTAATCTAGCATAAGCATTAGTAGATTCTAAGTTAGGATAACTCAGGGTCATCCAAAACTGGTAGCTAGTAAGGCAGACCAGGTCGATAAGATCTAAACAAACGATCATAACTCTAAACTATTAGAAAGCCTACCTTAACACTAAGCCACTAGTATGTTAAAATGGTAAGTGGAAAAGATCCCACCATGAGTCCATAAGACTAGAACTAATTAGGAGAATAGTGAAATCCGACCATATTTACTTATCAAAAATACTTTCATTGGAGGACTTTATAAGTGGTTGCTAAAAATATAGCTGAGAAAAATAACTGGCAGGAAGTCAAAACAAATATGCATGCATACAGACAAATGTCTTTCACTAATAAGAAAATATATAGAATTAAAACATGCATCACAGATAATTGTTAGAAGTATTTACAAAGTTAAACAAGAAAGAACAATAGTTCAAGCAGAACAAAAAACTCAAGTACCAGAAACACTTCCAGCATCAACTTCGGCCATGTGAACGTCTTCAAAAGCAATGGGGAGAGCATTGATAACAGTGATTTAGTTAGCTACAGCCTCATGATGGTCCTCAATAGATTCTATTTCCAAAACATCAACCTCCACCATCTCCCGCTCAATAATTAAGGCTTTTGACTCATCATATTCCCCTCTCATGCTTGGACGATCTCAGCAATGTCGAGGTAATATTCGATGGCCCTTTTCTTTAACTCATTATATCCTTCTATGAAGATGGTCACCAGGTCGATGTAATACTCAATAGAGGCTTTGTACTTCCTAATACCTTCTTTTTCATCATGGGAAAGAGCCTTATTGGCCTTATCAAGAGCTTCAACGACCACCTTGAGAGAATCATTAGTTTTGTAAAGATCCTCAGACCCCTTCGCGATCGCTTCATCTGAAATCTTGAGCTTTACAACGTCATTTTTAGTCTGCTCTTTCCGCATTGTATTCCCCACCTTAAACCAACTTAAAGCTTCAATATTTACTGCGCGCTAATCATCTTTCTCTTTAAGCTCATTATAAACCTTGTCATAGTTAGACTTGGCAGCCTTCAATTCCTCTAACATGGTCTCGTGGTGCTCAAGGATCTCAGAGTTAAACTCTTTCGCTTTATCGTAAGGATTCTGATATGATGCTACTTTCTCCCTCAAAATGGTGGCATCCATCACACCCTAAAATAGGACAAAAAGATCGACATAGTGCAAAAGAAAAAAAATACTTTGACAAAGCTACAAAAATATAAGTCTACCATAAGTATTCGGTGTTGCACTATATTCCATAACTCAACATCATTTAAACCCCTAAAAACTTAAAATCAGGGTCATACCCATAGTAGTCGACCTCATCAATAGTATTGTCTGTGTGATAAAAGATACAGTTCTTATCATTTTTAACTGCTCTAAGGTGATTGGGTGATCGAGGTTAAAAGTGAATCGGTCCAGTTCATCATCAGGAGTGGATGATCCCTTACCTTAAAACAAGCACTGACCAGGCGCCCCAAGAATCTGGACCCTTTCTTTATGGATTTTTATCCTTGGTGTTTATAACTAGGTTGGGGCGTAGAACCATCCATATGACTCTTATTACGGGTTGGTGACCTATTATCAGAAGTAACTACCTTCCCCATGCCATTGGCTTAAAAAACATCCGTAGCAGTAACATCGATATTGGCATCGACACAGGCATCAACATGCCTCTTGGCACCATACTCAGCATTCTTTCGAGCCTTGGCATTCGCCCTCTTCTTAGCATCCTCTTTTTTTCTTAGCTCTAGCATCAGCATCAACCTTCTTCTTTTTAGCCTCAGCATCAAGTTTTCACTTTCAAGCAATCTCCATAGCGACACGACAAGTACAGGAGGAGCCATATTAGACGATGGCACAATACGATAGACAGATGAATTAGGAGTGGAGGCCACATAAAAAAACATCATTTAGCAAAGTCAAAGTGCAAAGCTAAATATAAGTTAATAAAGATAAACCATATACCTTTTTTTAACCTCCTGATCGGCTGGTACTTCCTGCTTGGTGGGGCCTTCCTATTTATCCTATCCTCCTTGTTCAACATAAATGTTTCCCTCATCCACCAAGGTTATCTGATCGTCTCCAGGGGAGCACCTCCAGGAGGAGTATAATATCTGAGCTCTATAAATTTTCTCAGTGAGAAAATCTTGTCAAACACATTCGAGTAGGGCATATAAGTGTTCAACACAAGCTAATTCCAAGTTTTTGGTAATTTAAGAGCTTTCTTCTCTGTATAAAGGCAAAAAAAAAGTGTTGGCATAAGTCATAATGAAATTATAAAGCACAACATAAATATGTATACAAATACAATTTGGCCCACACCAGTCTCGAGGAACACTACAAGATCATTTCTTCTCGAAATAGTGAACTGATTCTTCCAACTATAATTACTCGTTTGAAATAATTTCACCATTTTCAAGTTGCACTTTCGGGGGATAAAATAAAAACACCCATTGGCCTTAGCATTGTCTCTCATAAGATCAAATTTTATATTTGCTTATAATTTAGAGATTTTGGTGTATACCGTTACAAATCGAACACTACATCCACATATTCTTCAACGATCTTTGAAGACATGTTAGTGAGCGATCAATATTCCTAAGTTCATTGATTTTCATCTCTTTATCTACTGTCATTTGAGATTGTATGCTTTAGCTAATATTAAATTAGTATACTGATTTTAGGCGATAATAAGCATCTCAACGATTTTTGTCGATTTCGTTGGAACAAAATCGAATGGAGCTATCCTAACCTCAACATACGAAAAATGAAATGTGTGTGTCACGGGAGACCGTCAAAATACAAATAACTCCATTAATTTATTGTTTGAATTAGGAAAACCTGTTGAGAAAAGACAGGACTAACTGATAGTTTAGTTTTTAACCTCTTCGAGACCTTGAATTTTCGAATATATCTTCCACGTGCTATGAATACTACCACGCATGTTAATAAAATCATGGTTTGACGATGCTATCATTGCAATAATATCACTGCTAACAGGTCATTTGTCGCTAAATAATCACCATCGATCGATGTATATTATCTCTCTTCGTGGTGTCGGAGGGTACCGATTATAAGGAAGCAGTTCATATTTTTTATTCACAAAATTCCTTTTGAATCTTACAATGAATGCCATTTGGGAAAATATGACTCTCTCAAAATAGTTATATATTGAAATAATGCCACAAATTTTTAAATATTGCAAGGGATTTATAAAATAATGGAAGGGTGCATTGGTTATGGGGTAAAATGTGAATTTGGGATGATTGAATAGTTTCGAGGTTGAAATGTTGATGTGAGGAAATGTTTATACAGGGGTATCCAACGGTAACTGGCAACGGTAACAGATGGGAAATAAGTAGTCGTTTGAGGCTAAACGTAGGAGTCTCACACATTTGGATTAAACGTTAGATTATTCCACGTTTGAGAGTCTAGACGCGAGGCTGTTCCACGTTTGCCTTAGTTTTACCAGTGCCCAATGTGAACAAACCACATCTTTCACTTATTAATCCTCTAAAAAAATTTATATATATACAAGAACGGTTGTATACATTCAGTCATATAAAAAAATATAGATTGTTATATACATGTAAAATACCGGGTGATCAGTCCTATATCAAATTAAACAAGAATCTCATTTGGTTCATTCTCAGCATCACTGTTGAAAATATTTTTTAAAACTTACTAACCACCTAGTATTAAAAAAGAAACGGTGCCAAATTTTATCTTTTGAATTAACCAAAACAACAACAACATGCGGATGAATGTAATATAAACCATTCACACAATCACTGAGTCAACCATAAAGATGAATAAATACAATCTTTGCCGAATAAACCATCGGCTACAAAATCCAAATTAGAAAACATAAACCACCAGAAATAATAAAGTGAGTACATCATCTTACTGAAACAAATGAAAGAACTAGGGGCGACATGTCCAAATGAAATACTGGCTCCATCCTACTCTAGTAATGATATAACTGAAGCAGCCAAGACTAAATCCTACAATATCCACATATACCGCAGCTGCGTAACCCTGGAATATAAACAATCCTAGCATCCCTATGGCTGGACACCTAAAAAATTTTGAAATTTTTTATATCAAGGATTAGAACCCAAAACATTTTGAAAATATTTAGCAAGTGAATTAAATTGCAATATATCAAAATGCATGAATGTTCTTCATATTTAAGCTAGTGTCGCACTTCCTTAAGGACCGGCTCACCCTTCAACTATTTATGCACACCTAACGTTTTCTACATAACCCGCATAGCCCTTTACTCCATGACTAGTTCTCGATAATATCCTTCCTGGCACACTGCTCTAGCCCGAGTATGTTTAATATATGATTTATAAGTTATATGTCACTTTAACTTAATTAATCATTTCTCACTTGGAATCATATAACATTCTCACGTGTTATAAATATAATCAGTACAATTCACATCATTTATTTTACCCGTAAATAAATATTTGCACCATATATATGTATCATCATATTACAACATTCACACACATGCCGTAGATATCTAACCATCCTCCCAGGTAGGCACTCACCGAATGTTTCTCTACAATGCTATCAATCCAGGTATACGCATCCACTTAGACACGCTGACATGGTTAGCTCCCCGAATCAGTGAAACAAAATAAATGCAGTGGAGGCAGTCATAGTTCCCTCCGAAAATGAGACCGAATCATACTTAAGACGTCTCAACCCTAAATATAGACGCTACGACCTGGGGACTATACTCACCCTGCTCCTCAAGCTAGAGGATTCACCCACATAGCGTAACATCCCATGATAGCACCAGAGGGGTATGTATTCCTAAAAATATTATTCACACAATATTTATAAAGCACACACACACACACACACACATATATATATACGTACTACACAATTACCGCATATATATATTTAATTAATTCAGGCTACTCCGTGCACAATTATCATAACACTACCCTAATATTTCCAACTCTATGTATCGAATTGTAATTTAAATAAATCCCACATTTATTTATTTTGTTCACTCAATTTGTGTAACCCAACTAAATTACCCAATTCCCTCATTCGGTCCGAAATTTTATCTTATAGAACTTATTCCTCAAATTCCATTTATTAAGGTTAACTCTCTTTGTATCTTGAATATTCCATAATTTATCATATAATCCTATAATAAATTAATTCGGTCAAATCCGTGCCTAAGTACTCGCAGCACTAGCCTCAAAATATCCGAGTCAATTTTTCCGACTCTAAACTTTAATTAACTACGCATTAATTAATTTATTACATTGGCGTCGCTCAACCAATATATCTGGACTCGCTCACTTGACCCAAAAATACAATATTTAGAATTTATTATTCAAATTCTCCTTAATAAATTCCGAACACTTATTAATCTAAGGTTTTCAATTTACTCAATTTCTACCTTAATTCCCTTTGGGTTATTTTCTCAATTATCCTAATACTTACTTACCTCACTTTATGTAAACCTAATCTCAATTTTAGGCCTCATGTCCTTATTATAGAATAACAATCACAATCAATTAATCTAGGCAACCTCCAACGGAATAACCAATAAAAATAACTTTTCTTAAAATTTGCCTATATTTTTAAAATGCCGTTTTGAGGCATTTTAAATCCGTTTTTGGAGCAAACGTATCAGAGAACAAAATGCAGAAAATAGGATTTTCTACGAGGCAAAACAGATAGAATAGCCATTTTTGGAAACAAAACGTCGAAAAACAGTTTCTAAAATGACTGTTTAATTTATGCAATTTCACAAACTTCTTCAAATTCAAGAAGTTGTTCTACAATACAATCCTATACATAAAAACCCAATTGAGATATCAACTAACCTAAAAATCATACCATCTTATCACACACACTATGATATGAATAGAAATCTACAATTAATTTAAAAGCAAGTTTAACCACTTGCCATAGGATTTGTAGGGTCTAAATCCTTTGATGTAGACGATGATTATTTGATGAAGAATACACACATTTGTTCTTGATTTTGGCTCCCATGATTTTTCCAATTGCACCCACTTCTCTCTGTCTCGTTTGGATGTTTTTAAATGTGTTATAGCTGTCATACCCTCTCACTTTTAGGGTTTAATAACTCAATCCCGTTTTTAGGTTTGTGGACTTTACAAAAAGGGCTCAGGCACTCTTATGTGAGCTTGGTTATGCCTAAAAATGCTCTGAGACCCATTTACTACCCTAGGTACTCTTTTTTAACTATTTCGATACATCCGAACTCAACCGCACACTCAGAATTGCCATCCGAATTATTTTACTAAAAGTTCTTATCTCGACCCCAATATAGTTTATGCGCGACTCCCGATTGAGATAAATAAATATCACCTCACTATCGCTCGTTATGATGTAATTAAATTATTACTATTCACTCAGTAAATTTAAATCCCATAAATATTAATCATTTACTCATTAGATTAATATTCAATAAATATAAATAATAATTAATTCAATTAAATTATGACACACAAGTAATTTAAAATTAAAATAAATGCCTAAAAATACGAGGGGTTACATACTTCCCCCCTTACAAGAGAATTTTATCCTCGAAATTAGGTTGTACCTGCGGCGAATACCTCTGGATGTTGCTCTCGCATGTCATCCTCCCGCTCCCAAATGAACTCGTCAACGATGTGATGTCCCCACTAAACTCTAACAAGTGGTATCACTTTATATCACAACTTGCGCTCACTACGCTCCAGAACAGCTATAGGTCTCTCCTCACGTGAGATATCTGGCTGCAAATCAAACTCCTCAAGTGGAACATGCCATAAGCTCTCATGCTCCTCCAATAATCATTCAGCGATGCCACGTGAAACACGTTGTGTATGCGTTGTGGATGCTAGGGTAAACCCAGTCTATAAGCTACCGGTTCCACTCTCAATGATAGGGATGACCCCCACACAAATCTCGACGCTAGCTTCCCTGTCATGTTGAACCTCATGACCTCTTTCATGAGAGACACTTTAACCAACATCTGGTCATCAACATCCAACTCAATGGTCTCAGAACATGTAATGCCTTAAAAGATTAGCCTATGTTCCGTCGGCTCTATGAAAAAGGCCCCACCTTATACGGGTACAATTTTTTGTTTTCAACCCGTGACTCAGGTTAAATACCCGCAACAATCCCTGACTACTCATGTCAGACTTTAATTCCTTAACTCACGGTGATGTAACTCTCCTTATGTTTCTGAGTTATCTAAAAAAAAGACGCGATTTGTTCCATTCCTCACGATGGACCATAAATCACTTTGGGTCCCAGAAGCTTGTTATTCCCCGCACCCTTCCCAACCAAAGGGTGGATGAAAAAATTTCCCTGATAATGTCTCAGAACGTGTTACATAGACAATACACTGCCACGAGGTATCATACGTAATTCTACTTGTGGTAATTAATACTTCCAATCACCCACAAATCTGAATTTATGCATTCCTCGATTTTGGATGTTCCAAATATGAATTTCACCACTTATTCTCATCAATCACATCGCTGGGAACATTGAAATTACAAAATCCTAGTTGAAAACCCCGAATCAACCTTTGTCCATCCCTAAATGATGTAACTAGGAGGCAATTCCACTATGCATATTACTCACCATCGATCCTCTCGCTCAACATTTCACATTATGAGGGACGTTTTACTCCCCTTTTCTGAATATACATAAAATCATTGCCCTTGCATTTACTCCCAAAACTTCTCGGAATCTGACTAAGTGAGACTTTGCTCCACCCAGGGCGCCCATACACCCTATAACCCGTGCATGTTTGCACGAACCTCAGGTCGTCACATACGTAACATGATTATCTCAAGTTCGGCCCCCGCATTCTCAGTGTGACTAAATCTTTTGGTATTTTCAATCACCTTACCAATTACTATTCAATTATTCCCAATATTGCCCCACCTGTCCATTTATGGTGCAAATCTTCCCAGTGTTTATTTCGCAACACTTCCCGGCTCCACCGACCATATTTGTTAATAGTTCTTTGCTTAATGTGTTTTCACCACATGTTCAATAATTATCATTTAATCCGATGTC
Organism: Sambucus nigra; assembly: GCA_949130495.1. Taxonomy (NCBI): domain Eukaryota; kingdom Viridiplantae; phylum Streptophyta; class Magnoliopsida; order Dipsacales; family Adoxaceae; genus Sambucus; species Sambucus nigra. Next base: position 577,953,971 of record OX422216.1, read on the forward strand.
TTAGCATCCAACGACGTTTCTCCACTCTCGACGTCTATTAAGGCTTATGCGTATAACATCTCACAACAAGGCCTAAAAGAGCTTTTCCCAATGCATTCTTTCTCAGCATTGTCAGTACTCGATTTTTTTTATAGAACCCAAAGCACATAATATATATTAATATAGGACTATTATAAATAGGGACATATACCAAATACTCCCTCAAACATTTTTTAATACTCATTTAGTCCAAGCCTTTTTATTTTGCCTCAAAAAGTCCTTTGCCACATATTTTGGAAAGGGAGTGCCGCTGGCGCGGACCTCTAAAAATAAGAGAATATTGAGTGCTTGAGGGACTAAATGGGTTAAACTAAAAATATGTGTCCTTTTTAAAAAATATATATTTATAGTAGGGACTATTAAATAATTGACCCTTATAAATAACTATTACACGAATCGGATTCGGATTCGGATAAAATTCGATCCGTTGACATGCGTAATCCCAATCGTATGGGTATATTAATGATTAAGGGAATGATTAAAAAAAAAGTGGATTAGAAATTTTAAACCGTTTTATAGCGCTAGCTAAGGATATTTGAAAAAAGAAATTAGTAAAATTTCCCGAACGCCCCACACCGCTATAAACCCCAATCTCACTCTTCTTTTTCACACAAATTCCCTCTCTTCAAACTTTTGAAATTCAAAATGGAGATAATTTCAAGTTCCATCACTTCATGTTCAAAAGATCACCAAAAAATCTATCAACACTGGTTCAACTTCGTCGATTCAGGTCCATATATTTAACTCTTCTCCAATCATCACATACTTACGCATTCTCTCTCTACATTTATCTATATGTATATGTGTGTGTGCAGATTGTGATGGACGTATAACTGGGAATGATGCCACGAAATTCTTTGCTATGTCCAATTTATCTCGACCTGAACTCAAGCAGGTAAGTAAATATTTGTATTACTTTTGTGAAGTTTTTTTATAATCAGAAATGGAATTAAGTTAGGTTTTTGCGTTTTATGTGTTTTGGTGAAGTAAATGTATGTAGTTGATTCGATTTTGTTTTAGGTTTTGTTAAAGAGTGTGTTTTTGGGGATTATATATGAATTGTATGATTTTGTGAGAGAAAATACAATCAAAAGCTTGTGTGTTGTGCTAAAGAGGTCTTAGTATTGGTTTATAGCGAATGAGTGTAGATTGTTAAGACCCGTGTCCTTTTGGATTTTTTTAATACCTATTGCTACGGTTGAATAGAGTCGTGAAATTTAGGAAAAAAGTGTAAATTAGTAAGATTGCGTTTGTTTTTTTCTTTGAATCTTCCGAAATCTCTGACGTGTTAATCTGAAGCTGAAAAATATGTTTGTTTTTATGCTTGAATTAACTATATTCATGTGCTTTGTTCAAATTCGGAGATAATTTTACCTATTAATCATTTTAGAGACAAATATAGATGTAGGTATTGTTTGTTTTAACATTCAAGCTTAAGAAGTACCAAATAGTGTTTGTTTTTTAAATGATTAAGAGGGTAATAATCATTTTTATCTTTGAATGATTAAATGGTAAATATAAACTTGAAGTCTGAATCTGAATCTGAATCTGAATCAGTCTAAATACATTCAGATTTAAGACATTACATTCAAACTTTAGATTTCAGATTGAAACTTCAAATTCAGATGAAAAAATAAATGCAACCTTACTTTTTCTAAAATAACACGGTACCTCATTCGCTCATATTCAGACTTAAGAGGTAAAATCAAAATCCTACAAAGCTGAATTTAGATTTTATGTTCTTTTCCCCTTCTTTTTCTTATTTGTTTTAACTAAAAACTATTATTAGGTTAATATCTGATTTTTTTAAAAAAAGCGCTTGGTACCTCTCAAGTTTGAATTCAAAATCAGACTTGAGAGGCAAAAACAAATGACCCTTGATTTTTTTTTTTCCGTTTTTTCCCACCTCTAAATCCCATTCCATAGGTAGTGCTTTCTTGTTTAGTTTGGAGGCTTCGTATTATATCTACTTTAATTGAAGTATAAATGCTATTCATTCGTGTAAATTTCTCCTAGTTTTCTACAGGCTTAAGAAACAACAAGTTTGTATTCTCAAATTACAGGACTGGTTTCATTTGTTGCACCAATTACATACTAATTTTGTTGAGTAGTCCTACCTTGGAGTGCTGATTAATTTGATATCAGTACCATGAGTTAGAGCTCGATTTTGGTGATCTCTATACATGAATACAGAGTGTGCTCGTAGATGTGTCATTTGGGATTTTCCCAATAACCTATTACTAATGCTGAATAGAACTGAAGGATTTTAAAGAAATTGTTCAATAATTTCAGAATTATACTTTATTTTTGGATTTTTATTTTTGCCATTTCTTATTGTTTCAAATCCCTTTCTGGTGTGCTTTCATGTCCTGTTTGGGGGTTCCGTATTATATACTTAAAACTGAGATATAATAGTGAATCAGACTTGTAAATTTCTTCTAGTTTCTTATAAGGTATAAGAGGAGAAATTTGTTTTCTCAGATTTCAGGACTACATTCATTTGTTGCACTATTTACATACCAATTTTATTAAGTAGTACTACCTTGGAGTGCAGATTACACTGATATCGATACCATGATTTCGAGCTCGATCTTGGTGATCTATATACACATATGAATACAGAGTTTGTGTGGTTTTTAGTAGGCATGTCATTTGGGATTTTTTTCCAATACCTATTATTAGGGCCGGATAGAGTCCTTGAAATTTGAAGAAATTGTTCATTAGTTTCTGAATTATACTTTTATTTATTTTTATTTTTATTTTCCAGTTCTCTTTCAATAGTGCTTTCATGTCTAGTTTGGGAGCTTAGTATTATATACTTAAACTGAGATATAAATGTGAATCATACTTGTAAATTTCTTCTTGTTTGTCACAGGTTTAAGAGACAGACAGTTTCTAGTTTCGTTTTTAAGCCATTTACAAACTAATATTACCGAGAAGTACACTCCTGGAGTGCTGATTAATTTGATATCAGTACCATGATTTTGAGATTGATTTTGGTGATCAATATATTCACATGAATACAAAGTTTGTGTAATTTTTAGTAAATGTGCCTTTTGGAATTTTTACAATCCCTTTTACTAGGGTTGAATAGAGTTAATAAATTCTAATGAAATTGTTCATTAATTTCATAATTATACATCAAGGTTGGCTTTTCTTTTACTTCTTCAAATCACTTTCTGTAGGTAGTGCTTTCATGTCCAGTTTGTTTCTAATTATAGGGCTACTTTTATATGTTGCACTATTTGTGCACTAATCTTTTGAGTAGTAGCACTTGGGAATGCTGACCAATTGCATATTACCATGGGTTTATTGTGTTTTGACCATTCTGTATTGTCGGTCAGTTTATACTTTTTCATAGCATCTTAGGTGTCGTTTGTTTTTACCTCTTAAGTCTGAATTTGAACCATTCAGATTTAAGAGATATAAAAAAGTGTTTGTTTTTTTAAATGATTAAGAGGCTAACGGTTATATTTGACTCTTAATGGTTAAGAGGTAGAATTACGTCTGAAGTCTGAATTTGAAGCCTGAATCAGTCTAAATACATTCATTCAGAGTTACATTCAGACATAAAAACAAATATATTTTTCAGATTCAGATTTCAGACTTCAGATTCAGTCTTCAGATTTCAGATTCAGATGAAAAAACAAACGCAACCTTAGTCTTTTAACTGAATGTGTTCATTTCTAAATAACTTTAGTACTTTGGGTTATGAGGCGTGATCATTCTTGTAAATTTCTTCTAATTTTTTAGAGGGTTAAGAGACAAACAGTATGTTACTATAATAATAGGATTACTTTCACATTTTTCACCATTTATGCACCAATCTTATTGATTAGTGGTATGTTGGAATGCTGATTCATTTGATATTTTAATTGAATGTATTTATTTCTAAGTAACTTTTCGTACATTTGAAGGTTTGGGCAATTGCAGATACCAAACGACAAGGATATTTAGGGTTTAAAGAATTCATCACTGCAATGCAGGTAATGTTCAATCTTCTGTTGAATTTTATACTAGGAACAAGTTGGCAAGAATCTAACCCTGGTTTTATTCTTGCTATGATAGTTGGTGTCTCTAGCACAAGCGGGACGTGAACTAACCCCAGATCTTCTTAAAACTACAGGCAAGTTGAAAAAAATTATGTTTGATTTGCTTGTTCTTAGATAATATATTAGCATCTGATAAGCATATTCTTTTCGATATGGACCAGAAGTTTTTTTTCTCAATAGCAGGTAAAAATAAGCTCAATCAGTCACTTTTGTGGACTAAACTGCATAGTTCGAGTCTGCAAGTACAATTTATTTTATAATGCAGAATGTTGTATAGTTAATGATCTCAATATTCATAGTCTAATTAATAAATATTTGAACAAATGCCCGACCAGAGCAAGAATATTTGCAGCCTCTGAGTAAATAACATGTATCTAGTCCTGATACTTTAGGGATATGAGATGGGACAAAATGTTGCAATAAATACCTTTTATCCTTAAATCAGATAGTTAATATAAATCATGCAAACTTGTGATTAGGTTCTCACCTTTAGACTACTTTTAAGAAAAGTTAACCCCCCCAAAAATGTAATGCTACTACACTAATTCAAAAAATTGTATGGTGTGTCACATAATGTACCATAACATTATTATCGTTGGCTCCCTGAATTTGGTCATATTAAACTAGTCTCACATCCTCTTGGGGCCACCATGTTGTGTCCTGGTGTGTGCGGATTGAAGAATCTAAACATACTCTTGGGATTACTCAGGTGCTCCAAAAAGTCCTGAATACCCCGAGTACTCAGGGCTCTTCACAATTTTTAACTTTTAGATGATCCATTTTGCTGTAAAACGGCACCTTTAAACATTGTTATTAGCTGACACAATTTTTTTCTGTGTTATAGTGGACATGGAACCTTTAAATCCTCCATTGATGGATGGTTTGGATTCCTTACTGGCTGTAAGTAGTTCTTTGAATCTCGTTTTGTATACTTAATGTTATAATGAAATATTTGATTGGTCTTTCGTACTTTTTTCCCCAGAAGAGTAAGGCTGTTGTAACAACCAATGGCGAATCTGCAGTAACTGGTTTGGCAATTCTCATCTTTGATTTAAAAGTAAAATTGTTTAAATTCATCATTGATTAAGTATTTTTGTTGGAAACAATTTAGGAATTACTCAACTACAACCGTCTCAACCTGCTAAGATGTTTACTTCAAAATCATCAAAGAAGGTAATGGTTTGTCATAACGCTATTAAACTCAATTTCATGACTGATTTGCTCTATATATGCATTGTGGAAAGTCTTTGGTTGAACGTTTGTGAAGCTGACGTTTTAATTCATGTTTTGTCCTGTATAATATATTGATTTTCTTTTTGTTTGGCTATCCTCATGAATTTGTATGTTTTTTTAAATAACGAATTTATACGGTTTCAAGACCTAGGATATGCAACATGTGAGGTTTATCTCTTATTTGTGCCTAATATGTTCTCTCCCTCATCTTCACTTATTGCCCAGCCATCGCTCGGTGCTGTTACTTCTATAACTGATGGCTTGAAGAGATTGTACATTGAAAAGCTAAAGCCTTTGGAAGTTGCTTACCGTTTTAATGATTTTGAATCTCCTTTATTGGTGAGTAGACTAGAAACACATTTTTATAGATATATTTACCATGAGAGGCATGTTTTGTTTAGCTATCTTGTGTACATACATTGTTTTTGCGTGTGTTGCGCCATGAAGCTCTAGATGTATTAATGAATTGTGATGTTTTCATGTGCAGACAAATAGTGATTTTGATGCTAAACCCATGGTTATGCTTTTGGGTCAGTACTCAACTGGGAAAACTACATTTATTAAGCATTTACTTAATTGCAACTACCCAGGTCAGTTAAGTTTCGACCATTCTTCATTCTTCCAATTTTCATGATATTAATTAGTAGAAATGCTCCTCACTTACAATTTATTTTATTTTTTATTCTATAGGAGCTCATATTGGACCAGAGCCAACAACTGACAGATTTGTTGTTGTTATGGTAAATCCCCATTTATTCTTTCTTTTGAGTTATAATGTCTTAATAGATTTATACTACCTAAGAAGTGAACAAGAAATAGTATGCAAATATCACCGTATGGGCGCACACAGCGCAACGTGACAATTAAAAAAAAAGTAGAAAATCGACACATCTAGAACAGGATGATATTTTTTTATCAAAAGAAAAAAGAACAGGATGATACTTTAATTGACATATACAATCATATAGTTGCTAATATAAATCCGCCATTAAAAGATTATTCATGCTGCCTCATTTTCTTTTCTTTTTTCTTTGCATTTTTTACGAGTGCTGTCTAGTCTTTTTATCTCTAACAAAAGATGACAATTTGTTTTCATCTATTAGTTTGAATATGGTTTCATAATTGTGTGGAAAATTTAATTTTCACTATGATGTTCAATTTCTTGTACCCAGTCTGGACCTGATGAGAGGAGTATACCAGGCAACACTATTGCTGTTCATGCAGATACGCCATTTAGCGGTCTGACAACTTTTGGAGGAGCATTTTTATCAAAGTTTGAATGTTCTCAAATGCCACATCATGTAAGTTATGAACTTACATTAAAAGAAAAACTTTCCTTAGTATTAGTAGAAGCAATTTTGTCTTTCACTCGCATGATAAGCAATATTTCTCTCGTTTGCCTGAAGCTGCTTGAACATATTACATTTGTGGACACTCCTGGTGTTCTATCTGGAGAGAAGCAACGGACACAACGGAGCTATGATTTTACAGGTGTTATATCGTGGTTTGCAGCAAAATGTGACCTTATTCTCCTTCTCTTTGACCCTCATAAACTCGATATAAGTGATGAATTCAAGCGTGTGATTTCATCTCTACGTGGTCATGATGATAAGATACGTGTAGTACTTAACAAAGCAGATCAAGTTGATACCCAAGAAGTAAGATCTGTTGCTAGTCAGTTAAATATCTGCTTTGTAAATATTCACTTTTCAATGGATGCATCATGCATTAGATGCAAAACTTATTAACATGCTTACATCTTGTCATATCATAGTTGATGAGAGTTTATGGTGCGTTGATGTGGTCACTCGGGAAAGTTCTTAACACACCGGAGGTTATGCGTGTATACATTGGGTAGGTATCTCATTCAAGTTATTTTGAATTCAAATCGGGTTCGAGTTGCACCCTTACTTAAAATAGTTTGCGATAGCCCCTGAAAAGTCTCACAAAGGCAAAAATTAACAAAGTGGTACTAAATATCCTCAAAAGTGCAGCTAAAATCCTGAATGGGCATATTTTGCAGATTATTATAAAATCAAGGGTGTAACTCAAAACTGGTCCTAAAAGTTGGAGTAAACTTAAATTTACCATTCGTTTTCCATAATTTGTTACATATTTACCAACTTATATATGCGTAGTGCTGTGAATTTTATTTTATTGGAGTGAAGTTTATTTGGTATCTCATGTTTAAGAGATTATTACCATTTCACACGGAAAACACACATGGAGGCCTCATTTCACCAGCATGCCTGATGTGAAAACAACATATGTAATCTGATTTCACTTCTAATACCTTTCTTTTAAATAGATTGCATTTTTAGATGCACATAGTTTCCATCAATATATGCCTTCTATTAATAAGGGTGTGAACTATGGATCAACCAAATGTAGTTTATGCTATATTTTCTTCGCAAATTTTGGTTCTACCACGAATTATATGAGGTACCATTTTTCTTTATAATATGTTTCATATTGAAAGATAGATATTAATTTTTATTTCATTGGCTTTCACAGCTCGTTTAATGATAAGCCTGTTAACGAAGCAGCTGTGGGTCCCATAGGGAAAGATCTTTTCGAGAAAGAACAAGATGATCTCCTTGTAGACTTGATAGACATTCCAAAGAAGGCTTGTGACCGTAGAGTATGTTAACATCATGTTTTGTTTGATTGTTACATTATACTTTTTCTTTAAAGTAAAATTTAAGATTTATAAATTTCTATTTGGCAGATCAATGAATTTGTGAAACGTGCTAGAGCTGCGAAGATCCACGCGTATATAATCAGCCATCTTAAAAAGGAGATGCCTTCCATGATGGGTAAAGCTAAAGCCCAACAACGGCTGATTGATAATCTTCAAGATGAGTTTGCGAAGGTTAATCTCTCTCTGTGTGTGTGTGTATATATATGTATAATAATGCTCATGTGCGGACTAGTCCGCATTTTAAGAATGCGGATCGGACATGTGTCATCTAACGGTGCCCCTAGAAATTATCGCCTAAATTATAGGCACACTCTCTCTCTTTTCTGAGCTCACCGCCAGGTGACACATGTCCGGTTTGCATTCTTAAAATGTGGATTAGTCTGCACAAGAGAAGGACTGTATATATATATATATATATATATATATATATATATATATATATATATATATATATATATATATATATATATATATATATAGTTTGTTTGTATATGTATATAAGCCGCCTTTCGAACATACTTTCACTTAGTCTATATAAATGAGTGAATTTTTAATCCAAATTTGGTGAAGATGATCTCCATGGGCTCCTATAGATTTCATCAAACAATTTAACCATTTAGTGGTTGAAGTGCATGTGATGGGATTTAAACTTGAATGAAAATATTGCTTATAATAGATTAGAATGGAAAAGAAGAATTCATATAGTTACCCCATGTGATGGGATTAAGGCAAGGACGATGATGAGTGGTTGAAATGCAAAATGAACACAAACACACATATATCCATTTTCAACCATTGAAACATTTTTTATCTCACTCACTTATCTTATATTGATGAAAGTTGGTGAAGGTTTCTCCATCATACTATGATTACGTAGAAATATTTTTCACTACTTTACTTTTCATCTAGCTGAAAAACATTTCGCCCCAAACAGAACAGAGCCTCACAAAGTACAAATAAGAAAATCATTCATTTGTCCCTAAATTGGAGCTATGTTCTTTAGTCCTATTTGTAAAGATTTATTTGCACGCGATCCCATGTTTTTTTTAGCTTACGGTCCAATTTTAACAAAAACTTCGGACAATTGCCATTCTCAAGCTGCTGATTACAGTTTGAATGATAGAGGCGGTTAGAGGCAATTGTAGGATTAATTACAATTTTGAATGGGACTAAAGCCTAAAAAAATGTATATCTTTGCATTGCAATGCATGCTTGCTTATTACATCAAATTTTACAAAACAGGTCCAGAGAGAGTATCATTTACCAGCAGGTGATTTTCCAAGTGTGGAGCACTTCAAGGAGGTGCTCAATGGCTATAATATTGACAAATTTGAGAAACTGAAACCCAAATTGATTCAAGCAGTAGATGACATGCTTGGCTACGACATTCCAGACCTTCTCAAAAACTTCAGAAATCCTTACGATTAAGGGAAGTTATCAGTGCACTTTAAGAAGGATAAAATGTGTAAATGTAATGGAAGATACGTTTGGAGGACATCACTTATCAGTGATAAAGTAGTGGTTCTTTTGTGAAAATATGAACCTGAAATGAGGTCGAGGCTATTGATCCTTTTCTTATATGAAGCGGTATTATTTTTCTTTTTGGTTCAAGTTATTGGCAACTTGGGGAGCATTTGATTATAAAGTTGGAAAAGACGAACATTTTATAGTTATGAGAAGTTGAAAACTTGTGAAGAATTAATTTCAGTATTTTTTAAGGATTAAATACCAAAAAGTCTTTTAAACATTTTTTAATACGTATTTAGTCAAAGCCTTTTATTTTGTACCAAAAAGTTTCTCAAATATCCATCCTCAAATATCTATTTAACTAATATTATTTTGTTTTTAAAGATCTGTATCAACGGTATGGTGAAGGATTTTTTTGGAGCAAATTAAAAATGCTAGATTAAACATATATTAAAAATGTTTGAGTGATTATTTGATATATGCTTAATTTTTAAATTGACCATGTGGAATTTTCAGGGAAAATTAGAAAAGTTCAAATTTTCTTAGAAGTGAACTGTTTTTCAGCTTTGTTATCTCAACTGTATCTTAAATGAACTCCTTTTCAATGTAGGTTTACGAATTATGTTATAAATGTAATTTACATATTTGTGGAACATGGGTAAAGGTATGTTCATAGGAATTGACTGACCACAAGAACCGATCCTCGTGGGTTGGTTTTTCCACAGATGATCTGTTTCACTTTTTGGCCTCCGCAACCATAGAACTAGTCTCATTTATTTTGGTTAAACATTTTTTGTCTCTCTTTTATGTTTCGATATCTTAAAGTTTCATTTTAAGAGTTAATAAGTTGACATCTTACTGCATTATTATTGTTTTTTTTTCTTGATATTATTGACAGTTTAAAGCTAGTATCATACTTTTGCATCTCTTAGAAAAATCTTTGAATTTTACACATGACCACTTTATTCATTCTTGGTCATTTTTAGTTTTGTCAACCAATATCAAATAGTTTGGTTATGACATTCCTGACCTTCTGAAAAACTTAAGAAATCCCTTACGATTAAGGGAATGATATTAGAGCACTGTTGAGAATAACGAGTACAAAACTCTAATATTCGCAAGAAATGATTATAAGGAAGTACTCACTAAACCACTATTTCAAAACATTTAAAGAAGATCAGCTCATAAAATATTACATTCAAACTAAGATACAAATGCTAATTGTCTTATTGTTTTACTTCTTCTCGGATGATTATACAAGCATAGGACATGGGGTATTTACAGCATGGTAAATACATTTTAGGCCACACATTAAACAAGTAAGGAAAAAATACAATCACACCTTTTCTACCTAACACATTAATTTATCATTAGTGAAATATAGGTAAGTAATGACATAACATACATTAATTTACCACTAGTGCAATATAGGTAGGTAATGACATCATATGGGTTGTGATGTTGAGACTTAATACTTTCTCTCAACATCTATTCTCTTTCCTTTCACCATGCCGAACGGATGATGAAAGTTTTCAAACTTGCTTGCTTGTACTCAAACCTTTTGTGAACAAGTTTGCAATTTGATCATCTGTCTTGATCTGTTTCATCTCAATCTCTTCTTCATGAACATTTTCTCTGATAAAATGATAGTGCACTTCCACATGTTTAGTTCTTGCATGAAAAATTGGATTCTCCGCCAAACGAACTGCCGACTGGTTGTCACAATACAACGGAATTGCATAGTCTAGTGGTTGATGTAGATCGTTCATCAACTGTAATAACTATGTACTCTTTTGAGCTGCCATTGCTGCTGTTCGATATTCTGCTTCCGTAGTTGACAAAGATACCGTTGGTTGTCTCTTACTACACCAAGAAATTGCTCCAGATTCAAGCTTGAACACGTACCCGGTAGTTGATCGGCGAGTGTCACGATCTCCTGCATAGTCAGCGTCACAATAGCCAACTAACTTGAAATCTTCACCTTTCTTATATAAAATACCATAGTTAGTTGTACTCTGCACATATCTCAATATTCGCCGAACTGCTTCCAAATGAGACTTCTTTGGATTTTGCATGTACCGACTCATCACACCAACCGTATAAGAAATGTCAGGTCGAGTCAAGGTTAGGTAGATCAGACTACCTACTAATTGTTGATACATCGTGGCATCTTCCAAATCTTTTCCCTCATGTGCACACAACTTGCCATTTGGTTCCATCGGTGTCGAGATTGACTTGCATTCGAGCATCCCGAACTTCTTCAATAAATCTTTGGAATAATTTTCCTGACAGAGAAATATTCTTTCTTGTGTACGATCAACCTCTAGACCAAGAAAGTGCTTGAGTTGTCCAAGTTCCTTCATCTGGAAACGAACTGAGAAATTCTCCTTTGTTCGAAGACTTTCTGCCTCATCATCACCGGTTATGATAAAATCATCCACGTATTCCAGTACGATAGCTAACTTTCCTCTATTAGCTTTGACAAACAAGCTAGAATCTGCAGGTGTTACTGAATAACCACTTTGAGTTATAAATTCAACAATCTTACCATACCACACCCTTGGTGCATGTTTCAATTCATAGAGTGCCTTTCGCAACTTACACACATGCTCAAGATGATCTTGATTATGAAAACCCATTGGATGAATCATGTAGATCTCCCGATCTAACTCCCCATGAAGAAATGCGTTCTTCACATCCATTTGCCACAAGTTCCAGTCTTTGTTGGCTGCAAGTGCAAGTAGGACTCGTACAGTTGTAACTTGTAAGCTTTGCCACTGTACTAAATTTTTCATCGTAGTCTAGTCCATATTGTTGAGAGAACCCTCGAGCCACTAGTCGAGCTTTGTATCTCTCAATTGATCCATTTGGAGGACGCTTTATCTTGTAAACCCATTTACATGATATGGCTTTCACATCTCTTGGCTTTGGCATGAGATCCCAAGTCTGATTTTGCTCTAGTGCAGTGATTTCTTCCTCCATAGCTTTAATCCACTCAGAATTATGGGATGCTTCTTCAAACGTATCAGGTTCTTTTACACTTGCTTCTTCTTTTATGGCTGCGTTGGCGTATTTGGGATTTGGCTTTCTGATTCTTGTTGACCTCCTGAGTTGTGATTGTGGAGTTGATACTTTCGTTTCACTAGGTCCACCTTCTTCATCTGGTTGGTAATATACACCAGTTTGCCAAGGATTCTGAGTTACTTCTTGCTCGATATTATAATCATCATATGAATCTTCAGCTTCATGTGAGCTTGATAGGATTTAAGGATTCTGCTCTCCCAATTTCTGTTGCAACTTCTCTTCAAATTGCTTCGAGTTTGATAACACCTCCTTTTCTGAGGACCACCAAGAAGATTCTTCATCGAACGCCACATCTCGTGACGTGTAACACCTTCCAATCGTAGGATAGTAACATTTCCATCCTTTCCTTTGGTTGCCATATCCCACAAAGATACATCTGACGACTTTCTTATCAAACTTGCTACGTAGATGGTTAGGAACAAATACATAGCATACACAGCCGAATACTCAAAAGTAACTAACCGTAGGTTTCATGTCCCATAATTTCTCAAAGGGCGAAACAAACTCTAACCTTGGTTGAGGAAGTTTGTTAATCACATGGGCTGCAGTTCTCATAGCTTCAACCCAAAATCTTCCTGGTACATTCTTAACATATAGCATACTCCGATAAACTTCTGCAAGATGTCGATTCTTTCTCTCTGCTAGTCCATTCTGTTGGGGGTATTGGCACAAGTAAATTGATGACGTATTCTACAGTCTCGTAGATACTGGAAAAACTCTTTTGAGTTATATTCTCCTCCATTATCTGTGCGTAGACAAATAATCTTCTTCCCCACTTCTCCTTCAATCGTCTCTCTGAACTCTTTAAACTTTGAGAACGTGTCACATTTTTCTTTCATAAAGAAAACCCACACATACCTGGAGAAGTCATCAATAAACGTCACCATATACCGCATCCCACCAATTGATGGTTGCTTGATTGGTCTGAACACATCAGAGTGAACTAACTCTAATGGTTCTTTGCTCTAAACTTTTATTCCTCGTATGGTAATTGATGTGCTTTACCATACTGGCATCCCGCACAGACCGTGTCTGTCCTCACATCAAATTAAGGAAGTCCTTTGAGCATCGACTTCTTCATCATCACCCTTAGCTTATAATAGCTAACATAACCCAATTGCATGTGCCATAAATCTCCTGTCTCATTTTTTCTTATCTTGTCTACATACGCAGACTGTGCTGACATCACGTAGACTATCTCCAATCGCCGTCCCTCCATTTTTGGCATTCCTGAGATCTTGATATACCTTCACATCTCGTGGACCAAACAAGACAAAGTGGCCTGATGATGTTAACTGTGCCCCTGAAAGTAGATTTTTCCTCATACCCGAAACATGGTGGACATTTTGAAGCGGCACCTGGTTAGAACTGTATTGAGGTGCTACTACCGTCTTACCGATATGAGATATTGGTAGCCTTGAGTTGTTAGTTGTTACCACAACTCTATTTTCCTTGTATTTTGGTAGGCTTTGTAACTTCTGTTTATCACCCGTCATATGATTTGAGCGGCCTAAGTCGACAGTCCAATCATTCTCGTAGTTGATCCTCTCAACTGTCGAGACTGTGAGAGCTAACTCCTCCTCTTCCACAACAAAAGATGCTTCAGCATCCCAATTAGCTTCTCTTCTCTCCTTTCAATTGTAAGTATCAACATTTCTCTCAGCGGGCCTTTTGTGGGACCAACAATCTTTTGCCATATGTCCCTTCTTACTGCAGTTGTAACATTTTCCCTCAAATCTTTTACAGTAGCCATGATTCTTTGAAGCTCCCCCTGGACGAGAACCTCCCTCTCCTTGATGACTTTTTGCCTTGTCATCATCCTTTTTATATCCGCCTCCGACGTGCTGCTTGAAGTAGCCTTTGATTTTGTTGGTGTAGAGCGCTTCCTCGTCACCCTTCAGCGAAACTCCTCCCATTTTCTTAGCCATAGCTTCTTGACTGGAAAGCAAAATTTTAAACTCAACAAGTGATGGTTGAGTCGGCCATCCTTGTACAACAGTAACAAAACTTCGGTATTCGGAACTCAAACCATGGATAATTATTCTTTTTATCCTGGTTTCACCAATAGCAGCTGTTGGATCTAAATTTGAAATTTCCTGGCATATTTTCTTCACCTTGTGAAAGTACTTGGTGATAGTCATGTCGCGTTGCGCCATCGATATCAGCTCATTCTCGAGAAGTTGTAGTCTTGTGTCGTTCTTTGAAAAAAGTATAGTGAAAGTTTCCCATGCTTCTTTCGGTGTTTTGCATCCCGAATGTGGTCCAACATTTCTTCTTCAATTGTGGTCTTTAAGGCAAACATCGCTTTGCCCGCTTTAATCTTCCATTTTCGCAAAGTGCCATTAGCGGCATCAACCTCCGGTTGTATAACTTCCTTACTGCCAACGACATCCCAAAAATCTTCTCCTTGCATATAAGACGTTATACATGTCACCCAGGTGTTGTAATTTTAGTTGTTGAGCTTCTTGATTCCTCCAACTACGTGAAGATCGCCCATCGTGTCGGTAAATTTTTTATAATAACAAACAAGCCTGATTTCAAGATACAAGCTTGCAAAATACGAATTTCTTGTGACTCAAGAAAACTCACTCCAAAAATACTGGTACACGACCGTCCTGCTCTGATACCAATTGTTGAGAATAACGAGTACAAAACTCTAATATTCGCAAGAAATGATTATAAGGAAGTACTCACTAAACCACTCTTTCAAAACACTTAAAGAAGACCAACTCATAAAATACTACACTCAAACTAAGATAATAATGTAATTGCCTTATTGTTGTACTTCTTCTTGGATGATTATACAAGCATAGGACATGAGGTATTTATAGCATGTCAAATAAATTTTAGGCCACACATTAAACAAGTAAGTAAAAAATACAACCACACCTTTTCTACCTAACACACACTAATTTATCACTAGTAAAATATAGGAAAACAATGACATAACACACACTAATTTACCACTAGTGCAAAATAGGTAAGCAATGACATCATATGGGTTGTGATGTTGAAACTTAATAAGCACTTCAAGAAATATGGAATGTGATATTGTAATGGAATACATGTTTGGGGGCTATCAATTATCAATGTTAAATGGTCACTGTTTTGTGAAAATATGAACTTTTAAGGGTTCGTTTGGTTTGTGGTGAAATATTTTTCTCCGTGTTAAAAGTAAAAGATTAGTTATTAGTTTTATGATTTTATTAAGGTTCATATTATTTACCACGAGCCAAATGGACCCTGAGTGTGGCTATTGCTCTTTTTCTACAAGGGTTAATTACACTTTCTCTCCATCAACTTTACATTATTTTTTACATTGGCAATTGAGGGCTGTTTGATTCTGTATTTAAAAAATTTGATTTAAACACTGCTTTTTAATATAATTTTAAAATTTATTTTATTTATTTATAAATATTATGGTAAACTTGTTTTTAAATACAGTTTTTTAAAAGTTTGACAAAATTGGCATTCATTTATATTATATATATATATGTATGTGTATACATAAAACTTCCATACATACCGAATACACGCATACATTATAATTGTATCAATATATCATATATTTTTATATATATTTAATGAGATATATTGAAAGAGTTTAGCTATCTATATAATAAAGGAAGAGGTTTTTTTTTCCATGCATAAAACTTATACAAAATTTATATAAACAAATTTTGTATCTATATCTATTTATATAATAAACACATTTTGTATCCTACGGTTCAAAATTGATCCAAAGGGTTAAGATTTCGTTTGTGGCAACATGGTAATTCTCAAATAGAAGGCACAAGGCTCAAGGAAAATACAAGGCACAAGGCTCAACAAACCCAAGTACAGAGCACGAGGCTCAAGAAACAAATCAAAACGTCTCACTCTCTTACAAACCCCTCTTCAAAACATGTCTCTCAAATCTCAAATTTGAGTACTCATATATATATATATATATATATAGACTTATTTATTTGATTAATTTATTTGTATTTTTGTTTAATCCTAATAATTAATGTGACAACCCAGTTAATATATATTATTATATGTCATTCCTATTTTGAGATTTTTTTAACCAAGTTCTATTGACTATTTAATCATTAAAGGTGTACGCAGTAAATAATACTGTTTGTATAATTTTTTTCATTGAAATATTATGGACTCCATCGATCTTGTTTGATAAATATATGAATTTCATTTTCTTGTGAACACAGTAAAGTTTACTATCTGTGTAATATTAACAGAGTAGATGTTACTGTTTGCGAAAATATCACAGATGTAAAACTATTCCATTTTCTGGTTCATACAGTAAAGTTTACTGTATGTGTAGGCTTCTGGATATTGTTTGATAGATCTCGGCGAGCAGATTTCAAAAATAGTAATTTTGTGAAAAACGGATTTGTCAATTAAAAGTTACGATCATTTGAAGATTAAAAATAGGATGAAAATAAAGTTCAACCACTTATGTAACTTCCCACAAGAAGTTACAGATTGTTGGTTTTAAAAGGATAAACTTGTGAATTTTTTTTCCAAAAAATTAAGAATATGACCTATTTAATAACTGAAAAGTCAATAGGACTTAGTTAAGGAAACTTTATTCTCATGGGACCTATATATAAATATCCCTTAAAATTTTAGCAATAAAAACATTAATATTTTAGCTACAAAATATGAAAACCTGTTTAAAATACATAATTAAGTAATATAGGACAACATTAAAAAACTATTTCAGCATCAAAAACACGTTTAGACAACATCTCTATATTACTCTAAAATGCTTTACAAGCATTTAAGAGATCCCATCAACCAGGCTATCCACGTATACATCTCTATAAAACGCAACGCAAGACTGTAGTAATTTTTATTTTTATGTTAATACTATGTTAGGAGTGTGAGTTAATTATATAAGATTCACTGTCTGTATTGTGATGAAAAATAGTTGGAGAGTGGTTGTGTGAAAATTGATCATATGTGAAAATTGTTATGAAAGTTTATTTTAATTTTAATTTTTTTTACTTTATAGTGTTAAATATCAAATTTAGAAAATGAACATGTATTCTATATAACTCTATTGTATTTTTTGTTAATATTATGTTAGGATTGTGAGTTATACGTAAGCTTCATTATTTGTATTATGATGGAAAATAGTTGGAATGTGGTTGTGTAAAATGGTGCACTAATCATATGTGAAAATTGCTAAGAAAGTTCATTTCAATGTTTTATTTTTTTCCTTTACAGATCTGATGGTTTTATAATTGTTTATTTATTCACGTGTGATTGTTTTGAAAAGTTATGCAATTCGAGTTATTTGTTCGGAATGATTTCTTTGGATCTACTGTTGTAGTGTTGTCTCTTAGTTGTAGAGGATTTTTTTTAATCAATATAGAAAACAGTACAAATAAGGCCCTGTTATTTTATAGAAAACAACCATAAATTTTTCAAATTTTTTTTCATGAAAATATAAAATTAGAATAAGAGTTCAAGTTTGATGTTTTTACATAATAGAAAATTGGAAAAGAGTTTTTCACATTTTCTAGAAAATTGGAAAATCACTTAATCAAGTTTTTCATAATTTCCAAAATCCCTAAAATTATATTTTGATTCTAAATTTTCTATAACTTATATATAGACCCTTAACCTTTTGGTACATTACATTTTAATCTCTTAATTTTCTATAAATTACAGTTGAACTTGAAATTTTTGAGAATTTCATTTTCGCCCCTGACATTCCATAACATATATATTTTGTCCCCTTGACTTTTTGTAAATTAGATTCGGATCCGTGATTACATTATAACCCTAAACTTTGTGTAAACAATTGTCAACTTTGAATGTGTTATTTAATGGAGATTTTGATGAGATTGGCCATTATTGTTTAATTTTCTCTGTCATAGACCTTATATTATTGTTCACAGGATCATTGCGATTTTACCAGTCATTTAAAACAAAAGATTAAAACCATCTCTTTCTCATTCTCTCTTTACCACCTGCATATCTCGCAAACCAAGAAAATGAAAATATATTATTTTTTCTCAAAAAAAGTAAACTGTATATTATCTTCTACATTTGTGTTATACATTTATTTATTCTTTCTTGCTTGTCTGTATATGTCATATAGTTTTTTGTTTGGATCCATTTTTTCCCTTTATTCTTGATTCATGGTTCAACTTGTATTCTTCTCCCGAATCTTTCTTATTATATGAATTAACTGTAAAAAAACTTTTTACTATGATGAAGTCCACTATCGGCGTGTGTCGGTGGGCTAGCAGAACAATTGATCAATTGGATTCAAGGTCTATAAATTTGTAGAATACATTCATGTTAATTTATAAACAATGTTGAGATCTATCAGTTGGTCTAGGGAGCGATCGATTTGAACGCCCGTATTTTAAATTTAATTAGCAATTGTTAATTATTAATGTTAGATCATTAAAATTTTCCGGATGTTTCTTTTAGTGCACAGTTGCTATTTCAGAAAATGTCAGAGGGTTGTTGGCTTCTGTTACATTTGACAATCTCATCCTTATTCATATATGTATTACATTAAATTATTTATCAATAGTACCTATTGGTCTTGCAAAGTACATTAAATTGTATATTAAATTATTTATCAATAGTACATTAAATTTTTTACACTCCTCTATATCCTTTTCATTTCTATAACTAATAGAAGATTTGTCTTTGTTAGGTCAAATTAAAGGAAAGAAATTTTATAATGAATTTTTGTGAAAATTACAATATTATATAACGCTAGAAGTTGTTATATTTTTTTTATTATTTATCATTACAAATCAATAATATAGATAATAAAAAGTAAACATTACGTGCGTAATGACATTCTGAATCAGCTGACTCGTGCAATGCTAGTTATAGTATATAACTAGGTGGAAACCCGTGCAATGCGCGGTGCATGTGGTATTGAATGCATAAAGAGAGAAGAAACATGAAAAATTGAGAGTAGGAAGAAAAATTGTAATAGAGAAAGAATGTAGAGTAATAGTGATATTTTAAACACATGTAGAAATGCTAAAAAACATTATCAATGTTTGAAATAGAGAAAGACGATAAAGTTGAAACTGAAAGTAATGATTGACATAGAGACAGACAATAAAGGTGAAACTGAAAGTAGTAGTAGAAGGTATAAAATGCTGATAAAGATTGCAGTGGTGAAATTTAAACTACAACAATCGTTTTTTCCTTTCATCAATATTCTTACAATTAATGGAAAAGATATGTTAGGAGAATATGATAATAGTAAATTAAATATTTGAATAGCAGTATAAAAGATAATAATTAAATACCGGGTGTACCCATGATCCTTGTGATTCAAAGTGGGATTAGATCTTTGGTGTGACACTCCGCCTAATTAAATACCGGGTGATCAGTCCTTTATTAAATTTAAATCAAGGTGAACGGTTGGTTCATTCTTAGCATCACTGTCGCAAAGTAAAAATTTCAATTTAAACACCCTAAATAATTAAGCTAAGTGTCAAAACAATTTAAACCTTATTTCTATTTTATTTAATTCCATTAAGAAAACCTTTTCAATAATTAACAATTTACGAATCGTATAAATGTTAAAGATGGCAATGAACACACAAGAATTTAACCATTCAGATAAACAATACCAAGTCTAAAAACTACAATTGAAATCATCTTGACACGAATTACATCCCAAAGAGTACCAAATACTGAAAATAAATGAATAAAAATCTCTGACAAATCAAACTGAATAGGAAAACGTGCGACACATGCCCTAACTAATCAGAACTATAATAAGAGTAGAGTCAATCAACGAGGTCATCTAAGTAATGGCCTGGAACTCCCACCTAAGTTGCAGCGCATCCGTTCCAAGGAATCTAAGCATGACGCCCCTGTGGCTGGGCACCTATAATATATACATATATATACAAGAGAAAAGAAATAACAGGAAACGGGTCAGAGCCCGAGTGTAAAAAAGTTTAAAAATAGTTTAGCAAGTATTTAAAATGCTTACCGGCTAATGAAACAACCATGTTAGTGTGCGACACTCTCTTGAGAAATTCTCACCTCTCCTTTAGTGCGCACGCCTACCGTACTATTAATCTCAAAAGTTTATTTTAACTTAACTTTCCCATAAGGTTTCATTCCGATAAATACCGTGGCTAAGATAATTAATTTCTGAAAATTAAGCTCCTCATATATCTTATGTTATTTAAAATAACCTAGTGATGTCAAAAAATTCCCAAACACTTATAATAAAGTTGGAGTATTTATTCATTACTTAACTACTTTTATGCATAGTAGAAAGTTTCCATACTTAAGTGTGTATATATATATATATTAGTCACTCATATAATATATATATATACTATCGGCACCCCACATAAAATCTATGGTGATGGCATACTCTGCTATCAAGTCCCCGTATCACTCGTACTAAGGGAAATAGTTCGGAATCACTCTCGAACTGTATTAACATAAAACACATGCAATTGGAGGCGAAGTATAGTTCCAAGTCACTAAGAGGTCATCACATACCCTCACGTCTCTTAGGACTATCTGACTATCACTCAAATAGCCCGTATCAAGGATACTATCTTCTAGGGTACAAGTCGCTATCCCCCATAAAGTCCTAATCGAGATAAGACTATCCCGACGCGGAAACCCCTGTGATAGCAAGTAGCTCGGGTATGATTTTTACACAGATATATAATATATGCACAATCACGCAATCATATATATATATATATATATATATATATTCACATTTTTAAATTAGGTGTGCCCACGACCCATAATTATAGTTATCCGTTATTAGCACATTTTACTCGGTTATCTTGCATACGGACTCGTCACTTTTATTATCATATATAAGTTACTCCAAACCTATTTCTCATCTTTCGAAGTATTCTATCTCCCTAAGTATAATTTCAGTAGGCATACTCTCACTTACCTTCTGGCCTAAATCCCTTACGAGTCTTGATCTTTTATTAAATGTACGCATGATTTCTCATTATGTGAATAACTCCCCATTAACCCATAATTTTATCCTACATTAAACTCGACTCAACGGGGGTCCACCTAAACCCTACTGGTCCTCTCTATATCCCATTATGATCTAAATTTAATAATCAAGGGTTCTTACGCATTTTAACCGGATTAAACAAAAAGAAGAAAAATACGTAGTTTTCTAGGAGGGATCGATCGATCGAGTAAATGGGGTCGATCGATCGATACCATCGATCGATCGATGTTCTTGATCGATCGATCGATCAAGCAGTTATGAGAAAACCCGCCATTGTCCAGTTACGAGTTTACCTTTCCAACCTCAACCAAATCTCCATTAACGACCCCCAAATTCCCAAACAATATTACTACAATTACTATATACCTAACTACATGATTTTCTACGTAAAATATGTCCGAATTCATCAAGTATAACGATTTAATGGAGTAAAATTGACATAAACTTCAAGAACCCTAATTTTTCTTTTAATTTCCATTCTTCTAATTATTTTCCAGATTACTTGCTTCTAAATCCATACAAGTTCGTGGCTTATCCTCTACATGTGATTCAAATGTCCAAAATATGACTACTTCCTCTACAACATATGATTTTAAGTCTCAAAATAGTAATTTCTTCCATGCAGCATGTTCTAAACAACCCTAGACTAACATGATTGAAACATTAACTAAAAATAAAGCAAGATAAATACTTGCCTGGAATTTGAGTTTCTGATTTGTGGCCGAAAGATATATGGTTGCGTTCCTTGTCACGCGATCTACGTTTTGGTGGTGGTGGCGGTGCAAACGGGTGAGTCTTTGGCCTTGAGTTGCTTGGAAAGCTTTCCAACTTCTTCTCTAATGGCAGTTCTTTGATTTTGTGTTTGTTAACCCTAGAAGGCAGCTCCTAAAGGCTGATTTATCCTTAGGAAATTCGTGGGTTTAATTACCCAAAAATGTCAAATGTCTATAATACCCTCTCGGGATACCAATTAAGCCTAAAAATGCCCCTAAACACAAACTAAACTCATGGGTACATTATTTTGACCATCTCGACCTTCCGGACATATTGGCGTATTCGAAATGACCATACGGGCGACTTATAATTTATTCACTTTTAATAATAATAATTTAGTCCTGACACGACACAGGCGCGTCCCGACTTAAATTTCCATAATTGCCATTTTATTCACTTGTAACAATTTTTATAAAATCACTCTTATATATTACTTTACTCTTTTAGTAATATTTGACAAATTTCCAATAATTAATACCTCTCGTCACGCTAGTAACTATTTAAATAAATTTCCGGATTAATATTAAATGAATATCTCAATTTAAATTTAATAATTCCCAAATTTTAAAAGCTATAAAAATATGGGGTATTGCATTTGGTTACCTGGAAAAAAATAAACGTAGTATGTGTGAATTAGAAAATGGTAAAATGAATTTTACGGGAGAATTATTATCAATTATTAATAAAAACATACTCTAATGTCATAGTTGATATGTGCAAGCTCAAAACATTGGATTTTGATTAAAGATTCCACATATTTATTGAAAAGGACAAATGTGGTGGAAGCAGTTTCGTCCTTGACGGTAATTTGCACTTTGTACCTATTTATGGAGGATTGTATATTCTTAAAAATTATTTGATTGAATAGGAAAAAGAATCACTTGTAAGAATATATTACGTAGGAGAAGGAATGATAATGTCGGTGTTGCATAATTCATTGAATAAGGAAGTGATATTATGTTTTAATTTATAGTTCCAATGGTTGCACACTGGATAATACCACCCGATATGTTCATCTACACCTGTGATTGTTGCATGGCAAATGACGCATATTGTGACAACCCGAATATAATTATGATAAATTATGTTTAAATCATGATTGACTTATGTGATATGGATAATATGTTATTAGTATATATAATGTTAAGTCATTATATTTAGTCTAATCCTAGCGCCATAAAACATGAAATATTGAATTGGTTACAAATGTGAAATTTTGAAGTTTTCGGTAGGAATGTTCAAGTTTTAGACTAGTTTTGACCTTTATGACATAACAATTGACTTAAGGTATAAACTAGATAATTTCAGATATATGAGTAAGGTTTGTAACACAACAAACGTTCCATCGAACGGACATCCGAGTGGGAAGATATTGTCTTTTTACGAACAAGGGCTAAAGTAGTCATTTAGCCTTAAATGATATTTTGTTTTATATGATGCCACATGTTATAAATTGATTGGTTGGAGGTGGAGGTTGTCTTGGCCTACTTAAACCCTTTATATATCCTCCTTTCTTCAGCAAACTCAGTTTGGGAGAGTTTTAAGTTGAGGAAAAACAACTGTGAGGGTTAGGAAGAAGAAAGTGAGGAGAAACATTCAAAAAAATTCATAGAAAATTACGTAAAAGCCCCTAAGGTAATTCCAACCATGAATCTTGTTATTTTTCTTGCATTTATGATTTATATGATATATATCCTTGATTGTTTATTGAAATTTCATGATTGGGTGCATATGTATGGATATATGCAAGTTTAAGTTAAGTTGAATGTACAAAACCCTAAAATTGCTTTGTTTAGAAACTTTGTTTATTCAAACTTCCATATATTTTTGTATACTTAATGGAATTGATTGATTCCAATTGAAGAATAACCTGGACTCATATATGTATGACATATCTGAAAATTATGTGAAAATACTAAGAAATGAGTCTTTGGTGAGAGTTTGAAGTTCGGGTATGAAATCTGCCCTAAGGGTGAAAGTATGCCCGCCATGTGTTCGGTGTTTTGCTTGACATAGCAAACGAACCTTAAAAATTATGAAACTTTAATTTTGTATTTTTCAATATGTTTAATGATGTTGGGTGAAATATCATAGAAATTTATGATGTATAAAAATTATGAAAATTCCTGGAAGTTGAATGAACGATAAAAGAGCCTATAGGGCAGATTTGTTATGTGGTAAAGAAATGGACATATCTTGCTCTAGGAGACTTGAAATGATGTACCGTCTTTTGTATTGGAATACTAATATGATAAGGATTGAATTATCAAGAATAAATGAATTTATATTTGGTCTATGATTTGGATATGTTAAATATATTAATATGGATTTGGATGGAACTTCACTTGTGGTAAATGATTTGAATGGAATCATGTGATGCTTATGGATTGAATTATGTTTAAATCATTCTTTGGATTATTGATATTCTTATGATGATACTAATATTGTAAGAATGATTGGAAGGGAAGAACAGCTGATTGCACAAATATCGAATAAAGGCAAGGGGAAAGCCAGTTAAACTATCAAGGTGAGTGTACTTATGATTGTTTCATATATACAAATAAATGAATATAGCTCTAAGAGCAGGATTTGTTTGAATACTTCGGTATTCAGGATTTGTTTGGATATTAAAATATCCAGGATTGTTTGGGTCTTATGATCCAGGATTTGTTAGTGCTAACAGGCAGAATTATTTGGGTCTACTGATCCAGGATATTGGCAATTATTGCCAATGGACATAATTATTTGGATCTTATGATCCAGGATTTGTTATTGCCAATGGGAAGAATTATTTGTATCTTTGATCCATGATTTGTTATTGCCAATGGGAAGAATTGTTCGGATTTTATATCCACATATTCGATATAGAATTATTATTCCGTTACAGGGAAGGAGTACCTCACTAAGCTTAATGCTTACGGTTTATATTTTAATAATTTCAGGTTCGTACGCTGCCAGCTAGGATACCATATGACCGGTAACTTCGAGAGTTGCACTGTTGGAGAGAGCTGGGTTTTAAAAATGGGGATTTTATCATTGTCACACTGAAGTTTTTAATATACTCACACATTGTATACATTGATTTAGTATGGATTGAGTTGATCATAGTTAATCACAGTATTGTATGTCCGCTTAATTATGACTCTGATATTGAATTTTATGGTATAAGAATAATATTATGTTCATTATGCACATTATGTAGGAAAAAATTTATGAATGAATCATATTTCTAATGGGCTCAAGATTATGATATAATTATTTTAATAACAAATGATTAGTATGGATATTGGGTTTGGGGTGTGCCACATATAACCCGCAAAATTTATTTTGTTAAGAGATAATAAATGAGAAATATTAAGTATATATTTATAGTTGGATACCTCGTTTGGTGAGTCAAAACAACGAGCCAAGATGTCTTCAATGGATTTACAATCTCCTTCAATTTGAAGATGTGAATTGTTGGGTCGTTATGCAATCTGTATGAATGTAGTGGAAGCTGGTAAAAGTAAGTTGAAATAAAAGACGATGAAATTGATTTTTTAAGAGTAAATAAAAATATTATATGAGGAGAACATATCAATTATGTGCCCATAACTATCATTGTATTGTAGGTGTTGATGGCGATGCTATGACACTACCAGTTGCCCAAAACCCCATACCCCATACCCCACTGCATATAATCATAATCACAAACAAACCCATCTCCTTGCTACCGTGCCTCAGTCATCCTTACTTGCTGCCATACCCAATGCGTATAATCATAATCACATAAGAACGTTCTCGTTCAGAATTTACTCCCATTCGGCTCCGATGATCCAAGTAAAACACTCACTCTTAACACATTGATCTCTCTCAATATATCCACATCAATCAACTGCCATAAGAAAATAACAGTATATCTGTAAATACCTAAGATCAGCTCCTTTGTATGTATTGTAGGATCAAATTAGATCCCTCAAATAACAACATATAAGGAAGCCATGATTAAGGTAAAAGTTCAATTCTTATATAAATTTATGGCTAAACATTGGGTATGTATAACTCCTTTACATCTATCCAATCCTATCCAATCCATTATCAGGCACACTGGGGGTGATTTTCCTCCTAATCATAGTTTCTATCCTCACATCATTGTTGCTCTAAGAGCACCTTAGTTGAAAATATTTATCATTGGACACATCAAACACTTATTCAAATGCTCTTTTATCCAACAAATCCATCCACAATTTCAAGAAGTAAGTTTCTAAATCTCGTTCAAAGTGTAATAAACCTCGTTTAAACTTTCACATGTTTTTTAATCGAACAACTACTTTGTGCAGAAAATTCTTATAGAGACGTTGCAAGTCAACAATCTTTTCCATATAACTTGCCTAAGATCAACAGTCCATACTAAGAGTGTAGACTTCATTTTGGAAATATAGATTTGAATTTTATTCTAATACAAAAGGAATGTGTCAAGAGTGGTCTCTTTTCTGCATAAATGTTTTCCAAACCAGTTCGTAATTGGTGCTGATAAATGATATATATTTTTTTCGCTTCCACTCCTTTCTACATTATAATATGTACATTAAAAGCTTATGCAAGAGAAAGTTTCTGTAATTCTGTCCATACTCTTTAAAAAATGCAACTTACAGTGTGTGCAATGGTCGATTCGAACAAACCTAGCCGAAAACAACATAAAAATTAATTATGTAATCTATGAAGAAAAAAGAACAAATAAATACATAATTCTATTAAGAAAATAAATGGGAATAACATATCATCAAAAATCTGTATCAGAATAGGAGTTACCTGAAACGACTAAACATTAAGTTAACATTAAACTTAATCAAACATAAGATTCACCTCAAACTAAGATACATATAAGAATACCCTACAACCCGCTCTAAAACATAACAAACTCAATTAGACATATATACCAGTCAACATGGCCAGTAGGAAGGCACCCGTACCACCATTAACAACACAACAAAGACCAGTTTATTGTTTATCGAGGGGTGATATATCATACTGAAGCTTTGATGTTAATGTATGAAAGGATTAAGTTAGAGTTCAAAATGAAGATATCACTTTTAAACATAAGAAAGCAATGTAATAACGTATGCAAAATGACAAATATTAAATTAATTAGTAAGTGTATGTGTAGTGGTCATTTCGCACAAACGTATTAGAAAATAGGGCATGAATTGATAAAGTATTTATGTAAAAGAATATATGTATCTAAATGAGAAAAATGTCTATAGTGAGTAAGCTCTAGTTCCCGCTGACGGGGTATATTTGCAGGGCAGTAAAGTACGACACATTGCGATATGACAATGTAAAAAGAAATGAGCTAGTAGCAGTGTTTAGGCATCGACCCGTACACAGTTGCCAAACATAAGTAAAAAAAGCATATGATGGGGAGAAATATGAATCTGTTCAAAATTATTGTTCTCAAGTTCTGAGGTCATGATACTATTGCATCGCCAAATTATAGTTATGAGTCTCCAATTTGAAACTAATGGTCCAGATGCCTCTACTCTTATGGCCATAAATGCAAGATTATGAATGCTGCTTAAATGTGAACAAATATAATTTGAAATATGTACTCATCCATATCCGTTGATGCCAGATGCATAAATATACAATGATCATTTAATTGAGAAATAAGATGAGAAACGATAAATGATATATATTGGTGTTATAATTAAATTAGATAGTAGTAAATATTACTTGGACATAAATTCTTTAGTGGCTTGAATATCTCGATTTATATAAACTTTGGATGCATTTATTATTGAGAGCGAAAAATCCCCTACGAAAGAAAAGTGATATGAATGTTAAATTATTTGATTTAAAATTGAGAATAGTTAAAAATAGGATTACAAAAAAATATAGTATAAGTACCTCTAAATGGTTTGAATGTAGTTGATGTAACAATTACTATCAAACGATCTTTGAATTTATTGCATATATCTTTAGTTATTAGCGCAGTTTCGTTGGCCCACAAAGTGACGAAAATAATTTACACACTGTATAATATGGTATGTGGTTAAGGAATTATGCTTAGTATATCTTGAAATTTATTAAATTGAATATTTTGAAAGTAAGAAATTTGTACCTTGGATTTTCAAGCTTTAAAACCCTTTTTTTAAAGCATAGTGCCCCTAGCAAACTAATCCTCAACTGGTGATATTGATTTCAAAAGTCCCAACACATCTGAATATATAATTAGTGATTAGATATAAAAGAAATGACTTTAACGTATATTGATGAATATAATATACCCGTGAGGTCTATGTCATTGCCCAATTTAGATGCCAATTCCTCAAAATCTAGAAATCGAAAGTGGTATGTCGGAATCAGAAAATTAGCATCTTCAGAATGTATATACCTTGAAGATGGAATGAATTCAATCATTAGATCGTGGGATGAGACCCTGTAGCTATGCTTCATGTCCATAACTCTAAAATTAGTTATTGTGTAGACTTTTCCAAGCTCGAGTGAATTAGCGAATTTACAAAGTAAGTATCTCTGCAATATTGCATGTATGGAGTCACCTTATGAAGGAAAAAGTTGATATAATTAAATGAAAACTAGTAATAAAGAAAATGTGATTTGTAGTGACATAAAAGTAATTAAATTGATATTGTATAAATCATATACCTGCTCATCAACTAAGAGAAAGTCATGTGATAGTTTTGGGTTATCGCTATATCAAGCCTTGGATTCCCATTTTAGTAAAACACTTCAAAGATAGTCCCATCATCCCATTTAAGTGAAAGATCTTAAGTCTTGTAACCTGTTTCATATTTCTGAAAGGTTTTATGAGAAAAAAATTATTGGTTAAATGAAATAAGGGAGTAGAATCTGAAGTAAAAGGATTAATAACATTAACAATTTAGTGCATTAAGTAAATATACCTATAGATATAGATGAAAGAACCTCATCGTAGATAATATTTTTTGTGTAATGGCTATCAATGGGGTCTTTATTATTTATGAATAATTTTAGACCATTTCTTAAAGTTATTCTAGATATAGCTACATATATTTGACCAGGATTGAAAACAGGCTTTGGTAAGTATATCGAAACTTGATCTAGAGTTTGTCCTTGGCTTTTGTTGATTGTCATAGAGAAAGCAAGCCGAACTGGAAATTGATGTCTTCTCAGAATAAATGGCCACTTGGAGTCCGTTGCAGATATTATTATTCGTGGAATGAATACTTTTGTGCCTATATTTGATCCTGTGATAATTATAGCCTAAATGACAAATGGAGATAAGTGTGTAATGATTAATCTTATCCCATTGCAAAGGCTGGCACTTTTATTTATGTTTCTCATTAGCATAATCGGTGAACCTATCTTTAGGTCCAAGATATGACCTGGGAGTCCATCAAAGTTCAAGCTATTTAAAAATTTAACAGGGAAAAGCACATATTGGTCACGTATGTCCCCAACAACCTTAGATATTGATTCTGAGATGAAATATGTTGTAGAATCTCCAGGAATGATATTTAATACGTAAGCATTGATTTTGTCAACCATATGGTTTGTTGGAGTAAGAATAACTCCACCCTTGATGTAATATAAATCACTGTATTTGTTGGCTAAATCGGGGTAAGCAGTTGAAACAATATCTGCAATTGGGCTATCTGAATGGGGAATAAGGTTGGCATTAGGTGTTTTTACCCACGATGGATATTCTTCATCTCCAAATGATTATGTTTGCAGTTTCCCATCACTTAGTGATAGGACCCAATTTCTGAATGAAGTCGAATCTTGTATCTGCATGTTTTTTGATAGGTTGGATACATGGCACAAACTCCAGAGATTTGATTTGTTAATTGATGCATTTAAAATTCTTCTCTACTCCCTTTATGAACAATAGGTAGGGTTTGACGAAAATCTCCACCAAGAAGAATTTTAATTCCTCCAAAAGCCTTTTCAGAATATTTTTCATCATCGAACCGCATTATGTCTCTTAATGTTCTGTCAATAGCTTTAAAAAAATGACGATGGTTCGTATGAGCCTCATCCCAAATAATTATGCTTATTTTCCTGATAAGCTATGCAAGATGAGTCCGTTGATGAATATCGAATGTTGACTCTGCGTGAATATTAATAGGAATCTTAAATCTTAAATGAGTGGTTCTTCCATCGGGTAGCAATAACGATGCAATTCCAGAAAATGCAATTGCCAGAACCACTTTTCTCGCTGAACGCAAGCATGTAAGAATTGTTTTGTACAAAAAAGTTTTCTCTTTGCCACCTGCCCCATTTATAAAGTAAAATCATCCTTCGCTTTCGTAGAAAGATCGTTTAACATGATTATAGACATCCAATTTCTCATCATTTAATGTGTTGAACATTTTAGCATGGTCACTTGCCAAAGAGTCCGCATCATATGAAAGTTACTCTCTTAAGAGCCTATTATCCTTTTTTAGAATTAATGTAGCATCCGGTAATTGAATTGGTGAGAAATCTTTTAGGCATTTCCCATTTCTGTTCAAAATCTGTTCAATTTCATAAAGAGAACAATTCTTCAATTGATTTTCACTCAGAGTAAGATCAGGGAGGCCTAAGATTTTTCTTTGACGATGAAGCAAATCTTCTAATAGAACCTCCCTATTGTCGTCCCAAAGCCTTTTTGGATCTTCAAATTCGTAGAAAAGAAGCATTACAACAAATAGGTCATGCAATTGATTACCCATAGCCCATTTTGAAGCTTGTTCTAGAGCGTCGTGCCATTCTTTATCATCTTCTAGAAGACCAAGAGTATAACATGCGACTTTGCATGTTGGATAAACAAAATCATTCACTCTCTTCACCTCATCATAATTTCTTACTCTGCGAGCAATGTTGAGGAGCATACGAAGGTAAAATCTTTCACTAGAGGTTGGATGAGCATAAACTATAGACCTAAGCAGGTGCCCAAATTTTTTATCATTCTAAACCATTCCTTTGCCTGTGAGTCCCAAACCCATTTTGATGGAAATTCTGCATACGTTAACCCCCTCGCATCCTTATGGACATAATTTATGTGCATCCATTGTGTAAGCATGGTCTTCTCAATAACTACCCTTTCAATGGCAGTATCCAGATCGTAAAAATCTTTAAAAGTGACAAAATGCTTGTTCGAAAGATGGAATGTCAAATGATTAACGCCGATGCTTCGATATTGTACATGAATTGATTAATTCTCCAGCAAGCTTCACATGCAAATAAGTAATGACAATTGAGGAATGTTTTAATTTCATCAACCTCTAACATTTCATCGTTATAATTATCATTATTTCAGAGAATTGATTCCATCAGCTCCATTATGGTTCAGTTAGGGCCTTTATTTATGTATTTGGAAAGGTACTTAATCGACCTTGATTTATTACGTCATTAAACATTGATGTGAGCTTGGTATTTGATGACCAAGTCAATATTATGGGGAACTACGAATCTATTGCCATGTTTAATTCCCACCTTCTCTACAAATCTCCCATCATCTTTATGTCTATAAATGGGGAATTCATTTTCATCAAAATTTGTCATGCTTGTGAATTTTTTTGGAGCAACATCCGCTTGCCATACAAGGAAATCGTGGATTTTCATGCTCGCATGGTCCATGTATCATGAATTGTGAAACAAATGCGTATCCAACTGGGTCACGAATACAATCAGGTAGCTCAATATAAATGATCTTATCAATATCATCTGATCTCGGTTGTTTTGCATCTGCATGTAGGAATAAAAGTATGTGGGCGTATTACAATCCTCTTTTTCTAGAATTTAATTGTGTAGATAGCTGTCATACAAATTATATCTTGTTATAGTTACAGATATAGTATATATGGTTAGGACTACAATAATATGATTTTTAAATAAGGATCATTACTTATTAAATATAAAATACGTATCTGCCATTACTTTTCCAAAGTGTTTTCCTTGAACTAAATCCTTCATTAGAGCATCAAGTTTTATTTTAAAAACTCGTGTGATAATATCTAGTATATCCACAGGATTTTGGCCAGGAATGAGTTTGAGAAACTTTGTGATTTTAGGCCATCTAGGATAAGCCGTGAATATGATGAACATATTGGGATTACCAAAGAATCTACAAATAACCATAGAGTCTTGGAAATTTTGAGCCATATAATGTGGACCTCCAGTGAAACTAGATGGAAGGTCCCTATAGACAACGACGTCAAATATCCTTGAAGAATAACATCTTTCAAGCCTTTATAAAGCTCGGCCCTTAATTGTGGATGGTTTGTTCTAACCCATCTCATCCTTTCTTGTTCTATGCATGTATATGCATCAATAACATAATGTTAGAAAAGTTTTCCTGAGCGCAAAACGGTGTGAGCTTCATTTATTATTTGATGCAAACGGTATCCATAATATTCTCTCATAGTCTGGCAATTCCGTTTAGTCTTACGTTTTCCACTGTTGTTTTTATAAGTTATACCCAATTGATAACCATCTTCTCCATATGGGAATAACAATGGGTATTGCATAGACATAAAGGATGGATGAAGATCGCTACTTATTTGCAACCCATTTGACTTATGGTCAATAGTAATATCTCTCATAACATTTTCCTCAGTATAGTCCCTAACAATCAGTTCGGCTATTTCAGATGTGGTAGGCATATTGTAAATCGATGGGTCTTTGGAACGATTTCTAATCAACCTTATTCTCACAAGCATGACATTTGAATACTGAAAACGCTCACGTGCCATTCGAAACACTTTTGCATTCTCATTGTGCTCATCAAGCATTGATAGTAATTTCGAAATTACTTCTGCATCCAAGTTTGATATCAGCCTATCTCCTCCTAATGATTTCATTCAATTTCCCAACTCATTCTCCGTGTCATAAATATATAGTTGCACAAACTTAGATTTTTCACCTACAACTGGAAGCAATGAACCAAGAAAATGATGGTTTCATTGCTTATGGGATAAATATACGAACCGAATCCATTATTTATTTGATGATAAAATTTAGCTCCAGTAGAAGTAAATGTGAACATTGAATTGTATTTTCTAATGTTGTCCTTGAATTTAGATAAACCACCATCATTTTTAGAACTTAGTATATTGTTCGAAATCTATGGTACTGCTTTTATAATGAGTAAGCTGATTTTTCTTCTTGGCAACACAATGAGAATTTAGTAGACGCATGAGTACGATTCTTGTCACTTCTCTCCTTGTACCATAGAATCTCACTACAATTTTCGCAAACTGCGCGAAAATCCCATGCTTCTTTAAACTTCCCTATAAAATCATTAAATTTATCGCAGCTGTTAAACCATAATAGAAGTAAATCCATAATTTTTTATGACTTTTTTCAATGAGTGTTTACTAATACTGTACTTACTTTTCGGTATGCTATTCAAATGATCCTTACTTCGATTCGTACGCTCAGTTGGTGTTGTATCCCCTATAGTTCCTAGATACATATACTAGTCATTATATATATATATATATATATATATATATATATATATATATATATGATTTATTTCTAATATAGATACGTGTTACTATTATGTACATTTAATAAATGACTAACCTGATCCAATTACATTATGGAGTGATTCAAAAGCATGGTTTACAAAGGTAATGGTATATCCACAATAGTTACCGGGATGATTAATTGCATTTGATGAGTCATCAACAATCGTTGTTATTATGACATCTCCATTTTCTAGTACTTTTGTTTGAGATGTAATTGTCTTTCATTTCTTTGTGGTAGCACCACCTCAGTTGCTTGGATTGTGAGGAGTACAACTAAGATGCTGAATGGAAGACATGATTTTAATCAATGGATGAAGATTATACGACATATTACTTAAAGCAATACTTGGCGTTGGCGTATGACGTACGTTACTTGATCGTTTATGTAACATAATCAACCTACAATGGGATTTAGCAATGCGAGATTGGTACGCATGATCAATCTAATTTGAACAAAGATAATAATTATGTTTTATTGGTTGAATAATATAATGAGATATATATAACATGGCATAGCGACAACGTTTTATATCATTTATGTAAATACTTATATATTTTTATGCATAAATTACACGATAAAAGGAGTTAATTTCTGGTGTATGAAAGTGATAATACTCATTGCCACCATTATATACACGTAAAGTGAAAAGCATAAATTAAGTTATACTAAATTTTTTCTGGATGTAATAACATTCATGAGACTCTTAGAGAATTCTGTTTAATTATACCTCATTAACTTAAGAAACAGACCTTTTTTGACACTTCATTGAAACACGCAAAATTGCCCACTCAGCACATTGTTTGCATTTACACACTCCCAACCCCTACCCATTTTCACTCCTAAATACCCAACTCCTCCGTTGACTGCCGAGTCCCCTGTTCATTAAGCCCGTGCGACTCCTACCCAGCTATACTACCCACCGAAACCCTACTTGCTAGCAACTCTCACCGTACCAGCTTTTTTGAAACACCTGCTACCTACCTCTAAACCATCCCACATGTTGTCAAACTTACGCAACCACAACCCACGAAATCCCCACGTACCACTGCCCAATCCAAATTAACCCAGCTACAATACCCTCCCACAAATCCCTTGCACAAACTAATAACCCACAACTCCCATTCCTTCTGCTCCTACCTAATAATACACACAAACCCACAACCCAATGACATACCAACTGACTTACATAGTTTCCTTTTAAGTAGAAATCAACCAATTACCATTCAACAAAAGGTAAAATTAAAACAATCCGATAATAAGTAGCAATAAGATACCACACATTTTAAGTTCAAGTACAACGAATTTGTTTGCATATCAAAGCCACAACATCTAACACGAAACATAATAGAACCCCATTGCGAATATGTGCATACACATAATGTCACTCATTAAATAATACATTTTTAAGGTATTGAAGCCCATAACCAATGAAAATAGATGGCATTAGTAGGGTGTAAATGTAAGAAAGTCATGTGTTGTTACCATAATCGCCTAATGAATAAGTGAATCAGTAATCAAAGCCTAGCAAAGCATAAGCTCTTGTATTCATTAACATCATAAATCCATTATGTTGAAACATTAATTTGTCAGAATTTTATGCAGAAAAAAGTGAAGACTCACTAACATGTCATTACAATTAGATACAATTCATCCAATTAAATTGTGGTATCAAGATATTTTACAACTTATCTCATTTCACATGTAGGCTGCTATTCTATAATAACAAAGATATCTATAAAATATTACAATGACATAGTGATATTCATATGGAAATGCTCAAACAAACTTCATCATAACTTATATGTTTACCTAGTTCAATTCTTACTTCAATAATACACCTTTTTTAAATTACTTCAAACTTATAGGATTAATCGAACTTAAAAATGAATTACATAAAATTCACCCCTAAATCAATTGAATCCAAACTGATACAACTCTTAATTCAATGCACTATACATTTCAAATTTATATGTTTCAATGCATAATACAATCCAATACATTTCATCAAATTAAAATATGGTATCAAACCATTTTACAACCCATCTCATTTCTCATGTACGCTGCTATATAATATATATACTAACAAACAAATTTATAAAATATTACAATGACATACTGAGATTCATAAGGAAATCCTCAAAAAAAGTTCTATTATAACTTATATGTTTACCTAGTTCAAAAGAAACATTTTCCACACACCAAGAATAACTAATATGTTTGTCATAAGTACAACTTCAACATTACATGCCTATTAACATTTTACCAGGAAATGCTCAAACAAAGTTCATCATAACTTATATGTTTACCTACTTCAAATAAACAATTTCCATATACCAATAATAACAAATATTTTTATCACAAATACAACTTCAAGATTACATGAGCCTAATAACATTTTACCAATTTTACCAAAATAACATTTTACCAATTTTTCCTACGTCTCAATCATAGCGTTTATTCGACATTCCAGATTTCACTATAATCTTATTTAATTTATTCATTATTTTTAAGTTATATTTTATCAATATTTATATATGCCATTATAACAAATAATTCATAATGAATCTCAACATACATCTACAATAACACAAAACAAATGTATTTTATAATATTATTTAATAATTTCAAACAAATATAATCAGTACAACTGAGCATAATCCATCTTCGGCAATGAATTGAGGGAAAAAATGCCTTTTTACAAAAATTACACCACATTCGTTCTCTTTGACTCATTTCATCAAACATTTATTGGGCATCTTTTTTATATGCCATAGTCTTATGCCTTATCATATACACAACAATGCATAACAACTCAAAATTAATACATTGAAATAGATATTAGACATTGTAGACTTACTTGATCAGATGCAACAATGTAGGTTTCCTTAACAAAATGTAAGAAAATCTTCAACCGGTGATTCACACTTTGATAACAATGCCATTTATTTCCATGGGATTTAATAGATTTCACATGTAACTTTACATATCCCATTGTTAATTATGCAGTTGTAAACTCTTAACTGCTACACAAATCTGTAGATTCTAAGGAGGAGTTAATTTGGAATGCTAATCGACATTTGCAACTGAATAATGGTGGAAATACACGATGCTTACTGGACAAAATTATGCTTGGCATATGGATACGAATGGTTGCCCTTCTGATTTCGATTTATGCTGACTGTGTTATGTCTACTATTTATTAATAACAATTGTACATAATTATAAATTGTAATATAATTACAGAAATGAAACTAAATTACAGAAAATAAGAACTTACTTGAATTTTCGGAAACAATAATAGAAATAGAAAGATATAATCCGAGCCCTGTTTAGAACAGTCTCCTTAAGACAAATTATTCCCTCAAATTTGCTCCGAGGTTGATGAATATTGTCTCCCAAGATAGAACGGATTTTCCAATTAATTATGTAGCACAACAATAATTAATTTCAACGAACTCAAATTCTGTGGCTTTTACTCAACAACAATGCAAGAGATGCTATGTAGAAAAAGGAATTTTCTGAAACAGAAATGACAACACTTTTGGTATGGAAATGGAAGGAATTAGAGGAGGGAAATAACTGCCAACAGTTTATTAGTTAATTAATTAATTAATTAATTTCATAATTAATTAATTAATAATTAAAGCACAGAAAGTTAAATTAATTCGGCCCAAAAATGTAGGAGATTTTTATAAGCCCAAGCCCGAGCCGAGCCGGCCGTCCGGACGTGCGCGCGCGCGTGTGGACCTTTGACCGAAAGTCAACCCGTGCATAGCTTAGGTCATCTCCCCTTCAAAGAGTTGGGATACCCCAAGGCATCCAAGCCCTAGTCCATACTTGGGGTGTTATTAACATCAACTTTCCACTACTCTTCCAATGTGGGACAAGAGTTAAAACATACCCAATTCATTAACTTTCATTATTTTGTTAGTCACTTTGGGGACATATTTATCATTCACAACTTATTAAAATTGGACATATGAATATACTACGTTAATCTCCTTGCGGAGGAGAACGCGCTCGTATATGGTCCCATGATTTTCGTAATGTGGGTCCCACCTAAATTTGAGCTCAAAGTTGCTCGAAATTCTGTCCAGAAAAATTTGGACAACTTTATAAATAGTCCAATTTTCCAACAATCCCCCATATGAATGATATATCGCTATAAATAAACAGAACATATGCTAATGTAGATGCTGACACATGTTGAGTAAAACTGAAGATTTATTGCCTCGGGAGAAGTAGCCTAGTGGCCTTGAACTTTCCTTAGTGATATACTATCGAATTTACTTGATTAATCAGTAGACTTCACGTCCTTGAACCGTCAACCATTTTTGTAAACCTAGACAATAATATTCACACAATAATTCTTCAACACAGTTGGTTCTCACGTTTGTGTTCATTTTGGCCATGAACACCACTTGGTTCTGTAAGTATTTTAGAGAATATGCCTTACATTATTCTCATAAAAGTGCCCCCCTTCTTACTCACGCAGGTGACTTCTATAAAGAGTATCCTGCAATACCCCACTTAGATGTACTAAGATATAGATGTCATTAAAAGCATAACTTATCCTAATTTTGCGGCAGATGTGAACTGTCTCATCTTTGGAATGGATAGGATTAAATATCCTCCAGTGCTTACTGAATACAATGTAGTTCGGTTTTCCCATTGAACCTACATCTTGGGATCTCCAGTCAGCAAGGTTGGGTTGCCAATATATTGATTCTTATTTATTTATAGGCTTTAGACCCATTCCTCTCGATGATCTTTCAACTTGCTCTCGGTTTAAACCTTTCGTTAGTGGATCCAATATGTTATCTTTTGACTTTACATAGTCAATTGAGATAATTCCACTTGAGAGAAGTTGTCTAAAGGTATTGTGTCGACGATGAATATGTCGTGACTTTCCGTTATACATGTGATTTTATGCCCTTCCAATCGCTGATTGACTATCGCAATGTATACATATTGCGGGCATAGGTTTAGACCAATTTGGAACATCCTCTAAGAAATTTCGATTTCATTCAGCTTCTTCTCCAGCTTTATCTAGTGCAATGAATTCAGATTCCATTGTCGATCTAGCAATGCACGTTTGTTTTGAGGATTTCAAAGATACGGCTGCACCTCCGAGGGTAAACACATACCCACTCGTAGACTTAGAGTGTTTTGTATCGGATATCCAATTTGCATCGCAATGTCCTTCAAGAACAGCTGGATATTTTGATTAGTTCAGTCCATAGTTTTGAGTATATTTCAAATAACCCAAAACTCGCAATATTGCTTTCCAGTGATCTCTTCCTGGATTACTCGTAAATCGACTTAGCTTATTTATAGAGTATGCTATGTACGGTCGTGTACAGTTCATAATGTACATTAAACTGCTGATAATACGAGAGTATTCTAGATTAGATATGCTTTCACCATTATTTCTTGCTAGATGTAAATTTACATCTACGGGTGTCTTGGTAGGACTAATATCATACTTCTTGAATTTTTCAAGTACTTTCTCTATGTAATGAGATTGAGATAGTATAAGTCCATCCGATGTTCTAGAAATTTTAATTCCTAATATAACATCGACGATTCCCAAATCTTTCATGTCAAATCTACTACTCAACATTTATTTTGTAGTTTTGACAATTTTCAAGTTACTACCCATGATAAGCATATCATCAACATAGAGGCATACAATGACATATCCATTTTGAATGTATTTAAAGTAAACACATTTATCGCATTCTTTAATTTTGAAACCATTTGATAACATTGCATTATCAAATTTTTCATGCCATTGTTTAGGTGATTGTTTTAATCCATATAGTGATTTAACAAGCTTGCATACTTTTCCTTCTTGTCCGGGAGCCTTAAACCCTTAAGGTTGCTCCATATAAATTTCCTCGTCTAGTTCACCGTTTAAGAATGCAGTTTTACATCCATTTGATGTATTTCAAGTCCATTAATAGCATCTTTGCTATTAACATCCGAATGGACGTTATTCTTGTTACCGGTGAATATGTGTCGAAGTAATCCAACCCTTCCTTTTGCCTATAGCCTTTAGCTACAAGTCTAGCTTTATATTTATCAATTGATCCATCGAACTTCAATTTCTTTTTGAAGATCCACTTATAACCTAACGATTTTGAACCTGGTGGAAGATCCACTAGTTCCCATGTATGATTTTGTAATATGGATTCAATTTCACTATTGGTTGCTTCTTTCCAATTGGAAGCATCGGGTAAGGATATGGCTTCTTTATATGATTGAGGTTCATTTTCTAGCAAATATGTTAGAAAATCCGGACCGAAAGAAGTCGAGGTTTTTGCTCTTTTACTACGTCTTGGTTCATCCTCTATTGGTTCAATAGGTTAATGAGTACCACTTGTCGTATCTTGATTTGTCCTTTCAGAAGGACCAGATTCTCGGGTCATGTTATACGGGAATTCATTTTCAAAAAATGAAGCATCCCTCGATTCAATAACCGTATTTACATGAATATTCGAAATCTCAGATTTACAAACTAGAAATCGATATGCACTGCTATTAGTAGCATAACCGATGAATACACAATCCACGGTTTTTGGCCCAATTCTTACCTTTTTAGGTTTAGGAACCATCACTTGGGCTAAGTACCCCCACACTCGTAAATATTTATAGGAAGGTCTTCGACCTTTTCATAATTCATAAGGTGTCTTGTGAGGTACTTTATTGAGAATATAATTAGCAGAAAGTAAGGCTCCCCACCCACAAATTTTGTGGAGCTCCTGAACTTAATAACATTGAGTTCATTATTTCTTTCAAAGTACGGTTTTTGCGTTCTGCAACACCATTCGATTGAGGAGAATAAGGAGCGGTTGTTTGATGAATAATCCCATTTTCAGAACAAAATTCCTCAAATGGATATTCTTATTCACCTCCTCTATCACTCATAATAGCCTTTATCGTTTTGCTTAATTGATTCTCAACTTCATTCTTATATTGTTTAAATGAATTAATAGCCTCATATTTACTATGTAACAAATATACATAGCAATATTTTGTGTAATCGTCAATAAAAGTAATAAAATACTTTTTACCACCTCTAGTTTGAACAAATTTTAAATCACAAATATCGGTGTGAATTAAATCTAAAGGTTCAGTTATCCTTTCAATAGAATGGAAAGGTAATCTAGCTAATTTAGATTCAACACAAATTTCACATTTATAATTTTTATCAATATTAAATTTTGGCAAAAATTCCAAGTTAATTAATCTACGCAATGTATCAAAATTAACATGTCCTAATCTAGCATGCCAAATATTAGATGACTCAATCAAGTAAGAAGAACTAGCAATTTCATTCATTGAAACAGATGTTTTTGGGGTTACTGTAAGAACATTGAGTTTAAAGATCCCCTCATTTAGGTAGCCCTTTCCTACATACATGTCATTTTTAGACAACACAAAGCGATCAGACACAAACACAAGCTTGAAACCATTTTTAGTAAGGAGAGATCCAAAAATCATATTCTTTCGGAAATCAGGCACGTGAAGAACATTGTTGAGAGTAAGTTCCTTTCCAGAAGTCATTTTCAGAGTTATCTTTTCTTGTCCCACCACCTTCGAAGTGGAAGAATTTCCCATAAAGAGGTTCTCCTCATTTTCCAAAGGCTTATAGGTGGTGAACATCCATTTGTTTTCACAAATGTGTCGTGTGGCTCTAGTGTCCACCTACCATTCCTTAGTATTTCCAACCAAGTTACATTCAGAGACCACGGCAAAAAGATTCATATCCGCCAAATCATTGGCGATATTCTGACCCTCAGTTACATTTGCTTGAGAGTTATTTTTATTTTTCTTCTTAGACTTACGACACTCGCTTGAGCGGTGTCCAGGTTTACCACAATTGTAACATTTGCCTTTGAACTTTTTCTTGTTATTTTTGGAAGTGCCTTCCCCATCATACTTTCGTTTGTTCTTCTTAGGTCCTTCAACGACATGGACCTTCGTCTCCATTGGATTCTTCCCACTTTTCTTTTGAGACTCACGGTTGTCTTCTTCGATTCTCAGCCTGACCACCAACTCCTCCATATTCATCTCTTTTCGCTTGTGCTTGAGATAGTTTTTGAATAAATTCCAAGATGGCGGAAACTTTTCAACAATTACAGCAACTTGGAAAGTTTCACTAAGTGACATTCCTTCAGCATGAATGTCGTGGAGGATCACTTGGAGTTCTTGCACTTGCGAGATCACATATTTAAAATCAACCATTTTGAAGTCCAAAAAACGCCGGACGATATATTTCTTCATCCCAGCATCTTCAGTTTTTTTCTTCTTTTCCAAAGAATTCCACAATTCTTTGGATGTCTTGATAGTGCAGTAGACATGATACAGTGTCTTGTCCAAGTAGGCCAAAATATAATTCCGGCATAGGTAGTCCCAGTGCTTCCAAGCATCGATAGCAACAACCTTTTCAGCATCATCTCCCTCTCGAATAGAGGGATAATCTTCATATACAAACCTACCCAGTTGGCAGGTAGTGAGATAGAAGTACATTTGTCCTTGCCAACGTTTGAAGTCAGCCCCAATGAACTTTTTCAATTTCTCCCCGTGTGGCTTAGATACAGGTGCAGTCACATTTGTGTTGGTGACAGTCACTTTAGTAGGAGTAGTCCTCGTACTTTGTGATTCCATTTCTGTTACAGAAATAAAATTTTTATCAATGATAAAATTCATATATAATGAATTAATGAAAAACAGAATACAAAATTATGTGTACCAATTTCCTCCAAATATAATTCACAATAAATGAATTCCAAAAGAATTCAAATGAAATTCATGATTCAAATATAATATAAACAAAAGTTTATACACAATAAAATCTGTGTCACACTAAGTTTTAATAATAAAAAGAATTCTGTACAAAACAGAATTATAATTTTAAGATTAAAATTTTTACATAAATAGATTTTAACAAAATTCACAAATAAAATTTTATTTTCTAAAACAGAATATAAAAACAGTATAGAAATTAATTTCTGTACCAAGACTGTTTTATTAATTTCTGCAATAAAGCAATAATTTAATTCATTTTTTTTTCTTCTGTCAAAACAACTTTATTTTCAACAAAAAAATTTCTGTAATTAAAAAAATTTCTGTACACTACAAAACAGTAGAACAAAAATTAATTTGTCTTAAGATTGTTATGTCTACTATTTATTAATAACAATTGTACATAATTATAAATTGTAATATAATTACAGAAATAAAACGAAATTACAGAAAATAAGAACTTACTTGAATTTGCAGAAACAATAATAGAAATAGAAAGATATAATCCGAGCCCTGTTTAAAACAGTCTCCTTAAGACAAATTATTCCCTCCAATGTGCTCCGAGGTTGATGAATATTGTCTCCCAAGATAGAACGGATTTTCCAATTAATTATGTAGCACAACAATAATTAATTTCAACGAACTCAAATTCTGTGGCTTTTACTCAACAACAATGCAAGAGATGCTTTGTAGAAAAAGGAATTTTTTGAAACAGAAATGACAACACTTTTGGTATGGAAATGGAAGGAATTAGAGGAGGAAATTTTTTCATATCTTTAAAAACGGAGGGAGACATCTATATTTATAGCAACGTAACAATAACTGTCAAAAACAGTTAAACGAAATTAACTGTTGACTGTTGGCAATAACTGCCAACAATTAATTAATTAATTAATTTCTTAATTAATTAATAATTAAACCCCATAAAGTTAAATTAATTCTAAGCCTAAGCCTAAGCCCGAACCGAGCCGGCCGGACGTGCGCGTGGACCTTTGACCGAAAGTCAACCCGTGCATAGCTTAGGTCATCTCCCCTT
Organism: Sambucus nigra; assembly: GCA_949130495.1. NCBI lineage: Eukaryota > Viridiplantae > Streptophyta > Magnoliopsida > Dipsacales > Adoxaceae > Sambucus > Sambucus nigra. Next base: position 577,997,665 of record OX422216.1, read on the forward strand.
CAAAGAGTTGGGATACCCCAAGGTATCCAAGCCTTAGTCCATACTTGGGGTGTTATTAACTCATCAACTTTCCACTACTCTTTCAATGTGGGACAAGAGTTAAGACATACTCAATTCATTAACTTTCATTTCTTTGTTAGTCACTTTGGGGACATATTTATCATTCATAACTTATTAAAATTGGACATATGAATATACTACGTTAATCTCCTTGCGGAGGAGAACGCGTTCATATATGGTCCCACGATTTTCGTAGTGTGGGTCCCACCTAAATTTGAGCTCAAATTTGCTCAAAATTCTGTCCAGAAAAATCTGGACAGCTTTATAAATAGACCAATTATCCAACAGACTGGGATCTGACTTGGAATTTAAAAACGAATGGGATCTCTTCTATTTTCGGGTTATGGGACTGGCATCTGACGTGTGAGATATTATATCAGATTTCCTACCTTGCATACGTGGATAACCTCTTTGTTGAGGAATAATAAATGCTTGTATTACATTTTATAATAGTATAGAGATTAAAGTTGATAGCAGAATCAGTTGTTGACATTTGTCACTTCCATAAGAGGACACCTGTACAATTTTAATGACTCAGATTAAGTTAGCCCCTTAAATCTTTTTGTATTCCACGCGTTCCAACTACAATTTTAAGACTTTATTATTCAAGTTCATTTCTTTCTCCTCTTTCTTCAATGGAAATCGATTTGGATTGGAAAGGCGAGGAGATTTCAATCGTCATTTGTTAAAACCCCTCGCCTTCTCATTTGACGAGACAAACATCTTTCTTTCTTCCGTTTTCTGGGCGGAGGAGATTTTTTGGTGTAAAAGAGAAGAGAGACACAGGTATGTATGAGGGTTTTTGTTTGATAATGTCACTTTTTTACCAATTTGACCAAATAGACAAAACCCCTATCATTTTACCTCCCCTTTCTCTTTTTCATTTATAAGATCCCCTGTCTCTTTCTTTTGATGGCTACATTTCTAAGCAGAATTGACATGTTAAAGTTTATTCTTCTCATTCATATATATATATATATATATATATATATATATATATACATACATACAGACTCATGTGCACACTATGTTTGCACATTATTTTTTTAAAATAGTAAAAAAAATATTTTTGAATTGATTTTTGTGTGTGATATTTTAACATCTGAAGGGACACATACAAAAAATCAACTAAAAAAAACTTTTTTGCTATTTTTAAAAAATCGGTCAAACTTTCTATATTTTTAAGTACTTTAAAAGCTGCGAAAGTTTGACCGATTTTTTAAAAATAGCAAAAAAATATTTTTTTTGAGTTAATTTTTTTTATATGGGTTTGTTGTAATGTTTAAATATCACATAAAAAAATCAAATAAAAAATATTTTTTTAATATTTTAAAAAAATTGGCGTGCCCAATCACATGTGCAAACTTAGTGTGCAGAGGAACCTGCCCCCCCCCCTCTCTCTCTCTCTATATATATATATATATATATATATATATATATATATATATATATATATATATATATATATATACAGTCCTGCTCTTGTGCGGACTAGTTCGCATTTTAAGAATGCGGACCGGACATGTGTCACCTGGCGGTGAGCCCAGAAAAGAGAGAGAGTGTACCTATAATTTAGGCTATAATTTCTAGGTGCACCGTTAGGTGACACATGTCCGGTCCGCATTCTTAAAATGCGGACTAGTCCGCACAAGAGCATTATTATATATATATATATCTTTGTCAGATAATTTCTTTCACTATAACTTAAAATCCATCTACATTTTCCGTCTATCGTTATAATGCTGATGACAATTAATGAGTTTATAATTTTTTGATTGTTGATTGAATAGGTTTTGGTTTCCTAAAACAAGTATAATCTCATGAGAAAACTACGTAGAGTAAAAAAACTATTTTTTCTAGAACGTTTGGGAGGAGCGATTTTTTTTATTGCTTTGATTTTTGTTCGTTATGATCTGTGTGTTGAGATCCCTATATTGTTTGACGGTTTTTTATTTACAGTCCTACTTCATTGAATGGTTTGTTGGAGATAGCAAGGGATATAAAAATTGTTAATTACCATTTGTTTACTGTTAGGGTCTTACTTCAATGCATGGGCTGGAGGTTTAAAACTTCACAAAGGTCAGATAGATATTATGGATCATGAAGACAGGTTGCTATTTTGTTACATCAGACCAATAGGCTGGACTAAGACTTGTTAGTTGGACCAATCATTGACAATTATGTCATAATGTTTATCTTGGGGTTTTATCTAACCGATGGGTACTAAAAGAAGTGGATCTCATATCAATTTATTGAGCTGCCGTCTCTATTTCTTTCAAGGTGTTTTGTTTTCCTCTCTCTCAGGTATACTGAATAGTATTTATGTTAGGTTCAATTTAAATTTCATATTGATTTAATCATTCTTCACTGATTTATTTTATCATATGTATTTGTTGGGTGTTGATGATTCTTTTTTTGTATATTTTCTTACATTTGTATTTCATTTTGTGTTATCCCTTTTATTTTCTTTGGAAATTAGGTAGAAATTTTCTATAATGAGTTTTTGGGTTTTGGTTTTGGTTCTGTTACTTTAGTTTTATGAAAAATCAATCATATTCATACATGAGTTTTTAAATTTTGCACTGATATGCTCACTTGGAGCTCTTCTAGATAATTAATGGCGTGATACAATCCAATTGATTTAAATACTATCAAAACCAACATCCATAACCGACCAAATAATATGATAAACGTAATAACTGATGATGCTGAAATCTAGCACCACCGGATAAGTGATGATGAGCTCAAACAATGGCAACCATGGCAGCCATAGAGATGTAAGTGTATAAGTGTGTAGAAGGAGATGAGTATAAGAGGAATAAGACAATGATGTATAGTGGTTCAGCCAATTTGGCCTACATCCACTGTGAGTGTGTGATCCATAAAGTATGGGCACTAATGGCCTTGGATACAATTCACATAAGCTCACTTTCTCTCTCTACTGTGTGTACAAACAAAATTTTAGCTAGGGTTCCCATTATCAAATCGATCCCCCCTGTAGGGTTGTAGGTGACAAGTATATATAGGTCTTGGGGGGTGTAGTGTACCCCCCAAGTATGCATGGTGCATGTGAATGATGATCTAGACAATCCCCTGTTGACACCTGTAGATGCCATATGATGACATAATAATCCCTCACGTGAGGGTGTGATTTTGTTATAACGGTCTCCCATGTGCCATGTGAGCCTCACGCGCACTGTTCCACGCGTCTCCCAAACCACGCGCTGTGATGATGTCACCCTCGGCCTTTGATATGAGGCCGAGGGAAAAGTTCCTTCCGGTAATGAGTCTGGACTAATTTGGGCCTCGTACTGTTGTACCCTCGGAGGGTCGTCCGGAGCCTGATGAAGGGTCGGCCCCCTGAGGGGTCGTCCGGAGCCTGATGAAGGGTCGGCCTCCTGAGGGGTCGTCCAGAGCCTGATAAAGGGTCGGCCCCCTGAGGGGTCGTCCGGAGCCTGATGAGGTGCAGGGCGCCCTCGGCATGGCCGAGGGTATATACGGGTATATCAATAACCAACTAAAAGTTTAAAACTTAAAAAACAGAACAATCCCCCACAAGTTTTAAACTAATAAAAAATATAGATATACAATATATATAAGGGAAACATTGATGTTATGCAATAGGTGTAGTAGTCTTCTCGACTTGGAAATGCACTTAGTATGATATATTCCATATCACGAACACTTTTTATTTTGTTTTATTTTTAATGTATAATTTGATAATTTCGTTAAAAAACGATCCTGCATCGTGGGGTATGCATGCTAGTTAATATTAATATTTTGGCATCATAAACTTGCTTAGACAACATTGAAATACATATTTCATCTATATTAACTTAAAATTAATATTTCAACAACAAAAACCTATTTATACAACATCAAAAAGAACATTTCAGCAACAAAAATTTGTTTGGATAGCATTAAATGGACACCGCACAAACACAATGAGATATCAATAAATTCAGTTATATGAAAAGAATAATGAGCTATCAAACGATTAAATATAGAAATTTGCATAAGTTAAATGTATAAAAAATAATGAGTATCTGCATTAGTCAACAAATTCATCAAATGAATCAACAAAAAAAATTGAATAAATCATCTTTGAAAAAAAATGTGAACTAACACATAGATGTGAACTAAACTAACAAAAAAAATCTCATAAATATCGATTATTTAGAAAGAAAAACTCCTAGTTTTTTGATTGACATATATTTATGTTTGGAAGGTTGTACCAATTATGAGAGTGATGTGCATTTATTTATGTTTGAAAGGAGCAGATGTGAACTAACATATATTTATGTTGGTTTTAAACTGAAGATGAAGGGTTTGAAAAAAAAAACTAAATTGAGAAAGAAATGGTACCAATTGATTGATAGAGCTACGACGACGGTGGAAAGAAACGGAGCTACGATGGTTAAGAGATAGATAGATAGATAGAGAGAGAGGAAATGGAGGGGCGGCATGTCAAAATGAATTGCAAAGGTTGAGAGAGAGAAGCTAAAATGAAGATGGAAATGAAATGATTTGGAACCCTAAAATTTTTTATGCATGTGCATGTGTCTAATCAAGGGTGCTAACTAAAGCTAATTTACTAAATAACCCACTTGAGTTTTACATTTTTAATATTAAGGCTAACAGTTTGCACAAGGGTAAAATAACTAAAACTATTTTGTTTTAAAATATTTTTACATATCATAGAAAATAAATATATATATATATATATATATATATATATATATATATATATATATATATATATATATATATAGGCCGAGCCTGGTTCGGGTGCTTCGCTTGAGCTTGGCTCAAATTGAATTCGGGCTTAATATTTTGGCTCAAACTCGACTTGAATCAAACTTAATAAAAACTCTGCCCAAATTTATCGGGTTGAACAAACGGGTTTTGGGTTTGCTCGGCGCAATTGACAGGCTTATAAAAAACTAACGATGTTAGGGTTAGGGGGTTAGTTGCAGCCGTCCATAAAATGAAACTTTGGGTGGTAAAGTTAAAAATTGGATAAAGTTTTTTTTTTGTGTGTGTGTGTGTGTGGGGGGGGGGGGGGGGGGGGGGGGGGAGTGTAATTAACTCTTTCTATAATGAAGCATTATTTTTTTTCTTTCCTTTTTAATTTATTGGGAATTTAGGAAGCATTTGATTATAAAGTTGGAAAAGGATCGAAAAATAGTATATATTTATCAAAAAATGAAAACTTGTGGAAAAAATAATTTTTTATTTTTTTTATTGATCGTGGAGAATTGAACTCCTCAAATAACAAGAAAAGTATTTGTTTTAATTTTTTCATAAAACTGTTTTTCAGCTATATTATCGAATGCACCTTAAATTTATTTATTCTTTCCAACGTAGGTCTACAAATCAACATGATTGAATTTTATTTTAATATATCATCATTTTTTTAGAATTTAATACATTTTTAATGAAAAATTAGACTTTGCTTACTTTTGTTATTGGAGTGTCAACGAAAACTATCACGTCATTTTTCAAAACAAAAACTTAAATGAAATAAAATTCGAAAGTCTCTAAAATAAATTATAAATAAATCTTTGAAAAATACAAAACCAATTAAAATGGTATCCAAACCCATCCCAACAACACCGAGCCTACTTTTATCCAAAAACAATTGACAAAGGAGAAGATGGCCATGACCATCTCATTTAAATTGTGGTTTGGTGAACGATAAAGGCCTCTTTTGAAATGCCGGAAAAAAGAATGGAATATGATAAGAGTTGTCACATTCTAAGTACATAAAATCATCCCTCACCTCCCATACCTAGTGGGATAAAATGCTTATTTGTGATAATTTATTTTCATTTGAAATCCTAACAAATCCAATATCAAACATAAGAAGAAATAAATTATCCCACTTAATATCCTATCTCGAACGATGCCTAATAACCTTAACACAATAGCAACAATGGGAGATTTTGGTGTAGGCCATGGTTGAGTTTATGGTGTTTGTGAAGTTGTAGCTTGCAACCAATAGAGACATAGAGAGTCACAATTATATGAGCACTTCTAGGGAGCCTGAATTTTTGACAGAACTTTGGGTGACAAACTGACTTGTCGGCTTGTTATTGGTTGGTTTTGAGGTCCCGCTGGCGCGGACCCCATAAACCAACCAATAACAAGCCGACATGTTAGTTTGTCACCCAAAATTCTGTCAAAAATTCGGGAAGAATAGTATTTATGCAATTGTATAGAATCGCATGTTATAGGTCCCAATGTGGGCACGAATCTATAATCTCCCTCTGATTCGAATGGGGACTGAAACAATAGCTTTTTTTAGATGGCAGACACGCGAGGTAGTGGTGTTGTTTGTTGGTGGAGGAGAGAGGTGCTCATTTTTTTAAAATTTGTAGTAGATTTGTTGGGGTTTTGAATTAATTTTAATTTTAAATGTATTTTCTTTGTAGTTTATAATTTCTTGTTAAATTGTTTATAGTTTTAAACTATTTTAATTTAAGATGATACGTGGCTGTTAGGTTACATTTTTTTTAATGATTTTGGGAAAAGTCTAAATTTTAATTAAATGTATTAAAGTATAATATAGATCATAGGTATATGTGATATAAATTTAATTTACATTATTGGGAACTTTACTTTATCAAAGTTGTCCAAGGGGATCATTGTTGGGATAAGGGGCCAACCAGGGGCGGATCCACCCTAGGACAAAGCGGGGCGGCCGCCCCAGTTCATTTTGTTAAATTTTTTTTTAGGGGTTTTTTGGTAAAGAATTAAACCTGGAGGTTTCTTGTAATTATTTTCAAAGTTCAGGGGAAACTTTGTAATAAAAAAAAAGAAAAACCTAACTTAAGTTATGTTTGGTAACTGCTCTCTCTCTCGGAACCAAAGAAAAATCAAAACCTAACAAAAAAAACGCTGCTCTCTCTCTCGTCCTCCACCGTCGCTTTCCGCTCTCTCTTCTCTTCTCTCTCCACCACCAGACTCCACCGGAGTCTCCCTTCTCTCTTCTCCTCCCAGGCTTCGCCCCTGCCTGCTACTCCACCACGGGCGCCGCCCCTGCCTGCTAGGCTGCTCTCCTCCTCAACCACCACCGGCTGCTGCCCTGCCTCCACCACCTGCTGCTGCTCTCTCCAACCTCCAGGTATATTTCAATTAATATGAAATTAATATCTGTTTATTTAAATTTATATGAAATTATTTATACTAAAATGAAATTAAATTTATAAATTTATTTTGTGTATATCTGTTTATGCGTAAATTTATATAAATTTTTATGTTAATTTATATGTTGTTTATATGTGTAAATTTATATAAATTTTTATGTTGTTTATATGTGTAAATTTATATAAATTTTTATGTTAATTTGTATACTGTTTATATGTACATTTATATGAAATTAAATTTATATGTGAAATTAAATTAAATTTGTAAATATAGGGAATCAATGGAGAAATTTTTTAAACGAAAAAGAGGAGACAATGCACCAACCGTATCCGAAGCTGAGGTTCAATCATCTCCCACTACAATTAGTGTTGAAAATGAATATTATGCCCCCAAAAGTAAAAACAACCCAAAAAATGCCCGAAAAAACTCGAAATAACCCACAAAAAAAATCGCCTCGAGGGCTCACGCCCCCGAACCCCCAGTAACTATCAAAACTTTCACCCCAGTTCATATAAAATCCTGGATCCGCCACTGGGGCCAACCTTCCCCCAAACATTTTGGAATCTTTTTAGTATGTCCCTAATTTTTTTTTGAAATTTTTTAATATGTATTATTAAAAGGATGTTAATAGTGTAGCTCTAAAGTCTAAGCCAAAAAATGTGAATCACACAAATCTTACAATTGAATCGTGTTCAGTTACAATTGTTTTTTATATTCAGGCTAACAATTCCTATCTTTATCTATTCATTATGGGTGTCACTTGGAATTGACCAACCCAAAGAACTAATTCATGTGGGTTGTTTTATCCACTAATGATTTGGTTCACTTCTATTCGTGGTAAATGTACAAATATGGAACGAATATCATACTATCCATTAACCATTTAAATGTACATATGTGTATATGTATCCACCTCGATAGTACATAAGACTATCCTTATATGTATCCTCACGGATATTTCAGATTCAAATAATATATATATATACGCATACATTATTTATATTATCACATATCACACTTATATGGCACTACTTCCTATTTATCATAACCGCACTATACACGTTCCTCAATAAATATTTGAAAAGTTTTGTTTATTGTATGGAAGAAAAGAACTACGTATTCTTATAACATTTGGTAAGGTATTCATGCTATTTTAAAAAAAGATGAAAAGTTATCTCATCTTCATTGATATTTCTCGAGGGAGAGTCAAAATTTGAAAAAATCAAAGTAGAGTGATAAGGCACATATGTTGTGAAGTGATAATATTCTTCTCCTACAAGTGTTATAAACAACATCCTTTACTTGTAAATGTTTGACGTTGTTGATACCAAATTTAGTCTGCTGACATGGACAAGTAACATGAAGACATGTGTCAATTTACATGATAAATACGAATACTCCAGACGAACAAATCAAGACCACCGAGCAACTTAAGCTCTCCGAGCAACTCAAGCGTGTCGAGCAGCTTAAGCGTACAATGTATCCAAATTAAGAGAATCCAAGATATAATTGCGCATTAAATGCTCATTAATATAGTACAAATGTACATGTCTACTGGGTAACATCGCGTTGTCCTTCCATTTGTACAACCTCAAGGCTATAAATACATTGTAACCTCCTCGTTAGCACAGGACTCGGAATTTCTTGGTAAACCCATTATCGAGAATTCTGCAAACAGTCAGCAATAACAAATACAGTGGATGTAGGCCATTCTTACAAGGCTGAACCACTTTAAAAATCTTTTGTCTTATATTTATGTATTCATTTTCATCTGTGATTAAATAATTAGATCAAATCTAGTTTTTTACATCAACAGATTGGCACCGTCTGTGGGAAACGACTGTAATTATCATTTTTCACCAAAACAATTCATCACCAATGGCTGATAATCCTGAATCCAGTAATCGAAATGCTAGAAACCCCCCAAATCCATATGCTCCCCCAAATATTCAAGATCTGGCTGGTATAATGGCTAATCTAGCCCAAGGCCAAACAACCATGCAATAAACTATGCGACAACTCTTACAAACTGTCCAAGGTGGAGTATCTACTCATTCGGGACAACGAAGCGTTCAAAGAAACACCCTTTTACCTTCTTCGCGTACTAGGCGAACGTTATTTCCATAAGAATCTCGATCCAGAAGTACCGATTCATATCGCACTGAGAGATCTAATGATGTTTCTTATCAACCTGGTCGAACTTCATCAGTACAAGATATAGATACTCAACAAAACATCACTCTCTCTCCAGAAAGGACTAGTGCATTGGAGAGGTTAAGCAGGGTCTCTCCTTTTGATCGTTTGGGACCTAGGAGGAATAAAAGTCCTCCTAGGATTGTGTCGAGGAACTTTCAACGACCATCCGATCTAAGGGAGGGTTCTGCCCAATCACGACCAACTGCTCGTAATGACAGATCACAGGAAGTAAATTCAACACGATCAGTTGCTTGAACCAATGGGCTCGAGGAGAAAGGCTCTATTCAAAGGTTGGAGGATAGACTAGGGGAAATGACTAAGGCCAAGAATCCTCTACAAAGAACTTTTGTCCAAGGGACACCTTTTATCCAGGCAATTGTGGATTTTCCCACACCATCAAAGTTCAAAGCACCTGTTGTGACTCCTAAATATGATGGAAAAACTAACCCTGTCCTTCATATAGAACAATACCAAGCTGTTGACGATATCTATGCCGTGCCAGATGAAATGAGATGCAGGGCATTTTCGGGAACTCTTACCGGATCTGCTCAAATATGGTACAATAATCTTCCTCGGGGGAAGATTTCAACTTTCTTTCAACTGGCCAAGCTCTTTATTGGAAATTTCTGTTTTAGAGCAAAACCAGTTAAACGAGTAGCACACTTGTTAAGTGTTAGACAAAAATCAGGTGAGAGCACCAGGGATTATATAACTCGTTTCAATAACGAGAAGCTCGAAGTTATTGATTACGAGGAAAAGACAATAATTACTGGTCTGATGAGCGAATTTTTGCCAGATAAATTGTACTACACTCTAGCCAAAGATTCGCCTAGAACCATGGCAGAACTAATGGCAAAGGCAGCGAATATTATGAACGCTGAGGAGGCTATGGTTGCGAAGAAGAATACGGATACCAAAGAGACCAAGGTGGAGGTTGATAAGGCTGAAAAGAAAGAGCATAAGAACAATGGTGGTAACAAGCAGTGAAAAGCAAAGCCAGTATGGGAACTGTTGAAGAATTTGGAAATTATACTCCTTTGAAAGTAGACATAAACCACGTTCTGGAAGAAATCAAGAACAACGAGGAGCTAAATTGTCCAGAGAAAATAAAGACAGATCCTGACAAGAGCAATAAGACCAAATATTGCGAGTTCCATAAAGACCATGGTCATACGACCAAAAATTGCATAGCTCTTCAGAATGAAATTGAAGCACTCATCAGACGAGGAAAGCTGGCCAAGTATGTTGATCGTCGAAATGATGGAAAGAGCAACAACCGAGCAAGACAGAGGTCTAGATCTCCTCGTGGAACAAAAGAAGATAAGAAGAGAAGTCACGAAGAGGATCCGAATGATGACCAAGACGACCTCGATCTCCCCAAAGACCAAAACAGCCAGAATGTGAGGTATTGTCTGTCCATTTTGGATCATTTGAATGTAATGTCATTACAGGTGGAGATGCAGGAGGTGGAGATATGACTGCTGAGAGAAAAGCCTACCTCAATGAGGCTCAGGCTTGCTCGTATATTCAGTGGATAAATCTGGCTGAAGATGATCTTCTGAGGAAGGTGAATAAGGATAAGTTGGCTATTGGTTTCTCTAAGAATGACTTGGCAAGTTTACTATATCCTCATGATGATCCATTGGTGATCAAGATGAGAATGAGGGAAGTGGTGATTTCACGAGTACTGGTGGATAATGGTAGCTCGACAGATATCATGTTCTATCCATGCTTTGACAGTTTAAATCTAAAGCTAGCCCAGTTGGAGCCATATCATAGGCCCCTCCTTGGTTTTACTGGCGAGAAGGTTTTTCCACTTGGGACAATCAAGTTGGATATGCTTATCGGTACATGGCCTGCTTGTCGAACAGAAAGAGTACATTTTTTTATAATGAATAAAAACGTCAAATCAGCTTACAACATTAATGGGAAGAGTAGGTCTGAAGAAATTTGAAGCAGTACCATCTACTGTGCATCAATGTCTAAAATTCCCAACCAATTTTGGGGTGGGAGTTGTGAAAGGTGACCAGAAAGTAGCTCAGGAATGCTACTATTCATCTGCCGAGTAGTAAGAGCATGAAGAATTTAGAAAGAAGACTACTACCTACCAAATAGAAGATGCGGAGATTGAAACATTAGACCCTAGAGATGAGTCCCAACTCGTGAAAGGGTAGGTTATGGAGGCTACTGAGAATGTCATTCTGGACGACGAGTATCCGGAACGAACAACTCAAATTGGTACATCCTTGGTTGAATCAATAAAATAAGAATTGATAGAATTCCTAAGGCGAAGAAAGCATACTTTTACTTGGAGTCATGAAGACATGCCAGGAATAGATCCGAATTTCTCGTGTCACGAGTTCAATGTGAACAAGGAAATCAATCCAGTAAAGCAGCGAAGAAGAGTATTCAGCCCTGAGAAAAATCAAGCTATACAGGAGGAAGTAGAGAAGCTGCAAAAGGCCTCTTTCATTGAGGATGTTAAATATCCTGGCTGGCTAGCAAATATGGTAATGGTAAAGAAGAAAAATAACAAATGGAGGATGTGTGTAGACTTTACCGACCTTAACAGGGTATTCCCAAAGGATCATTTTCCTTTGCCCCGAATTGATCAACTGGTGGATGATACCTCGGGGCACGAACTATTAAGTTTCATGGATGCTTATTCTGGTTATAACCAGATTAAAATGAAGCCTGAAGATAAGAAGAGTACCTCATTTATCACCCAAGGGGAACTTATTGTTATAATGTTATGCCTTTTGGACTTAAAACTGCAGGTGCTACCTATCAGCGGTTGATGAACAAGGTGTTTGCAGAGAAAATCGATCATAACATGGAGGTTTATGTTGACGATATGCTAACGAAGAGCAACAAAGCTGCTGACCATCTAGTTGATTAACTAGAGGAATATCAAATGTAGCTGAATCCCACCAAGTGCATATTCGGAGTACGAGAAGGCATGTTTCTCTTATATATCGTAAATCAACGAGGAATTGAGGCGAACCCTGAAAAGATCAAGGCTCTATTGGAGCTAGGAACCCCAACGACGAAGAAGGAAGTACAAAGCCTCACAGGGCGAGTTGCAGCACTTAACAAATTTATGTCACGAGCAACTGATCGATGCCTCCCATTCTTCAAAACACTCCTAAAGACTTTTGAGTGGAACGACGAATGTGAGAATTTTTTTCAAGAATTAAAGAAATACCTGGGAGCACCTCCATTATTATTCAGGCCAGTGATAGGAGAAAGATTATACTTGTATCTGGCAGTCTCAGAAAATGCAGTAAGCTCGACGCTGATAAGAGTGGAGAATGGAGTGCAAAAACTAATCTATTACACTAGCAAGGCCTTTCGAGGAGCAGAGATCAGATATCCAAGGCTGGAAAAGTTAACACTGGCATTGATCGAAGTAAGTAGAAGAATGAGGCCATACTTCCAAGCTCAAACTATAGTTGTGTATACAGACATGCCATTAAGGCAAGCTCTGCACAAACCAGAGAAATCAGGAAGATTGATGTATTGGGCTGTAGAATTGGGCGAATACGATATAATTTATGAGCCTAGGTCGTCACTTAAAGGGCAAGCGGTGGTAGATTTTATCGCAGAGTTCACCTATCCAGATACCTCCGAAGAGCAAAAGTTTAATACCGACTAGCCTATGGATGTTATGGGATCATCAAAGTTAAACTCCGACCAACCTCAGTCGGTAGATGAGAAAGAGAAGATGGTCGACGAGCAGCAAGAAGTGCTGGAGGAGGATATAAGAAAGAATCAAATATTCCACCGAGGAACTCTGTCTGACCAAGAGTTTGATAATGAGATACCAGTGTGGAATTTGTATGTAGATGGTTCTTCGTGCACTACAGGCAGTGGAGTAGGGATTGTTTTAAATAGCCCAGATGAGATCGATGTGGAATATGATCTGCGCTTTCAATTTAAAGCTTCTAACAATGAAGCTGAATATGAAGCAATGATTGTTGGTCTTAGTTTGGCAAAAACCATGAAGGCTGAGCAGATTATCGTATTCAGTGACTCACAATTGATCATAAATCAAATGATGGGGGTATATGTAGCCAAAGGAGAATTAATGATCAAGTTTCATGCAAAAGCAATGTAGATCGTATCAAGCTTGATCGTAGTACAGTTAATTAGAATACCAAGATTGGAGAATGCAAGAGCAGATGCCTTAGCCCGGTTAGCTTCAGCAACACGCACTGAGCTAAGAAGAACAATCCCAATAGAAGTCTTGGCTAGTCGGAGCATAGATGAAGATCTGATGATGAATTTTATTACCCTTGATTTAGAACCATCTTGAATGGATCCCATCAGGGAATATATTGAAGAAGGGGCTTTGCCAACTGATAAACTGACAGCCAAGAAACTGAAGTTTAAAGCTGCTCGTTATGTATTGACTAATGGTATTTTATATAGACGAGGAATTATAGCAGGTTTGCAAAGATGTGTACATCCCTCCGAGGTGAAAGATTTGATTGAAGAGGTCCATGAAGGGTCCTGTGGAGCCTATATAGCAGGTCGGACGCTTTTGCAAAGAATAATGATGCAAGGATATTATTGGCCAACGATGAGGGATGATTGTGTAGCCTATGACAAAAAATGTGACAAGTGTCAACGCCTCTCTTCTATCCGAAGAACTCCCCAAGCATTATTAACACCCATTACTTCCCCTTGGCCATTTTCCATGTGGGGAATAGACTTGGTCGGGCCACTTCCAACGACCAGGGGAAGATTTAAATATCTCGTGATCGCGGTGGATTACTTTACTAAGTGGGTGGAAGTTGAGCCTCTTATTGATATGACATATGACAAGGTGTATCAATTTATTTGGAAGAATATCATTTATAGATATGGTCTTCCTCATGCATTCATTACTGATCATGGAACCTAATTTGACAACGAGGAGTTTTCTGCGTATTGTCATCAGTCAAATATATTAAAAACTCACTCTGCACTAGGCCATCCCCAGAGCAATGGACAAACTGAGGTGATTAACAGAACGCTGCTGAATGGTTTGAAAAAACGACTGGACGATGCAAAGGAAAATTGGATTAACGAGCTACATTCTGTGCTGTGGGCTTATCATAAAACACCACGAGCAGCAACAGGAGAATCCCCATACATGCTAGCATTTGGAAGTGAAGCCGTCATACCAGCTGAATTGGGTTTGCCCACACACAGAATACTGAATTTCAATTCTCCTATCAGTGACTTGATGAGAAGATTAGACTTGGATATACTTGAGGAAGTTAGAGAAGAAGCAGCAATCAGGAATGCTGCATACCAGTAACGAACATCTCTGTTCTACGACAAGAGGGTAAAGAAGTGTGATTTGAAAGAAGGGGACTATGTGCTAAAGAAAGTAATTCAAAATCACAATAAACTGGAAGCTAACTGGAATGGGCCCTACAGAGTAACAAAAGTTATTTGACCGGGGACATATAGGATTGAAGCCTTAGAAGGAGAAGAGTTTAAGAATGCATGGAACGCAAAGCATCTGCACAAATATTAACAGTAGTTAAAATCCCTATGTAATGAAGTGTTCTTCAATATGAATAAAGTTTTGGATGTTTTACCCAATTCTCTCCTTTTGTTGAAATTTTTCGGAGTACTAGTGCTACACACTACGCATCAAGTTCACAATAATCATGCATCAAGATCAGGAAAAAAATCCACCAACTCCGATTGGTCGGGAATAAAATCCACCAACTCCGGTTGGTCGAGAATTAAAATCCACCAACTTCGATTGGTCGGGAATTAAAATCTACCAACTCCGGTTGGTCGGGAATAAAATCCACCAACTCTGATTGGTCGGGAATAAAAATCCACCAACTCCGGTTGGTCGGGAATAAAAATCCACCAACTTCGATTGGTCGGGAATTAAAATTCACCAACTCCGGTTGGTCGGGAATTAAAATCCACCAACTCTGGTTGGTCGAGAATAAAAATCCACCAACTCCGGTTGGTCGCAAATAAAAATCCACCAACTACGGTTGGTCGGGAATAAAAATGTACCAACTCCGGTTGGTTGGGAATAAAAATCCACCAACTGTTGTTGGTCGGGAACAAAAATCCACCAACTCGGATTGGTCGGTAAGCCAATTTAAATCAACTATGGTTGTTTAAATTAAGCAATACCATGGAATGTAAGTTGTTCTATTACTTAGTATTAAAAAATCACTATAATGAGATAAGTATGTCATAAATATATATATATATATATATATATATATATATATATATATATATATATATATATATATATATATATATATATATACTTACCAACCAACATGCAGAGACATTCTGCAAATTACTTAGAAGAAAATGAAATGACAAAAGACCAAAACTTTTCATTCAAATCGAGAAGGATTACATATGCTGAAAAAAGAAAAAAACATTACATAAAAATCCTATTCTACTGGTTTCTTTCCCTCTGCCTTCGAAACAGGTTCTACTCCAGCAGGAGGATCATCTAAGGCATAAGCGAAATTTATGAAGTTCAGATCTCGAAGCATCCTGACATTCATCACAGACGGACGATCAAGCAAGTGCTCCGGGCGAGATATCTCAAAATTAGAATGAAGACTGTAGTCGCCGAGATACTTAGAAATTAAGCACTGGGGAATTGCCCGAGTAGGAATCTAGCTCATATCAAGTTTAAAAGGTGGCACGGGCAACTCGAGCAATCCGGGGTCGTAATAATCCCATAGATAGTGGCCCTGCTCCAACTGTAACACCCCTAGTGCATTCAACCATCCTTTCTTATAACCCTCGTTATTTGACTGCTGGATCCAATCATCGAGATGACAAAGAGCTTCGTTGTATCCAGCCATCCAAAATTCCCGGGGCTATTTGTGAAACTGGTAAGTCTGCCTCTCCAGTTGCTCGTGGAGGTTCTTCACTAAAAGTTCTTTATTCTCCAAAGCAGAGCTTTGTGTGGAAAGTTGCTCGTTGAGGTTCAGAATATTCTTGGACATCTCTGACAAAGACTGATTCTTCGCCACCAACTGGAATGCTTGATTCTCCCAGGCTGCCTGCATTCTAGCTTCTTCAACAGTAACCCGAGCAGCCCTTGATCGTCCCCGAGAAGCTCTTGCTCGCCCGCGAGCATAAGTAGAGGGTCCAGTCCTCTTTAAGATTTCCAATTCATCTCTCAAATTGGCATTTTCGACGTCCAAGAAAGATAAACATTCGTCATTGACAGGGACCAAGGCTCCCGAGGTAGATGCTGCAGATTTTAGTTGGGATATCTCTCCTCGCAAAACATTATTTTCCTGCTCCAACAGTTTCGCAATTTGCCTATGCTCCTCGACCTCAACCCTTAGAATTTTCTCTTTCTTCTCGTAAACAGCGATGAACTTATCATATCCTTTGTTAGCATTTAGTTGCTGATATTTTTTCTCATACACCTGATGCAAAAGGGCAGAAGATTCCTTGTATTGTTATTGGAGTTCCTCGATGGTATTTGGATATCTTCAATCATCTCGTAATATGCTACATTATTGGAGACTGCACGGTCGGGTAAGCACTTCAAATATTGGTGGGCTTCAACTGCTCGTTCAAAAGCATCTGGACCAAGGATTTCAATGATTTGAGCTTCACTCAAGTCAGCATGGCCAGCTTTGAAGTAGTCATTGCATTTTTTCATCAGTTAAGTATCATGAGCTGACAAGAGCTCCATTCTAGCCATAAACTAGTAAAGAAAAGATATAGAAAGAATTAATAAGAATGCAAACATAGCAAGAAGAGGAAGAAGTCAAGATAAACAACCAAAAGCATGAATTTTCATTTCATCATAAAGGAAAATACAAAAGTTGAGGCTATATCTAATAAAGTGACAAAATAAACACCCAAACTACTCTACACATTTTCTTTATTTCCTATAACTTCCTCAGGAGTTTTCGAGGAAGAGGCTGGTTGCTCGGTGGACACGAGTAACTGCTCGGTAGGAGTAATAGTTGGTTGGGGTTGCTCAGAGTGAGATTGAACATCTGGAACAGTAAGGGCCTGATCTCCAATTACCATGGAGGATTCTTCTGAGGCAGCTTCGTCCTCTTCTTCTTCTCCAGAAGAGGGAGGAGGGCCATGAGTGTGTTGGTGAAATAAGTCAGAATCTTCAGCAACCTTCAGCTCTTGTAGAGCTGCCACCCATCCGTCCCTAAAGTATTTCAGGTTGACGTATTCCATTTGTGATGACATAGCAGCCAAACACTTATTCCAGCCCTTGTCCCAACCTACGCTGAAGGATTTTTTGACAGCTTTCTTCCTATTAACCTTCTCCGAGGAAGTCCTCTCAGTAAGAAGTTTCTTCGCAGATTTCAGCTTCTCCTCCACCTCCTGCTTCTGGCGATTAACATCACGGAGTCTACCAACCTCCTCTTCAGTAGCTTTGAGTTTATTCTCAAGATTTTCTGCATTCTTGAGTTTCTCCTCAAGCTCTTTATTCTTCTTCTTAAATTCCCCCAATTTCTTCTCCAAATCCTTGGAGGCCTCCATAGCTCAATCTCTCTCTTGCTCGACAGACTTAACCTGCTTCTCCCAAGAAATTTTATTCTCCTCATACTTCTCCTGAGATTCCTTTAAAGACTGGGTTAATCCAGTAAAAGCTTCTTCTACACCTCCCGAGGAGATTGAAGCCTTGATAGCCTCATCCTTCTTCAGAATTGTGTTGAAACATGTTACCAGTTGGAAAAATAAAATAACGGCAAGTCAGTACAAGGACATAACATTGAAAAATAAAAATTCAGATTAGTAATACTTACTGAGGCAATATGTTGAGCAGCCAAGGTAGTGACCCTGTCATGAGAAAGATTGTCCTCAATAACTTAGACCTCTGGGATAATCCAAGACTTCACCGAGCTCATAGCAGAGCTCGGAGGAACAAAAGTGGGAACACCACCTTCAACATTTAACGATTGAGAGACAGATTCTGCTGGTCTCTCAGAAGAACTTTTCCTTAATCTCCTCGTAGGAGCAGGAACATTCTCAACCAAAGATGCTATTTTGGTTGGTGATATAACAATGACCTCGCTTGGAGGAGAAACAACAATAGCCTTAGTCAGAGCCACAGGGGGGATTTTCAACGATCTTGCTTGGAGCCACACGGGGATTCTCGCTAAACTTCTTGGTAGCATCAGAAGGGGGTACCTCTACAGTCTTTATCCCCTCTCCTGGGACATCTTTTTTACTTCTCTTTGTCTCCACAGCAGGAGAATCAGACTTGTCGAAAAAGGAAGGAACTTTTCTTCTCTTCATTATGTCACCAATAGGAATACTTGATTCAGAGGAAGAACCCTCCACACTAGACTCACCAGCTGGTATCTGGTCAAGATTAACCACCACTGGATGAGCAGTAAAGGATGAAGTGTAACTCTTGTACTGCAACAAATAAGAGGCCGATCTAATGTGCTCCTCGACCACAGTTTGGTGCAAACTCCAGATAAGTTTCAAATGCTTCAAATTAACCTCTGTCTCCTTTGGATATTTTCTTTTGCTATCAACTGCAAATAGTAAAAATTAAATGTCAGTAATACATTTTGTCAAACACCAAGAAAACAATATTTCAAAAAATAAAAACAACCTATTCCATTGCCATAAGGGGGACACCTAGGACCCTGATATACATCATCTCCATTTAATGGAGCATGTTGCCAATTTTTTATAACAACCCCATGCTCGAAGTAATCCCTGTTGGCATCTGGGAGATTGACAACTAAAGCCCTATTTAAAAACCTAGTTTTTAAATAAAAAGTACTATCGCTGATAACCCATCTATAGCAAAACATAATTTTTGAAATTCCTAAACGGGTTCCATGAATTTGGTTTAACCTATGGACTTAATTAACTATTCTCCAAGTATTAGGAGCTATTCTTGCAGGTACAACGTCAAAATATTGACAGAACTCCAAACAAAGAGGATTTGGAGGAAAAAAAAAGCCACATTCGGCCACAAAGAGAATGGGGAACCAATGTCCCTCAGCCAAAGAGAAATAGTCAGAAGGTTCAGAAAGTTCCTCTAAAACGACCCATGAAGGAATTGAAAATTCATAACGAAATTTGTCAAGTGATTTAACAACATAAACCATGATGATCAAAGAAAAATAAAAGAGAAGGAATAAGATCTTACAGGGGAAGAGTGAACCAGCTGACAACGGACAATGAAAGAAACGAACGCACAAGATGGAGAAGAAATGAAAAGTTTGAAGACACAGGTTTGAAAAGTAAAAGACGATAGGATTTTTTTCCATGTTTAAATAATTTACCTCGGGAACAGAAAAAACAATGATTACCAAGATGGACGTTTACGTATCCGGCGGCTAAAAAGAAGAAAAGGGGCAAAAAAACGAAGCGGTTATGGAAATTTAAAATATTTAGGAGGTCTGATACTGTGCATTTAAAAAGGAGTTACATACAACGAATGCTTTCCTAAAAACCATACAAACCGAAAATTTAAGCAACAGAATGTTCCATACTTTTCTTCAACATCAAACAACGAAACATTGGGGGCTTCTATTGATACCAAATTTAGTCTGCTGACATGGATAAGTAATATGAAAACACGTGTCAATTTACATGATAAATACGAATACTCCAGACGAACAAATCAAGACCACCGAGCAACTCAAGCTCTTCGAGCAACTCAGGTGTGACAAGCAACTCAAGCTCTCCGAGCAACTCAAGCGTGTCGAGCAGCTTAGGCGGTCCGAGCAGCTTAAGCGTATAGCGTATCCAAATCAAGAGAATCCAAGGTATAATTGCGCATTAAATGCTCATTAATATAGTACAAATGTACATGTATATTGGGTAACAGCGTATTGTCCTTCCATTTGTACAGCCTCAAGGCTATAAATACATTGTAACCTCCTCATTAGCAGGGGACTCGGAATTTCTTGGTAAACCCATTATCGAGAATTCTGCAAACAGTCAGCAATAACAAATACAGTGGATGTAGGCCATTCTTACAAGGCTGAACCACTTTAAAAATATTTTGTCTTATATTTATATATTCATTTTTATCTATGATTAAATAATTAGATCAAATCTAGTTTTTTACATCAACAGACGTTATCAAATTTCTTAGGGTTCTAAACACTTTTGGAAAATATGTTAATGGTGAAACATTTTATGATGAATCTTTGGCATGTAAAGTTTATCTTCCAGGAATTTCTTGTTTGTTATAATTCAAATCGCTAGCAAGTTTTTCAATCCTTTTTAAGAGGTCGACACTGAATTCTTCACAAACTTGAAATTTCCTTCAAAATTTTCCAAGGAGATGGTCAGACCATCTCTCTCATTTCTTAAGGTGGATGCATATTCATCAACCATAAGTAACTTCTTATCTTCTACAAGTTCATCAAGAAATTCTAATAAATCATTAAAGCACAAATAAAGGGATTTAAGTCTAGGGTACATATAATGTTCGTGAGCTGTTATAGCTTGAAAGAAATCATTTTCTTCCCTAAAACGTTTTATTTCATGGGTAAAAATAGTTTTATAATTTTTAAGAGTTTCAGTTTTTTCAAATAAAACATCCGTTTCAATCAAAAACTCGAAATAAACATGATCTTCATTCATCTTCAAACCATTTTCTTTCTGCATAAGCTTTACTTTCATGAGAACTTTCACATTCATTTTTAACAAGACCTTTGGTTTTTAAACTAGCTTATCATAAGAACTACAAAGATCATCTTCTTCACTATCACTACTACAAATATCTTTTTAATTTTAGTTACAAAGTGATTCAAAAATTTGAATGTGG
The DNA here is from genome assembly GCA_949130495.1 of Sambucus nigra. Classification (NCBI taxonomy): domain Eukaryota; kingdom Viridiplantae; phylum Streptophyta; class Magnoliopsida; order Dipsacales; family Adoxaceae; genus Sambucus; species Sambucus nigra. Next base: position 578,018,846 of record OX422216.1, read on the forward strand.
TTACAAGTTCGGTAAAAGCATTAATATTTTTCCAATCAAGTAAATCACTAATACAATCAAGCATTCTTAACTCCATAATAAGCACAATAGATCTACCTCAATGCGTTTAACCCTACAAAAGTGAGTTCTATCTCCAATATCAGTTAAGAGTGTGTGTACTCAAATATGTGGTTAAGCAAAGGTACCCAAATTAAAATTATTGTTGCAATAGAGCCCATATTTTCCTTTTAATGACGTTGAGAACAATTAAGACAACCGAGGTCTATATAACAACATGTTGCACAAATTAGATGACACCAAATTTTATCTTCAATATTAGATGATTAATTTAAAAACTAAATAAGTATAACAATCACACAACACCAGTTGTATGAGAAAAAAAATAACTAACGGGAAATAAACATCGGGAAGCAATGAATGCCAAATCCACTATGATTGAGTTTTAGAAATGAACTTAGGTTACACACAACGAACTAACTAACTATCCACTTTTTAGAAGGTGCCAACATCTGGAGAACATTACACACTTGCAACCAACTTTGGCCTCTATTAATATCTTCAAATCTTTGCGACGAAATCAAACTCTTCTTTTGAAGTTAAATATGAACTATGTTGAGAAGCCACCAAATACTTGGTCACCACTTTAAAGGATGTGAGTGATCCTAAAGGTGTCGAAAGTGTTGAAAATAATTTTTCTTACTCAAACCTCACAATGGATTTTGAGATATTCATACAACTCTATCAGGAATAAAGATATAAATATATTTGTTCAAAAAATAAAGTTAGAATTGTTTTAAGTTTCAATAAGACTTATTATCAAGTTTGAGAACAAATGTATGAAAAATACAAAAGAGAGAAGTGAAGAAGAAAACTCTGATTTTATTTTCTAGAGTATTTAAACTTAAAAACTTCATTCTTTTAAAATTCCTTTTGATCATATATCTTTTTCACTCTAAGAAAATTTCTCAAATATCTTTTTCTTGAGTTGTTGACAAAGATGATAATAATGAGGGACAACTTTGATAATAATGTGTGGTGAATTAAAAGTAGCATAAGCGAGAAGGGTAAACCCATCACCACTATCTCACACTTAAGTGTTTAAACAAGGGAAAATATAGCTACAAGAAATTCTCACACAAATTCTCAAAGAAAATAAAAATACCTCTAAAATATATCTCTTTCACAGACAAAATTTGTGGCCCACAGAGAATTGTCGCAGTTGCGATAAAGGTCTTCGCTAACGTGAACCATCCGCGAGGAAAAAATTCATGTAATATACTCGCGATCAAGTCACGTAGTATACTCGCGATCAAGTCACAAAAACCAAATCTATATCAAAGCAAACACATAAAAACTATTTTCTAATATTAAAAAACTTAATTTGAGTATGCCAAAAGTGCAAGTCTACTAAGTCTGTTATCTCATCCTAGATAGCATTCCATCGAGTGTGATCATGTAAAATGTTCGGTATACTTTTCCTGAAGCTTTCTAGTGAATTTGACTTTATATGATGCTTTGCTGGATCAACTTTAAGGAAAAGAGACTTAAATTATATTTTGTAATAAGAAATACAATAATCTAATTGTCGGGGGAACATGAGTATACAAGTACTCTTACACCATCGTTCCCAATTTTAGAGTTCATTGAGGTTTTTGCACAACTTTCCATTTTTTTTTGGAATTTTAACTCTTTTCCCCCAAAAATGCAATAAAAACTCATAAAAATGTAATTAAAGAAATTTGAAAATATATGGGAAGAAAGAAGCAACTGGAAATGCTAACATATTATCTCATCAGTTGAAATAGTAATTATAAAATCGTATAATCACTTCATGTTTTTTTGGGGTTTTAGCCAAAACTATGAATGGGTTGCGCAACAATGGTGATCGAGTTGAGGAGGAAAATAATATAGATAGATAAAGATGATATGGGTTAGTTAGGGATCATGATAACTTTGTAACTTAATACAAATATTAAGGTTTGCTTCGCTGAGTTGGTTGGTTTGTATATTTTGATTATGTGCGGGCGTGCCAAGAAAGTTTATGGTCTTGCCAACCAGTTGATTATACAAGCCTTACGATAATCAAGTGATCATGTACCATTAGATGCTCCAATTAAGAAGACTTATGCTCCAATAATCGAGACTTTTTAATGAGTACTTAATAATCTTATGAATTAAATTAACTAGAATATAAGGAAGAAGATGGAAAGTGAAGAAAACAAAGATAAAATAAGGTTCAAAATAATTAAAATAACTAAGTAAAAGAATTAAACATGAATGTAAAATAGTTTACACTAAGGAACATAAAGAAATTTACACTAAGAAATGTAAAGACGTTTTGAATGTAAAGGCAACTGAACTTTTCTCACAATGTAAATAGATATACAATAAATCGACCTTACAAGCTAACATGGAATAAAAATAAAAATGAGTATTCATGACTATTGCATTTAATACCCTCTATTCGTGTTCATTCTAACATTCTTGTATTTGGTAATTCCTAGATTTAATATCTTATATCGGATAACCTTTATTATTGATGTTTATATATTTTGCAAGGTTTATTTGAGCTTTTATAGGTCTTGGGGATGCAAGTGTGAAGTTGGATACGTTTCGGAAAAGTTTCGTCGCAAGATGCAACTTCAAAGGAAATTTGATCATTTCAAACTCTATATTTTGGATGATATAAAATTATCAATAAATATATATATATATATATATATCATCAAATTATATTCGCACTACCGTCAACCGTGCATCATTATTATCATGTATGAAGAAGTTATAGCCGTTTATGTAAGGTTTAGTCATATTCTTCAACTTCAAGTGTAATTTGGTACTTTTATATGCATAAATTTGAGGGTTTTCAAAAGATAAAAAATGTACATAATTTAATAATCTTCTTGTGGCTTTAAACCATTCTTCATTCCGACTCCGTAAAAGGATTTTATGGTCATTTTCGTACCGACGTACGAAAATCAACTTGAGGTAACAACAATGGAAAGTGTTAGGCCCCACCTTACCCGATCGATCTGCTGGCTCCTTCAGAATGATTTTTTTTGGGGTTTTAAAATCCCTTTTATATAGGCATTTAAGGTAAAGGGTTAGTTCTTATTGTAAAGGGGGTTCATTATATGTTAGTTTTATGTAGTAGTTTTTTGTCTTACCTTATTAGGAGCTTATCTCTCTCTTTCTTAGGGTTTGGTTTGTAAGTTTACTATTCATCTTCTTCCATTTTTAATGTTTAATAGTTAGTTCTAAATCTTTGTAACCTATATAAAGGTTCCATGTCTATAATTTTAAAGTCTTTTATTTCAGATTTTTCTATTTCATGTACTTTGATGTAAGCCCCTAGAGAAAGGTTGTTTTTCTTTGTTTTATGTTATTTGGGGTTTAATCCTCTTTAAAAAAAACTTTAATATTCTCTGTATCTAATTAAAATGCGTTGAGATTGTTGAACTCACCATGGGTATTTGATTGCTTCGTTATGGTAGGATGGTATAAGCATGTTTTAAGGGATTGGTTATTCTTGATTTTACACCTATGAACCTTAATGGGGTATATCATGTATATACCATATTTGCTACATTTTGTGCATCATTTCGGGAGTATTGTTGATGCCAAGCTCGTATTTAGGCTTTAATGAGAATTTGGGGTGTGACACCCTAGGTTTAAGTGATTGTTTAATTAGGTATTAATCTTGTCTAACCATATAACCATTTATTCTATGTACTCCATGGCGAGGGATATTATTCTCAACCTATAACTTTAATTATTGTCAATTAATTTAGTTTCAATACTTGCCTAGTGTTAATGGTGGTATAAAACCTTTTAAACCAAATATCATCTTTACACTTTTATTTGTGAAGTAATAATCGATTAAATTCTAGCAACGTTCTCTGTAGATTTGATACCCCAACTAGCTGTTATACTTATAAAACAAGTATAGTTAAAGTTTAGATTTTTTGCATTTAGAGTTTGACTGATAACAACAACTAGCGTCTTTACACAATCGCTTGGTTTTACCTCAATTAAAGGAACTTTTCATAAAACATAAAGAGAATTACAATGATTCTTCCTCACAAACTAACTTTGAAGAAAAGGAAAAATTGTTATGAAAAGAAAAAAAAAAGGAAAAAATCTTTGAATGAGTAAATATAGTTTCTTTATTAAGGGGGTACTCATTTCCTTCGTCCTAGTTGCTTATTTAAAGAATCGTTTACTATGCAATTGCTATTTTAACTGCTAAGTGGTTACCCATTTGGATGTTCCCATCTAGGCATACTCACGCCCCTAAAATTGTCACTTAAGTGGTTAACCCATGCATAGAGTCTTGCCAAGTGTTAATTTCCTGTGCATCCATTTGTATTAAATTTTCCATTTATATATCTCAAATATAATAACTGATTTGTATTTTCACATGGACACATTCTATTAGTAGAAAATAATATCAAGTAAACATACCCTTCGCACAAATTAATTTTTTGAGAAAAAATAATTAGTGGACTATTAATATTTGTGTGACACATCCCCATGTTTAGTCATTATTTCTTTGTTGGCAGCGCTGCTTAAGTAGACATATCTGGCGATGAAAGTATTTTCATCATTAATCCTTTTGAGTCATTTAGTCTTTTTGTCTAATCTATTGTATTTGCTCCTTCCATCTTCTCCATTTTCTAAACTATGGCGTTCAATGGAGATGCCAATGACGCCACAATCAAAACTTCGTAGTTTGGATCATCTTACTTTTTTGTTGGGGGGGGGGGGGGGGGAAGTTTATTAGATCATACTTGGAAGAAAATCTCTTCCTAGGTGGCTCTTACAATAATAAGAGATTTATTTTTATAAATAACCAACAAAACAAATAAAAAAATAAGAAAAAACAAATGCAAATAGAAAGTTTAGTTCATAAATACTCAACGATACAATTAAAGAGAATAAATAATTTAAACTAATCTAATGGATTGCCAACCCCCTTTATCCATCTTGAAATGATCCCTAGCCATAAGAGGCATATCCAATGAATTATTGAAAAAGATCATTTGAATACAATTTATGCCCTAGTTGGCCAAGCTATCATTAAATTCATCACTTTCTCTCTAACCATGAATATAATAAATGTTTATTTTTTCCTCAATTACTCCAATTTGATTGATGATATTAACCAACTTCCAAGGAATCTTTTTAATTCTACAATTGAGAATGTCAATAATGAACATTAAATTTGATTCCACTTGAATTAAATTAGAATTTAGATCATAACACATCTTAAGACCTCTAAGAACAAAAATGCACTCTACATACTTGCTAATCGAGTCCCCTTTATAAGCTGCAAAAGCTTTAATAAATCTTCCTTCATGATTTCTAAGCATCTTCCACTACTTTCTAGGCATGGAGTACCATTGGATGCTACATCAGTATTATGTTTCATCAATCCTGGCATTGGACTAATCCATTTCACATTGATTATTTTTTGCATTTGAGGATATCATTATCCAAGATTAACATTTCGAGAATATTTCCATATTTACCTCTAACTCCCTTCTAAAACCCCACTTTAGAAGAGCAATCTCTCATAAGAGAAATGACATGATTGATGATAGATTGACTTGGCATATTCTTTCCATCAAAGAAACATTTTTTAATATGATTCTAAATTTCCCATATGATAGCACCTGTCATGAAAGAAAATTACGTGTTTAAGAGTTTGGATAATTTTTTCCTCAAAATCAGATAGTAATAATGTGGATCCTTGGGCAACTACTCTTGCCACCATAAATAAGTTCTATGATGATGAGTGGGTTTAAGCTAGTTCTATTGAGCATGGTCCGACTTTGTATTCTGATGTTCCTGCATCACTTACTTTGGGTAGAATTTGTTCTCATACAACTGGTAAACCTAATGTTGCGATCAAAGCTCCTCAAACTGAAGATGAAGAGGATTCCGATGATGTAATGCTGAAGCGTATGAAGATTATATGGAAGAAATTAAAGAATACAAACCCAACTACCAAAGGCCTATTAAGTAAAGTCAAATGACTATGTCCAACATCTCATTATTGTTCATAGTGGTCCATTACCAAATCCTCCTCTTTAACCTTTATGGGAAGCACTTATTCAACATTCTTGTGATAGAACATGTTAGGATTATGATCATTTTATCAATCCTCCTCATTTTCTAAAGGAGTATTAGACACAAGTGAGCTACCCCACTTTTATATGTCATCACCTGTTTCAAGCCAATGTAACCCTTTTACCCTCTTGATAATCATAAAAGTGTGTACTTGAACCTCTTGGATGCCTAACACTATGCCACTTTCAAACTTCCAAGAAATGACACTGTTGATTTCAGTTCTTCTTACCACTCCTTTATGCAGTGCACACTTTATTTAACCACTAATATACTCTACACATCCTATATTTCGACTGAGGGCCGCTTCGATTTGAACACCTTCAAAGTTTATCTGATACTCCTCTCTCTGACATAATTGTATTCCCATTAATGTTGTTTGGGGATCGAATTCGTGATTTAGAGAAGCATATCGAAGGTGGCCTAAACATCATTTATCCTTCGTTTGATTAACTTTCCACTGCCACCAATGTTGGAAGATATTTAGAAGTTCTTCACGCTTTCTCCCATATTCCCCCTTATGTCTTATTGAAAGCTCATGCTCAAAACAACTTTGTTTGGTATTTCTTAATCATTCAAGACATCTAAGACTCTCCTCCAATTTTGAAGTCTCAACCTATATTTTTCTTCAACATTTATCCTTTTTTTATTAGGAAATTAAGGCAAAATCTTATTCAATTTGAAGACTATGATGCTCGAATGGCCTTCCATGATGATCTTCATACTAAAGTCAATAGTGTCTTCGAGAATTGCAGAGAGTTTGAAATTGTTTATATGAATGTCCAAGGAGACGTAGAGGATTATATTCTTGAAGCTCTTTCAGTGGAGGGGATTACCCTGAAATCCAAGGAGTTGGAGGAGAAAGCTCAAGAGGTGGTTCGAAGCTTTTTGCACCATAAGTCATTCCTTTCAAAGGTGGATCACAATAATACCTATTTTTATTCGGAGTAGAAGCATATTATTTATTTATGAATACATTACATATATTTGTCACAAATTGAGAAGGTGCTCAGGCCCCTATAGGTGTGTGCTTAGGCAGGGATGGTTCGAACAAATAAAACTTCTATTTTATGTTTTTTAATTTTAAAGTTCAAAACTTTAAACAAATTGTAACAACCCGCCTAATGGGATACCGGGCGATCACTCCTATATCAAATTATAACAGGAGTTTGTTGAGGCGTGAGGCCCCCCAATTCTAATTTATTATTTCCTTTTTATGTAAACTCGATGCGGAAGCGGTGTGATGGTTCAACTTTAAAACAACAAATTTTAATTTCCTAAACAAATTAAAATTACACCAAGTGAAGTAAAATTAATCAATTAATATATTCACTTAAATCAATTAATTAATCCAAGTCCTAGAATTTGCCTAAGTCATATTTATCAATATTAGCAAATTAGGCGAAACCAAATTTTGGCAAATGACTTGAATTAAATAAACTTTACCCAATATTTAATTTAGCACCAAATTAAATGAGTGTGATGATTTAAACCAAATTTTATCTTGAATTATTCTAAACATTCGTTCTACGTTATTTTGTAAGATAAAATAAATCAATCACACTACGCCGCGATGTACGAGGAAAAACCCAAGACGGGAAACAACCTCGGACGGCCCTAGCCACAAATCCACTAGATACGGAATTACAAGTACAAGACAGATAGACTTACAACACACGACTCGATCCCTCTCAAGCCCCGACGCTTCTTCTTGTAGACACCTCTTCCTAGCGGATAACCTTGGAACACCACCGCGGTCTCAAAATCCACCGATAGGACTTTATATGGTCACCGTCACCCGAGCAAGGAGCCTTTCTCCAAGTGGATAGAATCGCAACAAAACGTCTTCTTCTTTGATGGATGTAGAAGCAAACCAAAACTTCTCTTTGAAACGGAAGAGATAAACCGGTGCCAAACACCAAGCAATTGATATGTATATATGTGAACTTGGATAAACAATATGGGTGTAAAACTAGAGTGATAAAGTATTTTCTCTTGAAAAATAGAACTCAAAACTTGAAAATTTTCCTTAAACAATTTTATCTCTCAAACTCTCTCTAAGAGATGGAAAAGTTAAGAAAAGTTGGAAAAAGTTAGATTGGAAAATGTTCTTCCCGCACATATTAAAATCTGAAAAAGTTGGTTAAAAACTAAGTGGGGAAGTGGGTGCAAAACTGCCAAAAAAACTGCCAAAAACTGTTCCCGCCTGGCATCTCGTTCGAACGAGATCTCGTTCGAACGAGACTTCTAACGACGTTCCAGATTGAACTCGTTAGAATCTCGTTGGATATCTCGTTCGAACAGAAGGTTCGTTCGAACGACATATCGAACGACATTCCAGTGGCCTAAAATGGGAACTCGTTGGCAGGTTCGTTCGAATGACATTTTCGTTCGAACGACCATCTCGTTCGAACGGCTCTATCGAATGAAAAACCAGAAAGTTTGAATATTCTTGTTTAAGCCCAGAAAACTTTATAAACATTTATTTAAAGTTTTAATTAATTCTTTCTTAAAACAAAACGCAGTTTTTATAAAACCTAACACCCAATAAACTTGTTCCAAGCTCCTATATATATAATATTGCATTCATACCTTGGGAGCATGGAACTATGGTTGATGACATAGAAACGAGGCACGCAAACCGGCATATTTGATGAAGCTTTATACTCTTTGCCACTACGTCTTCAACAAACACTTCATAGGCTTGAGAATATTACAATTAAATACTATCCTATGAATAAATGTTTTGTCCGGAATTGAGCCAAAACTATATATGGACTCAATTGGAAATTTGTGTCCTTACAGAATTACTTATGGATCATTCTTAGCATCACTGTCGAAAATCCATTTAATTACTAATATCCTATTAGGCGAGCGTTAAAACTTTTAACTTAACTACTCTTTTTAACGATTAAAATAAAACACCCACAATTAAATACGTAATTGAACTGAAATGAAAATGAAATAAATTAAAATAACCGAACACTCGGTTCAAATAATACAACCATATCGAATAACGTGCGAAGAATAAATAAAATCAGTTGGACCATTGGCCCGAATGTTTATACAATATCTCCTACCTAGAGTGCAAGGAAAGAAGCGTCTACCGATAACCCGCAAGCATCCACAGCTGCTGCAGCAGACGTCTGACTCGAAAGAATTTCCATCCAGGCATCCTTGTGTCTGGACACCTATATATATATAATATATAGAAAGAAAGGAGAGTAGATAGACGGGTCAGAGCCCGAATTTTGAAAATATTTTGCAAGTGCATAAATGCTTTATTTTTAGAAAAATAGTTTTATCTCATATTTAAATTGGTATCGCACTCCCATGAGATACCCCTCACCTCTCCTCTAGTAGTGCACACCTAACGCACCCCAACACATACCCTAGTCAAGCTACCCCTGCCTAACTAGTCTATCACCCAACTACTATCTACCCCAGATAGTCCCAGTGCTAAGGGCTAAACTTCCCTCCATTCTCAACACTGCACTAAGTTCGTGCGTGGGGTGTCTCGCAAAGCGAAATCCAAACAAGGAACCCCCCCGATACACTACTTGGCAGGGTTAATGGTAGAGATCCATTAGTCCCGTAGCACACACAATGTATAAATATATATATATACACATATATCTACAATATACATCTGGATAATATCTCCCGGACTGAGGGTTATCATTTGAATTATATCTATATAATACACATCCAGATCTACCTCCCGGACTGAGGTGTATTCGATACACAAAGTATTTATCAATACTTATCCTTTTCATTTCAATAACTCCATTTCCCTTCTCATATCCAGGAAATGTATTTAAAGCCAATTCATTAACATGAATTGCTTTACCAAAACATATATCTTTTTTTTAAAAGCCAATTTTATTAACATAAAAATGATTTTCCGTTTTAAATCATCCCATTTCCCTTTTTATACTCAGGAAATGTACCCAAAGCCATTTTCATTATCATGAAAATGCTTTGATCAAATCATATGCTTCCACATCCCTTCTTCCATCCGGGAGTGTTACCGAAGCCAAACCTTTATCCCATTTCCCTTTTTATACTCAGGAAATGTAAATTAAAGCCAATCCATTATCATGAATTACTTTAATAAATCTAAGACTGCCCCTCCGGGTTTTCCCACTGGACGCGCCCCTAAATGGCTATCATCTTCCAGGGCCTATCTATACAAGACAACCTGGGAACCTACCAATGTCGGGAAGCGGCCATATTGCCTGCGGGAAAGTCAGGACCACACCCAGAATCCCCTAACCAGCGCAGTAAACAAATAAACGCCCATATGGCCTAGGGACTATATCCAACCTGCTCAATAGCCAGGAAGGCTTCACCACAATGCGCGCAACTTCCCTTATGATAGAGATTTATGGAGGTGTGTAATCCATATTTTATCAATTATGAAAAACATTTGTCTTTCCATTTTGAAAATATTCATTTTTATATTTTCAAAATCATTTCCATCATAACATATATATATATACCTAAATCACACAGTATATACATATCCTATATATTCCTCCTAGAATATATATAACCGGCCATATTGGCCTATATCATCTAGCGATGACCAAAATTCCAAAGATTCCCTCCAGGAATCATAATCATGTATTCATATTAGCATGATTCTAAATCCAAAGTATTTCTTACTTTAATAATCACTATATATCTCAATCCTATCTAAGTATTTATTGGATATCTCCAATGATACCCTTCCACTCTAAGTGAAATCGACAAATATCTATATGCCCAAATTATCCTAATTATCTCCTAGGATATACTTAACAGTATTCGATATAATTATACTTTCTATAAGCATAATTATATAGGCCTGTATGCCTATGAGAATTGTCCTCGGGATTTATCTCACCCGAACAACCTTAAATTCAACGAGTTAAGGATTTCATTTCCTTGAACCCCAAGACTACACCTAGTCCAATTAATCATTTAGAAGTCCCCAAATTAATTTAGGAACCCTAATCCATAAATTTCAGCAAAATATTCTATTTTCCTCGAAAATATAGATTAAGGGTTATATACTTAAAACCCTTACTTTACCCTCCTAAATTGCCTCAACTTATGGACCATAAAGCCCTAAAAGGTCCTTTAGGTTATCAACTAATTATCCTCAAAGAAAGATGAAATGGAATCTATCCCATCCAAATCACCCTAAGAGAATTGTCCATTTTCAGCAGGGGTCGATCGATCGACCCATGGCCGTCGATCGATCGATCGATCAAGATGGGCAGCTTCTTCTCTGAAAAGCTGTTTCGGCCATGGAAGCTTCCTCCAAGCTTCCATCGCTTCACCCAACGGCTTACAACTTCTTCCAACAACAAATACACCTATAATACGGGTCCTAAACATCCTAGAACCCGGAATCACCCAATATTTTTGGTTAATTACTAAATTTCTCCAATTTACCAATTTTAGGGGTTTATTCGTTTTATCTCCCGAAAACCCATTTTATCCATGAATACACGACTCAAAATCATTAGGGTTTGTTATACAAACAATGATATGAGATATTTATGCTCAAAACTAAATAAAGCAAGTAAACACTTGCCTCGTGGATAAAATTCGACGTCCTCGAGCCGAATCCCGCGGAGGCCAGCCGGAATCTCCCCCTTTTTCCTCTTTTCTTCCCTCTCTATTTATTCCCTCTCTTCTTTCTTATTTCTCCCTCTCTTCCTCTTTATATCGAGATAAAAAGGGTTTTAACCCCTTAAAACCCAAAAACGACTCGTTCACCCAATTACGAGGCTATATAACTTCAAAATTACCCGGAACTCAATTTCGACAATCAGACACTCTTTTTCGACTATCTCGGACATTCCGAGACTCATGGCGCAGTCGAAACTTCCATCCGAGGTACTTGACTGCAAATCACTATTCTAACCCAAAATAATTGCGGGTTTTCCAATTTAAAATCTGACCTTTTCGTCAATTTTCTCCACGACGACATATAATTAAATTATAGCGACCTATATAGTCCCAAAAGAAATTACAATACCCATCGAAAATCATCTAATCCTCGAAAATCTCGAAAATCACTTATTTCGAGAAATTCTCCAAATTCCAAATTATACTTAATTATGGAATTTAATCCTCTCCAAAAGGGCGGGTTGTTACACAAATTAACCCAACAAAAATTTGTTCACCAAACTAAACCGTTTGGTTGTAAAAAATCAATTTATCCAATTTTATCTTTTTAACCTAAAACATGCATCTAAGTGATAAGAAGATAAAATATATAAATGATCCACAACACACCGATGTACGAGGAAAACCACAAAGGGAAAAACAACGGATGACCCAACAAAATAGATCCATATGTTAAGGTTTTACAAAGAATATACAGTAGATTTACTCAACGACTCATCTTCTTCGCAAGCCATGATGCTCTTCTATCTTTAACCTCCCCCTATAGTGCGATGTAAGAGTCCACCCATGCAAGAAATCACAACGCTTGAATCTGAGCACGCGTTTGTATCCACCGATAAAGCTCAACAACTGTCTACAGAAGCAGAACACAGAACATCGCTTTAACACTACAACAGAACAAACAAAGTATGGAGTCCACCGCAGGAAACACATTCTCAATCCAATATAATGAGAAATAAACTTTGGTGACCAAACGAAATATCTCAAAGAATATGAATATGTGAACTTGGATCTTTAAATACCAAGGGTGAAACTAGGGTTTTGGATTTTTTATAAACAGATAAGGTATTGAATTTTGCAAAAAGTTCTTGAAAAACTGAGTTCAACACGCCTTTAATAGTGAAAACATAAATTCCGAGGCACCAAACTCATTCAAATGAAATGCATAGTTCGTTTGAACAAAAGGCCTTTATCGTTATAATAAAACTCGAGTTTATTTGAATGAATAAGCTATCTCATTCGTACGAACTACCAATGAGTTGTCCACCATTGACAGAATGTCCTAATTTGATGTTCGTTAGATGCAAGTTCCAAAGAGTTTTAAAACTCCTTTTAACGAGGTTCCAATTTTTTTCGAATGAAATGGCCATTTCGTTCTAATAAGGTATGAAACTTGTTTTAATAAACTCAAAAACAATTTTTTTTTATAAATAATTTCAAAAAGAAGTTCCAAAGGTTTTAGTTCAAAAACAAAACACCCTTAAAAATATCCAAGGACCATATTCAACATGCATCCATACCTTACGAGATCATAGAAAATATGAAGACAAACATGGAACAAAAATCGTGACACGATGTGTATCCAACTTTGAAGCTTGGCCTCTACGTCTTCAACAAATATATCACAGGCTTACGATATCGATAATATAAATCCTAATCTATGACTCAAATATTTTGTCCGAAATTAATCCTATTATAAACAACTTGACTCGATTAGAAATTTTCCCTTACAAATCTACCCTTTCGGCTATTCCGAGAAAAAAACAAAATAAAAATCCTATGGGATGCCAAGATCTTTAAAAAGACTCATTCTCCAACCCCGAAGGGAAAAAGTACAACTTGACTGACTCATTAACTTGAGTAGCTTTGCTTGCTTGAAAACTTTACTGCATGTTGAAAAATTTCACACTTAAAAAAACACCTTCAAATGCAAAGAGAATATAACAAGTATAAAAGCTACATAAAAATAATTTTCTAACACTATTTAAAATAATCTCAACCTAGGTAAGACGTCCCTCCCAAGATGAAGATATCCTAATCATGAAATATACCATTTTCCCCCATTTTTGTTCAGGAATTGACAAAGCTAGAAAGCATAAAAATATTTCTCCCCCTTAAACCAAATCTTCCCCTAAATATGTGAACACATAATACCAAGAGAAATAGAAATGAAAGAATAAAATCATGCCGCGGTGTAAAGTGAAACAAATACATGGCAACTCAAGCAAAAAATACTCCACACAACGGTAAAACATTATCAATATCGATGCAAAAATATACCAATATGATTAAGTAATAAAGTATAATACCAATATGAAATTACAAATTTGAGATATGGAATTCCAATTCACATAATGAGAGATAATAATATGATCATATAACATGCCAAGTAAAATCCAAAGATAAAGCATATGGTAAACAAGGACTAAATGAAAACCGCAAAGACTCAAAACAAAATGATACCATATATAAATATGCAAAATATACCTATAAAATACTGGAATATATAAACGACAACAAACGCTCGACGTAAAACACATAAGCCTTACACATTAGCATAATATCGATGTGTCTAAACACGTGGGATGGAATGAATGTGTGTGAACTAGATACAAATGAATTATAATCCAAACACTCAAATACATTCAAGGAGTTCTATTTGACTACAAAAATTTATCAAACTAAGATTTAGCCTCAAGTGACAAGATAAAGTGAACTTTATGAACAAACAAGAACAGTGCACATAAGCCTAGAATATTAATGATTCTATAAATTAATAACATAATGACATGATAAGCATTACTAGGATTCATCGTGCAAACTCGTTGATCTTCAATTATAACACCTTTAAAAGATAAACATATATCATATTTTCTTTTCACTCAATTCTTTTGAAGCTATCACTTTTGAAAATCAAATAAACAAAACATGTTGGAGTGTGGCAATTTTTATATTTTTATTGACTTTAATCTTATCTATTGGGCTTTTGCCAATGGTGGATTTATCTTAAAGGAGATTTGATCATTTCATAACCCTTTCTCGTGCACCCTCATATTATTTTATAATATCAAACATTATCACGAGCAATGGTTCTTGTTGAACAAATCCTCTATAGTCATGCAATATGTAGACTACAAGATTGATAGGAGAACATCTCACATTGCTCAATTATACATGTGAAGTTAAAATTTGAAGAGCTCGTGCATGTGTGTGCGGAGGCAAATACAAAGCGAATCTATTAAGCGAATCAAGTTCGAAACAACTCCATGTTGTAACACCCCACGATTTTGGGATCGAGAAATTTAATTTTTGGGAGAAATAACATTTATTGAAATTAGAGAATTTTAAAATTTGGAAATTGAAGTCCAAAAATAAAAGACGTTACAAAGTATTCCGAATGATAATTCTGAGTGTGCCATTGGTTACAGATGGGTCGAGATAGTCGAAATGACTGTCATTGGATTTTATTTCGGTTTCAGATTTTTAAGTCAGTTTGACTCGAATTGGAGTAAACGAGTCATTTAAAGTGTGTATTAACATTTAAAACCGGGACTTATGTTTTAAGGGATTTAAGGGCTTACGATTTCAGCCCTTCTCATTTGAGAGAAAGAGATAAATAAAAAGGAAGAAAGAAAGAAGAAGAAAGGAAGAGAGAGAGGAAGAAAACTTGGAGATTTCGGCCCAACCGCGATCACGAGGACGGTTCAACCTCTACAAATCTGAGGCAAGTGTTTAATCTTGCTAAATATTTTATTTGTGTATTTCATTTCATAATTTGTGGATAAAATAAATTGATTTTGGGTATTAATATCAAAACCTAGATTTTAGGTTTAATCTTGAAATTGATGTTTAAATATGGGTTTGATGGTGTAAAAATGGTTGGGATCAACTTTGGGTTGATTTATTAGCTTAGAATCATGATATGATGAAGGTTTAAGGGTTAGAAGTGAAATTTTAGGGTTTAGAATTCGTGGGTTTTTTGAAGAAGAAGAACCCTTCAAGTTCTGTAGACCCGAATCGATTCGCTCCTTAAAGCGAATCGATTCGGCCTAGGAAAAAGTGGCAGGTCTGCATTGACCAAATCGATTCGGGCCCTAGGCAAATCGATTCGGGCTGAGACAGAATCCTAAGTCTTTAGACCCGAATCGATTCACCTTAGAGGCCGAATCGATTTGCTGGGCCGAATCGATTCAGAATGGGGCCGAATCGATTCGAAAACATGGATGTTTTGTGAATTTTCTCTAGAATGATTTCTAACCCTTTTTGGTTGGGTTTATTGATTTGGGACATGATTATATGATGTAAGAAAGATGTTTTGGAGATTTATTAGAAGTTTCTCGCATGATGGGACCGCGGGTACTTATTGAGTTATTTTGGGGACTTATATCCATATATATTAGAGAGAATCATATCGATATAGTGATAAATCTCATTGAGAACGGGAGTTCTATGTAGGGGTCATAAATGAGTCTAGTTATGATGTAAGGTTAAGAGCCCTTTGAGAGAGTTATGAGGGTACGACATGGAATAGTAGGCCGATAATTGTGTCGAATCCTTATAGTGATTGGATTCCACTTAAAATTGATTGGGACCGATGAGAGAGAGTGGTTGCGTATCCTTAGTAATGTTTAACTTATGGAATAGATTGCAAGTGCAATAAGATTTAGGGGTTCATAGGAGAAATTGAACCGTAGTCGGGATAGTGATTATATATCAGAATGGTATTCCCCTAAGTGATGGGATCATGAGATGAATTTAAGTTAAGCTTGAGGTTTGTAGACTATTAGTTATGTGTATACCAATGGTCTAATTAGTACTAGAGATATTGATGTACTTTTAGATATAGATGTGATGTGTAGTGATTGTTACCTACACTAAACTTTGGGTGATAACCTTAATGTTGGAGATATATCTATGTTGGAAGATTATTTATATCATAAGGAAAATGGATGAATATGTTTCAAGTGAGGTATCGTATTCATATAACGAGACAAGTTAAAGTGTTTGGAACGATGGCTAGTTTATCGAGGATTAAGCATGCTTATAGCTGAGCTCATAAATATTATACATACGGACGAGAGGTAGTGTGTGTGTGTGTATATATTTATATATGTGGATATGTGGATGTATATCTGCATAGATATGAATATATGGGTATACTTATGTTGTGAATATCTAAACCGTATGTGATGGTTTAATTATATGATGAATCGTATGGATGTATATATATCATGCATGTCAATGATATATATAATTGTATGGTTAAGCATACCCCGCACATGCTATCATTGGGAAGTTGCGTGATGAGGGTGAGCACCCTGGCTCGATGAGCAGAGTGTGGATATTTCCCAGGTCATAGCGTCCATTGTGTTATTATGTGATATACATTTGTTTTGGGGTGAGACGTGGTGGTTATGTTTCGTATCATTGATCGGTTAGGAACTATGACCGCTTCCCGGACGTCGTGTGTTGTTGGCCCCGATGTCGGTGATATTGAGTCCGACCATGGTCCCCAGGATGGTATATGAGTGATGCCCTGGAAGATGATAGCATGGTGCAGTATATTGGCGATATATAGCCGGTTATATTATGTAACAACCCTTGACTTTGGAGACTGAGAAATTAAATTTTGGGGAAAATAAAATTTAATTAAATTGGAGAATTCTAAAATTGGGAATTGAAGTCCAAAAATAGAGGACATTTCAAAGTATTCTGGATGATGATTTTGAGTGTACCATCGATCCCAGAAGGGTCGAGATAGTCAAAATGACTGTCATTGGGTTTTATTTCGGCTCCGGAATATTTTAAGTTAGTTTGACTCGAATTGGATTAAACGAGTCATTTAAAGTGTGTATTAACAATTAAAATTGGGACTTATGTTTTAAGGTTTAAGAGGCTTACGGATTAAGCCATTAGCATTTGAGAGAAAGAGAGAAAAAAGAAGAAAGGAAGAGTGAGAGGGAGAAAAGCTTGGAGATTTCCGGCCCAACCCCGACATCGAGGACGATCCAACCTCTACAAATCTGAGGCAAGTGTTTAATCTTGCTAAATAAGTCGTTTGTGTATTTGATTTCATAATTTGTGGGTTAAAGAAATGGTTTTTGGGTATTAATATCAAAACCTAGATTTTTGGGTTTAATCTTGAAATCAATGTTTAAATATGGGTTTAATGGTGTAGAAATGGTTGGGATCAACTTTGGGTTGATTTATGGGCTTAAAATCATGATTTGATGAAGGTTTGGGGGTTAGAATAAAAATTTTAGGGTTTAAAATTCGTGGGTTCATTGAAGAAGAAGAACCCTTCAAAATCTGCAGACCCGAATCGATTCGCCCCCTAAGCGAATCGATTCGGTTTAGGGAAATTGGAAGGTCTGCATTGACCGAATCGATTCGGACCCAAGCCGAATCGATTCAGCCTGAGGCAGAAGCCCAGGTCTTTGGACCCGAATCAATTAGCCTTGGAGGCCGAATCGATTCGCTAGGCCGAATCGATTCGGAAACAGGGCATTTTGTGTAATTTTCTTCATAGTGATTTCAAACCCTTTTTGGTTGGGTTTATTGATTTGGGGTCTTCTCTTATGATGTAAGAGATATGTTTGGAGACACACTAGGGGTTTCTCACACATTGTGATTATGGGGACTTCTTAGGACAATTTGGGAAAAATATACCCATGTATGTATTTGGAGTTGTGTATAGAGATTGTGGGGAAACCTCATTGGGATTGAGAATCCTACTTATAGACCAAAAGTAAGTATAGATGTGATGGGAGGCTAAGAACTCTTAGAGAGAGTTGTGAGGGTATGTTGTGAAATTCTAGGCCAACCTTTATGTCGAATCCATATAAGGATAGGATATTATTAAGATACAATTTGGGGCCAAATGGAAGAGAATAGTCGCATACCCTTAGTAATGATAAAATTTAAGAAATAAATCCGAGAGATCTTAGACTAGGGGATTCACAAAAGTGATTGAGCCCTAGTCGAAATCCAGAGCGATGGGATCATATTACCAACTAGAGTAGAGTGTGTAAATCTAGTTGGGGGTAAATGTTGTTTATCAGTGTGTGATTTACATTGGGTATTTTCCCCAACATATGGGATTATTTGATAAAGGTAAGACTGAGCTTGAGGCTTATATATTATTAGTTATGTGTATACCAGTAGTTAAAATTATTACTAGATTCTTTAATGTGTTCTCGGATATAGATGGTATGTGTAGTGATGGTTTCATATACAAAATTTTGGGTGATAACCCTAATGTTGAATATATATGTATATATATACATATGATTTTGGGAGACTATTAATCATAGGAAAAATGATTGAATATGTTTCAAGTGAGGAATTGTATTCACATATCGAGGTAAATTTAAAGGAATTGTGGTGACGGCTTGTATATTGAGGATTATGTATACTTATAGCCGAGTGTATATAGATATCTTATACACATGAACGAGAATTAGTTTGTATATATAGATATATATATATCTATATAGATATGAATATATGGATATATTTATGTTGTGGACATACATGGTATGGATATCTAAACCGTATATGATGGTTTAGGGTTTAATCATATGATGGGATCATATGGATATATGTATTTTGTGCATGTGAACGATATACATACTTATGTGGTTAAGCATACCCCGCTCATGCTATCATTGGGAAGTTTCCGCGCAGAGGGTGAGCATCCTGGCTTGAGGAGCAGGGTGTGGATATTCCCCAGGTCATAGTCGTCTCGTGTGTTATTATGTGATTTATATTTTTTGGATGAAACGTGGTTGGTATGTTTCGTCTCATTGTCGGTTAGGAGCTATGACCGCTTCCCGGGACGTCGTGTGTGTGAGTTACCACGAGATGGGTGTCGTTGAGCCCCACCATGGTGGTCCCCAGTTTCTACGTGAGTCGGGCACTGGGAAGATGATAGCATGGTGTAGTTTTATCGGCGATATATATAGCCGGGTGTATTATGTGCATGTCCATTGTACATCAGATATGATATGTACACTTGGTCATGGGTATGGATGATGGTATATATATATATATATATATATATATATATATATATATATATATATATATATATATATGGTTAGAATAAAATGCCTATATATATATATATTTATATATCCTATAGATGAAAGGATATGGAATCTTTGCGGAGTACATTTTGGATGATTATGGTGTACTAGATTGATAGGGGGGTTGATGTATCACATTTAAGGAATATTTCGGTTACATCATCCCAAGGATATTATTGGAGATTTTTAGTTGTTTTCATATTGTAGTCTAAAATTTAGTAGTAGTGGTAGTATAATATGGTATGTATGGCATTATGGATCTCTAGGATCGACATTGTCAAGGAGTAGTGTAACGGGGTGGTTCCTTGTTTGGATTTCGCTTTGCGAGACACCCAACGCACGAAACGTAGTGCAGTGTTGAGATTGGAGAAAAGTTTTGTCAAATAATTATTTGTGGCATGATGCATATCTAGGATCGACGTTGTCAAGGAGTAGTGTAACGAGGTGGTTCCTTGTTTGGATTTCGGTTTGCGAGACACCCCACGCACGAAACGTAGTACAATGTTGAGAATGGAGAGAAATTTTGTCAAATAAAAAAAAATTTGTATGCATGTTACTTAGTAATTAAATCATATGATTCCACCCAAATATAAATGGGTAATGTATTAACAATTATAATTAATTAAATTATAAACCTAAATCCATTAAGCCTATTATGGCATATTTGTTTGTAAACATAATCAAGTATGATTAGAAAAGGGGTGGATTCTTGGGTTAAGATAGGAAGGCAAATCTAGTGGGAATAGGCGGGGCCTATGTTAAGTTAGGTAGTCCTTATAATGGGGGTAATTTAACTAAAATCTCAGGACGCGAATAGGTGCGCGCCGTTAGATGAGAGGTGAGTTGGGGTTTCACGAGAGTGCGATTCCACTTTAATTATGAAATAAGTGCACCGATATTTATTATGCATGGTTAACACACTTGCTAAATATTTTTCACACTCGGGCTCTGACCCGTTTACTTTTCTCTCCTGCCTGTATCTATATATTACTACAGGTGTCCTACCGCATGGATGCCGGATGACCTTCTATCCAGAGTCTTGGGAGCCGTGATATGTGCAGACTGTTGCGAGATGTATCTTGTAGTCGCTTCTTACTTCTTTAAAAATATAGGTAGGATTCATGTTGTATATCGAGTTTATACCCAAGGGATATTTATAGATGTGTATATTTACTTCATTTCAGTCATTGTATTGGCTGTGGCCCGATAGCTTATTCGGGTCTTCTTCCTTGTGGTATATTCAGTTGTTGTTATTTATTTCATTTTATTCTAGCATTTCATTTCTCAAAGTTCTTTTATGCATCTTTCTTTCCTTTATTAGTAGTGTTATAGTGTTGGTCTATTGTTTGTTGCATATTTTTTTTAATATTTAACATCTCGCTTATATGATATCGGGTCGTTAGTCCTATATTATATAGTACCGACAGTTGATGTTGAGACTGGACCATCTGAAACTCCTAATTTAATGTAGTATAGGGCTGGCCACCCGTTATTATATTGAGCGTGGTGTTACATATTATGTGTATGGCCATTTTACGTTATATGTAGTATGTACACGTGGCTATGGGAATGAATGGTTGTATATATATATATATATATATATATATATATATATAGGTAAAAGAATATAAAAGTTCTATGGTGTACATCTTGGGAGATTATGGTGTACTTGATTGTTAGGGGTTGATGTATCACACTTAAGGAAAATTCGATTATATCAACACAAGGATTGAGTGGAGATTTTGGGGTTACTCTTAGTTAGTAATCCAAATAGTAGTAGTATATTTGTGTGGATGACATAATGGATCCCTACAATCAACACGATCAAGGAGTAGTGTATCAAGGGGGTTCCTTGTTTGGATTTCGCTTTGCGAGACGTCCCACGCACGAAACACAGTGTCTGGTTGAGAGTATAGAGAAGTTTTGTCCTTGGTACTTGTATGTATCGGTAGTATGATCATGTAGATGACATGATGGATCCCTACAATCGGCATTGTCAAGGAGTAGTGTATTGGGGGGGTTCCTTGTTTGGATTTTGCTTTGCGAGACGCCCCACGCACAAAACGCAGTGCAATGTTGAGAGTAGTGAGAAGTCCTATCCTTTGTAATTATATGTAATTGTAGTAGTAGAATTGTGTGTATGACATAATGGATCTCTAGGATTGACATTATCAAGGAGTAGTGTATCGGGGGGGTTCCTTATTTGGATTTCGCTTTGCGAGACACCCCACGCACGGAACGCAGTGCAATGTTGAGAGTAGAGAGAAGTTTTGTCCTTATTAAATTGTGCATGTTATTTAGAGAATAAACTCTTAATTTGAAGTTTAATGTTAATTTGTGAAGTAATAAAATGGATAACTGATTAAGTCATAAATTGGAATCAATAAGCCTGGTATGGCATATATGTGTAAAAATATTTAAGTGTGATTAGAATGGGAAGGATTCCAGGGTATTGTTAAAAGATAGGTTGTCCTTACGGGTGGGGTAACTTAATTAAGATTCTAGGACACGAATAGGTGTGCGCTATTAGATGAGAGGTGAGTTAGGTTTCACGAGAGTGCGACTCCACTTTAATTATGAAATAAGTGCATTTATATTTATTATGCACGGTTAACACACTTGCTAAACATTTTTACACCTCGGTCTCTGACCCGTTTATATTTCTCTCCTGTTATATGTATATAATACTACAGGTGTCCTACCGCATGGAAACCAGATGCCCTTCTATCTAGAGTTTTGGGAGCCGTATCAGGTGCGGACTGTTGCGGGATTTAGATTGTAGTCGCTTCCTATTTATTTGTAAATCTAGATAGGATTCATTGTGTACACGGGATTATACTTTAGAGTTATTTATAATTGTTTATATTTCTCCCCATGGATGTTGTACTGTCTGTGACCCGACAACTTATTCGGGTATATTCATTTGCACATACTCATTTTATTTTATTCTAGCACTTCATTTATCATGGTACTTGTGTGCTTTTCACCTTTACTAGATATTTATAGGGTTGGTTTGTTGTCTGTTGCATATTTTATTTAATTTTGGCATCTCGCTTATATAGTTCCGGGTAGTTAGCCTTATATTGTTCAGTATTGTCAGTTGATGTTGAGACTGAGCCATCTGAGATACCTGATTTAATGTAGTATAGGGCTGGACACCCGTTATTATTTTGAGCGGGTTATCACACATGCAAGCATGATTAAGAATAATCTAAGTATTAATAGTCATAACCAAATGTCCTAGTCACATGAATAACATGAATTATTTGGATTCAAACACATGAATATGCCACACAAATTGTGTAAAACTTAAATACATAAAAACTAAAATTTTTATTGAGTTTTTTTAAAAAATTTATAAAATACCAATTTGAAAACAAAAACTAACTTAAAAGACAAAGAAAAACTTTTTATTTTTCAATGTGACTCAGTAAATGGAAGAAAAATACAGAAGATACATACAATATACAACTAGAAAACAAATATCATGAAGCAAAACTGTTGTATCTAAACATGCAAATACAATTACCCATAAGATATAGCATGTGAAGTGTCATGTGAAATCATGCGAGTATTAACTAGTCTACCATTTAGTGCTTCCAAAATTGATTTCCTAATCCAAATAGATGAATACCTAACTCAATGGGTTTTGGGAATGATGGTGACGCTAGACTTCAACATCCTAGGGTCTTTTTTAAATTCATAGCAAAAATGCCTCAGGTGACCTTTCCTGCCATAATGTGTGCATTATGGAGGCGACGAGGAATGGAACCTTTGATTTGACCTTTTTAACACCTTGGACTGTGGTTGACCCTCTAAAATAAACAAGGGTATTGTCTTTAGCAACAGAAGCATTATAATTATGGAAGGCGGTAGCATCATTACTAACACTACTTGAGTCACTTAGGTCATCTTTTAACCTTAAAATCCTAGACTCAAGCAAAGAATTAGGCTCTTTAAGTGTTCGGGACTCCTTTAAATTTTCAATCATTCCAAGAAGGTTATCTTTCTCCCCAAAAATGCAAGCGAACCTGTCCCTAAGAGTCTTTTCACGTGCCCTCAAATCATTAATCAATTTATCATTATCCTCAATGGCACGTAAACTAACCCTAAAAAATATAGAGTCATCTAATTCTTTCTTTAAAACTTGGACTCTATTCTCACTTTATTTCGTGGACAATGCTAAAGATTTAAAATCATGGTTCATGTCCACAAACTTCTTACATAAGAAATTTCTTTGAGTTTGAACAATTTGCAAATATTCAATTGCATCTTTAAAACGAAAATTTTCTTTTTGAATTTTTTGAATTCTTTTTTCAAACTTCAAATTTAAACGAGTTAAATTTTTAGCAAGGTTATAAAGTTCATTAAAATCCTATTGAATATCAAATTCGTCATCACTAAACACATCATACAACTTATCGCTATGAGGATCCATTGAGAAGGAAAAACACAAAACCAACACGAGAGAGAAGGGTAAACAGACAACCCTAAATAGAACAAAAAAAGGATCTACACAATAATTTGGTGCAATCTGCTCTGATACTAATTTGAAAATGCGCATAGGCCGCTATAGGTGTGTGATTAGACAAGGATGGTCCGAACAAATATAAAATATACCTTTTATGTTTTTATATTCTAAATATCAAAACTTAAAACAAATTAAACCAACAAGACTAGTTCACCAAATTAAATCATTTTGTTGTGAAAACTCGATTTACCTAATTCTGTATTTTTAACCTAAAATATGAATCTAGGTGATAAGGTAATAAAATAAATAAATCATCCATAACATGCCTATGTATGAGGAAAACTACAAAGGGAAAAATCTCGGGCAATCCAATCAAATAGATCACTATGATAAGGTTTTACAAAGACTAAAATGTAGACTTACTCATTGACTCGTCTTCTTCGCAAGCCTCGATGATCTTCTATATTTGACCTTTCCTTCACAGTACAACACAGGATTCCACCCACATAAGTTGCCACAATGCACAAATCCACACATGACTCGGTATCCACCGATGAGGCTCAGTGACCATCTACGAAATTAGAACACGAAACACCGATTCGTCACCGTAACACAACAAATCAAGTACGGAGTCCACCGCATGAAACATGTTCTCAATCCAAGATGATGAGAAAAAAACTTTAGTGTCCAAACAAAAGATCTTTAAGCATATGAATATGTAAACATTGATCTTTAAACGTAAAGGGTAAACTAGAGTTTTGGTAATTTTGTAACTAGGTAAGGAACTGAATTTTGCCCAAAGTTCTTAAAAAAATTGAGTCCAACACGCCTTATATATTAAAACATAAATTTTGAGACGATAAATTCATTTGAACAAAAATGCATAGTTCGTTCGAATGACAGGCCTTTTTCGTTCCAACGAAACTCAAGTTCGTTCCAACGAAGAAGCTTTCTTATTCTAATGAACTTCCAACGAGATTTTAATGAGTTTTTCACTATTAATAGAGAGTCCTCAATTTATATACATTAGATTCACGTTCCAACGACTTTCAAAGCTCGTTCTAACGAGGTTCAAACTTTGTTTGAACGAAATGGCCATTTTGTTTTAACGAGGTATGAAACCCATTCCAACGAACTTAGAAAAAAAACATTTTATTCAAAAATATTTTTAAAAGAACTTCCAAACGTCTTAGTTCAAAAACAAAACACCCTTAAAAATATCCAAAGTCCATATTAAAAAAAACATCCATACCTTACGAGATCCTTGACAAATGTGAAGACAAACTTGACATGAAAAATACGACACGATTTGTATCCACCATTGAGATTTGGTCACTTCGTCTTTAACAAAAATGTCATAGGCTTATGAGATCCACAATACAATTCCTAACCTATGACCCAATTTTTTTATTTGAAATTAAGCCTATTAGAAATAAATTAACTTAATTAGAAATTTGCCCTTACACTTACGCATTTTCCCACTATTTTTCGCTCCACAGAAAGCATTGTGGTGTAATTTTTTTCCAATTTTTGTAATCTGCAATTTCTGGTGTTAATGGGAAAAAATTCTTTGTTTTGAGTAACTGTTGTGGATTTATGTCTGTGCCAATGTGTTGTATATTTTCTCACTACTTGTGATATGTAATACCCCGTATTTTTGAATGAAATAAAACTTAGTGGGAATTAATTTAATTCGGTGGAATAAATTAATGAAGGTTGTGAGTAATTAGACTCATTATTATTTATAAATTT
Organism: Sambucus nigra; assembly: GCA_949130495.1. NCBI lineage: Eukaryota > Viridiplantae > Streptophyta > Magnoliopsida > Dipsacales > Adoxaceae > Sambucus > Sambucus nigra. Next base: position 578,044,967 of record OX422216.1, read on the forward strand.
TAGAGTCGGACTTTAATGGTTTGAATAAATCTAAGTTGGATTTTTTATTTTGAAACAGGAAGAATTACATGTGTCACGTCACCATTAAAATATATTTTTGGGTAAAAATATTCGGGACACACTTTGGGAGACATTACGGGCTCGTTAGGGCATTTTAGACCCTTAGGAATAGTCTCGGGGTATATATATATGTATGATTTGGGTAGTTGTCGAGCTAAGTAAATAGTGTATTGGGGGGTATAAAATTGTGGCCTAAGGACCAACTCGGGATTTGAAGACTAATAATATATATTTGGAGTTAACCCACTCCTTGGGAGTTATATCCAAGAACCCTAAGTACCCTCACCAAAGAAGAAACGGAGGAATCACCCTAAAGGAATGAAAAGAGAGGCTCCTCTACTACTTTTAGGAAACAATTCTCTCGCCATTCTTATTCAAAATGTTCTTTCTTGTATCAACGTTCAATCCATTTAGAATAGGATTTGAAACATGATCAAGGGCCGCATATCTAGAGGTTCTTTAAATTGTCTAAGAATTGATAAAAATTAGATGCTCCATATGTAGATCCATAAATCCCCTATTGGATATGAATTTATGTTATGTAATGTATTGATTTTATTGGAGAAATCATGTTGTAAGATTTATATAATATTCTTGAAGAAAGGAATTATTGAGATTTAACATGAAACTTTAGAACTTGCAAGCTTAAAAATTCTTGAGAATTCTTGAATATTTAATGTTGGTTTAAAAATAATTTAGATGTTAAATCATGTTTATAATGATCTCATGTTGTCTTGAAGATCATATCCATCCTATATATTAAGTTTTTGAAGCCTTTTGAAGATTGGAGACACATATTAATTTTGTTGGAAAAATCCCATCTTAGAAGAAACCTGTTCTCGACTTACTGGGAAAACCGATTCGATTTGGTCTCCCCACTGAATTGATTCGGTGGATTTTCTTATAGATTTTTTCGTTACGACTGCGTGGGCACCAACCACATATTTTTTTGATTTTTTTGAATTAGTTATGATTTTTCTACGAAAGGGTGTGCGGGACCATTTTTGTCGAAGTGAGGGATAGAGACTTTTTCCATAATATGAATGATAATATTATAAACTTATATACGTCGTTAAACCGGGATGGGTTGATGTTATGGTAGTGCATGCATGATGACTTAAAATACAAGTAACTATATAAAGGAAAGGATTTATGAATATTTCTTGAATAACGTTATACGAAATAAATATATTAAAGGGCAGTGATGTAACACCCCGCTTAAAATAATAACGGGTGGCCAGCCCTATACTACATTAATCAGGAGTTTCAGATGGTCCAGTCTCAACATCAACTGTCGGTACTATATAATATAGGACTAACTACCTGATATCATATAAGCGAGATGTTAAAATTAAACAAAATATGCAACAGACAACAAACCAACACTATAAAACTACTAATAAAGGAAAGAAAGATGCATGAAAGAACTATAATAAATAAAATGCTAGAATAAAATGAAATAATTGACTACAACTGAATATACCACAAGGAAGTAAACCCGAATAAGCTGTCGGGTCACAACCAATACAATAACTGAAATGAAATAAATATACACATCTATAAATATCCCTTGGGTATAAACCCGATATACAACATGAATCCTACTTAGATTTTTAAAGAAGTAGGAAGTGACTACAAGATACGTCCCGCAACAGTCCGCACATGTCGCGGCTCCCAAGACTCTGGATAGAAGGTCACCCGACATCCGTGCGGTAGGACACCTGTAGTAATATATGTATATACAGGCAGGAGAGAAAAGTAAACGGGTCAGAGCCCGAGTTGTGAAAAGTATTTAGCAAGTGTGTTAACCGTGCATAATAAATATCGGTGCACTTACTTCATAATTAAAGTGGAATCGCACTCTCGTGAAACCCTAACTCACCTCTCATCTAACGGCGCGCACCTATTCGCGTCCTGAGATTTTAGTTAAATTACCCCCATTATAAGGACTACCTAACTTAACATAGGCCCCGCCTATTCCCACTAGATTTGCCTTCCTATCTTAACCCAAGAATCCACCCCTTTTCTAATCATACTTGATTATGTTTACAAACAAATATGCCATAATAGGCTTAATGGATTTAGGTTTATAATTTAATTAATTATAATTGTTAATACATTACCCATTTATATTTGGGTGGAATCATATGATTTAATTACTAAGTAACATGCATACAAATTTTTTTTTATTTGACAAAACTTCTCTCCACTCTCAACATTGTACTACGTTTCGTGCGTGGGGTGTCTCGCAAAGCGAAATCCAAACAAGGAACCACCCCGTTACACTACTCCTTGACAACGCCGATCCTAGAGATCCATTATACCACACATATTTATTTGACAATACTTTTCTCTAATCTCAACACTGCACTACGTTTCGTGCGTGGGGTGTCTGGCAAAGCGAAATCCAAATAAGGAACCACCCCGTTACACTACTCCTTGACAATGTCGATCCTAGAGATCCATTATGCCATACATACAATATTATACTACTACAACTACTAAATTTTAGACTACAATATGAAAACAACTTAAAATCTCCAATAATATCCTTGGGATGATGTAACCGAAATATTCCTTAAATGCGATACATCAACCCCCATCAATCTAGTACACCATAATCATCCAAGATGTACTCTATAAAGATTCCATATCCTTTCATCTATAGGGTATATAAATATATATATATGCATTTTATTCTAACCATATACATATATACAATCATCCATTCCCATGGCCAAGTGAACATACCACATATGATGTACAATGGCCATCCACATAATATACCCGACTATATATATCGCCGATAAAACTGCATCATGCCATCATCTTCCCAGTGCCCGACTCACGTAGCAATACTGGGGCCACCATGGTGGGACTAAACGACACCCATCTCGTGGTAAACTCACACACACGACGTTCGGGGAAGCGGTCATAGCTCCTAACCGACAATGAGACGAAACATACCCACCACGTCTCATCCCAAAAATATAAATCAAATAATAACACACGGGACGACTATGACCTGGGGAATATCCACACCCTGTTTTTCTAGCCAGGATGCTCACCCTTTGCGCGAAAACTTCCCAATGATAGCATGAGCGGGGTATGCTTAACCACATAAGTATATATATATATATATATATATATATATATATATATATATATCCATATGATCCAATCATATAAATAAACCATTACATACGGTTTTGACATTTATAACATGAATATATCCATATTTTCATATCCATACAGATATATATACATATATTCACATATCCATATATCTATATATACAAACTAACTATCGTTCATTTGTATAAGATATATATATTCGGCTATAAGTATACATAATCCTCAATATACAAGCCGTCACCACAACTCATTTAATTTACCTCGATATGTGAATACAATCCCTCACTTGAAGCATACCCATCCATTTTTCCTATGATATAAATACTCTTCCAACATAGATATATCTCCACATTAAGGTTATCACCCCAAAGTTTTGTGTAGGAAACCATCCCTACACATCTCATCTATATTCGAAGGTACATCCATATTTCTAATACTAATTTCGAGATTGGTATACACATAACTAATAGTCTATAACCCTCAAGCTCAATCTTACCTTCATCAAATAATCCCATTTATTAGGGAAAATACCCGTTGTAAATCACACACCGATAAACAACATCTACCCCGACTAGATTTACACACTCTACTTTAGTTGATAATATGATCCCATTGCTCTCGATTTCGACTATGGTTCAATCACTTTTGTGAATCCCCTAGTCTAAGACCTATCGGATTTATTTCTTAAAGTTTATTATTACTAAGGGTATGCGACCACTCTCTTTCATTGGGCCCCAAATTGTATCTTAGTAAAATCCTATCTTTATAAGGATTCGACATGAATGTTAGCCTGGAATTTCACAACATACCCTCGCAACTCTCTTGAAGAGTTCTTAGACTCACATCACATCTACACTTACTTTTTATCTACAATTAGGATCCTCAATCCCAATAAGGTTTCCTCAAAATCTCTATACACAGCTCCAATTACATAAATGGATATATTTTTCTCCAATAATTCCAAGAACTCCCCACTATCATACTAAGTGAGGGACCCCTTATAAGTCTCCAACATATATCTATTACTTCATAAGAGAAAGCCCCAAATTAATAAACTTAACCAAAAAAGGTTTGAAATCACTATGGAGAAAATACCTCAAAATGCCCTGCTCCCGAATTGATTCGGCCCTATTCCGAATTGATTCGGCCTAGTGAATCGATTCGTCCTCCAAGGCAAATTGATTCGGGTCCAAAGACCCGAGCTTCTGTTATAGGCCGAATCGATTCGACTTGGGTTCGAATCGTTTTGGTCGATGCAGACTTGCCAATTCCCTAAACCAAATTGATTCGCTTAGGGGGCGAATCGATTAGGGCCTGCAGATTTTGAAGGGTTCTTCTTCTTCACCAAAACCCACGAATTCTAAACCCTAAATTTTCATTTCTAACTCTTAAACCTTCATCAATTCATGATTTTAAGCCCGTAAATCAACCCAAAGTTGATCCCAACCATTTCTATACCATTAAACCCATATTTAAACCCAAAAATATAGGTTTTGATATTAATACCCAAAAATCCATTTCTTTAACCCACAAATTATGAAATCAATTACACAAATGACTTATTTAGCAAGATTAAACACTTGCCTCGATTTGTAGAGGTTGGATCGTCCTCGATGTCGCGTTTGGGCCGGAATCTCCAAGCTTTTCTTCCTGTCTCTCTTCCTTTCTTCTTCTTTCTCTCTTCTTTTCTCTTTCTCTCCTTTTCTCAAATGAGAAGGCTTCATCCGTAAGCCTCTTAAGCCTTAAAACAATAAACCCAATTTTCAATGTTAATACACACTTTAAAGGACTCGTTTACTCCAATTCGAGTTAAACTGGCTTAAAGTATTTAGGAGCCGAAATAAAACCCAATAACAGTCATTTTGACTATCTCGACCCTTCTGGGATCGATGGTATACTCAAAATCATCATCCAGAATACTTTAAAACGTCCCCTATTTTTGGACCTCAATTCCCAAATTTTATAATTCTCCAATTTAATTAAATTTTATTTTCCCAAAATTTAATTTCTCAGTCTAAAAAATCATGGGGTGTTACAAGTGATATGCTAGATGATTTGGAAATTTTGGTAGGGGCACATAGATGATAAGACCCTAAAAGATACGATGAGGTTATTATGATGAATTCAAGGTAGGTTTTAATAAAAGAAATAATTATTAGAGATAAGTCGAACACTTGAGAATTAAACTAATGGTTAGTTATCTCAAATTATTACCGCATGAAGATACTAAGTAGATGTGAACCTTAAGCCTAGTGGGATAAGTTTAAATTGTTAGTATTGGTCATGACAGTAGTCAGGGATAAACTACTTATACATATTAGTGTTTTTCTTATATATGCACATATAAACCTTATCGAATAGGTAATAATAAGCAAATGATTATTAATTATCTGGAAGGATTTAGTCTAAGCCAAGAAGCAACATGTTCAAAATCATTAATAGTGTTGGTAAGGGTAGTTTGTGAATAACTATACCTATAATTGTATTGGTAAGGGTAGTTTGGGGATAACTATACTTATAATAGTTTTGGGAAGGTTATTTTAGAATAACTATACCTAGATATGTATGGAAAAATAAATGATGAAATAAATGTGATTATTAAGCCTACGAGGCATTATATGTGATTTAATATTTAATTTGGAAGTAGTCGTAGGATGGCGACTTAATATGGGTTAGGTAATAACTTACTAAAACGTTATGATTAAAGCACGAACAGGACGCCGAAGATAGATGTCTTCCTGTGTCGTACATATATATGCGGACATATGTATTTATCTATATACACATTATGGTGTGCCTTGTATGAGAATGCGTTCTCATAGTCTATATATGTAGACAATACTTAATGATAGTAAAGTTGGATTATCATAGTGATATGAATAATTGGTAACAAAACTGAGTTCTAATGTTTAAAGCGGTAGACAATTATTGATGAGAATAATAATTGGGTAGTCTAAGGATGTAGACGGTAATGAAAGAAAATTAAATCTATAGTCTAAATGATGTAGATGATAATTAGTGTAAATTAAAAGTTTAATAGTCTAACGAGATAAACTAAATTCAAGGAATATTATATGACGTAAAACTATACACTGTATTTATATAGAACTTAATGGATAACACTATGAGGTTAAATCCGAAGACTGTGGTGTTTAGATGTAACACCCACTTTTAGTTGATGCGTGACTAGATAACTTTATTGTTACGTGTCAGATTAAACATTGGAGTTCATAATTGGCATTTATTTGAGGATACGAGTAGGATTTATTCTAGATGAGAGGTGAGATACTTGGTATATGTGAGCGTAGATGGAGAGATGTGAAGTATGAGTTAGTTACATTGTCCATATTTATTGGTGAATAATCCTTGCAAATCTAGGGCTCTGACCCAAAATTATTAATGTTTTTTCCCTCAGGTTTTCTAATAAACAGGGAGAGCAGGACTGACGATGGATCAGACTTACAATTTCATTAGACGTAGTGGTAACTATCCCATTAATTCTAGTATAGGTTATGGTTCTTCATTTTGTAATTTTATTTCATATTGAGATTTGTATGGGCATATGCTAATGGTGTATTTATATCAAGTTACACTTATATTTACTTTATGAGCATTGTATGGTGATTTTGTTTGTATTATTGCATTAAATCAATTGTTCAGACATTGTTATTTAATTGTGAAATTTGGTTAGTAATAAAAGCAACATCTATATTTTTTTCGCACTGATAATGGTATAAATTGTGGATAAGCCCTATCTTTGAAGTATCAATCCTGGCCAGACTTTACGTGAAAAAATGAGGGTTGTTACAATTGGTATTATAGAACGATTCTAGTGTCCTTAGGATCTATATTTGAGCTCATTACATTCTTCATTGCATCCTTTGATGTAAATCCATATGATTAGGAATTATTATATTCTTTACGAGTCATTACTACCCGTTCGGGAAGTGGTCAGTTTTAGAGAGAGTGCCATAGAGACCTTCTTGTGGGTCACTTGCTAGAATTACGTGAAATTCAGGCAATTTGGTAACTAGTAAGTGAGAGGAAGACATTTAGAGAAATTTAGGATGTGATAATAAACGATAATGCATAAGCAGAGATAAGTTCGTTCAAACTAGTAGGAACGACTTTATGGTAGTATAGGTCCGTCACTACGCTGGAAGAGCGGAACTAATTAATTAGTGATTAGTTTCGGGTGAAGTTTGAGGGAAAGTTTTCCCACACATTATGAATTCAGAAATGAGGAACAAGACGAGAAAAAGATATAGTTTTAACGACGCTATGCCAGCATGAGAGATCGGAGGTATCATCTGTTAAAGGACCCGGTAGTTTTTGGGGTTCCAAGTGGGTAGTCTATGTAAAGGATATAAAAGTTTCGATGGTCGAAACAAGTAGGGCCGATAAGACCAGGATGATACGATGCAAATATTGCGTATTTACGCCTGTTAACACATGTATTTTTAGCCCCCTTAGGTACCGTAATTGCTATATTTATGCTCGTTAATCAGATAACCTCCATCCTATACCCTAATACTTTATTTGAGGTATTACTGAGCATTTATAGGTGTTACTGTGCTTAGTTTGAAGTTTCGTCGCGTTCTGATAAAGTTTCGTAAAGGTTCGCACGTTCAGGGGCATTTTTATAATTTCACACTTCGGGATTTTTGCCCGAAGTATTCACAAAAGTTGTATCCATCGGGCCAAGCTTCGCATGTCCACGAATGGTGCTCGAATCGAAGTACGAACGAAGAAAACACGGACCTTTAATCTTAGGAAGAATTAAAAGAAAAACTAACATTTTATATAATGACTTCCATGTCCCTTTTCTCTTTTATTAACAATTCTAATAATTCCCTTGATGTCCCTAAAATGTTTTCTATAGCAAACCCCATGGCGATTTGGGTTTTTGCTCGGGTTTTGGGTTCGTTCGAAATTCAGAACTTTGTTTCGAAATTGGAGCTCGATCTTTGATCACACGCGCAAATGGGTCTTTTTGGCCACTTTTATGGAGCTTGAGCTTTGTCCATTGATGGGTTTTGGAGGTTGTTGATTTTTCTTCCAAGTGGGTCTCCACCGCCATTGGAGGTCTCGGCTTGATGTCTCAACATTGGAGGTCTCGGATTGGTGGGTATTGTCCATACCCGAAATGGGTCTTTAGTTATTGGATATGGGTTGTTGGCCACGCAGATGGGTATGGGTTTTTTGTTGGTACTGTGCGTGAGAAACAGAGGAGAGAGTCCAATTTATAAATATGCAAATCGATTTGGTGCTTTCTTGTGTGCAGGTAGGCCTGTCAATAGGGCTCTATGAGCCGAGCCTATGGTTGATCAGGCTCGGCCCGATTTTGATTTACTTGGCTCAAGCTCAAGCTCGGCCCGAACGAGCTTGGGAGTGCTTGGTCCAAGCTCGGCTCATAAAGTAAATCAGGCTTCGGGCCCGATTTGAGCGGGCTAGAGTTGAATATTCCAATACATATTTATTTATTTTAATAATAAATATTCATATTTCAGCAATAAAAAAAACACATTTTAGCAATAAAAAATAGATTTCAGCACTAAAAAAATAGAATTCAACACTATTATTAACATCTCAGCATTAGTAAAACACATTTCAGCACTAAAAAAATGATTTCAACGCTAAAAAAACACATTTCAGGGCTAAAAAAAACAGATTTAAGCACTGATATTGACATTTCAGCATTAAAAAAACCACGGTCCAACACTAAAATAACAGATTTCAGCACTAATATTGACAAGTCCCGTAAGATTAAGTAAATTAAATTAATAAATGCCCCACCTTATTTTTGTTTCTTTAATATTAAGTCCAATAGTTTATTTGCATAAGGATAAAATTATAAAAATTATTTTGTTTAAAAATATTTTTTACATACCATAGAAAATAAAATAATTATATATATATATATATATATATATATATATATATATATATATATATATATATATATTTATTTATATATAGATATCTAATTTTGGTCCGAGTCTAGTTCGGGCTTGAAAGTGCTTCGCTCGCGCTCGGCTCAAATTGAATTCAAGCTTAATATCTTGACTCAAACTCGACTTGGCTCAAACTTAATAAAAGCTCGGCGCAAATTTAGTTGGCTGAGCAAGCGGGCTTCGGGCCTGCTCGACTCAATTGACAGGCCTAGTAGCAGATCCCCTGATACGAATCGATTTGGATTTGGCCCGAATTGATTCGAGTATTGCGATTTTGTGCGTTGTTCTTTTTTTATTTTATTTTCTCTTTTTCCTTTATTATTTTTATGTAACTTAGTATAAATACCAACCTTTGTTTATTTTTGTAATATATCTCATTTTTAGGTTAGTTTAGTTTAGGGCTTGAGAGTTTTTATCTCTTAAGGTTGTTTTTCTCATTTTTTTGTTTGTAAAGCTACTATTCCTTTTCCTCCATTAATGCAAGTTGTATTTTTCTTCTTCCCTCTTATTCTTGCTTTGTAGTGTAATTTTTCATGCTTTGCTTATTTAATTTCCGTGGCTAGATAAATTAATGTAGTTTATTTATTTATTGTTTTATTTATTAATTAGTTGTTTAATTAATTTAATTATGTGTAGTGAGTAGTTAAATAGGGTTTGGGTCATGTGTCCGCCATTGATGGGCGTCGAGATCCGAAATTAGGTTTTGTGTAAAATCACATTTAATCGAAACCTTGCGTATTAAAATTGATTTATTATGCGTTTAACTTTCTTTGTCACGTAACGTTAGTATTTATAGTGATAATTCGATTTGAAGACGCGTGTGACCATTTTTGATTAAATGTTTTATCTCATATTTTTGGATTAAATTCCTTCATGCGTGATGTTCATAATTAATTTTAAATTCTCGATTAAATATTTTTGAACCGAAATTGTAATTATTAGTTGTTTAGCCCATGGGGGGACGCGATCCCGACTCTCATTTTAATTAATATTGTTTAGCGTTAACTTCTTATTTTTCCTTTTTCACCATTTCAACCCATCACTTTTTACTCTTTTATTTTTGAAGTAGCAAAATAATTAAAATCTAAAATTCAATCACTCCCTATGGATTCTCGATACCCGACTTACCGCTGTGCTTGCCTCGCAAGTGTAGCAGTAGCTTAGGTTTTTGCATGTAGAGCGGGAGCCAAAATCAACGACAGTGTCCCTACACGAACACTCTATTTCCCTCTCATCACAGGACCAAAAGAGAGATGGCATCGTGTTATAGATGAATTTATATGAGAAAAAAAGGAGTAGTTATAGTATCGGGGATAAATGTTGTGTTTTCCATACTCTGGAGTATATAGGATATATTATGTTTGATATTGGAACATAGTGTCCACTTGTGTTTTGTTAATACACTGGGAAATATGGATTTCATATTTAGGATATTATTTTACATTGTGGCACCATGGGTGAGAAGGGGCAATCTTAGGTTGGTAAGTAGATGTATAAAAATGCCTATTGGGAGGCTTATGATTATTTTAGGACTAATTGTTAAGCTATGTCTTGGTAAGATAATAATCTAGTGATGAAACTTTCCTATTTGTGTTAATAGTACGCAAAGCTGAAAGAATTTGTATTTTAGAAATATTTGGTTCCTTTGGGAATATTAGGACTAGTGGTAGTCAAGGTTACATGATGAGGTGTATAATTATAAATGATGGTATTATAATGATGTTATTAGAAATGGATAGTGACAGCCTTTACTGGAATGATTAGGCCTTTGGAGCCATATAAATTGATTAAACATATTAATAGACTTAAGTCCCGGACCGATATATCTCAATAATCGACAGATCTATGTAGTAGTGTATCGGGAAGGTTCCTTGTTAGAATTTTGCTTGCAAGACATTCCACGCGTGAAATTAACAAATATTGGGAGTTTAGAGATTTTGGATTATAGGGAGTTTTTGTAATTGTTCGTAGTATTATTACATTTGCAATTTATCGGGATTTAACGTATCCCTTAGGCGTGATGAGATTTCAGTTGGCAATGGGCACAAGTTGGAATTTACATGATTACTACAAACATATATTTTTATTTTCCCTTTTAGTCCTGGGACGATGGATCTCAATCACTAACTAATCCATGCAGTATTGTATCGGGAGGGTTCCTTGTTTGGATTTCGCTTGTGAGAAGTTCCACGCACGAAATTGGCAAAAGTCGTGAGTTAAGGGGAATTGGATACTAAGATGGAATTTTTCCTTTTACACGCACAAATGTGGTGGTATACTTGATGTATGGATATGCTTGGTATGAATGTTATAGATTGGATGTCTATGTGTCATTCTTCTTTGTTAATGGTACGTTTGTGTACACATAATGTAGAATATATCGATACCCCAATAGTGTTATGACAGGCGGTGATGAGCCTTTCATTTATCTCATGGGATGTTAGTATGGATTAATTGAGTATAAACATAAGATAATGGTATAGATTAAAATGTGATTTCTTGCCGTAATGAATTCCGAGGATGAAATTCCATTATTAGGGGGAAGAATGTAATACCTCGTATTTTTGGAATAAAATAAAACTTAGTGAGAATTAATTTAATTCGGTGGAACAAATTAATGAAGGTTGTGAGTAATTAGACTCATTATTATTTAAAAAATTTAGAGTTGGACTTCAATAGTTTGAATAAACGTAAGTTGGAGTTTTTTTATTTTGAAACAAGAAGAATTACATGTGTCACGTCACCATTAAAATATATTTTTGGGTAAAAATATTCGGGACACACTTTGGGAGACATTACGATCTCGTTAGGACATTTAGACCCTTAAGAATGGTCTCGCTATATATATATATATATATATATATATATGAGTTGGGTAGTTATCGAGCTAAGTAAATAATGTATTTGGGCTCATTGGGGGTCCAAAGTTGTGGCCTAAATCCCCACTCGGGATTTCAAGACTAATAATATTTATTTAGAGTTATCCCACTCTTTGTGACTTATATCAAAGAAACGAAAGAACCCCCACCCAAGAAGAAGAGGAAGATCCACCCTAGGAGAAAGAAGAGATAGGCTCCTCTACTACTTTCAGGCAAGGAATCTCTCGCCATTCTTATTCCAAATGTTCTTTCTTGTAACAATGTTCAATCTATGTATAAGAGGATTTGAATCATGACCAAGGGCTACATATCTAGAGGTTCTTTAAATTGTGCAAGAATTGATAAAAATTAGATGCCCCATATGTAGATCCATAAATCCCCTGTTAGCTATGAATTTATGTTATGTAATGTATTGATTTGATTGGAGAAATCATGTTGTAAGATTAATATAATATTCTTGAAGAAAGGAATTATTGAGATTTAACATGAAACTTTAGAACTTGCATGCTTAGAAATTCTTGGGAATTCTTGAATATTTAATATTGGTTTAAAAATGATTTAGATATTGAATCATCTTTAGAATGATCCCATGTTATTTTGAAGATCATATCCATCCTATATATTAAGTTCTTGAAGCCTTTTGAAGATTGGAGACACATATTAATTTTGTTGAAAAAATCCCATCTTGGAAGAAACCTATTCTCGGCGTACTGGGAAAACCGAATCGATTTGGTCTCCCTGCTGAATTGATTTGGTGGACTTGCTTGTAGATTTTTTCGTTACGATTACATGGGCACCGACCGCATATTTTTCTGATTTTTTTGAATTATTTATGATTTTTCTACGGAAGGGTGTGCGGGATCATTTTTGTTAAAGTGAGGGATAGAGATTTTTTCCAAAATATTAATGATAAAATTATAAACTTATATACGTCATTAAACCGGGATGGGTTGATGTTATGGTAGTGCATGCGTGATGACTTAAAATACAAGTTACTATATAAAAGAAACGATTTATGAAGATTTCTTGAATAACGTTATACGAAATAACTATATTAAAAGACAGTGATATTCCTAGATGATTTGGAAATTTTGGTAGGGGCACATAGATGATAAGACCCTAAAAGATACGATGATGTTATTATGATGAATTGAAGGTAGGTTTTAATAAAAGAAATAATTATTAGAGATAAGTCGAACACTTGACAATTTAATTAATTGTTAATTCTCTCAAATTATTACTGTATGAAGATACTAAGTAGAAGTACACCCTAAGCCTAGTGGGATACGTTTAAATTATTAGTATCGGTCATGACAATGGTTAGGGTGAAACTACATATACATATTAGTGTTTTTCTTATATATGCACATATAAACTAAGACACCCCGCCTAATAAAATACTGGGTGATCAATCCTATACAAAATTAAAACAAGAGTCTC